>JABBOT010000023.1:1200000-1815455 GCA_016165875.1 Acanthopleura granulata | reverse complement strand
CTCATGTGGCTGTTGGTGCAGTCTAACTCATATGGCTGTTGGTGCAGTTTAACACGCGTGGCTGTTGGTGCAGTCTAACTCGCATGGCTGTTGGTGCAGTCTAACTCACATGGCTGTTGGTGCAGTCTAGCTCATATGGCTGTTGGTGCAGTCTAACTCATATGGCTGTTGGTGCAGTTTAACACGCGTGGCTGTTGGTGCAGTCTAACTCGCATGGCTGTTGGTGCAGTCTAACGCGCGTGGCTGTTGGTGCAGTCTAGCTCATGTGGCTGTTGGTGCAGTCTAACTCATGTGGCTGTTGGTGCAGTCTAGCTCATGTGGCTGTTGGTGCAGTCTAACTCATATGGCTGTTGGTGCAGTTTAACACGCGTGGCTGTTGGTGCAGTCTAACTCGCATGGCTGTTGGTGCAGTCTAACTCGCGTGGCTGTTGGTGCAGTCTAACTCGCATGGCTGTTGGTGCAGTCTAACTCGCGTGGCTGTTGGTGCAGTCTAACGCGCGTGGCTGTTGGTGCAGTCTAGCTCATGTGGCTGTTGGTGCAGTCTAACGCGCGTGGCTGTTGGTGCAGTCTAACTCGCATGGCTGTTGGTGCAGTCAAACATTCATTACACACCACCTATCTACCCTCTGCCAATACCATGTGCCCATGTGTATGTTACATGTAGGAAAGTTATTCAGTAACTGGCCAAAGGGTAGATGGTTTTCCTTGGGTATTTTAGGTCCCTCCACCAATGATACTCACCATCATTGTATAAAGTGAACAATATTCTTTGAGTATGGTGTTCAACAGCAATGAAATAAATAAATAAATAAATATGAATCCATTACAAGGAAAAATGTCTGGAAGAGAGTCTGACAATGCTTGGTACTGAACCCAGTATATCAAAAGCAAGCATACAGTGGCACAATGTATAACATACATGTAAATGAGACAAATAATTAAAGTGAAAGACATCTCATTGCTGAGGCACTGTTCATTAAAAATATTACAAAATTCTCTTCTGATGCGAAAACCTGTTTGAATTTGTATGAATTCATTGCTGAATTATCTTCGTTTGAAGCGTGGAGTATTTTGCTGCTGATTTGGTATCTGAAGGCGCCCATGTTTTTAAGCTTATAAGAGATTGACCAGTCAGAGAACCTGGAGATATCAGATATGTATAAGCTATAACGTAAATGTGCTGAGTTGACAGTCAGTGTAACATGTAATACCGTAGGGACAGGGCACTCTTTTAATGTTGTGTATTTTAGTTGTAACAAGTACATGTGTGAACAACACTACATAGTATTTTCAGATCATTGTGTTCTGGCCAGAATAAGTTTCTTCATCATTTCATGTTATAAATTTACATATATACATAAGTTTCAACCACAAGCCTAGCAGCTTACTAAGCCTCAGGTGACAAGAGTTTTTCGCGCTTGAAACAATTACGTTGCAGCCCATACACGATGGCTGCATTTCATGTTAGCCTACGGAGCAGGGTCAAATGCCAGTGTCCACTGTCGCCGTAACTGTTAGAAGAAAGGACTTTACCGAAATGAACATAATATTGTCCAGTCTGTTAGGCAAACTTAACTTTGAACATCTGCTGTCTTTCACTTTAATTAAGTGTACCGTGTTTATTGTTGCCTGCATGCAGATGTATGATATGATTGGAGTTTCGAGATGTTTTAATAGTTTTTGGTGTTGCGTTTGAAAATGGTTGAACCCAAAACTTTTAAATGTAACAGTAAGTACTTATGAAGAGATTAATTGATTAATTAATGTTTCTGCAAGACTTTCGTCAAGAGACCCGGTTAACACATGAACTAGCTCTTGTAGGAATCTGCCGCTGGAATTCACCCTCAGAAACGTAGCAGTTGCACCTGCCGTGGGTGTTGCGGCGGGCGTGGGGGAGGGGAGGAGTCTACATGACCCTATACATTCAGACTAGACCCCCAGATCCACTACCGTACCTGGTGATGACATTCTCTGCAGATATCCAGGAAGCCAGCAGGATTTGTCGATGATGACTGCTTAGTGACCTGACTCACTATTATTGCGGCGACAGATGGCCACGATATTAATACTCTCATGCTCTAATGTACAATACCTAGACATAGGATATAAATACGTGGATTTGCTGGGAGCGGCATGTGGAGTCAAGTATTAGTAGGAGATGAGAAAGCCTGCATAAAATATCGTTATTGTTGAGCCATTGTAGATGTGGTAAAGTTCAACCTGGTTCAGGCTTGAACTTTTCTGTATCTTCCTATTAAAGAGTATGTTATACTTCAAGCTTCAAGATACAGTATATCACCATATGTAATCTGCAAAAAGATGTTTTCCAATTTTTTGCAGTTCTGTGAAACAGTCCCAGCGATTCGGTTGTAATAGATAAATCGAACTAAAATTGAAACCAAATGAATTGATTAAAAATGGATCAAGCACTTCAGTTTTGTGTTTAATCCGCAAGGTAAAAAATAGTAGAGTGTAAATGAAAATAATAAAGTTTATTATAAATTGTCTATGAATTAAGTATGATTCATTGCCAGGTGTGCCTGCTAGTAGCCTACATATTAAAATGTGTATATTGATATTAGAGAAAAACAATACCATGACTTTTTTTACAATATCTGCTAATATTAAGATTGTGTTCTGCCTTGTATATTTGAACTCTGACACTTACTTACTTAAACATTTCCTGAATACAAATACATATATCACCTGTTCCCCGCACTCCAGAGCCTCGCCTGTTGGTGTGTGACAAACCCTCTACCCTGTGGAGCCTCAATGATGTAAGCTTAATGCTTGACTTTATCTACCAGTTGTATATAGGTGTTAGCCCTGTGTTTAGGACGGCTTTAGTCAGCCTGACTGGTCAGCGGGCTCTGACCACACCAGCTGGACATTAAGGCTGGTGCTGACTGCTGGTCACTCACATGGAAATACCCGCATGGGACACTATTTTTTTTTTTTACCTGGACAATTTTAACACAGGAGTATCAGCAGAAATGCAATCAACATCAGATGGTAAAACTGTGAACAGGCCGTTGTTGGGTACAGGTTAACCCATCAGCTGTCACTGCTTGGTATTGTGTGAGTTCAGAATTAAGATCCACAGCTTGCCCTTTACGTACAGCAAACACCAAGAGCTTTTAATTCAGCTGTGTATCTCCAAGGCAAATCTGCTGGACAGATTTTGCAACAATTATTTTGTTGTCAAGTTTTGATAATTATTCAGGTCATTGAATTCCTTTGAAAAAAAAATTGTTGATAGGAACAGATTTCCAAACTTCTACTTGGTGAAAAAAAAAAAAAAAAAAAGCCCTAGAAACAGTTGATTGCACTCAGAGGTCCAGTTGGTAGGTGAATTTCGCTGCGAAAGGGTTAGTTTGTGGAGGAATTTCAGTGTGTCCTGTGCTGTTTATGGTGGAATTTTGGTGTCAGAATGTGTGAGTCCAATGGAAGAACCTCAGGCCGTCGATGCTCTGCCATCAGGGCAATGATCCTGAATGAGTTCGTAAGTACTCGAGGATTTATTTATTTATTTATTTATTTATAAGATTTGTCGATTAATGCCATATTCAAGAGTTTTTCACTTTAATATGCGATAGTAGTCAGTGTTATGAGTGAAGGAACAGGAATGCCTGGCTGGCATAAACCATCAACATTTGGCAGGCTACTGACAAACTTGCCCACATGTGACATACCGTGGAAAACTCATTATAAGAGTGGTCTCTCTCTGCCAGCAACCTGCAGATGGTCATGGTTTTCCCCTGGGTTCTGCCCGGTTTCCTCCCACCATAATGCTGGCTGTCAACGTGTAGGTGAAATATTCTTGAATACGTTGTCTACCAAATATTGCTGTTGTGAACATGTCCTATGAACAGGGAGAACTACCATGGAAATAGAGTAACGGGAAACTTGTAAAACTCTTTCCCACCTTTAACAGAAGGGTCCAGAGCTTTGTGCTTCTTCGTTCTTTCTTGTGTTACGTCATAGTATTAGGTGCATGTATGTCTGAGATTTGGACCTTTTTTGTTCCATGTAATCAACTACTTGAATAAATAAACGGCGCAAACAAAGCAGCTATATTATTATATGATAAAAACATCACGATACAAGCAAAAATGGCATTTACATCGGGTGGTTTGCACAGTGATCGCTATAGCTGGTCGGCTCTCTCTTACAATTTCGTATTTTTCTTTCAATTCTCAAGGGTGAGAGGGGAGTTTGACTTTTACTCTTTTGGCAGCTAAAGCAGATGGTAAGCAGTTTTCTTAGCTAGTGTAAACAACTGATAAAAAAAAGATAAATTTAACAAATTAAAGAGATAGCCACTGTATATATGAAGCATCACAGCACCATCTATGTTGTCAACATCCCTTCTGTGTGCAGTTTTCCTACATTCAAACACTGACACACGTAAGTCACAATACTGTCAAAGCTTAGGGAGAACTATATACTGAAAACGAACAACACTGAAAAGTGTTTCACTGACTTTGAAAATTTTGTCCTTGTCAGCCACACACCTCGGTAACTCTAAATGTTCTGTGGACGTTTCAAGTTTTATTTGTAATTTTTTTCATATGTTACTATCCATCTACCATATGTTTTAATTCGCTCTTTACCAGTGAAAGATGTACTTATTTAAACAGCGATTTTCTTGGAAGATTGAAATTTCTTAAATGTGGTCCATTTTTAACGGTGAGTCTATTCGTTAGTTGTGGCTGTTGTTTTTCACGATGCTATTCGCGCATAGTTTAACCAAAAAGGGCTTTGGTGACTTTGTTTTGTTTTTCTTCTATTATAGATTTGTGATTGGTCACAATATGACTATCCGTTTTTGTTGTTACTGTACATGTTTCCACCAAAGTCTTATGTCCAAAGTTGTGTTGTTCGTTATGAAGATTTAGCAAAAAGAAGCAACGTAGACTTGCCCAGTGTTGCATTTCTTTTTTGCTAAATGTATGTCTGAAATTTACATAAACTAGTTCACACAAGTGGTCTATATTTTTGTCCTGAACATGTCTTCAAAGATTGACTTTTGATGTATTTTGAAGTCACGTCCCACAACTGATAAGGACTTGGGTAGACTATATCTGTGTCCCTCCAGTACAGAGCTGCAAGTACCAGCCATTTCAGCTGAAGATAACTGTTCAAAGAATGGTTTCGCAGTCATAAACTGCTTCCAACCCGAAAGTTATCCCTACTGACTGGATACATGACGTTGTAAACTGTAAGGCCGTCCAACCGGGAGTGGAAAATCAAGACGTACAAAATCCGTGTCAGACTTGTGCACTAAATTTTAGTATCATGCCACTTTCCACAGGGATAAGGAAATATGTATATGGAATATATTTGTTTTAATAAACGATACAATTGAATATTATTGAGATTCTTGTTCTTTTCTTGTCTAGCCACGTATTTACTTCTGGAAATACACGTTGTTTTGTGAAAATACATTATTGGAGTGTGAGTTTTTATTTCACCAGTAGTTGTTTCAAGTAGGAATACAGACGGGCGACGCACTTTAACGAAGCTGGTTGGCAGTACATTGTGTGCAATCTAACACCAAATATTACTTTGTAAGCTCACTTTACTGTAGACTGGTATTACCTCTATCAACTGTGTCTTGCAAAAAAGAGATTAGTTTGTTTCATGGGGATGTCGCTTTCAAAATGGATCTATTGCCGACCTGTCTGTAAGATCATAAACAGAACGCATGTGCCGTCCATTGAGTAGTTAAGTGGCTTTGATACTCACCACGCAACCAGTGATTTTAACCGTTTAACAGCTACATAGGCGTGTTCGTACGCTTGCAGCCTAATTACACATACTTATAACTGCATATAGCTGATATACGGTTATCTGACCAAACGCTTTGATTTTATATGGAACATGTTACTGAGAATCGCTTGAACATGACAAAATAAAACTAATTACACTACAAGTAATAAAGTGGAATTGTACACAGTTGAAGGATTTAGATACATGTCATATGGAACATAGTATTATCCCACAAGCAAATTTCTCTGCCAACACTGCAGTTTGATCAACTAACCAAATGGATCATACAGGAGTTAATATATTACGATTCTGACAACTGTCAATAGGGTCGTTGAATTCAACATGGCGACTTAGTTTCATTCGGTTCCGCTTCAGAGATATTAAAGATGTGTTATCTTTAACAGTGACGTTGTTGCATGAGTTTATTTAATTGTCTAATTCCACTTTAAGGTAGGCAGGCCTAATCCTACCAGTAATGATTTTTTTTCCAAACGAAGTCCTGAAGTTGGCTAACCTGTGGGTAAATAAATTCGGCATTAAGATTTTAACCAAGGTGTAGGCCTACGAGACTCAGCAAGATCATAGCATGTCATGGGCCTATACACCGTCGTTAAACTCTCAATATATGTAACTGTAATAATATCACGACAATCGATTGCTGAAAGTTTAATCTAGATGTGTTAGACCTATATAGGGAACTGACAATACATAAATTAGTGAACCGTATAGGCCTACACATGCTGTTGTTTACAAGCGCTACGGCGCATAGAAGCCTGCAGGTGAAACAGCGGATTGGCTGATCAGTTGTTTGGGTGATTGATTTAAAGTAAAAGACATCTCATGAGGGAGGCAATGTTTATTAAAAAGATTACAAAATTCTCTCTTGAACGCAAAAACCAGTTTGAATTTGTATGAAATCGTTGTTGAATTATCGTCGTTTTGAAGTTTGCCGACTGGGGATCTGAAGGCCCCATGATTTTTAAGCTTATGAGAGATTGACCAGTAAGAGAGCTAGGATATATCAGCTGTTTAGTAGTTGTGAAGCAGGTTGACTGTCAATGTAACATGTTATGACATAGGGACAGGACAATGTTATTTATTTTAATCATAGCAGCTTACTACAGTCTCAGGTGACAAGAGTGTTCCGCGCTTGGAAGAATTACGTCACAGCGTACACAGAATGGATGAGTTTCATGCTCGCCGACGGAGCACGGTCAAATGTCAATTTCCACTGCCGTAGCAGCTGTTAGAAGAAATACTTTACCAATATAAACCTTTTTGGCAAACTTAATTTAGAACATGCTCTATCTTGTCTCTTTCAAGTGACTTTGATTAACGTCCGTGTCTCTTTAAGACAGAACGGGATCTATAAATACATCAGCTCACCAGAATAGGTTGACGCATAGTGTCAGCGAACCATACCTGTCGAAGGCACCAGAAGCACTGTCCATGAAGTCATTTCAAAGTGTTTATGCCGAGACAGCAGGAAGATCAGCCTATCCCACAAGCAGGTGCTTAACGCCCAGCAAATACTTGTGAAGGTCCGGCAGCAACCTATGGATGGTCGTGGGTTTCCCACGGACTCTACAAGGTTTCCTCCCACCATAATACTGGCCGCCGTCGTATATAAGTGAAATATTCTTCAGTACGGCGTAAATTACCAATCAAATAAATAAATAAATATCGCCAAGCATGACCCAATGAAACAGCCGCCCTGGGATATTTCACAACACCATTTCTTAACTGTTATAGAGTAAGTCAAAAATTTTGAACATATAATTCTTAGGTGTAATTTTCGATCAAGGGAACTAAAATTCTAAACAGCTTAAAGATATAACCTATATTATGTCTGTCACACTTTGAATTTCGGCGGGAGTTTGGAATTTTTACTTGATGAATTGACATGTATTCAAAATTCGTTCGCAACTTCTTGACTATGAATAGGCGACCCATGCCTGTAACTTTGCATGAGAGCGTTTGAAGGCCTGTACGTGGTAAGGTCTGCTAACAACCTGCGAATAGTCGTGGGTTTCCCCCTGGGCTCTGCCCGCTTCGCTCTCATCAGATAATGCTGGCTGTCGTCGTATAAGTGAGTACTGCGTAAAACCCCAACCAAGTAATTCAAATATATGTAAGAGAGATGCAGTCAACAGTCTGCAGTACTGGGGGGAATATGATATAAAAGTCTTCCAGGAAAAGAAGAAACCAGAGTCGCAACGACAATGTGATTGTTGGCAAATGGTCACCCACACATTGCCGGTGACATCCAGCCACTTGTCAATTTACCTCAGTTAAGGCTTTATTCTACCTGTGTATGTAAGTGTTTAAGAAGTAACAACTTAGACCCCCCTATATAGCACAATGCCTTAAGCAGAATTGGGTACGGGTAAAAAAAAAATTACAGCGATGTTATTGGAATTTAATAATTGCCACTGGTCTAGAATTAATTATTGTCATCACATTATAACAGATGTACATGTATACACAATAATATGAAAACAGTGCAAAGGGACCAGGCCTTGGGCATGCTTAATCCACCAGCAGAATCCCAGTTCATGCAGGAATATAATGTAAAAGACCAAAGTACAGAGAGTAAAAACCAGAGCAGCGAGGACAACGTGACAGTAGCAACTGGGCACATCATACTGGTGAAATCCGGTCATTGGTCAGTTTACCTCATGTTATAGGGTTTTATTCTAACTGTTCATGCAAGTGTTTAATGAGTAATAGCTTACAAACTCTATAGCACCATTGCTTAGGTAGAATCGGGTAAAAAAAATTGGTGATGTTAAATGCATTCAAACAGACAGTCAATATTCAAGGTATGAAATCTGATTCAATATTGAAACAGTTCTTTAATAATTTCCAGGGTAGGTATCTGAGTGCCGCTTTCCTTGTTCCTATCATATCGATGTAAAAACATGCGTAGTATACTTAAACTGCCTCTCGATCCAGGCTGAGCGGAATTAGGTACAATAATTACACAGGTCGCCACAGATCCCCAGCGTTGTCTCCATATATTTACTAAAGGGAGTTATACTCATTGTAATTCTTTTTTAAACTGAAGGCGTTGGTATCCTTGTTAGACTAGGTTTTTAATCAATAACTCGTCACGTAGGTTGAAACCATCATATTTTACACAAGATCTAACAAATACTACAAAGCGAGATCAGTGTGTATACGCCATACGCAGGAACACAGTTTTATATGTTGCCATCCATATTCAACATTTCAGAAATAAAATAATTCGTATTACCATGCAGGCAGGGTGAGACGAGATCTTGGTCATCTGTACAGTGACATGTACCAGTACTGAAGATGTACCATCAGAACTATACCTGTTATCTTGTCCAAATCCAACGAGAGGATGGATATAGATTTCTTTTACCGCCTCTGTAATATTGGAAATATTTATTGTGAAAGGTCATCAATATACTGCCAGGTGGAGAAAAGGGGGTCATCTATAAAAAGAGTGATTTTATTAATATCTACATCCATATATAGTCGTATTCATTTGAAGAGAGACGCATATAGGCCCGATAGGCCTACTCAGGCCAGCCATTTTGGTTATACTGCCAGTGACTGTGTCCGGGTTCTTGATGGCATGCGCCGCAAGATGCTTTGATTCACGGGCCTCTGACATGTACAGCTGCCACGGCTCCTGTCTCACAAGAGTGAGTGAAATAAAATCTGACAGTTGTAGTACATGTAAAATAACGAATAATTAATCACTGATCATGACAGACTAAAAAGAAGAATTCAGGAGAACACATTATACGCCAAATATATAACAAATATATATTATAACAAATAATTTCGTTTCAAACGTATAAAGGAATACCAGCAGAACTTTGATGAGTATAAACTTTGAGCGAAAGCATTTCATGGGTTTTGATATGTTCTTGCATTAAATATTAAACTTAAAAGTATACAGACCTATCTCTAAAATAGATTTTACCCATATTTATTTTGATTCCAAAATGTGAATGCAATAACTCTCTAAATGTTTTAGACTTCTGGAAATACCTTAAGGGCAAAATTTTGACATGTTAAGGAGCATACCCCTAAGACAACCTTAAATGTCTAGGACATTAGGTGAATTTGAATCTTTTTTGACAAGAATGAAATCAATGAAATTTGTTCGAAGTACGTTGTCAGGACCGAGATATAATGTAATCTGAAAATAAGATACAGGATGGACCTGCACGCTGAGAGAATTCGCCAAAATAGTACTTTACATGCCTATGTTTCTACATCAGCCAAAGAGTGGAGTATTTATCACGAGCTTAACTTCACTTTGGAGCCAAACCCGCTTAAAATTATCTAAGCCTATAATTTTTCTGTTGGAAAAGTTGTAGGTCATGCAGAAGTGACCTGTATGAATCAGTAGGACATTCCCCCCTTGATTCTCCCCCCCCCCACACACACCCACCTCCAATACCCGCGAACAATTCCCTCTTTCTGGACAACATGCTCCCTGTAAATATATACATGTACATGTATCTTTAGCTTGTATCTTATGAACCCTTTGAACACTTACACCTAAAGAGCTAAACTAGAGTTTGCAACTGAAATAAACAACCAGTGAGTTCAGCTGGTCTTGGTAAATTTAGCAAATATCTTGATAAATAAACTTCTAAAGATCCAGCCATAATTTAATTTAATTCTTTATTTATTTACCGGGGATTCCTCATAGCCAATGGCCACTAAGAGGGTCTCCTCTACTGGGTAGGCCTACATATAATACAAGTATATACATATGTTATATTTGATGTAAGTATAAAAAAGGATAGGTATCATACAGTTCGTCGAGTACAATAGAGCATTTATAAGACTATTTACAGAAGAAAAGAAAACAGCTCATAACAACAGAGAAAATACAGAAAATACATATTTGCACAGCTCATCGTGATGATTAATTTGGTAAGTTGTTATTGAATTTAAAATCGATCGCTCTTTAAAATATATTATTATACACTTATACATACATATACACACTATATATATATATATATATATATATTAATTTACACATTTAAATAAGTAATGCTCGAGATCTTCACATTCAGAACGCACTAAGCACATGAACAGTCATGAATGATGTCTTATTTAAATACATCTGTGTGGAGAGCATAATATGTTGTTTCAATTCGGACACTCGCGCTGAAACCTATAATTATACGTCTACTTATGGTAAACTTCTTAATCTGAAAAATTAAAATATATACAAACAGTCAAGATAGACCTATACTGTGGCTAGCGCCATTAAAAACGCACGTGTACCATAGCAAACGCTCGCGCCAACTTTATGAACGTCCCATACCTTGGGTTTCCTTTGCCGGTATCTATGTAATGCACGTCGGACGTTGAATCACGACCAAGGGGGGATACCCAATATATGTTCGTGCCCCGAGCTGCATAGGTCCCCTGGGTATAGTCATACATGAACTCCTCTGTCACTCCGATATTTGGATGTCGCTACATCCATTGGAATAGGGACATCCAAATGTCGGAGCGACAGTAGATTTCATGTATATAGTGAAATCGGTGAAGATAAATGAGTTCTAAATGAAGACGAGCTAAGGTTTTATACGGCTCATCTGCCTTCCTTCAGCCGACGCCACATGTAGGTCTACCCTGATTGATCCTGCATTAAAGCTACATGTAGGTGAACGGGTTAAAATAATGAAGCTCCTTTCCATGAAATGAAGCTTCTTTCTACCACTGGTCCATGATTTTTACAAACATACTCTACAAACGCTGTCTTAATACTTTCTTATAAATTGTTTAATTTTCTATCATTCTGTATCGTAGTTTTCTTTGTGTCTAAGGTTAATTTTCTGTGTCTACAGTGTTATGAACATAGGATGTATTCGCACTCCTTTACGTCAAGTGCATGCCCTGTATGAATGTTTGGTGGCACTCTTTTGTAAAGGAGGTAATATTAGTGCCTGCCTAAACGAGGTTGTCTGGTCATATTTCTCCATCGTAGGCCTAAATGACGCTAAATGTCACGTTTGTGTGCTAGTTATCATTGATGACGAAGGAAAAATGATGACTTCATCCTTGTGTGAAGGTAGTTTTTGTTAATCATGTCTACTCAAGTAGACGGTGAAGTGTTAGAGGAGGGAGAAATTGAGGACGAGGAAGAAGAAAGTAGTTCCACGCAAGACACCACAACCGAAAATGGAGGGAGAGGTAAAAATGAAAGTGGACGTAAATCACCAAAACATTACACCGGCGGACGTCGTGGACACAGCTGTGGTAAAAGTACGACCCCTCGGGTGAATTTGTGGGAAAGTGTCTCAGGACAGCGACCACATGAACCAATGTTACCGCCGCTAACCAGGGGTGGATACTGGGCTCCCCCTCCTCTTGGGCCTCTGCCCACCCCGACCTCCAGTTCTCTTGAACAATCTCCTGGATCAAGAGTTTTTAAATACCTCAGAAACAGGACTAAAAGCGCAGAGAATGACAGTAAAGAAATAGAAAACAGACAACCTGTTCCAGATAGATGTATCCTTTTCAGGTGTTCAACAACTTAGAGGTATCTTGAAACAGATTATAGGTGACACGTACCAGGCATGATTGCATAGATGTAACGCTGATACGAGCATCACATTTGCGACAGTCACAGAGATACAGCCCCAAATGTGTAGAATTGACGACATAAATGGAACATTTACCACTCCTCACATGTGCATTAAAACTTCTCTAGCATAAATCAATGTCAGCAGATTGGTCCCCTTAATCAGCTAACCTGATGTGAGTTTTGCCCCACCAAAAACCATCAGTGACAAGTTCATAAAACAAGTTAATTTTCAGATGCTAGCCCACTAATTGCCAATTATCCTGTGTCCACTGTAATACATATGTATGACTTCATTCCAGTTCTGTTGCTTTTTGATGTGCAATCTGAATACATAGATATAGAGCTGGTGCTGTGTCAGTAGTGATGTGCCTTACAGTTGTCCATTTCTGCGCTATCCAATTGCCATGTATAACTTAAGCTGTAACTAAAACTTACTAGGCTAAACCCTCAACTGCTCTGTATGTGCAGTTCTATGTTTAGCTCTTGTCGAAGACCAAAAGAGGTTATGTATTAGCAAGTTGTTCAGCGTCTGTCCGTCTTTCTGTATGTCCGGCATCTGTGAACTTTTGCTTCAAAATGCTACTCCTCCTAAAGTCTTTGTTCAGTTTGAAAGAAACTTGGGTCAAGTTCAGACGACTTCAAGGTACATAATTTGTAGTATTGATTTTCCATTTTAATTATCAGTTATCTGTGTCTGTTTATCCAGAATATGTTAACATTTTCAAAATGCTACTTCTCCTGCAAGTTTTTGTCTGGTTTCAACAACACGTAGTTCAAATATAGGATACATCAAGATAGGTGCCTGACATTTTTCAAAACACCCATTTAAATGAAATGGTATGACCATGTTGTCCACTGTTTTAAATACTGCACAAAGATCTCTTGGGTCATAATATTTTTACCAAAGGGATGTTTTCAATGCAGTCTTGCATTGTACCTACATTTAGCAGTACTTACAGGTTCAAATCCAGTTAAATGCTTCTAGTCTTTTCTCTCTCTATTTTTTTCAAGTTTCATGAAATTCTTAGATACTGCATACTAGTCCTAGCACTCTGTGGTTTTAAATCCAATCTATTTCGTATCATTTTTACATGGAAACTTTTTCCTCACAATTTTTGTTGTTCAACCTGACCTACTTTGGACGCCATATAGCCATAAATAGAATGTGTTGACGTCATTTTCTTGAGTAAGGTTTATGCGATTGAGCTGAAATTTATAATACAGATAGAACACCTTAGGGAAAGTTAACTGTAGAAAAATCATTGTCATATCTTGAAAACTGTGGAAATGCTCTGATTACCGACATTTTCATGTGAAATTTTCAAGTTGTTGAAATTCAATATTTATCTATGCTGCCTAGCCCTGTTTTGATGTCCTGATCACAAGTCTGATCTCATTTATTTCCTGCTATGTATGCTTTTGATATGATCAAAGTTCGAAAAAGTGCAGTTGTCCCCTTATTTGGAGGTGTCATGACAGAAAACTGTTACAGCTGTTATCCTGAAAATTGGGGAGTGCGAAAAAAAACAGAAGTTACCCATATTTAGACGTGACAGGAAACGTTAATTGTGAAGCTGAAAATCACTGAGTGCAGTTTACCATGAAAATGGAAATCAACCTTGCTATGCTGTGTTCTTTATGCCGTTTGTTATGGGCTATGGGCAAAAGGTCAAAGCTGCATCCCTTCCATTCTGGTTTTTAGTGGCAAACCCATTGTATATGATACCTGGCCGTCCTGGGCCCAAATTCAGTTCATTCTTTCTCAATCATTTCAGTTTTTTCTCTTTTGTATTACCATGAAATTATCATGGGACTACCAGATACGTTAAATAGGTAATAGCTTGGACACCGGCAATGTGACACACAGCTTGAATTTTGTAATTGATTCTGTGATAATTTTGTCTCAACCAGTAGAGATACTGTCTCATCAGAGACTCTGGTTTGTGGCATACATTTATGTAGAAGTAAGATGACATGACATGGTGCGCCTTGAATTTGTCTATTTTTAGCACTACTGGTTGAAGACCATAAGGGATTGTATATTAGCAAGTTTTCCGGCGTCTGTCAGTCAGTCTGCCTGTCTGTCCAGCATCTGTTAACTTTTTCTTCAAAACTCTACTCCTACAGTTTTGTCTGATTTCAACAAAACTTGGTTAAAGTGTAGACAACATCAAGATACATGATTCGTAGTATTGATTTTCCATTTCGATGATTGGTTGTCAGTCTTTCTGTCTGTGTGTCCAGTATACATATGGTAATTTACATGTATCTTTCAAAATGCTACTCCTCCTATAGCTTTTGTCCAATTTCAATGAAACTTTATTGACGTGTAGACTACATTAAGACACATACTTCATGGTATCGATTTTCCATTTTGATGATTGGTTGTCAGTGTGTATATGTTTATATACATGTATCTTTTAAAACACTACTCCTCCTACAATTTTCGAATGACATTAACAAAACTTAGTTTAAGTTTCTTTCAAAATGCTACCATAGTTTAAGTTTCTTTCAAAATGCTACCAGTTACTGTTTCAGTTTTTGTCCAGATTGAACACAAATGATTCAAGATACATATTACATATTTTGAATTTTGTTTGCCCATTGTCAGTTATACATACATAGTATATAATCGACTCTGTGATAATTTCGCCCCAATCAGTAGAACTACTGTCTCACCAGAAACTGTGGTTTAATTTATGTCTTCTTGTTTCCGAATTAATACATCTTCATTAATATTTCTGTTTCTGAAAATGATATACCAGACACATCAAACTGAAGTTCATAGTTTATGTAAGTTGAAATATAGTCCTTAACAGGAGCCCTCAGCTGTCAAAAGAAAAGCCAAATTATTCCCAAAGCATGACACATGGTCCCAGTCAACAGAAGAGGAAAGTGACTTTGAGAACCTGTTGAGAAAACACAAAGAGATTCAGGCACAGTTGGCTAAGTTAAGTAAAGAAGAGGAGAAGGGTGAGACTGACAGTTCTGTGGTTGAGGCAGAGTCAGTGTTCCAGGAGCCTCAGGTTTCTCACCTAAGCCAACGGAGTCAGACCTCACAAGTGGCACAATTTAATAAGGATAGTCTGGATGCTACATGTAGTGCCGTGTCTGTGGACATAGAGAGAGCTGACGTCAGCTCAGGCATTGTGAACCAGGATCAAGCTCCTGGCACTGCTGGCATTTCTGATACTCAGGTAAGAGAAGGAAGTTCAAAATCAATGAATAATGCAGCTTGAATAATGCATCCTTAAAACATACTATCTTGCAGGTAAGACAACCCTAGGGTCGGGTAAGTAATAAGGAAATGGGTTTTTTTTCATTCTTGCTAATGACATAGATAAGGATTTTAAAGAAATTAACATGGAGAGAAAAATAGAAAAAGAAATTCCATCTAAAGCCCACTAAAAGCTATAGAGGACTGCCTTTTTTGGAGGATCAATCAGGCTACACACAACAAAAGTTTTCAGTGATGCTACTAACCATGGCTGAGACAGATTGTTCATCAACTAACACTGATTACCTCATTGTTTACTCGTATGGACCAGACACATTTTAAACAGAGTGAAGAAATAATAAGGCTTTACAATGTGTTGTAGAGAGAGTGGAGTAGTAATACCCCACTAGCTTTTATTAGTTACATGTATCTTTATACTTCTGTCTATACACATGAATGCAAAATGTCTGATGATCCAGACAAATTCGTAGAGGATACTGATTTCCATTGGGTCTGACAGCAACTGAATGTTTAGGGCATGGCTGGAAACTGGGGCCAGCAACGTGCAAATGGGGATGAGTTTCCTCCCACCGCAGTGCTGGTCACCTTTGTGTAAGTGAAATAAATAAATGATCTGGGCTCATAACATAGCTTATCACACATCACAGGACATGCAGAATATACATTGGCCAATGGATAATTACATGCTTTGAATGGGAAGGTACTAAATTGTCCAACCCCTGCCCCATCCCCTCAAAATTTTTTTTAATAAATGTACCTCCACATTTATTCTTGTACCTGTAAAACTTGAACGTTGATAGTACCCTAAATGAATTTCAGTTCATGTTTTGTAGACTACTGAAATATTTCTAGATGATGATGACCTCCATGCTCTTGAACTGCGTAAACTGGCCCTTGAGTCTGTTGTATCAGCTAATGCCAAAAAATCATTGGAGGTCAGTAGCTCAGAGATTACAGTGCAACACTCATCTGCCACTGATGGAGCTCAAACATCTAAGGAGGCCTCCACTAGCTCGAAAAGGAGGAGCTCGAAGGGGGAGTCCAAACCCAGCAGTCCTACAAAGAGAAGTACCTCTGGTGGAAGATCGTCTCATGGCAAAGGTTAGAACTGGGCTAAGATTTGTGTATATCCTTCTGCAATGGGAACTTCAGCAGTAGAGGAACAGAACTTCTTTATTCAGTACATGAGTGAAAAAATAAAATTAAAAATTTAATTAAAATGAAAGAAAAGTAACTGGAGATTCTGTTGTCCAGCGTTAACTGTATCAAAGTACCAGTACTGTAGGCTTGTTTTTGAGGGTGAGGACATCATGTGATATGTGATTTTCACTTACCCCGAGAATTAATTTGTGTCTTAAATTTGTACATCTACAGCTGCCTCCGTACAGATTTTTGACTCTAAATATACAGGACATATCTCATGACTTTGATCAGGAAAATATGTTTCTGGAGTTTATGATATGCCAATGTATACTTGTATAAACAGTCTAAAAAAGAAAGACATTGTGTATAGACCGTTCAAAGTAACTATCAAGTGTGTATAAATGTAAAGAACATGTGCTTGAATAGTTCAAGAACCCTATAGTGTTGTGCCACAAGGAGAGACATCACTCAACTTAAGTTCAGCGGGATCTCACAGATTTATTTAGTGTACAACTGAACTCGTTATCAGTGCAGCACTGTTGCATTGATAATCACTCATCAGATGTGCGTACTAATGCCTCTCTCTTTGTTGAAGGGCATTCTCAAACAAATCATGAACGAAAGCTCTTCTTGCCTCGTGACAATGTGGATCGCTATGGACGACAGAAGCGCTTACGCCGCACCTTGAGTAGTCAGCGAGAACTGGAGCGACGACGACGCGACGCGGAAGAAAAACGCAGACAAGCAGAGAAGGCTCGTCAAGAGGAAAAACGAAAGCGTTTCGAAGCTCGACAAAGACGGGAAGCGGAGAAGAAGAAACAGCGTGAGGCAATCCAGCAGATCTTGGCTCTGAGTGACCCGACAGAACAAGTGGAGAGATTCCTGAAACTGGTCAAGGGACAGGGGAGCAGTGACAGGAGAAATAAGGTTGGTCCAAAGTGAAGAAAACCCAAGAAGACCTAAAACTGTAATACTAGTGTCTGTGTCGGTTTGCTGAATAGAGAACTACACTATATATCTGATGTCAAAAATTAATACCACTGGTACTAGCTGTACTAAGCTGCTTAACTGGATTGTTTAACTTTCTTCCACAGTCTCCAGCTAAGGCACCATCAACAAGGAAGCCTAACCGAGGGGATCGCAAAATCTCACAGAAGATGGAAGACAATTATGAAGAGGTTGCCATGGAAATTGATAGTGATTCACCAAGTAGGTTGTTTGTAAGCACTTCCAAATAAAGGTTGCTGTTAAAAAGGTCTTATTCTGTATAAATTAACCATTAATATTCAATCTTGAATTAGCTTGAATTTGTCAATAGTACTGAGACATCTGATGACAGAAATGATACATGAGCCAGTGGAAGTGGTGCCTTAATCAGTTCAGTGTTTGGAAACTGATTGACAAGTTTGAATGCAGATTTTACACTCCAGCCCCACCTGATTCACGTGAATGGTTACATGTAGAACGTCTGTGACAATTATCGTGGCAAGTCATGAACAGCCTAGTTCTCTTCCTTTTTCACTTGCATTGGTACAGTTGTATTTTCGAGAAATATTGAGAAATATTTCATAGTGTTTGTTGTTAGATTTTGTTGGATATGTACAATCAAGAATCACATGTTCGCATTCTTTGCTTTCTTTCTTTAACTTATTATTCGTGGATTGTCAAATTTGATGTTTGCCCACACCCTCACCCTCAAATATGTTTTCATATGGGGGAAGTTTGAGGATTGCTCTCACTGATAAATGTGTTATTTCACATATGAGATATGTGATATTGTTATTTCATTTTAATATTTAAAAAAAGATGCCTTTTCAACAAAAAAGAAACATTTTGTTTGATGACCTTGCAATCTGAGTGCAGCGGGTTTTGTAGACCTGAACAATCCTGCGTTATGCAACAAGACACGACGTTAACCAAAATGTCATTATATATTTAAGCCTATAAAAGCCTGCAGCCATAACCATTAGCTTTTTTGAATGCACAAAATCATGATGGTGCTCAAATAGAAATAATAAATACTCACGGGTTATCATTTCCTCTGCCTGTGCAAACAAAATTTGTGGTAGTAAGCCTTCACTGTGAAGTATCCTCCAAGTCTTGGGTGGCTGTAGTAATAGAAGTGCCAGTATGAGAAGCATTAACACGTATGAATTTGAGTGATTAAGATTTAATGTCTTGTAAAATTCTAAGCAAATCCAAGGAACATTGCTGTTATTTCTTTTAGCCTTACCAACCTTTGAAGGATTCCAGTTTGACCAAGACGACATTGGTTTCATGAATACGATGCCCCTACAGCTGCAGAGTAGTGTATGTATTCAGTTATGGGTTCCAGCATCAAGAAAGTTAGAAATATTGGTGCTGTTTTATCAGAACTGAAGACTTGTTACATATTAAGAAGACATATTGTATGTAATGCAAAATGTGAAGAATCTTTGTGTCCAGAGCTTCAAGAATTATTTCATTTTCATTTAGATTTTAATTTCGGGTCATTCATCTGGTTTAGTTGGTGTGAGGAGTAACTGTAGATCTTGTTCCTGACATATATGTGTACATCAGTGTCTTCTCTGCATTTTGAATGCTCTGTGATATGAACAAAGAGAGCTTGAAAACATGAGAACTCTTCTCCAATTTCCTGTGTGAGATGTAAAAGTATGTTGATGTAAGTAACAGTAATCTTGAGGATAGCTTTGTATACTTGTCAGACATGCAGTTTGTCACAATGAATTATTTCAGTTCATTTTATTCACCACAATATATATGGCAAGAAAACGTAGTAAAATGATCATGAATCATATTTATGATTTAATCATGATTTATTAACCTTTGAAGGCATTTGTGGAAAAGTAAGGAGTTTTATTTATCTCTTATTATTTAACCTATATGAGCAAACAAAATTGCTTTCTTAATTAAGATGTTATAATTCAGTAATATTCTTTACGAATTGAGAAATGTGTTATTTATAAACATTCTAGCTGAACATCACAAAAAGTCTTGAATTAGTCTAAAAATATTGACTTGTGAAGAATTCACTTTCAACTTTCATGAGAGTTATAACAGTACGGTATCGTTTAACATTTGACCTGAAATTATCAGCACGCAGATGATTCAGTTTGATCGTGGGCTTCTGACACACATACACACCTACTTGTATGGGAAAGCATATAAACATGCCTATATATCAGAACTAACTGTCTGACTACAGGCTTTCCCTGGAATGGAACTGTATCCAATGGCAGGCTTTCAGCCTGTCCAGGTCTTGTCCGAGTGGCCCATGAAGCCAATGGGTAGCTGGGTGCCCCCGCTTCCCCCGGAGGAGCCCCCTCCTCCACCTCCGGTTGACATCCCGCCTCCTACACCCCCTACTCCTCTGCCTCCTCTGCCTAAGGACCCCTGCCCTGATACAGACCCAGGCAGACCCCGTGAACATGAGGAAGAGGAGGATGTAGCTGAGGAGTTGCTCCTCCGAGAACAGCTGCTCCAGTCGCTGGCTGTGAAGAGGAGGAATACCACTGCAGAGGTTTGTCCATGGCTTTTACGGGCAAGTTATGCCTTAATCATTACTTTATTTCCCTTAAAATCATAATTTTTGTTTTAGGCTTCCGTTTTTAAGCCAGGATTCCATCCTGCCTTCCCTGCTTATTTATATATTTGTTTTATTGGTGTTTTATAACATACTAAAGAGTATTTCATTGTAATGACTACGGCCAGGATTATGGCAAGGGAAACAAGCGACCATGTGGAGGTTACTGACAGACCTTCCCATGTAAAACAGGAGAGGAAGCCAGCCGGGGACTTAAACTTGGACTTGAACTCACAGTGACTACATTGGTGAGAGGCTCTTTGGGTTATTGTTCAGCTCTAGAGCGCTAATACTCATGGCCATGGAGGCACTGCTTAAGGTTAATAGGTTTGTCAGTTGTTACAAATGAATTTGCATCCTGTAATTGCAGAAAGTACCTGACCATCTAGAAATTTGAGATCAACCTTGATATCAAGAATATTTAATGATTCATAAATTGTAAATGCTAGTCTTCTGTTAATACAGATATATGCAACCTTATAGACATTGTAAGTAAGTCACACTGTTTTAGTCTGACATCTGTTGTATTTGCATGTCATGTTCTGTAAAAAATAGCCTTTTGGTATGATGACATCAGCGTTTGCGTTGGCAACATCACAAAACCGCCCAAGGCTGTGATGTCAAATGTGATGTAATGAAAGTGTGTATGTTAACCAGGCTGCATCACTGGATAGTGCCTGTTTCTGTGGTTACAAGTATCTACATTAGGACTTTCTAAATCAGACTTGTAATTGTTATCTCAATCTACACATTGTGATGCTCTATTTCAGAGTGGCAACTCTGTGTGTAAGTCTTCCAGTAGCTCTCCTGTCCCACCCCCTAGTACAGTCTCATCTGACAAGAGGGTTGCTGTTAAAGAGAAGAGGCAAACCCCGACCATTATACGACCATTCCAGGTGAACTTTTGTGTGAGATAATTATTCTGTGAGAAAAAAGTAAGACTTTTATAACAGTGGTTGTGTTTATGTTATCACTGTAGACTACCAACCCCTGCCCATCATTAAACTCTAGCCCTTTCTGGTTTTGTAGAAATTTTGCATTGTGAAAATTGGTAGATTGTGGGCAAGATGTGATGGTTTCTTCATGGCTCTAGCTGGTATCTTTCATTAATAATTTTGGTAATGTCTTTATATACTTAATGTTGGCAAAGAATACAGCCTGGCCTTGCTATATCATACCCTGTGAAGGGCAAACTGGGAGTCGCATTGTAAGGGAATGATATAATAATGAAATAATATGCATGGTAAACGGGTTAGACTAGTAACTTTACCCGTATTTCATGATACCAGCCCTTGAAATTAGCAAAAAATAATGTGCCGTCGCGAAATCGGATCACGGCGACACTGCGATGGCATTTTTAGATATACAATAGACATGTAATAAACTAGGGTAGTTTTGTAACCCAAGCAACTATGTTCTCTGTATAGATATATGTATATAGTAAGGCCTACTGATGCTGATCTGAATGCATATACTCAAGCTAAAACAGAAATTTTTGGCCAACATTTTTTGAGGGCCTGCTTATTGCTGTCATGTCTTCCAATGAAAATTTGTCGCTTATTGGTCATTGAAAAGAAACTCCACCACAACAGTGCAGATTTATCCTCCTATTTCATATATTGATTAAATCAAAGGACTGTACAAAATTAAAATTAGATACAAACATTGATGAAAAACAATGAAAAACAACTGTGGCTGCATAAATCCATTTAGTGTGCTGTCAGTAATGAAATTAAAAGTTCAAGAAAATCTGCATTCAGGGGAATATCCACTGTTGCCCAGTCCATGCAGGACTAAAGTTCTAGAAACCCAGTGGTAAGTTCCTAGCCAAGTAATCACATGGCCCTTCCACTATGCTACAATGCCATGGGAAGGTCCCATAGAACAATAATAGTACAAACTCGGCCACCTACCGTCCGGCTTTCACCCGACCAGTTCGGCTCTGCTTCTGTGTTACATTTTTCTCATTAGGTTTGATGCTTTGCATCCGCTACAATCTCTGACCCCTAATTACTGCTGAATTATCTTCGTTTCAAGTGTGAAGTAGTTTGCTGTGGACTGGGGATCTGGAGGCGCCCATGCTTTTAAGCTAATGAGAGACTGAGCAGTCAGAGAGCGAGAAGATATCAGCTTTCTGTAAGCTGTGACGTAAATGTTCTGAGTTGACGGTCACTGTAACATGTAATAACATCGGGACAAGACACTTTTTTAATGTTATATACTTTAATTATAAAAAGTGCATGTGTGAAGAACAGTACAAAGTATTTCCAGACCATTGTGTGCTGACATGAGTAAGTTTCTTGATCATTTCATGTTATAAAGTTAGATATACTTTAGTTTCAGCGACAACTCCAGCAGCTAACTTCAGTCTCAGATGACAGGAATGTTCTTTGATTAGAACAATTACGTCATGGCCCACACAGAATGGCTGCGTTTCATGCTAATCAACGAAGCACGGTCAAATGTCAGTTTACACCGTCGTTGTCGTAGCTGTTGAAATAAAAATGTTTCACAGAACTAAACATAATATTGTCCAACCTGTTTGGCAAACTTATCTTTGAACATGCGCTGTATTTCACTTTTTCGCGTCTGCACTCAAAAGAATTTGTTTTACCTGTGATTTAATCAGTGCTAGAAAATTTCGTGTTAATTTTTATTATCGGATTACCCATACTAGGTACTTCATATGGGAAGTTATCTGTGTTTAATCAGAGTCAGGGTTATTTTATTCTCCCAGCAGCAAACTATTTGGCACCAAAAGCATAGATTTATTACAAGGTTCATTAAATGGTGCTCACATCACTTGTAATCGTGAGGTGCTCTATAGTGAGCCCTTTGTTTTTGACACTCATCAAGTAACAGAACTGTTCTAGAACCTTTGATTCTGGTCATTCAAGGTGATTCGCAAGTGTATTTTGGAACATTCTTGAGTTTGATATTAAACAGCAATCAAATAATTTGACTGAACTGTGGAAGATGTGGGGTTCTTAGGTGTCTGTGTGAAGAAAACAGCGGTCAACTTTGTTTTGGACCTTTGTATTAGACAAAGAACTACATTAGAACTACACTATGCTGCTCACATGTCCTGGAACAAAAATATTTATGTACTTTACGGAATACTTACTTAATTCTTATGATTTTCATTCTTACAGCTACAAGGTAAACGAGTGAGTGAGAGGTCTTCAAGGAAGATGAACTGCTGTGTTGACTGAGTGGTTATAACCGTCTGTATATAAACTTTATTGTAACTACCATGTTTATTGTTACAGCTGCCTATTCATAAGCCTGTGGTGATAAAGCTGGGAGACTCTTCAGATGAGTCTGACAAGGAGTCTCTGACTCCTCAGCCACTGTTCCGGTCCCCTCCAAACATGCTGGGCAGTATCGACTCCTTCCTCAAACAAGCCCGCAAGTCTGTCGACCAGCAGAAGGTAGTGTCACAGTAACACTGTGCTTGTGCTTGTACTGCTTGGAGATATTTCAGAGCTACCCAAGAACATAAGCTCCAGTAAGAGAATATGGGCCTCCATGACAGGAGTGGTTTAGTGTGTTAGCGTGTGAGTGCAACGCAATGCAGTCTAGCTCATGCTGGCTTCCTCCCAGCTATAAGTAGGAAGGTTTGTCAGCAGCGTACGGACGGTCTTGGGTTTTCCCTGGGCTCTGCGCTGTTTCCTCCCACTATAATGCTGGCTGCTGTCGTGTAAGTGAAATATTTTAGAGTACAACATAAAACCCCAATCAAATAAATAATTATATATAAGAGGATACTTATCAATGTAATGTGCAACGTGTGAACACCAGAGGTTAAAATTTGGATAAAATTGTCTTAATTTAAGTATTTCCAGTTTTAACTTGCATGGGTTTAAGTGTTGTAAATCACAGCTCAGATTTTTACTGAAGTTAAAAGTGGCTGTGTGTAATTGACCCCAGAATTGGGAAAGCATTTTTGTGTTTCACAAAACGCTGGTAACAGTTACATACACGTTACTCATCATCAAGGTATTTACTAGCACTCATCAGAAGATAAAGGGCAGTCTCTCACTACACACTCCAGGCTCTTGTACTAAGCTCTTGTTAAAAGATATCAAGAAAAAAATTCACTTTTCTGCAGAATTTTGTCATGTTCTTTTTACACTCGCAGTGAGGATGTATTTGCCACCTACGTGTAAGTGCTTTGATTTGCACTTAGAAATATTTCATAATGTACTGGATTTAAAGTGCATGTTTCACAGTATATGTAATGAAGTGTTAGTAAATTTCTGTGTTCATTTGTCCTCAGCAAACGGGTCAACCCCTTGTACAGGTCTGCCAGCAGCCAGCTGCAGCTGAGGAAGTGTCAGAGGATGTTGTTATGAGTCAGCTGTCTGTCAGACAGATGGAGGAGGATCTAGTGAATCTCAGGTCTGTCTGTCTGTCTGGAGTCTGTTGAGCAAACTCCTGCTACAGTTTTTATCCCATTTGAATGAAATATGAGTCAAGTGTAGACGACATCAAGATACATCATTCATAGTATCGATTTTCTATTATAAATATTGATTGTCCGTCTGTCTGTCTGTTTATCCAGAATGTGTTAACATTTTCAAAAGGCAACTTGTCAGTAATTGACTTTTTAAATTAAAAATACAGCTTAAAATGATTAAACAAACACACTATCTGGTGCTCCATGATGTCAGGATTGGAAATTTGCAAGAATTATTTTCGAGCATAGAATAGTTTTCATGTTTTTACTCATCTTCATGTTATTAAGTTACACTCTTTGCCTATAGCTATGTTTTCTGCCTTGATCCAGCAGGCAGAAATAAGCGACCCAACCGACTCAATAGCTGATGAATATTAATGTAAATGTATTACCCAATCAAACAGTAGTTCTCCTAATTGAAAAACGCACACAGCCGGTGGCAGGTAAAATTAAAAACAAAAGAACTTTCCACACCTGTAAAGATGGGGATAAAACTGGTATAATAGATGCAGGCTGCTGTCATATTGAAGTGGGATGTCAAAATACTTCTTGGAGCATTCAGTCATGCAGATAGATGGTCATTCAGTAAAGTCACCGAAGATGTATGACCAGAGCAAGACAACCAGACTTACCCCAGCCTTTGAATTAAACCTTCCATGGCCATGCAGACTTTGATGTTCTGTGTACGATACCATACTGTAAAACATTACATTACAGGAGCCAGACGTAGCGTGGTTTATTCTACCTTCATGGCTCGATTAACCCATAACGTTCTCCCACCACGTCTTCAAGAGCTTTCAGTACATTTGATTGACACGTTTGAAATTTACTGTGTACATAAATTCTTTGCCAACCTGTGGAGGATTGGATAACGATGAGGGCATTTTAAGTTCGGGCAGGAACAGATTTGCCTAGTGGATTGATCACAGCAGAAAACAGAGTCATATACACACAGGGATACATGGGGTGTTGGGCATGATAAAATGAAGATGGTTTTTACTATGAAACCAACAAACACTTTTCAAAATTCTCTCATTTAAATAAAATAGGGGCTTTCTGCAACACTTCATCAAATCCTTTACTATGGGTTGGCCAGCCAGACGTGTCAGGGGCCTCTGTGGCTCAGTTGGTTAGTGTGCTGACCCAGAAGCCTCCCACAAATGGGGTCGCTGTTGGTTCAAGCCCAGCCCCAGTTAACATTACTAGCCTGCAGATAGGTGCCTTACATTTTTCAAAACACCCATTTAGCTGAAATGGTATGACCATGTTGTCCACTGTTTCAAATACTGTACAAAGATCTCTTGGGTCATAACATTTTTACCAAAGGGATGTTTTCAGTGCAGGCTTGCATTGTACCTACATTTAGCAGCATATCTATATTTTAGGTTCAAATCCTTGTATTCTGTTCTCTATTTTTTTCAAGTATCATGAAATTCTTGGACACTGCACACTAGTCCTAGCACTCTGTGGTTCAAATCCAGTCTATTTCTTATCATTTTTACATGGAAATTTTTTCCCCACAATTTTTGTTGTTCAACCTGACATATTTTGGGCGATATATTGCCATGAATAGAATGTGTTGACATGTCACTTTCTTTAGTATTGTGTATGCAGTTGAGCTTAGTTTATAATACAAATAGAACACCTTAGGGAAAGTTAACTGTAGAAAAATTATTTTCATACCTTGAGAAGTGAGGAAATGCATTTATTACAGAAATTTTCACATGACCAAAAGTTTTTGAATTTAAATATTTTAACTATTCTACCTGTACTTTGATGTCCTGATCACAAATCTGATCTCATTTATTTCCTGCTATGTATGCTTTTGATACGATCAAAGTTCGAAAAAGTGCAGTTGTCCCCTTATTTGGAGGTGTCATGACAGAAAACAGTTACAGCTGTTATCCTGAAAATTGGGGAGTGCGAAAAAACAGAAATTACCCATATTTAGGGGTCACGAGATAGGAAAACGTTATAATTGTAAAGCTGAAAATCGCTGAGTGCAGTTTACCATGAGAATGTAAATCATCCTTGCTACGCTGTGTTCTTTATGTCATTTGTTATGGGCTATGAGCAAAAGATCAAAGCTGCATTGCTTCCACACTGGTTTTTAGTGGTTCCTGGCACTCACAGGTTCAAATCCAGTTCTTTCTTGCTCAGTCTTCTCAGATTTTTCTCTTTTTTATTACCATGAAGTTATCATGGGACTACCTCATATGGTGAATAGGTAATAGCTTGGACCCTGGCAGCGTCGTTGGATAACAGTTTTGTAATTGACTGTGATAATTTTGTCTCAACCAGTAGAGCGACTGTCTCATCAGAGACTCTGGTTAGTTGATACATAGTGATATGTTGCTACTTACGTCATTTCCATATATACACTAGGCATAGTTACCAGGTTGTCATTTTCCCTATTTCTGCCTGTTCTTTATAAATAGGTATT
The DNA here is from genome assembly GCA_016165875.1 of Acanthopleura granulata. Classification (NCBI taxonomy): domain Eukaryota; kingdom Metazoa; phylum Mollusca; class Polyplacophora; order Chitonida; family Chitonidae; genus Acanthopleura; species Acanthopleura granulata. The sequence continues at coordinate 1,788,225 of JABBOT010000023.1, read as the reverse complement.
ACTTTGTTTCCAGGCCATATCTCAAATTTTTTTGCAGGTGGAGTTTTATTTTTTGGTGGATAGAAAAGTATAGAAATGAGGATGTGTTGTGGGCTATGTTTTCCCATTTCTAAAGTTTCCATCGTAACCAGATTGCCAATTCTCCCCTGTGTGTTTCTAATAATGAATAGCTATGTTTCCATGTCAGTTCACACCAGTAAACGTACATTTTATTGAACAGATCCACTACAAATTAATGTACAAGAAAACGTTTCTATGTACATTTCAGTTGCTATTAAAGTCAACTCTTATTCACGAAGTTTGTAATTCTATTCTTGTTTTTTTAGCTACCAAGGTATCAAAAAATCAGCTCAAATTTGTGTACTAGATAGCTTTACAAACCATCATCATTATCAGGTGAATTGACATCCTTTAGTTTAGGTTCTACTGTGTTGTATTCAAGCTAATCAATTGCCTTTCAGAAAAGAGACATTGAAGGAACAGGCTATACTAAAGATGTTAATAGACCAGTGCAACAAGTACCAGAACAACCAGAGACTAGTGGAAGAGCGAGTGCGGAAACTGCAGGAGCATTTGGCAACGCTTCAGAAAATTATTCTAAGTTGTAGTCGACAGGCAGAGAAAGCCAAATCTCAGGTATGCCCTTGTTTTTGCTGGATTTATGTAAAATATTCCTGGCCATTCAGTCAGTATGAAGATAAAAAGTATGAAAGGTACATCAGCTAATGGCCCTGTGGCATTTTGCTTAACAAACCAAAGTGGAAGAAAGTTAGCAGAAAATAGCATTCGCCTGTTTGAAATGAGTGTTAGTCTGTTGAGATAGTCAGCATTTCATCTGACTTTTCCTGATAGTATCTGGATATTTGGTTCTGAGTATACTCAGATTGGGTGGGATGCATTGTGTGTCTTTGTCATCAGTTCTAGTGAGGCCACACTAAAAATATTTAGGCAAAGTAGGGCAGCCTTCTAAATGGAGAAACTCACAAGATATTATGTAAAAAAAATAAATGGTGAAAGCAAAGTAAAACCCCACACAAGCCACTGTCTCCATTCAGATGTTAAAATGTGACCTCAGGTCATTCTAAATGAATTTCTGGCTGTCATCTTGATCTATTTACGAAGATACCAATGAGCTACACATGCGGTTTATATGGGTAAAATTTCATTCTTTTCATTGTTGATCCTCATTTTTCTTGTTTGAAGGTTAAAGAAGTGAGGAAGCGAGTGCAGAAGAAGGTTAGCAGCTACAGGCAGTTGGAGGAGCAGACTCTAGAACAGGGAATCGGTGCTTTTGGAAAAGACTACAAACTGCCTGTGCAGCTGGCCAACAAAAGGGCTGTTAAGAGGAAAACAAACAGCCTGAACATCAACAAAGATATCACAAGGGTACTGATACAGAGGCTGTTACATGTACAGTGAAGGCAAATAACCCCAAGAAAATCACAGTGTTTCCTGCTTTTTTATTCAACCTGTTTATTAGTCACTTTGAACCCTCTCCTTTATTTCTCCTTTAGATCCCAACATTTGCTTTTTGATTTATGCCATGTGTTCTTAATCATGTGTTGTTCATACAGCATTTTGGAGAATTTATGCCATGATGAAATAATACAATATTATAGGCATTTCATTCTGCGAGGCATTTTTTTTTTTACATGTTAAAAGCAGTTGCTGAAATTAAAATCAGATTTTGTATCAGTTTATTTTATGGTTCTGTTGGTTAAAGCAAATTTGTCTTGTCATTTTCTGTGTGATGTTATTTGAAATGGCTTGTGTGTTTACTATTCTATCCAGACTTCCTTTAAGAAAGTGAAGGAAGTTGGTGGCCAGGCAAGCCCTGTGACAAAGAGGTCTGTGCATGAAATAGCGAAAGAGAAAACGCGACTACAAGAGCTGGAGCAAGAATATGCAAAGCAAATCAAGGCCTTAAAAGAGATTCAAATGAAGCAAGGTGCAACCAGACAAAATACAGATGCTGATGAGCCTGGTCATGTTAACAGAACAATCATTCCCAGCTTAGACAAAATTTCTTTAGGAGGTACAAGTATAGAGAATTCAAATGTATCTGAAGACAGTGAAAACCCGGTGAAAAGAAGACGGTCCCTACTGGACCAGAACATCAGCACTAAGCCAAACATAGCATCTCATGATAAGAACTCCAGTAAGGAAGAGAAACAAGCTACAGCCAAAAGTAAAGGGATCATCTTCACTTTACCTGATGGACAGAAACGTCAGAATCTTCAGCAGCTAGAGGTATGCTCTATGAAGCAATATATTTAATGAGATAGGGATGTTTTTTTCTGCGAAATCATGGGAATTGTGTTTGTTGCATAGAAGTCCTTATCAAGAGGTCTACCTTCTTATGTATTGTCTTAAAGTACACAAAATGGGAATTTCCCACCAGACATTTAAAAATAGAATGGCAGATGAAGATTATTATTCCAGACCTTATATTGACTTTATTTCAAGAATCTGAATTTTAAATACAAGTATATATACACAAGTACATGTATACAACAATTTTTTTTTATAATATTTTGACTTTTCACTTGCTTCATATTTCAAAAATATATTTAACCTTTCTGTGTAGAAACAAAGGCGTTAGGTGTGGAAATGATTGAAACATGGGTCCATTAACCAATTAGTCTTAAATCTGGGGCTGCTATATTGTGTACTTGCACTGACTGAAGATGTTTTCGCCACCTTTAAATTTTGACAGGGAGAAAAGCTGCAGAAGTTGTTGAAAAATTTCACATCTCCTCACAAGCAAAGGATGTGGAATGGCTGCATGAGTAGTATGCCCATTCCTCCTACTGAAGAGGTATTGCGTGAACAAATTTGTCAAGCTAAATCTGAATTACTCATAAAGTAAAAGCAGATTTTTTTTTCAATGTGCACACATCAACTGCTATAATGTACAACATGTGCAAAAAGTCTACATTTTCAACATGAGCTATAGGTACCTGCCATTTGTTTCACAATATTTAACAAAAAGTGCCAGTAAATTTAAAATTTTGTATCCTGGTGCTGAAAAAAAAAAAATCTCAAATTCCTCTTAGAGCTCTAGGTTGAACAAAAGTTTGGTTTTAGAGTTAATGATGTTATTTGGTATGTTGTCTGATGTTCACTTCACCATGAGTTTTATAGTAGTTTTTCCTCTTATTCCATTTTCAGTTGTCAGGTATTGACTTCGAAGAGAAGTTTGCGTCCCAGAAGCAGTCCAGCAGTGTGGATGTCTCCTCAACTCCTTGCTCTCTCCACTACCGTAGTCCACTCCTTCATTTCAAATCTTACAGGTTAATAATTGTCTCTACATTTGACAATTTTGATCTTTCCAATGAATAGGGCTTTGAAAACCTACTAATTTATACAAATGAAATAATGAAAAGGGAGTTTTGAGTCACCTAACATTTTGGACAAGCCACATGATACAGTATGACATTCTTAGTTCTAGTCGAAGACCGAAAGAGATCGTGTATTAGCAATTTGTCTGGAGTCCTTTAATTTTCCTTCAAAATGCTGCTCTTCCTACAGTTTTTGTCCGATTTCAGCGAAGCGTTGTTAAAGTGTGGACTACACCAAGATACATAATTGGTGGTATTGATTTTTCATTTTGATGATCAGTTGTTTGTCTGTCTGTTTATCCAGTATATGTTACCGTACATGTATCTTTCAAAACGCTACTCCTACAGTTTTTGACTGATTTCAGTGAACTTGGTTTAAGTGTAGACTACATCAAGATACATAAATTAGTATCGATTTTCCATTCTGATGATGGGTTTTCTGTCTATCTGTTAACATTTCTTTCAAAAAGACACTAGTTACTGTTACAGTTTTTGTCCAGTTTCAACAAAAGTGAGTACAACTGAATCAAGATACATATTGCGTAGTATTGATTTTCAAGTTGCATTGTCCATTATACATAAATAATTTTGTAATCGACTACGTGATGATTTTGTCCCAACCAGTAGATCTACTGTCTCATCAGAGACTCTGGTTTATCTTTAGGAACCAAAAAGTTCAAACTCAAAACTGCCCCATATTTATGGGAATGTAACATTTTATAGAAATGTGTCTGATAGGGAAGGCTTATTACTTGCTCACCTGAGAATGTAACCTGTTTGCAGACTGAGTAGTTACTACAGAACGAAGGAGCGTTTGCAGCTGTCCTCGCGTACATACAGTAATCGATTCCACCCACACAAACACATGTGCAGGTTTGAGCTCCAGGGAACCTGTAATGACCAGAAGTGCAGATGGTAAGTCGTCAGTCACAAGTGAAAGGATCACATAAGCTATAAATCAACCTTTCTTGATTCATTCAGCACTTATAAGGAAATATTCCTCAAAAAACAAAAGCTTCAGTTGTGTTATTAAAATTTTCTGGTGTGATGTTATGATATTCCTTATGTGATGTTGAATCAGTCAGATGTGATGTCAGGAGCGGGGAAAGCACAGTGTCATTTGTGGATATACATTAGTGATTGGTGACATCATTTGTTCTTGTGTAACATCACACCAGCCAAAGTGGAAAGGACTGAAAAAGTTTTTTTCCATATTATCCACCAAAGCACACAATATCGGTTTTAATACACTTTAGGAAAGCAGTTCAAACTATCTCATTTTTTATCATTTCACCTTGCTTTTATGACACTGAGGGTTTGACACTGAAGTAGGTCTACAAATCAGGAAGCGTGTCAGGTACCTGGCAAAGGGTAGTGATTGACTCCAAACAATTCGGTTTCCTCCATCAATAAAGTTGACCAACATTATACAAGTATGAAGTGAAATATTTGTGACATTTAATAGTGCTAAAACATTGATCACGTGAAAATAAATTAGTGCAGGGCATCCTGTTTATTTGTGTGTTAAATGGTTTAAATATTGAAAGTATGCTGTATGAGTGCAAAAACATCTGGTCTAAAGAGGTGTCCTCATGACTGGCAACAACAGCCATGCATTCTATGTGCAGTCAGATAAAGAAACATTTGATTATTCTATGCAGTAAGTATAGATTTATGTCATGTGAAGGGATATTTTCACCACAACATGTCGTTTTGTTGCCCTTACTCCATTATGTGGTAACAGAGAGGTTTTCGGCACATTCCTTCACCAAGGCCAATGCTGCCTTTGGAGTTGTTTTCTGTATAAATACCTGATTTTTTCACAGTTGTAAGTAAGATAAAGTGCCAGTTTCACAATCACAATGATTTTAAACTTTCAAATAAGTAAATACTTAATCATACATCAGAGGTGAATAAATGACGAAGTGCATGTTGTTGACAGGCAGCACGAGGTGGACTACACATTGAACCAACACGACCTTCTGACTGACTTGGCCTCTTACTGCCCTAAGCTGGCTGGTGTTACAAAGGATACAGATGTTGACGATTATAAAACATATATAGGTAAGACTGGTTAGGGACAGAATTTTATTATATGTTACTTACCTTTTTACCTTGGTTTTGTTTTTTTGGTATTGAATTCATTCACATACTCGCAGATAAGGGAAACTTACACTAAGATCTTCTTTATCCACCATTAAGCTTTGATAGCATAGTGGTAAAGCATATTAAAGACTGAGATGTGACATATTTGCCATTTCAATGTTTTATTTGACAAAATTTTATTTATCGTCTTCATGATACAAGGAATGGAACTGAGAGCAGCTGGTATATTTGCACAATTGGCCCGTGCTGAATTACCTCCCTTGTCAGTTGACAGTGTAGTTCTTCTCTATTCCCAAATAAATACTCAGTCGATGGCCGGAAATGTTAAAAAGAGAAAAACAATCTTAAATTGATTCCAAATAAACATATGCAAATTTGCTCATTGCAATGTGTGGACAGAAATCTGTTGAGAGAAAATCACTACCAAACAGCGAGAAAAACTGGTAGAAAGTTAGTCATTTATGACGAGATAAAAACTCACAGAAAAAAATTGTCTGTTTTCCGTAAAATTCTTGCCCTTCCAGAGAAATTTATTTCATTGTGATTAAGATTTATAGGATTATTGCCAGGTTATCTTACTTTAATACATGTAGGTCATATGCAGCCAGTTTTCAAGGCTCCACCTTGTTGTTGTGTTTTTTTGTGTTGTAGACAAGTATGTTGACAAGGTGATCAATCAGCATGGAGAGCACATGAGCACAGACCAGCTATGTGTTCTGGTGGTCAGTGAGGTGCATAAGGCTGCAGGCTTGGGTGAGTGACACACTCTTAGGCTTGCAAATAGGTGACTAACATTTTCAAAAACACCCTTTGGGTGAAAAGTGGGTTGACCTAAGAGACATTTGTGCTGTAATGTACAACACTGACAACATGGTCATACCAATTCTTCCGAAGGGGTGTTTTCAAAAGTATCATTTACCTATTTGCAGACTTGCACTCTGTATATCAGAAACAAAGCATGTGTTAAATGAGCCCGGTGGTGAGTGTGTGCATCTTGCTTTGCTCAAGTTTTAGAGGTCCAATATGCAAATGCAATATGTTACTAGTTAATTAGACTAGAGCAATTGGTCCTGCCACAGCCACTTCATGAGGATGCTACCTCAAATAAAACCTATTAGCTTGGATGCCTCTTGAGAGTGAGCTCATTTTTCACACGCCTGAGTATTGGTGGTTTTCTCCAGGCCTTTCTACACCTTCAGATCTAACTGTCATGACTGCTGTTATGTAGAAGAATCTTCATGTATGGTGTTAAACCCCAATGATATAAACAAATATTATTTATTTACTTGATTGGTGTTTTATGCGGTACTGAAGAATATTTCACCTATTCGACGACATCCAGCATTATGATGGGAGGAAACCAGGTATAGCCCGAGGGAAACCCGTGATCATCCGCAGGTTGCTGGCAAACCTTCCCACCTACGACCGATGAGGAAACCAACATGAGTTGGACTTAAACTCACTGCAACTACAGTGGTGAGAGGCACCTGGTTGATTGCGCTGTGCTTGCGCACTAACCCCTTCGGCCACAGAGGCCCCCTATAAACAAAAAAACTTACTACTACTCAGCTCTTTAGCATTTCTGATATAGTTGTATGAAGAAATACTTACTAAATTACCCCAAACCACTGATGACATGCTCCATTTAGCATGTTTACACTTGGCGTGTTTTTAGCTCTGTAACATCTTTGCAGTTTTTATGTTTACAGCTCTGTAACGTATTTGCAATTGTTGTATTTACAGCTCTGTAACATATTTATTGTTTTGTTTGCAGCTCTGTAACATCTTTGCCGTTCTTGTATATACAGCCCTTTAACAAATTTGCGGGTCTTATGTTTACAGCTCACCCATGGAGTGTACAGACAAACAAGAGATTATGGAGACCATGTCAGACAGAGGCTGTGAAAGAGAGGGCTGATCATGTCCTTACAGATAACTTCAAACCAGCTGATATAAGCCCTTCAGGTTAGTAGAAAGCCTGCAGATGGGGATTGTAACTTACAATTTGTCCCTATATTTGGTTCAGGGGGGCCCCGCACTGGCTCAGACATTCCTCTTATCTCAGACACACAGAGGTATGACATCACTGAATAGACATCTGGGCTGGATTTTGACATAAAAAAAGGACAGAATAAGCCCAGCATGATCAGTTTGTTTCATAGTTGTTAAATTATGTATGATTATCAAAAGCAGATTGAGGGGCATTGATACTCGATTCATGATCATTGATTGTAGCTCCTTTTGATTTTTATTAAAAATAATTACTTGTTGGGGCAGAAATTCAAGATGTGTTTCCAATAGGCTATGTTTTAGATGAATTTTGATGAAGGGATTCAAAGCACATAAGGCTAGCCATGCTGTACCATTGTCATCACTCCTGCTGTACCAAAATGCCACTTGTAGCCTGTGACCTGCATTGTCAGATTTTCCTGGAGGTCAGCGCCTCCTAGATGTGGATAGTGTGATCAACGAGCAGGACCTGCGCTACTTTTTGGATGGACCAGCCGTGCAGGACATGGAATCTGCCGTCTTGGAAAAGCCAGACAATGTTCAGCTTTGGATTTCGTTGGCATACAAGAAACTACGTGGTGCTGAGGAGGAAAGGTAAGGCAGACATAAACATCAGTGTACATATATAAGCTGTATTGACATGTCAAGCTACACTTCTCAAAACTAAACACCCATGGCCAGATTAGCACCGTCTCACAGGTGAGTGCTTGTCAGCAGCCTTTGATGTTTGAGGCCAAATCTGCTTCTGTGGCTTATAAAATGGGAACACTATCTACCTGGCATTTTCAGCTTCTACATTGTTTTTGCTACAAGTTACTGCAAATGTGAATGAGATTTGCAGTACATATATATGGTTTGAAGGAAACCAGACAGCTTGAGGGCAAACCCATGACCATCCAAAGGTTGCTGGCCCACCCTGCGCTCTATAAAGAGATCTCAAAACATTTGAAGTAAAAATATGGTGGCCCTCTAAAATGAAATTCGGACGCCTTTTGTTAGTATGATGGTCTTAATTTCTCTATAGCAGCTAACATGTACACCCTGAATACTCTGATGCTATGTTTGGGTATATACTTACTTGACAGTGGAGAGCCAGTTCCCATAGACCTGTGTCTGAATGTGTTGGCCCGAGCCCTGGAGGAGAACAAGAACAGCTCAAATCTGTGGTACCATTACCTGAAGATCTACCGCCATCACCCGAACTCTGAAGACATCACAGAGCTCTGTGAAACAGCCCTGGCTTGTGCTCCCAGTTACAGAATATACCTGCAGGTGAACTGTTCATGGAGCTATCCTTTCAGCTATCGTTCCAGTTTATTTAAATACAATTTCTGATTTGCTTGTTCTTTTTTTTTTTCTTCATTTTTAGCTCTTATGGTCGAAGTTCTCCGGTGTCCATTGATCTGTCTATCTGCCTGTGCGGCGTCAGTTGACTTTTGCTTCAAAATGCTACTCCTCAATGGTTTTAATGATTATTTGTCAGTTTATCTACCACATTAACTTTAGGCTCAGACTGCAACTAATTACAGTTACAGTTTTGTCCAATTTCAACAAAACTTGATACAAGTGAATTATGATGCATATTTTGTAGTACTGATTTCAATTTTGATTGTCCATTGTCTGTTATAGATACATAACCAGTTGAGCTACTGTCTCGTCTTAAACATATGGAAGGGCAGATAGCCTTAGTGTGATTCTAGATATCGATAATAATTATGTACACACTGTTGTTGAAGAGTAACAGCAATAATTGTTTGGACAGCCACTCTGTGTGGAAATTGATGTTAACCACTATTACATCTTGTTTTCAGTACCTCAGTTTAGCAGTGTGCTTCTCAGAGAAAGAGTCAATAAGCAAGCGTTTGTTGGAATACTTGTTGACCTCCGACCAGAGTGACCATGACCTTCGGTCATTTCGTCTGCTGGAATCTGTTGTGTACCTGGTTGATGTGTATGTTCAGAGTGGCAGGTACAAGACTGGCCTTCTCTATCTACAGGTACCTTACCACTTCATTAATACATCACAGTAAACCTCAACAGTGGACATTTGCGATTTATTTGTCATGTGCATTTTCTTGGTGCATTCTTACCATCACAACTCTCATTTGCCACTCGCCACGATATGGCTGAGATATTGCCGATGTGGCGTTAAGCCATAATCATTCATTCATTCTCATTTGCCAAAAAAAAATTACCTGATAATTTTAATCATGAAGTTTTGTGAAATTGACTCCTGGCTGTATGCTGTAGGCGGTGGGGTTTTGTTGATGTTGTCAGCAGTTATGCATATCAAGTCTTCAAGTGTTGAAAGTATTCTTACAATTATGATTCTATTATTCTTCTATAATTATGAAGCCAATGCCTGCACATTGTAAATAACAATATATCATGAGTTGACATTTTGTATTTTGTGACAAACAGTGAGGAGTGTATTGATATAAACGAGATTGGGCTCCCAAGCATTATTTGTGAAGAGTTTCATTCAGATATACTCAGTAACATGTCCTGATATTAATATTAAGACACATAGCTTGTACATGTTTAAATGAGTACTGATATGAGGTACATCCTGCTAGAAAAATTATCACAAACCAGTAGAGTTGTGGCCAAATTTGTGTGACCAGTGAAATCAACACTGGTAAAGAGGGATGAAATTCTTGTAAGCAGAAATCAGGCATTAGAGCGAGATTTATGTGTTATCAGCTAGACTCGTGTTCACGTGTTAGTCCCATCATTTTGAAGTAAATTCACGTTGATAAGCAGGAATTTGCATTACATGAACTAAATCCTGGTAAAGATCTTAAAACATAAAAGATGTCTGGGGTATGAAAATTCGAAAATATTTCTTGTTGTTGTTACATTATTTGAAGAGATGACCATTATCTGACTGTTGCTTGTGTTCTTTTGTCCAGTCGTTGTTACCCTCTGCTGGGAAGCCGACCAGTAAGCTGTTCAGTGTGATGTTACCCCTGGACAGGTGTATACTGTGGCTGACCTTACTCAGTCTGTCTCAGTTCCATCAGCTTCCAGCTTCTCTCATCAACCCTAGCAACCAGAACCCGGGACAACTTGTTTCCAGGGTGAGTTAGCCATCAGTTAACTCTTACCCTCAATTTCCTAATTGTTTCATTCGTAAAACACCAAGGAATTTTTTACTTGTCAAAATACTTGTAGTAAAATTTGCGTTCTTGAGTCTTTACCCAAATAGTTTATTGCATTTACTCCCTGTGTACTTCCTGTCCCTGTTCATACATTATATATACTGGTGTGACTCAGACATCTGTCACGTTGTAGTTGTATTTAGTGATTGTATTCACCCTAAATGGCTTGAAATTTTGTCCATTTCTATGTTGCTTAGTTTTTCTGATTTTAAGAGTTGTGTTGATTGTAGAAAGTTGCTGAGAGGTTTGTTTGGAAAGTAGGATGATAGCCCGGTGGGAAAATATGAATTTCATTACCAAAGTTATGTTACATGACCTCAATTTTCGTCTAAAAATGCATGTTTTTGAAAGAAATTTTAGGTCATTTACAGTCCCTATTTCCCAGTTATTTTACATTGAGTTTTATAATATAGCAGTATATCCTCATAACTTTTGTTCTCAGAGAGTCTTCCAGTTGCCATGGGAAGATCACCCTGATGTTGCCAGAAATAAGACCATCATTTTGGAGTTGCTGTGGAAAGCAGTTGACAGTTGTTGTCCAAAGGAGGGTCCCATGGGGGAGACTTGCCAGGAGAACTGTTCATCTGTGAAACAGGAGGAGGAAATAAAGATCGCCTTGTACTCCAACATTCTGACTGTTCAACAACTATATGATAGGTACAACTCACAGTGCTGCTCACTGTGGCTTTTACCAACAGCACCTGTACTTTGGTTTTAAAAAAAAAAAAGAAAAAAAAATAGGGGCACATCAGCCGTATATACAATATCACAATAATACATCCGTGTATTTTCTTACACAGTATTCTATTTATATAGTTTATAGAAACTCTATATATGTCTGTGGAGTCTGTCATGATTTCCTTCACAGCTGTTTATCCCGTACACTTTCTTGCATAATGCTTTTCAAGGAAGTGCAGTGTCACGTATCAGAAAATTCTGTATGCAGTTTGTCAGTGATTGGACTCTGCCTTCTACATGCTTGGGTTTGTACTCAAAAGCTGCAGTCCCAGATTCCCAGAAGGGATTAATGACAGTGGAATGACGTACTGTACTGTGCAGAGCAGAGGCTGGTATTTACTTTGTGTGATTTGATATGAATTGTGTTTTAATAGTGGGCACTGTACTAGTTAATAGTGGGCACTGTAGTAGTTAAAAGCTTTGATACGTGATGGATACATGCACAACTGACCAAGACTCAGAAGGGTATGAAACTTGCGGCTGTAGTTTACAGTAGTTATAGCCCTTAATGACTTCTAATGCACGGTGATATTTTGTACACTTAACATATACCAACTTGGGCCCACCTTCACAAAACTTTGTACATCAATTTCTTGTAACTTTACTGAGAAGTCACGACACATTAAACGCTATTACAGAGACAATGACTTTTACGGGAAAAGTTACGAAGATAGTTACCTTCCAAGTTTCTTGAAAGTGGCACCTGGTGTCAAAAGTGACAAGCATATTGTGTTTTATTTCTGGTTTGGGTCACTTATTGTAAAATACATGACACATTTCTGTTAACTCCATTAAATCAAATTGTCTCGGGGGAAACTCAAGTAGCCTCAAGTCAGAAGTGTTATTACCAAGTACATGTAAATGATGTGCTCGTATTTTACGCCTTACTTCAGTTTATTTCTGGTTCCTATTCTTAATGCATGTATTTTAACTCCACTACTGAGTTGATATATCCATCTCTCTTTACATTTCGTTCATATAGCCTTACCAGTATTTGTTTGGTTATGATGATTAGTTGTAACACTGGTTGATTTTTAATATACAAAAGATCTGAACAACACATTTGTCCGTGATGCAAGCAAATGGGGCTGTGTTCTACAAGTACTGTCACAATGTTTTGTGTTGCCGTAGGGATAGTGCCCGCTCAACATGCGCTCGGTGGAAGGCAAATAACCCCAGTTTGCCTCAACTCTGGACCCTAGAATCATCTGTAGAGTTTAATGCTGGAAATGTTATAGCTTCTATTGGGGTAGGTTTCGTTTATATAAAAACTCTTGCATGTGGCATGTGTTTTCAGTTGTGGCATAGGCCCAATGAATTTACATGTAGTTTTAATTTGGACTAAATTGATGCCCTCAGATATTTAACAGGTATGCCATCCTCATAAAACTGTTTGTTGGGCATAACCTGACCCTATGCTAAAATATAGGGTCAGTCAAGAGGAAATTCTTTTTTTTTCTTCCTTCTAGCTCTTGAAAAAGGATTTTAAAGAAATTAATATGGAGAGAAAAATGTAGAAAAAACTTTGGCAAAATACTAATAAAACCTTTTGAGTAAGCCCATTTTGAAGGGTCAGTCGGGTTATGCCAAATGAACATATTTTTAAGGATGGCCATGTGATGCTTTATTATTTTATGGCAAGCATAATTAGATTTAAGAACTGACACTGTTAATTCATGTTAACAGCCTGATTTAAATCTATGTTGTATGTTATAAGGGCATTTTTTGGCTACGTTTTGTTCACAGCTTCTACAGGAAGGCCTGAAGTGCCTGCGACACTGTGCCAAACTGTACCAAAGTGCTGCTATCCTCCACCTGGCTCGGGTAAGTCCCACAATTGCCCCACCTGTAGCAATATAAAGAAGAAATAAACACTCAGCCAATGGAATGTGTACAAAAAGGCAGTGACGAGCACAAGGCTAAATTGTAATGCACATTGAGTGATAGATGTGGAAGTAGCATTTGTGAAAGCAGTTATTAAAAGTGCATTGTCACATGTTTGTGTTTTCAGAGGGACAGTAACAGTGCCCTGGGTCTCTTGGAGCAATGTGTCATTGCACTGTATGAAGTAGATATAACTGACTCGAAAACCTGTGATCCTAACCTATTGTATTGGTAAGTTATTGAGGCACACTAGGTGCGCATTCAGTCCATGGGCAGGCAATTGGCAGATGCTCCCACACACATTGTTTGTATTGTGGCCATTTGTACAGGTTAGTGTTCGTTGAAGATTACTTGCTTTCCATCAGTTTATGCCCATACGTGTAGTCCTATGTGGGAAAAATCATCAGTAACTTACCAAAGGTTGGTGGTTTACCCCAGACACTGTGGTTTCCTCCACCCATAGGAGTGACTGCCATTGTCTGCATATGAGTGAAAAATTGTTGAGAATGGCATTAAACAGCAATCAAAGAAATAAATAGGCCTCACATAATTTCAGTTTTCGACATCAATGTACCTTGACCAGAGTGGCCAGCCTTCAGACTCTTCAGCTAAAATAATAAAATCATACCTGTATTGCTCATTTCAAATATGCATCATGAAGATCAATTCCAATAAACTGTGCAACCTGCGGATGGTCACGGGTTCCCCCCACCATTTATATGACGGCCGCCGTCGTATAAATATTCTTGAGTACTGCATAAAACACAATCAAATAAATAAATAATAAACTGTGCCAGTAACAAGAGTAAAGGTACATGTAGACCGCACATTATTGCTGTTCTTTTTCGTTGTTTCTCTTTCAGCCAAACACTGGGTCAGCCAGTCCCTCTTAGCTACAGACCCCCACCTTTTGCTGCTGGTGTTACAGAGGCTGTAATACAGGATCAGATTGGTTCTCTGTGGCTGAACTACTGGTAATGCCTCCATTACAGTTGGTAATGTTCCCGCTACAGCATGTAATGTCACCATTACAGTTGGTAATTTTAACACAAAAAACTATATATCCTCAATAATGTATCACTTGTAATTTTAGCAACATTATTCCGGTGGCAAATTAGGCTGAATGGAGCACAGATATGCAGATTACATTATGATACTGTTGAATACATCTCTCTGTGTACATGTGGTAAAACCTGTATGTTATGTCACATGACAAATGAGTTCAGCCTTCCCAAGATTCTGACTGGAAAAGAACCATTTTCACTGGGGGCATAGCTGTGGATATTCAGTCATAAAGTTTGGCAATTAAATTGAGCATAACTGTTCTGTAAAATAGCCCTTTCTTGCACACTGCAAGAACTGATACATGCCATTATGCAGGTCTTCAGTACTTAACAGACATATTTGCTTTCGCTATTCAGTTCAGACCTATTACAATAAACTACAGTGTTTGTCAAGAGTAAAATTTCCTCAGTGCGGTACATTCATTTACATTATTATGTAGTAGTGAAAAGATTGGCAGTGTTAGGTTGTGATGTTAAAGTTAGGAGAGCGGTTTTCTTGCAGTCTGTTACTAGAACTACAGGGGGACTTCGGACAAGCTGTGGAGAGCTATGAGACAGCCTTAGGACTCCTCCAGTCCAGGCAGCATCTCAGAGACATGTGGCAAGGGTAAGTGGGAACTTGTCTCTTTATTCTACCATGTATGGATTTTATGCTGTAAAAAGGCTATTCAAATGATATCTTTGCTCTCCAGGGGCTACTTTCATCAAAATACCATGTGTAGGACAATTTTATGGTAAGACAATTATGTATAATATCGCACCTCACGTATACGTCCCTTTGACAAAAATGCTTTAAGAAAACTGACAGCGTAAATTACGTACACCACGTTGTACGATAAAATTTACAACGAAAAATATCGTACGACCTTTGGTGAAAGTGGACCCAGTTTCCTTCACCCAAACTTGACAGCTCTAGTCAAGTTATGTGTTCTCAAATCCAACCTAAAACGTTGAGCCAAAACATAGAAGGAAAAGTGAGAAGGCAGGGCATCCTGTCCTGCATATGTGCACTTGTCTGTGTCCTTAAAGGTACATTCAGTTCCACCAGCGTCAACTCAGCACCGCGGGTGCTGCGGACAAACAGAGGGCGGTGTTGTCCCTCACGCGCCTCATGCACCGCTGCCTCAGCTCAATGCCGGTCAAGCGGCCCCTGCCCTGCCCGGGGGATGGTTACTGGGTGGATTACACAGACCATAACGAAATGGTGGAAGTGTTCCTGAGGTGTGTCCCTGAGGAGAGCAGGCTGCTGGTGTACAGGAGACTGGTGGAGCTCATGCCAGCCAATGTCAACCTCATCATCAGGTGTGGTATTACAACCTATACTCTCATCCCTGGTTAGGATAGCTAGAAATACTTGTTATCTACCTTGTTTGGAAACTCTTGCTGTTCTTAATCTGAATATTTCTGGAAACACTTCTGACATGCAAAAAATCTGAAACATGAATATAATTGTATGTCATGGAAGTAAAGTTCTTTAAAAAGTTGCTATTGTTTTAAGAATATATCAGAGAAAGCGTTGATACCTGCCATAATGCATGCAGGGACCACATTTCTTAAGCTGGCAGTGCTGGTTAGGAACAGGTGTATGTTTTGTTCAGTCACTGTGAAAGATGAGGTTGGTCCGTAAAACTGCAGGTGTGGAAAAGTGTGCTGTAAAGGAGTTTGGTAGCCTGCTCACACTATAAACATTTCTTTGCCACAGTATAATTAGCTCAAAGTAAGAATTAAAAATTTGCATGATCAGTTAAAATACTTATGTTAAACTTGTCAGTGTATCCAACAATAGTTCAGATATGTCCCTTTCATGTGAAGCTGAGAGTAATGAAAGTTGGAAGTTAATAGTATGTATACATATACTGCAATCAGTTTACCATCAACTCTGCAGAGAAAATTCTGCCTTTTACTGGATATGTTCTGATGATTTAAACTCCTTCCCAAACTGTTTTCTCTCTCAGGTCTATAGAAGAGGCCCTTTCTGTGGAAGACTATGGGGAAGCTGAGAGTCTCTGCAACTCGGTGCTGTTTGAACAGGCTGCCAACTGCCGGCTTTGGAAATTGTGAGTATGAGTCTTCCATCTGTCAGCTCAAGTACAGGTAAACTTTGTCTCTAATTCTCTACAGGTGATGGCATGTGTGGTGATATTTTGTGATTTTCTTTCAGTTTTTAGGATGTAGTGTTGCTTATACTTTTAGTGGTCTGCCAGCCACCTGCAGATGGTCATAGGTTTCCCCCAGGCTCTGTCTGGTTTCCTCCCACCATAATACTTCCTGTCGTCGTATGGGTGAAATTTTCTTGGGTATGGCGTTAACATCAATCAAATAAATAAATAAAAACACATACAATAAACTTTAGCAGCTTGTGTCCTAAAATAGGACTGTGCATCTTCCAGCTTGAGCCTGAATAATGATTATGAGAAGTGTGCACATGTATGTCATTTCTTATACTGGAAGATGGAGGCCAACAGTGAATCCTGTGTGTTCCCACAACTGAGTATTCTTGCCAGCATCTCCTATCTTTTATGTGTTACAAATGTCATGAGTATACCAATGACCTCTTGTTACTGAACACATTTGTGTGAATCGGCGGCCTAATAATATACTCAAATTTTACTTGTTACTGGTTTAAAGGACATTCTGGCAGGTTGTTGGTGAGCAGTGTTTTCTTCAGATGAACTAACGAGAATAAGTATCTGTGCTATCGGAAAGTGTTTATCTTTGCTGTTGCAGAGCAATTGGCGTGAACTTGAAGATGAAAGAGTACAGAGAGGTTGGTAAACAGAAAGGCCCTGCCTCTTTTTTTTTTTGTTACAGTTTGCTCTTCTTTTTTTCCAGTACATTACAAATAGATGTTTTATACAAGTATCTGAATTATGGCCCTTTACCATGCAGACTTACCAGTTTATCAATACAAAGAAACTTAACCTTAAGAATTTCATTTTTTTGTGTGTAACTACACTGTAGATAATAAGTACATAACTCAGGAGGTCAGTATTAGATGGCTTCGATTAATGTACTTGCATTTGCCAGCCTTCATTGATTTTTTGCCCCTACATATGACTGTGTCACTAGAGTATTGCTGCAGCATTGATAACTGAACAATACCTATATAATTATCCCTGGGAATTCAATACAATAACAAGGTCATGTAGCTCATGACACATAGCTCATGATCATGGTATGTAGCTCATTCTTGTGTAAATCATATAAGCAGTAATCAAGCAAACATGAAACATTTCTGCCTTTTGGATTCTTGCTTTGTGGTGGTATCTAGTCATCTCGGGGGTGCAGTTTTTGAAGATTCATTTGCAGCATTTCCACAAATGAAGTCCTTATGTTTGCTTTACAGGTGCACAAGCTGTATGTGAGAGCTGTCCAGAAGTTACCCTTGATGTTTACACTGTGGAAAGATGTAAACTTACTTTGCTGCTTTAGTTTGCATTTAAAAATGTCTTCTACAAATGAGACATTTGCCGTGGGATTGATGATGTACCCTGAAAAGAGAGGCAAACCATGATTAAGACCAAAATATTTTGCTTATTTTGGATGATTCTGAAGACCAAAGCCCTATTTTAAGGTGTTATATTCCTGTAAATTGAAGAATTACCTAGTCACGTTATGAGTTCAGGCAAGTTGCTTTACCAATCAGATCCCTGTGTTTTATCAGATTCCATTAAATTTTGGTTTAATGTGCTGAAGTTTTCTCACGCTAGACATTGGGCCCCTGGCCAATCAGGTGGCAGGTTGAAATCCCGCTCTTGCTAAATCACCTGAGGCTGTGGAAGGACTTTTTTGGGGGGTATTTTATAGCCAACAGCTGTGGTTTCCTCCAAGGTAATAAAGGCAATGTTATTTCTCGTGTCTCAAGTTATCAATGGAATGCTGTTTCATTTTCAGTTCTTACTGTTTGAGGTAACTGAAGGGTCGGAGATGGGAGCAAAGTGGGTCATAGAACAGTGCCAAAAGCTTGGTGTCAACATCAAGGGATTTGTGGCTACAGTCTCCAAGTTACCAACATGACAGCAACCCTACCCTCAGACTTCATCCTTGCAGCATTAACATTAATTAACTCTAACACCTACACATGTACAATCAGTTTTCACACTTCACCACATTGCATTTGTCATATCAAACATCACCCATCCACATGCTATCCAAAATAAATGTGAATTCCAAAAATCCCACCTGTCTCAATCACCCACAATGCTGGTCTCCCAAAAACAAAATACATGGCATATCCAAGTGGTGCCAAAAACACTGAACACTGAATGTGAATGTGACAGAAAGTCAGCCAGATGGCAGGGATTGCAGACGATAACTGAGTGACTGACTGAGTGACTGACTGAGTGAGTGACAGGCTGGCCAACCCCTGTGTTACCAGCTGTAAGTATATTCCATGGCTATTTTTTTTTACTCGGCCCCTCAGCCTTCAAATGTACCTGCTTGTCTGAGGCTGTCTACAGTGTCCACTTTGGTGTGTTGTGTTTGATATGGGATGCTTGGTTGTGCAATTTTCTGCAGACTTGCAACTTTTATCTTGAAATATTCTGTAATTTTCTGTGATAACTAATCAGTGAATTGAACTTCACAAACATGTACAAATTGATTTTCAGACATTTTCTTCAGGAGAGAAAAGCGTTGAAAAGTATACTTCTTTGGGGACAAGCAATCTTGTTACCTTATGCTTCCACAAAAATCATTGGATATTAGGTTAGATCCATTCGTTTGTCAGGGATTAACAGTGGCAGTAACCACATATGAAAAACTTTTCTTCTTATCTCCCTTAATTTTTAAACCTGGACATATGAGTTCTAAAGTAATTTCACATGCCATGGCTGAAAGGTTGTGGTTGCAAGTCTGTATGCAAACAAAACTGTAATCAAACATTGTTATTTTTTTCTTTCTGGTTTGTTTCCTTTATAATTGTGCTCAATTTTAAAAACAAAAACTACATCCTTTTTATTTGCTTTGTTTCACTGGTGAACAGATGGCCATGTGGCCATTTTGTTTGCGCTATACTCTCGTCGGTAGAATAATCAGGACATGGTTAATGTACACTCTATACTTCATCATATAAATGCATATGCAGATCTACAGCTATCTCCCTTATGACGGTGGACAATTCTTATTGGCTGGAGGTGCTGGAGTGACTGTGTGAGGCTTATGAGAAGGTTGGATTCTTGGTACGTGTACACCCAGCCGATATATTTTCAAAAACTAGTTAATGTTAACTTTGCATGCGTGTATACGAGTGTATATACATGTCCTGTTTGTTCAGTAGCTCTGGTTGTAGAACTGGAACACTGAGAAGTTTCGACCAAATGAGAAGATATATTTACTTTTGAATTGCGATGATATATGTAGTTGATAATGTGATGTCAAGGCGAAGATGGGGGCCCAATTTGAACTACATGCACCTATGAGTACTGAGGATATTTATGACGAACAGCAGATGGATTGATGGATAGCATGGAACGTGAAGAATTGTCATGATTGTGTGAAGAGGCTGCGGCACGTTCATGTGAAGAATGCCCTGTGCATGGGGACAGAGGTGCGGACAAAGTTGATTGGCTGGAAGAAGTTGTCCAGAGTGCCCCATGTATGAAAGGTCTCCAAACAGACAGCAGATATGTGAAGAATAGTGGCTTGAAGAATGAAGACAGTAGCCTACATTAATTCCATTGATTGAAATGAATTGGTAAATTTTGCACTTTATCATAACTTTTTTCCAGTTGATAAATCAAACGTGGCTAGAGTACTTTTCACAGCAGTGTAGCTGATATACATCTTGCACATGCGTTGTATACAATATATTGGAAAACACGAAATCACGTCTTGTGTTCTTTGAATTCTCCTGTTGTGTTAATATTTCCTGGATTCAGCATCGAACTCTGTTTAAACGTCAACTGCAGTGGTTTCAATTTCACAAGAATATTTGTCCATAGACTGGGCTCTCTCATTGTGACAAATTTTTCAGGTAAAAATAATTCAGCTTGTTTTTTTCAATATAGATCATTAGAAGCTGTATAGAAAATGTACACACTCTTTTTACTTTAGAACATCATAACATAATTGGTGGTGCCCATAAATAATTGCTGTTTGAAATATGTAAGATCGTTAGTAGTGGGATGAATGAACTAGGGCATTTTTACGTAGTGACGTTCCAAAATCCATGGGGGATACTTTGAGCAAGTTACAGACTGTCGAGATTTTTGCGGTGTATTTCTGACTAAACATAAGTCATCAAAATGTAACACAGTCATCACCATATCAATTGTGTTTACTCCAACAACTTCCAATTTCATATCAAAGACCATTGCAGTTGACCTTTAAGGTGGAAAGAGCCTATACTCCTTCAGGGTTAAAACTAACCATGATCAATCCACTAGAGTTTTCTGTTGCATGTATTGGACAGTTTTTAATAACACTGTTATTTATAAGACGACAGGTTGCTCCCGATGTGGTCAATCAACCGTGATATTTTTTAAGAAATTTTAAAACCTAGTCATTTGTTTATTGGTGTTGTACTTCCTGCACAAGAATATTTCAGTTACACAGCGGCGGTCAGCATTATAGTGGAGCGACACCGCGCTGAGCCCGGAAGAAACCCACGACCATTTCTCCACGGCTGAGAGACCTCCAAAAGTAAATGTACGACGTCAAATAACTGAATTCCCATTATTACAACGTACAACTTAGTACATGCTTGTTCTGGACCAGATAAATGTATTTATTTACTTATTTGATTGTAGTTTTACGCCCTACTGGTACTCTGAAATATTTTACATAAACCACGACAGCCGGCGGTGTGGTGGGAGGAGACCGTAGGAAACAAACGACCATAATTGTAGGTTGCTTGCAGATCTTACCATACAGCTGCGCCCAGACAGGAAGCTCACAGCGAACGCATTGTGCTGTGTCCTGGACCAGATAAAGAAGGAATGATTAAGGCTTAAAAGAAATTTGGCAATATTGTAGACATGTTGTGGCGGCACCAGATAAAGAGTGCGTGTGATCGAAATCAGCAAAGTTGGAAAATCAGTTGTACGGTGAACTGGGACAAAGACCGCATTGCAATCTGATCAGTCAAAGGACGAGTGTTCAGTCTGGCGCGGCATGATTGCTGCAGATACAGCGGGTGAAGCAGGTATTTTAGGTGCATAGGGTAGTGACTGGCTAGCTTTGGTAAAAAAATATGAGAGACAATTGTAATCCCAAAGTTTTTATAGCGTTGACACAGTAATATTTACAGGGATATTCTGCGGAGGCCAATCTTCAATAAATATTACCCTTTGAAAATTGTTGGCTGGCTGTGACTGTCACGCGCTTGACCAATGAGGTAGCTAGTGATGTCGCTATTTGGGCTCTGTGTTCAAGTGAGGAGGTTTGTTAGGTACCGGGGGTGGGGGAGAAGGAATACTCCGGATTTTACATGGCGGGGTGTGTTTGTTTCCCACTAATTCCTCTCACATATGACAATGACCACCGTCGTAGCAGTAAACTATTCTTGAGACACCATAAAACCTCGGTCAGACAAATTACAATGCACTGGACCGCCTCGGTGGCCTGGTGGTTGGAGCGTCCGCCTCGAGGTCGGGAGATCAGGGATGAATCCCGTGTCGGGTCATACCAAAGACTTTAAAAATGGTACTTGTTTCCTCGCTTGGCGCTTTGCACTCAGAGGTTAGAGCAAGGAAACAGAACTGGTTGGCCCGGTGTCAGTATAATGTGACTGGGGTGGGTATCGTGTCTGGTGTCTCTGTCATGATGTTCCAGTGTCTGCAGCACTTTGGCGGCATGGACTCGCCCGGCCACAAGAGGGCAGGGTGTATAGGCATTTTAAGGACTCTTTGTCACTTGACTGATTAATTGATAAGTACGACGTAAAACCCCAATACGCATACATACATATATACAATCCACCGGGTTTGTCGCAAGAAAAACCTTCTTACCCTACGCCTAATTGTGCAGTGCACCGCCCATTTAATTTCTACAGCCGCAGCACTGTCGCAGGAGCTCACTGAATGTGTGTCCCTACTGTTGTATGATGTGTGGCATGAAGATACTGTTCAAGTAATGTGCAATCCCGTTCCTCAACGTGAATGTCGTTCAAAATGAAACGACTAGCACAGTTATCGCGTTTTGTTATCCCATAGTGGGTCACAAATTGCATATTCTATTAATCCCATAATTTATTTTGAACGATTTTAGGCAGTTAAAATAGAATAAAGTAACGCCTGCTTTAACAAGTATGGACAAGAGATGCCGACGATATCGATATCTGCCAGAGTCGAAAAACGCACTCCATTTAATGGATATAAATTCTCGAAAACATTCAGTTAGGTGGAATTTGATTAATTCCATACACAGAAAGCACGGCGAAGTCCATTGGCGTGAGGTAACGCAAGCCTTACTAGAGTTTAGATGATGTCCCCCTGATCTCAACCACTCCATCGAATCTTTTTGTTCAAACAGGCCCGAAGTCCCCCAGGCTGCCGATCTCGTTCTAGATCGCGTAACGTTACAATTAAACATCGGAACAGAGTATTTTTAGCTCTTCACTTGTAGCATGGAACACACGTTAATGACACAAATGCAATTTGACAGCATAACATGCCTTAGGTAGCATAAAATATCACAAAAACCATGTTACTCCATTACATTGAAGGAGTTTTGTTCTAGAAAATATATAATTAAACAATGTAATTGTGACTTTGAGTACAAAATAACCACAGCAGGGATGGTCTGGAGTCTGGAGACCAGCGACGACAGTGTGACTGTTGGCCGTTTCAACCCATTTTAAGTCGAGTCATTTCAACCCGCTTGAACAAGAAGTGTGGGCTGACAGAAACTAGATTCATCACCGATTGACAAGCCCTATATTACTCGACACTCTTTATGCCCAAAAACTTTCAACACTCTGTGTATGGTCTAAAATGTATCATGTTTAAATACAAGACCTTATAAGGCCTTATTGTAACGTGAACTTACGTAAACACGTATTTGAACAGGACACCAAGAAGCCAGACAAACCCACTTTTCTTTCGTCCAACCAAAAAGCCCCCCAAAAAGGGCACCTTTTCAATGTATCAACTTTCAGCGTTGATGAATAATTTAAATCTTTTTGATGACACCAAATTTTTGTTCTGAATTCATGAGATTTTTGGGGGCTCAGATCTCTTTTACTGCACAATTGTTTCAATTTTATATTTTTACGAAATGCCGTATTAAAATATTAATCCTACAATCCTTACACCTACAAGCACGGTGTAAATCCGAGACGGATCCTATATTTCGCAATCGTGTGTTCAAGAAAATTGACTTACAAGGAATAGACGTTGGCTGAGTAAATATAGTTTACATCTGGCCGCAAAATCTGGAATATATAGCTTTATATATTGTTAAAAATGCAGACATTTTTGAAGGGTTCACCACCTTCGAATATAAAGGAATGACGCAATCCAGGTTTTGTGAATATGAAACATGTCTACCTGTATAAAGAGTCCCAGCCTGTTTTTAGACTACACATTCAGACTGCTGAACCTCTCGCTCCGCCAGTGGGTTCAGTTTTCGTTAGCGCACATGCCGCACGTGACACACTGAGGATTAGACCTACAGCTATACAACTAGGTTCTAAACGTTAAAAAAAAGAAACCGAAAGACCAGCTGCAACAAACCAAAACCTGAACAAAATCAACTTTTTAATCTACTTGCCCCAAACCATAAACCTCACCGTGTTTGGTAATGATAGCAAACCGCTCTGGACTATGCCGTTAACAACTCGAGAACAGAGGCGTAAATGCCATGACCTCCTCGTTTGGATGGATTTCAGTAAGGCTTTGTGCGAAGTATGGGTTACTCATGGGTGCACGGGTTACATACCTTTAGTCTGACTAAGTAGCAGGCTCAAAGGAAACACAAAACGTTACTGGGTTAGTCATTTACACTGGCTCTGTAGGGCTGTGATAACCTACATACGATCACCACCCTGTCGACCTCCATACATTTACACATGCACTCATATAGGGATAAGGTTTTGCCCGGTCATTCTGACGCGTTTTGATGTCAAGCTTATGTTTATTCTTTTCTTTTGTTAACGTATATTGAGTTAGCTCTATACTCAAGGAAGTAGAATATAAGAGATATATAGTCGCGGATCTACAGCGGGGATCAGGAACGTGTGGTTTGTACATATTGTATATATGTATTTCGATAACAGCGAGCATATGAAATAATATAACCTCTATCAGAGCTTGGGTAGTTCTAAAATATAATGCTTCCAAGAAAAGCGAGGTTTTTACTAGAAATTTGTAGTGAATTTGAAGCTTTGAGCACTGATCCTTCTGTGTGGGTTAAGAATATATGTCCAGTGGAACAACATATCCTATAAGACAAGGACTGAAACTTAACGAGAAATCGAATTTACGCAGTTTTGCGAATGTTGTCAGACATATCATGAACAACAATGAACAGGAAATACTTGTATAGAGCGTTATAAATCAACACGTGATCTGACAGCGCAAAAAAGTTCACGAAACACGTCAAATTTTTAGTCATTATCCTCAAGTATATAGGGTCACGTTTATCCGTTATCTGGGACTAATGTAGGCGTCTGCCTTCATACAAGTAAATGCTAATTATGTCTGGTTGTATTATTTCAACAAAATGCTCAGGGCAATGCATTTCACAGTATTTATATGACGATTTAGGAAGCATCATGCATGCAACAAGGAAGTGACGGTTTTACGCTGACCTTTAATGTCGTCCAGCTGTATCTAACCATGTCTTTTTCGAAAATTTAATTCTCTTTTGTGAGTAACACCACTACATATATCGACGTCAATATGCTACGCTGTATGGAAATACGAATACATTAGGGTTATCTTCTTTCTGGGACGTTACCAATAATACGGGACTTTCGTTTAAGTTTGTTTTGTTATTTAATACATAACCACAGGAGAGAATGTTCATTTTCTTGAGAACACAGTAGTGAACTTTCCACAAAAGAATGACAAATAATACTTTCCGATAAAAAAAGCAGAAACGTCCATTTATGCAATCTGAGAAAGTTCATTTGTTAATGAAAAAAATGGAAATAACTCTGCCGTGTAATCTTCCTTGCAGCTTGAATGGAAGGATCATACCAAACAGATCTGAATATATAGTATTTATATAGATGCGCCAGGTGGTTTCAGATAATTGAGCATGTGATCACAGGCAGTGCTGAATATCCCGCAGTGGACATCGTGCAGTTGGAGTGACTGGAAACCATGCTTTTCCTGATCGGTTTTCTGCACTTGTCACTGATACCAGTTGCACCGGACTTATGCGATGTGTTCCTAACAGCGGTTCTTGAGCGTACAGTTCTACTGCTACGTTATCCTGTTCCTCACATGTGGGTGAGGTTTCGCTGAAATGATTCCGCATTCTGTTATTGGACACGTTTCCAAGCTGCATTCCTGTTGAAATATTTGTCATAAGCCTGCAGCTTGCGCTGTCTCTATTCGCCGTAAAATGTTCTTCGTTTTTGTTAACTGGGTTCCCGACTGTTGTCTTTTCTAAGAAATTCTCCTTCAAGTGGCGACTCCATTTGCCTTTGAACATACGAACAGCTGGCAGCAGAATTAATACAATGCATGTACCGACCAGTAACACAAAACCTATCATAGACACAATCCACATTAGGTCGACGCTTTCAGTTTGAGTGGGGAGAGTCACGGTGAAACTTGTGACGCTCGGTGACACGGAAACAGAATCTGGAGAGACAAAGAAAGAGTGGTGATCATTAAAACTGTAGATTGTAATGTTTTAGTTAGTTATAGCGTATAACGCTGTATATTCTCCTGGCTTTTCATATGAAAACAATATACAGATAATATCTTAAGTCATTCAGCGTTAGCAAAGCTCGTAAGGGCCTGCCCGTTCAGTTACAACTTTCGGATGTGAAGGTCACAATGTTCAAGGAATTTTGATTCTCTTCAATACAGGCTTCATTGAGCGAGCACGGGTGATTACTGAATGAGTCTACATGTGAAAAATGTGCTTCCATTTTTGAAATAGTTATCTTTACTTTTTCGCTCAAATAATACGTGTATTTAGTTTCTTTCATAATTTGATTGTGATGAAGGGTAATTCCATCCATCAAATCAGTCTTTAGGAACATCACTTTTGGCACTGATGCCTTTCGGCATAAACTACGCTGTGGGTTATGATTTCAAATCAGTTAAGCTACGTTATGCAAGGACACGTTGGCAGCTACATGTAAACTGAGTTTGTGTATACACCAAAGCATTTTAAAGCAATATAATCATCGTGAGCGTGAATAAAACATCTGTTCTCAGCTGAAGTCTGACATTGTCCTGATTGTACTCCATGTAATTAAAACCTCAATATGATCAGTACCTGTAAATTCCCCTCTCCCCTGAACAAATCCGAATGGCGGTCTCTCAAGAGGCATGCAGATGTAGTGGGGCTTGCCGCCGTTTTTGACACATTCTGGCACAGTCGCTGTGATGTTGGGATATTCCGGGTAACAGTAACTACATTTCCAGCACTGGTTCAGATACGTGCTTCTGAAATAACCTGCAATAAGATGGTTGAATTACACGGTGTCAGAGGGAGGCGAAGACAGTTTTGTAGAGATAACTGTGACGTAATTTTCTTTCGATGCTATGCTTATTGCTGTACATGTAGTTGTGTGTGTCAGAGGTCACGTGAAGTAGTCAGTTGCTAAAACCTTCAATTCAATTCTGCTTTCCTGATATATATATATGCTTTCCTGATAAACAACAGTTTCTTTCTAAACGTAAATAAGAGAAAATGGATATGAACATTCGGGCTAAAAGGTCAATCGTAAAGGTTTTAGTCTGAGTTATCAGAATATAAATGCCTGGTAATGACTGTGTTACATTTTTTCTATTTTTTTTTTCTATTAATTTGTAGCTAGTGTTGTCTTAAAGCGACATCTTGCAAGACTTTGGCCATGCTATCTCAGAAAATTTGGTTATTTCACATTCTGGTCACTTTTTTATCGGGTTAAATTGTCGTACAATCAACAGTAGTTTCGAGTCAGTACGGTGCTCAATCTCAAACCTGCAGAACTATTAATGCGACATCTTGCAAGACTTTGGCCATGCTATCTCAGAAAATTTGGTTATTTCACATTCTGGTCACTTTTTTATCGGGTTAAATTGTCGTACAATCAACAGTAGTTTCGAGTCAGTACGGTGCTCAATCTCAAACCTGCAGAACTATTAATGTGGGTTACAACCTGAGTAGGTCTTTACATGTGTCATCTAGAATATCTCAAGCTTCTCAGTTTTCTACGTCATTTTATTCCAACTGATGTTAACGAAAGCTCGCAAGCGAAGTAGCAACTAGTAGCTTTTTTCAAGTCTCTGGTATGATCCGACACGGGATTGCTCCCGGATCTTCCGACCTCGAGGCGGACGCTTTAACCACCAGGCTACAACAATGCAGAAAGTTTTCTTCTATTTTTATTTTTGTTTGTTTGTTTTTTTGTTTGTTTTTTTTTTTTTTTGTTGCTTTTTTTTAGATCTGTACCTGTATATATAAAAAAGCTAGGGCATCATACCTTTCTTGCAGTCTCCGCAGACGGCATCCCTGGTCGATGTACATTTCCGGACACGTTCCTCGTGAGGCTGACACTGACGGCACTGTTGACAGGTAGTCACGCGACTTTTTTTCGCTGAGAAAGCTCCTCGGCCGCATGGCTGACATATGGTGTTGTTCTCACCCCGGCACTTCTGTGTCACACCGCTGCCCGGACGACACTTTTTACAGGATCGACACTGTCCCTTAAACAGATACTTGCCTTCAGGACAGGAGCAGATTGTGTTGTGACCATCGGCACAGGTCCGTGTCTCTATCCAGTCAACGGGACATTGGCTACACGGCAGACAAACCTCAGAACCGTTTGGCCAACTCTTTCGGTAAAATCCAACGTCACAGAAGGTCTGTGAAAAAAAAAGAAGACTGCATGCCATAATATTTTTAAACCAATTGAGAAAGTGACCAAATAAGTGAAGTCTGAAACTTGAAGACTTAACATGTATTGGGTGTCCAGTTCAGTTAAGCTGTACTTCACATTAAGAATAAAACTGCTAGTATTTCAATTTCTGAATCAGTTGAAAGGTTTTGTAATTTCGGTTACTACCTATATCTGGGCGACAGCTCGTGTAGGTCAAATTAGAAAAACTTCCTAGTGTGCTGGGTGCATGTATTGACAGATACACCACATTATGTGGTATAAAACTGGAATACATATTAATACTTTTACTAATCATATACTGAAGGTAGGTTTTTTTTCTTCCAAACCTCTGTTGGTGGGCAAATATAGACGGAGTGTTCAGGCTCTCTGGATATCTATTTCCTCTAGCTGTAATTATATTAGCATGGCGCATGCTTTTATGAATATTTGCAATCAAGAATCACCTTCACAATGTCAGGGCTTCTTTTTTCGCTTCCCTGCAGAAGATCCCTTCAGTCAAACTGTGAGACGCCGAGTTTTGGTTTTAGGTCATTGACATTGTGATAACCGCTTTGGACAACGAACTCCCGCCCGTTGAAGATTAAACAACTTAAACAGTTGTAAGGCTAAATAATGACGTTTAGAAGTTGAATTCCAGACGAATTTACGTTGAATTACATCAAGTAAAATCGAAGTAATTCCGACGATCTTCTATAGCGTATGAAGGTTATTACAACTTACTTACCGGTATTGATATATTTTTCTGTCTTAAAACATAAGAGCTTTACAAACCCTTTTTGTAATACTTTTTCAGAATAAAAGGTGTGTGGATGTTAAAAATGCAGAGATAAAATAACACCAAAATCAAATAAAACATTACCCAAAGTGGAACCCTTACGCCCTTGTGACAGACAATGGAAACCATTTAGAATAACCCATTCATCGTAACCCAAAATTTGAAAGCTTCCTTCGGAGAGGTATCATTCCAGCCAGTATATAAAGCTATAAAAGCATAGTATGTCAAACACCCTAGACAGATCTGTAGCAATGCGTGTACCTACACACCCTCAAAAGATTCTTCCGCTAAATCGTGTGTTTGGGGGATGGCGGATTGCCTTTTCGTTAATCTAACCGAAGAATACATTTCTGCCAACGAATAATTCCGTTCCTGATAACGAATTCCGTAATCAGGAAAGGAAAGACAATCCACCATCCCTCTTTTCTCAGGGTGGTTTCTGTTTTGAAATTCAGATGAAATGAAATCATGAAACAAATAAGCAAGACGAGTTAACTGTTGCTATGGTACACTCGAATGCAAAACCATATTGTTCAGAACATATTTATTTATTTGACTTGTGTTCTACGCCGAACTCGAGATGGAGGGAGGAAACCGAGAAAAGCCCGAAACTCGCGGTTGATATTCAGAACATAAAATATTGGTGACATATACTATACCGATTTTTCAAAAACTTCTCCGATGTTCGGTGACAATTAAGGACAACTGTACAAATCATCTTTTAATCTGGAATTCTTACGATGCCATAGGATACGCCATTTTACAGAAACTGAAAACACGATGTCGTGTCATCCGTACCCTACGCTCTTCACTTTTAGGGGCGAGACACTCCTTTCTGTGCAAATCACGGTACCCTTTAACATTGCAATCGAAGGCCACGCACTGGTGGGCCTTCCTGAGAGCTTGGGGAATAATCCCAGAGGTATTCTACTACCAATTTCTCGTTGAAAATGGCTTTAAACTGCATCAGATTGTCTCGTAATGACTAGGAAAACAGCTGATACAGAAATATGTCGCCCCTGATTGGTTAAAATTGAGAGCGTGGTGGTTCGATTTTTCGCTCTCGGGAGTTTTTACTTACTTTCAACCGCGATATCTTGATTATCATACATCACAAAAATGAAAAGTGACGTTTTTTGAACTCTGAATAGGCTTCATTAACGATACATATATACATTTGATCTACCGTTGTTTTTTCTTTTAAGACATTTTCCGTTTCCTGATTAAAAATTGGTACCACGTAAGCCTTTTTTTTAAAACAGATGGGAAAACTCGGTCTCGTGAGGAACGGTTAAATAGATAACACAATGGGACATAAAGCTCCTCTGCACGCTCCTTAAAGGAAAGGACTGGGGAAGTATAACGTAAATTGTAGTGAAAAAAAAGGGTTGAAGATTTAAGAAACACCATCCGATAATTGCTTTGTAAGAAAACGCTCTGTAAGAAACAAACGCTTCATCGCCGTTTACAAGCTCATTGCTGTCTGAAGACACCGATCCGATGCTGGCTGAATGGCGAGAATTGGGCCCTTAATTAATCCTCTCCAGCGGTGAAATGTCAAGCCGGTTTCTTACCCATCTATATTGGAGGTGCAGTTTGTGCAGCCAAAATCGACAAAGTATGGCATCCTGCACGCCAGCTCTTCGTTCTTGTGTGTGCACTGACAAAATAAGGGGCAGCAGCCAACCGTCCGAAATCGAGTAGATTTCGCATCTGTATATGAGTGGCGTTATGTGCATTCAAAAGATATGACTGCTAATGATTGAAGGGCCCGATCCACGTCATATCCGCTGATCGGGTTTTAGAGAATCCTGCATTCTGAATGATCAAAATTATTTTCGCGGTGACGTAATCATTTACATGGAGGTATATTTATTATTCGCGATTGAGTGTGTGTTAAGACCGACCTTAAATTTTTTTGCCTCGGAAATAACAAGTTTGTATGATATCGGTTTTAATTCTTCAAACCACACTCTTTTACCACAAATTGTCCAATACTTCCTTGGTCTTCTTCTTCAAGATCAATGATGGAACAGATCACGGTAGCCACTATGTTCTTCATACTGTGCCTTTGTGCATCGCTCACGCGAGATGTGTCTGTGCTGTAGGGGGGGAGGATTTAGTTTGTATTGGCGTTTTCCGTCCCACTGGGGCGATGCACGCCAGACGGGGTTTGAGGTTGTTAGCATTCGGTAAGTTATGTTGGTCAGTTAACCAAACAAAAAAAAAAAAAAAAAAAAAATTATGGTGAGGTGTCTAGAATCTATGACATCTAGTTAGGAAATTCTGTGCTGTAGGGTGTTCCTTTATGCAGATATATAGGAAAGCCGGTAGCCAAATTAAGCTTGGGTTTTCAGCGAGAAGGCAGTAGGAATGTTTAACAATCCGGTTTGTCATAACCATACAAATACACTGCCGTGTCTAGGTTATATACACATATATCTTGTCATGTCTGTGTATAGGTTGTACATACATGGCCTATACAGACAGATTCGTCTACAGAGAAAATATCAAAAGACATCATTCTTAACAGTGTAGGTTATATATACGCAGTATATACGAATGGCTATATCGCCCCCATGCATAATGCATACAAAACTCGAACATTGTGTAAGTCTTACTATGACGCATTTCTCATATGGCCAAAAAACGTGTGAATGATATAGGCCTATATATATTACTGAACAGATTGCTTTTGGTGTTATCGCTTGAGATAGTGAAATGTGAATTCACCGAAATTAGCTATTATGCAAAACGACAATATATGTAGGTATTGCAACAGAATTAGGATTGGCCTACACATGTATATGTTACTCACAAAATGTGTTAAAAACCTTGTGAAGCGAGACAAAAACGTAGACTGAACGCCCACTATGTCTGTCCTCAAGTACACACCCAAACTCCTCATATTCCGAACAGCGGTATTGTGCAGGAATGTCATGCACCAACTTCACCCTACAGCCGAGGAATCCAAGTACGTTAATGCGCAAATAAAATATTTGCGTATTGGCCTACCTATATACGCCAACGTTGGAATGCAAACACCTTCCTACTGTGCAGATGAACTCACTGATTGCATCAGTGGGTAGGACAATTGCATTTTATCATAGTTTACGCAGCCACAGCTGATGTTCAGATTCCTTGAAATTTGAACGATCGGCTTTTTAAAAATACACAGTTATATGTTAGGAATACATTCATGTAAGTTTATATGTATAACTACCAGAATGACTTCCCTTTTAGCATATTTTCACATAACACTGCAGAAGCAGGTACACTGTAAAATGACCAACGTCCAACGCGTTTAATGAGCGATTAAACTTCAAACAAGAGTGTTTAATAAATACACACATATATTTAAGTATCAAGCTTAAGTCTTTAAAACATGTATATAGGCCCATACTATGATCTCCATCTGTTTAATAACTGATGCATAAAAGTGTTCATAAGTTAAAACATCGACATTTACAGTGTAGTAATTTATAGTTATATAAAATGTTGTGTTACAAGCGTGTCCAGTGTTAAACCTGGCTTACCAACACACCTTTGCAGTTTGTTTTCTAAAATAAGGTACAGCCTGTACACAGTTTTTATTCTCTGTAAATCAGATGGCCAAGTAGAGATGATATTGATTCAGAGTTTACAAAAATTTTGAGAACACAGTGACGAATCATGCGAGAAAAAATATTTTAAGGATTACAATACAGAAAAAAATATTCTCAACGATTAATATAGTACATCAATTGATTTTGTTGAATTCAACAGCCCCATGCAAAGGTTATCAAGCATGCAGTATCGGTTGACTCAAATTCACGTTTTCAACAGTTGGGAGCCATATAATCACTGGCTTCTCCACTTTTACCTGCGGGGGGAATTTCACCATGAGGGAAATGCAAAATGTATGGACCTATATAGATCTATATAGCGGCACAATATATATAATCCCATCATCGACGCCTATATATGGGCCGACAACGTTGCTTATCTATATTTATAACCTTGTGTGACAAAAACAATTTTTGTCATATGCAATACATTGGCCTACATTTAAACTGTTATTTAAACGCTATACTCAATCGTGCGGCAATGTAGTCTGTCTTTCAGACAAAACAAGCCTAACATGGGCCTAAACTGTTGTAAAACTCCTCCCTGGAAACCTATACAACTATATAACATGTTACTTAGCCCATCTAAAATAGATTGATAACTTGAGACTGGTAGGCCCTATACCCGAGTGATGACTGCTGGAAAACTGTCCATTGTCGTTACGCGTTAAAGATGTCGAGACTGTTTTACACGAACCGAGAGGGAGTCGTTTTGGATTTACTTTAGGTGAGCAACGGAGACCGGAATAAATTAGATATGCTAATAGAATGGTATGTAATTTCCGGAGAGTAGTTTTATTACGGTTTTAGGCACATATTCACCACGTTTCTTGGATGCAAAAGGCCGGTCTAAAAGTCAGATCGCATTGCCGCACGGTAGAGTATGGGGCAGGTCTCAGACGTGGAAATTTGAGCGTCGCTGGCGACCCCGTCATTTCTAATGTAACTTTCTACATCTGAGCAGCCTCGGACTACAAAGTATATCGGTTGTTAGAGCTGTTAGAAGCTATATAAAATCAACGAAAAACAGCCATAATTTTGTTCAAAATGGATGAAAGAGACGAAAACTCGCCCTGTACCTCGGCACGTAATCCATATACTAAAACTGAAGTCCAACATTTCTGAAAATAAGGTCGGAAAACCGTCACTGTTCAAGATCAAAAGGGGAAAAACGGCTTTAATTTTGTACCAAAAAATCGATGAAACTGGCCTAAACGCCAGCTTTCTCTGTAAGTAAGAGATTGTCAATCTACAATTCAATACGATGAAGCTAGTGAAGAAAGTCCGGAACAATATTAGGCAAGTCCAAAAAAAGTCTAAAACTGTCCAGCTGAGAAATCTAGGGTCGCGGAGCTTTCGGGGCCAGGGCGGTCCCCTCGTTTAATTGAATTAATCGTTGGGGTCTATTTTTAACAATTTCTGAGCAGAAAATAGACCTCAAAGTTTAATTTATTTGAACAGGGGGGTTCCTTTTACCGTCGTTTAATGTTCTTGAATATATACCGTACATTGTTGCCCCTTCACTTCACTTCACATTTTCTTTCCACGCTATGCACTCTTATGAAGCTATAGGCTCTCATACTGACACCTTTAGCACACAGATTCACAAACCATTTACTAGAAATGAGTGTTGGCGCAGGTATTTTTCTACGTTGGGTTTTCCCTGGACCCTCTGTGATTATTTCACGTATATAGTGATCAAACCTCAGCTAGGCCTATTGCGCCAAGCGACAAACTCTAAATGTTGAGCATTTACTTACGGAGGTAGAAATGATGGCCGATTGCATGGTTTGTATAAGTACACTGCTCAGCAATAAAATCCCAATCATGACGCCTGCAGATGTTTCAGCAAACTGCCATTTTCGTTGCCAATATAAAAATCTACGTACTTCCCAAGTTTAAAATTAACTGTTATGTAGGTCACGGGGAATCCCCCTGGAGATTTTTTGACATACGAAACATACATTTTCCCTACAGTGGGTGAGTCGAAGTGACGCCTCTGTCGGGGTGGCAAGCAATTAAAATTAACACGAAAGTAGCAGTGAGCCAATCTAACTATTTAAAGGAATGTGGGTAATTTCTAGCAGTTATTTATGAGGCCAATTAAATACATGCCAGTGCCCTGGTTGGCTCGGCCTATATTGCAATCAAACTGACAACACTGAGACAATTCCCTTATGGCGCCACGAGTTAACTTGGGTTACTTCCTGGTTACATCATTATAAAACCCCTTTAATTATCGTTTTTAAAAATATATTTCTATGTACGGCCACCCGGGCGCACATATATATATACGGGCTATACACGTGGCGAATATCATCTTCCATGACTTTAATGTATGCATCATTTCCTCTGTATAATGGCCCGCTTAACCTATAAATTACGTGTTACCTACCTACACAAAACCAGCGCTTTGCCTAAACTCTGTTTCCTGCTTGCAATATTGATGATTTTTTTCTTCGAAAAGATCAATTCACAGTACATTTCACACTCATCATAGGCTACATAAATGATTAGGTGAATGGATCCGCCTGGAGATCTGGGATCAACCCTGGGGTGGGTCATACCAAAGACTGACTGGTTAGAGCACGCACTGACTGGTTAGAGCACGGAAACAGAGCTGGCTGGCCCGGGGTCAGTATAATGTGACTGGCTGGGGTGACATGTCTGGTGTCTTTGGGATATGCGGCAGTGGCGGCAGCACTCCAGCAGAATGGACCCACCTTGACAGGAAGGCATTGTATATATGTACATCCTCATGACCCCTTGTGGTCACGTGACTGAAAAATTGTTACGTACGACGTAAAATCAAAAAAAAATGGGGGGGGGGCTGGATTCATATTTATTTATCCAGTGCTTCAGGTTGTTGGTGGGGGGAGGGTAAAAAGATGAGCATTTCTTAATTATACATTCCGATTTGCAAGACTCCCCTGCTTTGTGACGTTGAGGGTAATGAGCGATCGACATGCTGGCTTGACAGCTTATAGGTCAACCTACATTAATGACAGTTTGTGCCAATTTGTGTGTGTGTGACACATGGAAGGTTGTCTACTGGAGGCCAGCGGTCCAATTCAGGCTCAGTTCAGTTTCCATCACCCATACCCTCTATAAAAGACTACAATACAGACAGTAAAACCACAGCAGCGACAACAGAGAGATCGTTGGCAAATGGTCACGTTAGCGGTGAAATCTGGCCTCTTGTCTATTTACCACCGAGAGGGTTTTTATTCTAACTATTCATGTAAGTGTTTAAGAAGTAACAACTCGTACACCCCTTGCACAATGGCTAAAGCATCATTAGGTAAAAAAATTCAAGTCATGTTTAATGCGCTTTATTACACGTCACTGGTCTAGAAGTGCTGCTGTGTCATCACATTTGACGTAAACACAACAACATGAAGACAATGCCATTGTACAGGTTAAATATTCTTCAGTACAGCATTCAACACAAATCAATCAATTTAAGTTTATTTACAGACAACGATACCTCAGTCTACAGTATTTCTCAGATTCATAAGTGAAACCATCAAAAGAGAAATCTATAAAATCTAGACAAACAAGGCAGACAGTAAAAATGTGGCAACATTTATTTTCACTCATGTAATTATCTATCACACCCCATCCAATGTAGATCGAAACTATGAAACTATCCTGTGACCATTCTAACATCTCTGACCAATCAAACTTACTTAATCATTAAATGGCCCAAAACTTTTTCCATTTCTCTAGCAACATCACATATCATATATCAATTTACATATATTTATTATATGATACATGTATATGATTTTTAAGACAATCCCATGCCAGTAACCAATGATAAGTACCATTGACATAATCAGGAAATGTGGAACAGGACTGGGCACACTATTGCAAATTATAACGTTCAAATGCATTTCTTCCTGACATATAATATATCCAAAATAGTGATCTTACGTCCACGTCTTGCGAGGTACCTGAGTACAATGGCTGCTCAGACCCAAGTCAGACTGAGCGATGTTCTCGTGTTACAAGAGGGTTACGTTACCAGTGTGCCCACAAACCCTTAACACAAAGACAGGTAAGAACAACAGACTACACAGATTGGGCCTGAATTTAATACTTCAGAAGTGTGAGGGTTCCCCACTGGTTTTGAAAGCTCTCCCAGCAACACACATACATCACACATAATATGCACAATGGTCCACATCACAACAATACTGATCAATCATCCCTGACACACAGTGTTTATTTATTTATTTGATAGGTGTTTTATGCCATACTCAAGAATATTTCACTTATACAACGGCGGCCAGCATTATGGTGGGGGGAAACCCACAACCATCCACAGGTTGCTGACGGACCTTCCCACGTACAAGCACGGGGGGAAGTCATCATGAGATGGAACTGCACTCGAAGCTTTGGAGAGAGGCACCTGGGTCATTACGCCATGCTGGCACGCTAACCCCCTTGGTGACGGA
This sequence comes from Acanthopleura granulata, assembly GCA_016165875.1. Lineage (NCBI taxonomy): Eukaryota > Metazoa > Mollusca > Polyplacophora > Chitonida > Chitonidae > Acanthopleura > Acanthopleura granulata. Next base: position 1,751,073 of record JABBOT010000023.1, on the reverse strand, counting down.
GGCCCCCCGACACACATTAAACATCTCACTCACAAATATACAAAGAATTCCATGGAATTTTATATACTGGTATAATTTAAAAATTTTTAAAACTTAAAAAGGTAAAGAATACAAAGTAATTACATGCGTATTTACACTGAAAGAATAGAATATCAGAACATGGTCATCATCTGTGCTATCCTGAAGCTGACCACCAGTAAAACACAGTAGGGGTGCTCACACATTAGAAAGCACCAGCTACCATGAAAATCCAATATCACCACCCACTCCAGTATCACATATCATATCTCATAAAAAGTTCATCTGGATAAAAATGCAAGGACTTTTTGACATGGTCACAAATTAATTTGTTCAAATCTCCCAAATGAGCTTGATCACGCTAATGAAATTCTCTACTCAAAATGTTGAGTGCTTAGACTGCACCCAGAAAAATCTGTTCTCCACCCGTCAGGAAATAACTTTTCTTGGACTTGTCGTCAACTCAGTGCGCGTAACTTCTTAACAAGCATCGCCTCGGTGGCCTGGTCCTCACAGCGTCCGACTTGTGGTTGGAAGGTCTTGGGTTTTTTTTAATCCCTCAACCAAATTACTGCAATTCTCAAAAAGACCATGTAAAGTCCAGTGATAAATGAGGCGAAATACTCGAGCTATATTTATGGGAAAAATGGGTCAGTTTGGAATCTGACAGAAGCCTGTTTCAGGGCAGGGTATATGTGCATGTAGTGTTCTCATTCGCAGTCCCTGCAAATGGCATATGATAGCACTTCATATATCTTTCAAATCTCCCTTACTCGTTTATTCGTGCCTAAGGATAGGTTGACATCACTACATCCTGTATCAGTTTAGGCCACAAAGCAACACTCATGCCCCTTACTCGTCACCTGAGGTGTTGGGGCAGCTCTTGTTCTCATTTCTCATGTCCTGTATTGGCTAAGGTGATGGGGCAGCACTTGTCCTCATTCCTCATGTCCTGTATTGGCTAAGGTGATGGGGCAGCTCTTGTTCTCATTTCTCATGTCCTGTATTGGTTAAGGTGATGGGGCAGCTTTTGTCCTCATTCCTCATGTCCTGTATTGGTTAAGGTGATGGGGCGGCCCATGTCCTCATTCCTCATGTCCTGTATTGGTTAAGGTGATGGGGCAGCTTTTGTCCTCATTCCTCATGTCCTGTATTGGTTAAGGTGATGGGGTGGCCCATGTCCTCATTCCTCATGTCCTGTATTGGTTAAAGTGATGGGGCAGCACTTGTCCTCATTCCTCATGTCCTGTATAGGCCAAGGTGAGGGGCAGCACTTGTCCTCGTTCCTTATGTCCTGTATTGGTTAAGATGATGGGGTGGCTCATGTCCTGTATTGGTTAACGTGATGGGACAGCACTTGTCCTCATTCCTCATGTCCTGTATTGGTTAAGATGATGGGGGAGCACTTGTCCTCATTCCTCATGTCCTGTAATGGTTAAGATGATGGGGGAACACTAGCTCCACAAGTGGATTTAACAATGTCACGTACTACTCGATTTCCTGTCATGTAACATCGTGAAACCCCGGTCTTTGCATCACATGGTTTTGTTTACTGGGCTTCCCTGGCCTTTGGCCAAGGGCCACACACAGTACAGGAGAAACATAACATGCTGAGTGGGAAGCGTTTTGCCACAGCATGGGAACATGTCCAAAGAATTTCTTTGCAACGACTTGTCAACAAATCTAAAGAACTGAGGGATGTTAATTTTAGGTCTTTGCTGTTGCGATGAACTGAAGCATTCAGTGACGTTCGATCTATTTATAGCTTATGTTTCTAGCCGGAATCCCCGGGTCACGTGACGGTGAATACGGCACCCAAAAATGGCAAACAACCCATCGAAGTGAAAGCAACTTGTGCGTGGAATTCGTTGGATTTAGTCGTACACATTGGAGTAGGAACTGTGTGTGTTTGTTTTGAAGCATCCCTCTACATGCTGTGTCTTCACAGAAACCAGTCTTACTAAGGTTAGAACAAAATAACATCGTTCAAAAGCTGATGCTCTGCAACCGATAGCCACAGATCTGCCGGATATCCTGTTTAATACCAGAAGTCAGTGTGGCTCCGTCTGCTACGCATGTCAGTGCGTCATCAGATCAGTTGAGCCACATTTGTGCTGCTAGGGGCATTCCCACTGTTCTGTGTCTGCTTATCTTTTAGGGTAGGCTGACATCATCTTCCTCATCTCCTTTACTACTCCCTTGCAGCAGAGTTTGTACATTGACCCCTGTCTTACTGATGGCCATGATGGGCTTCATGGCAGACATCATGCTGTTATAAAGGTGTGGGTGGAGAATTTCTTGAGACGCCAACAGCTGCTTGATTCTGTGCCTCTCCTGTCAACAAGGCCACATCAAAACTGGGTTAGGGTTATGCATTCAGACTATTTTCAAGACCTTCCTTCAGATAAAACTGTGTCACCCCTGAAAGCATAACTGTATTTATTTATTTGACTGATTTTATTGTTGTTTAGTAAACCTGAAGCCTTGAAATAAATCTGACCTTGTTGTGTGCTGTGATTACATCTATTTCATCTTTTCTTGTCTAAATCCAACTGTGTAATGATGTTTTGAAATGATATTTTTGACGAAGGTGGCGATTTTGGACTGCATACCAGGTGTTTCCATAATTTCAAGTTCCATTATAAGGAATTCTTTACAAGTGTCATAATACCCGTTTCCTCCACAGATTCTTGCCACGATATGGCTGAAAAATTGACCATGTGACGTAAAGCCATAATCATTCATTCACTCAGTCCTCCACAGATTACATGTTCATTTACTGTGAGTTTATATTTCTATAAACCATAGCATCATTTGTGAACATCTAATATCGTTTGCACTCAGGAGTATCTTGAATGAAAATACCTCGAGATAGAAAATAGGGCACATGAATACGACTATGAAAGCGAGCTGGAGAAGAAGAAATGATCACTTGGCTTCCGCGTCAAGTTTCGACAACCATTCAAGAGCATTTTGAGCTCTGCCAACTGACAAGGTACGAGCTGGGAGAAATCAGAACTCTAAAACTATCTCTTCAGTATTTCTCTAGGTTTACAACATGGGTACCAACACGCCACTTACTTTCATAGCTGCTCAACGTGTACCAATGACAAAATCTTCTGGGTTAACAGTTGGAGAGATACTAGTACCAGTGCAGAGAAAGTACACTGATTTAATAAAGGCGGTGATTTAAACATAAGATGGAATAAATGGAGCAGTGAGGACGTCCATCTGAATTAGTAATCCAGGTCATAAACGGCATTGACAGTAACCTGAATCGTCATGGGACTACCCGTGAAATAAACTTCTGGGCCCTACATGCAAGATAAATTACCAGGTGCTACCCGTGAAGTAAATCAACGGGTACAATATAGCAATTCACATACGAGCTGGTTCAATCTCAGTGCTGATTTACACATTACATAACTAGTTAGTGAATGCTGTAGAGCTGCCAGAAACACAGTGCCGGTGTTGACATGTACAGTGAACAAATATTTAACAGTCCTTCATGATATGAACTGTTTGTTGATTGCATGTAGTTCAAAATTAATATTCCATCAGCACATCTGGTAAATACAATACTATTACTGGCTGAAGACTCATTACTGACTAAGTAAACAGTGTGCAGTTCTATTGGGAGGTACCAAAAGGCATTGGTAGGATAAACGAAGTAAGTCAGAAGGGGTTATCTCCCCTGTTTCACTGGACAAACACATATGCACGTTCACCCATGAAATGAGAGCAAACAAGTTGTATAAAACTGGAGGAAACTATCATTAAAGGGAACATTTAGACACATGACTTCTGTTCTTCTTTTATATAATAAAGTTGAAACGTTAGAATTTGATTCTTGACTATCATTTTCACCAAGTGTTTATTTAAGGTTAATGTTGAGAGGGCATTTAATCCCATGACAGAGATAACGCAGGTTACCTCTGGGCCTTTGATACCCACTGAATTTTGGCTACACATACAGGTGGTGTAAGGACTGGCAATAATGCAAAGGAATCAAGGCTCATGGACGGTATATATTTGCCTATTGAAACACATATGCGGAATGCCAGTTGGCCATTACAATATCTACATGTATGCTGTTTAGCAGTCATTATTAAGCTGACCATTTGGTGACATGATAGGCAATATGTTTCAGTGGTTCTGACAAGAGAAATCCCTCATCCAAGTTTGGAATGTTCTTGAGCAATCAATTCTGTTTTCTATGATAACACAAATGCTGCCATACATGTATTCTGAAGTGTGCTTCCCTGAGATTGCATGTGATGTGTCCTCACCAGATCTCAGTACACTAACACCCACCTGCCAAGTAAGTACCTGACATTTCCTCTGACGGTCATTCCAATGTGTGATTTCTTATGCTGCATTACCAAACACGCCAGTACATTACTAAAACTTCATTCACATGTATGTAGGGAACAAGGACTGTCTGACACAGTAGCTGCCCTCTTGACGTAGGCTTTTGTCGTGTTCAAAAACATGTCATAATGTCTACCCTAATTCTTCAACCTTTTCAACCACCGTTGAAAGCAATATTTCAGTATTTTCTTGGAGAACTATAGGGTCCAGAGAACTGATTATTAGAGTATTAGGAACCTTATGCCTATGGTGACATAAACAAATCATTTTTGGTTTTATTTTTACAATAACCATATGCATATATTATCCTTTAAAAACAGCTTTTATGATTGAAAAGGATTAAGATTTCCAGTGTTTCTGTTTTTAACCCACTCTCTCCGTTCACAAGTAACTCTGTGTCACAAGAGGGAACAATCTGCATTATTTTATTTCATCATGCACATTTACTTTAGGCATGGAACTAATGGGTGGATTAAATCCAGGCTCACTGGGAAAACCACCCATCTTCTGGCAAATCGCTAACCAACTTTCTGAGGTGTGATGTAGATACACACACTACTGGTAAAAGAAAGGCAGTGTTCAACGAACGTTAAGTTGTGTAACAGTCTCATAAGCAGGGTTCACTGATTACCATCACCTGGGCCTTGCAAATATGAGTGATAGGGAATTTGTAAAATTCCCTCTTAAAGGCCAGCTGCTATTTCTTTCAGAAGCTTACCCCGCGGTACAGTAGATTTATAGGATGTGTTCCTTCTCTCAACTACCCACTGTACTCCAGTGAGATCAGTTATGCGTAGGTGATTAAATCTGTGCCCTCCCAGTTAGGGTTAATTGCTGTTTCCTAATTGTGGCGGTTTTTACAAAAATGTTGTCAGTGTCTGACTAATCACCATACTCACTGTTTAATGAACAGTATTTGGCCTACACCATTTTGTTAGGTGAAGAAGCACCAAGAGTGTCAGTCTGCTAACTCAAGAGTGAACGTAGATTTCCTATTTATGAGGTGAACGCTCTAACCACTCTGCAAATTTCGACATTTGTAATACAAACCTTTGGAGCTTCGAAACATGCAGGGCAATTCTCAGCAATTACTGGCAGTTTCTTCTAAAAGCATAAAAGAACAGCTTTTCAAAAATTGAATGAAAAAAAAATCACAATTCTAACATTTATGCCTACAAATTACCTGCCATTCTCAGTTTCAGGATTGTCAACTGAGGAACTGAACTGGATCATTTACATATATAACTTTTAAGTACACATCAAATGCCTACAATAAAATTCAGCCAATTTTAGCATTCTGACTGCTTAAGGAGAGCCATAATCTTAGCACATTTTGGATCTCAAAACCTATCATAAGTAAATTTGTGCACCGCAGCTGAGTTCTTGAGATTTAAGGATGTAAGTCACAGGAAATCAAGGAAACATTGATGACCATTTAGAATACTACCTAATTTATTAAACTATCCCAACTGACTGGCTGTGTAGAGAACTTCAGCAATACCAACCTCTGCTGCAAAGTCTCTCAAGGCTTTCTCGCGCACATACACAAACGGGCGAATGACTCTTAGATCTCCTTCTCTGAAACATGCAAGTCTTCTAGATGTAATAACACTCCACAACAGAATGCAGTCGACGTATACGGGATTTAATATATATACATATATTTAAGAAGTCTGTGGGCAAAAGAATAGGAATAAGCCTCAAACAGTGACTGGTTCACAACTTTTATCTATTTATTTGTTTCATTTGTGCTTTACACTGTACTCAAGATTATTTCACTTACTTTCATGATGGTGGCCATATGGTGGGAGGAAACTGGGCAGACCCTGACAGAAACCCACCGCCATCTGCAGGTTGCTGGCGAACCTTAGCACGTACAACTGGAGAGGAAGTCAGCATGAGCTGGGCTTGAACTCACAGCAATTGCATTCATGAAAGGAACCTGGGCCATTCCACTGCATTAGCCCACATACCCCCTCTGCCACAAACACCAAGACTGGTCTTTTAAACCTCACTCATGGGGCACCTGGTTGTGCCTGGCGCACTAACCCCCTCAGACACCGTGATGGAGGCTCCACATCATGAACATCAATTATCGCACAGTGAGCATATAGTTATGCATGGCATGCAATGAACAGAGAGTCAAAACAGTATTCTCTAGGCTACAGTCAAGGTCAAGTAACCAGAGATCTTGAAAAAATTTAAAGAATTTATACACCATGCAAAATCTGCAGAATTTATTCATGGATCAAGTTTGTTTTTTGAATATGATCCAGGGGGTCACAAAATAAATCTGCATGCTAAAGTTTATCAAATTGAACAACATGAAAAGCTGTAATTGCAAGAAAAGCAACAATCAATCATAATCAATGAAAGCATTGAATATGCAAAGAGCCAACTGGTTTTTCGACTTCATCAAAAGACATACAAAGTCAAAGTTGGACTGCGCACAAACTTTGAGCAAAATATTTCAATGAGACATTGAATGCAAGTATACGACCAATCAAAATGGAGGAATTCATTAAATATATATAACAAATATACAGATTGGGCTGGTTGTCAAAGTTAATTGGGGATCTGCAGAGTGAACCTGTGTACAAAGTGTCATTAACACGGGACAATATTTGCGGACAAGGCATACAAACCCAAATTCATATCCCTGGCTTTTTCCCCAAGCTGAGGGACAATAACAATCACCTACAAGTATTTATTCCAACACATGCAATATACATATACTTACTGAACTGCATAGGAAGCCTTCATTGTTCTTAAAATGCCATTATAGAAGTAAGACATTAGAAAACTGCAACAGAAATTAAAAGTGGCATATATTTATACATTTTGTATTTTTATGGGGGCTACTAGAAATCTATTAAATGTTTATTACTGGCTTGACAAATAATGTCAACAATAGGCAACAAAGCCTCAAATAAATGTAGCTCTACCTAAATATAAACACTGCACAAAATAAATTCCAGAATAATTATTAAGAATATTTAATCCACATTAGTCATACATTCTACTATGCAGAAGGTGTGACACAAAAAAAACTATGCAAATTATTGTGTATTTAACTTTGGTGTTTATAGTGATGCATTTCTATGTGAGTCTTTTTCTCAACAACTTTCGTTTCTGTTAATATCATTATTTACTATCATTCTTCACCAAGCATATATTATTATTCTTCAACACTTCATGTCAGGGTTACAACAAGTCCCTCTCACTATTCCCGTCTTCTATGAGACAATCATAAAAGGTGGGAGTCATTGTGCATACAATTTACATTTAACCAAAAAGCAATCAATCACAAAAAAGCAATCAATCGTTTGTTCTGGTATTAAATGTAGATGAAAGGTACTGTGATTTGGAGTTCCCTGATGCCAGGTTAATGAATGGAGGAAATTCTGATACATGTATGTGACAAAACCCCTGAGATAAACTCACCGACAAACTGCTGTTACCTACTCTCCCCTGATGCCAACTTAATGCATGGAGGAAATCCCAATACAGGTACCTGACAAACCTCATGAGATAAACTCACAGACAAACCACTCTTCCCTACTCTCCCCTGATGCCAGGTCAATGAATAGAGGAAGTCCTGATACAGGTACCTGACAAACCCCCTGATATACACTCACAGACAAACCACTGTTCCCTACTGTCTCCTGATGCCAGCTTAATGAATGGAGGAAATCCCAATACAGGTACCTGACAAACCCCCTGATATACACTCACAGACAAACCACTGTTCCCTACTGTCCCCTGACGCCAGCTTAATGAATGGAGGAAATCCCAATACAGGTACCTGACAAACCCCCTGATATACACTCACAGACAAACCACTGTTCCCTACTGTCCCCTGATGCCAGGTTAATGAATGGAGGAAATCTGCTGACACAGCTAACTGACAAACGCCCTGATATGAACTCACAGACAAACCTGTGATGGCTGGATTCAAGTCTGCCACTTCATTGGTCATGGGCGTGTCCTCCGCAGCAAGATTAGCACTTTACACCCCCGAGAGAAGGGCCTACTGGTTACAGGCACTTGCCTTTCAATTTCTAGGACACAGGAGGTACAAGTTCAAATCTGGCCATCGGAGAGCTCCCACTGATTGTGAAGCCTTGGTGACAGTAAGCGGTCAATGATGATCATAAAACTGTCTGTGGCCCAAAGGATTATTTGATTTATTTTTATTGGTGTTTTACGTAAAAATGCTCAAGAATACAACAGCTGTCAGCAATATGGTGCAAGGAAGGTAACTGGCCAGATCTCTGGGAATATTCACAATTACCTGAAGGTAGCTGGCAGATCTACCGTTGGTCTTATAGCCAGAGACAAAGCCACCAAGAACTGGACTTGAACTCACTGCCACCGTATTGATGAGTCAAGGTACCGCCCTGGGACACTAGTCCCCAGGCCCATGCTGTCATCTGCAGTCTAATGATTGCTGAAGACCACTTGTCTTCTACCTATGTGCATGTCTCTACATCACATTTGCCATCAGTAACTTGCCAAAGGTCAATGGTATATTCCAGGCACTCTGATTTCCTCCATCCACTATTCTGACGTTCACAGTATAATCGTAAAACATTGTTGAGTATGGTATTAGGGAACAATCAAGTAAATAAATAAATAAATAAATAAATAAATAAATAAATAAATAAATATGGTAATGGGGTAACATTAATGAGTCATGAGCTACCAACTTGGCCTAGTTTACCTTTCTTTGTCGTCAGGAGGCTAAACCATGATCTCTTGCACACAATCTAAATTCACACAATCACAAAACATTATGGAGAATGTTTCTAAGATTACTGCTTTTACCTCTCTGCAAGATCATCAAGATGTTGTCCAAGAGCTAAGACACTGTATCCTTCTCTCCTGGCACAGCTATAAATACGCCCTCGCTTCATTCGGCTACAGAAACTACAAATAGAGGCACACTCATAGGGCAACCCTGCAGCACTCTCTAAAATACCTACAAAACATAACAAACACAGGATTCACAGGAAATGTTAACAATGTTATGAGACACCACTGACAAATATATATACTAATATATGTTACTGACTGTAATAGTTTTTTGGTTCATTGGGATATAAATGAAACTACATCTGTGCAAACTATAACAATTCACAAAAGCGGTTCATACAAAAGTTTGCACTGCCGGGGAAAGTTGAACAGGGCTACTGTATGTTGTTTGTGGTTTCACGGAACACAGGTGCAGAGCAACAAATGACAGAACACCCACTGCACATGGTTTTCTTATTTGTGTAGTATTCTCTGTTCTATAACTTTGCAGAGAACTTTCATTTTTGTGGCCACTTATAAGCACATGTAAAGCTTTAAAGTATGTGTGTTCAGAGCTGAGAGAATTCCAGACAAATTGGATGGTGAGGTTGTACCAAGCCTTAAATCTTAGAAGCACAGTATTGCTGAAAGACAGGTAGGAAATAATATTTGCAAATTACAAGGTGTCAATAATTTCTTTGTGATTGTTGGCCAAGACTGTTCTGTCCTAACATTAAGTTTTAGATTTCCTCTCGGTGTCAGTTGTCTCCTTAAGGCTGAGTTAACATTCTTCGTAGTGTATAATGATGTATCGGTACCCATATGTCTGTTCAACAGTCATCACAGAGCGTCTGTTATCGGGATCTTTTCATTACTAAAGCTTCTGCTTAGAAGGGTCACAGTTTGTCATTCTGTTGAAGGAGAGAAATATTTCTGATATCTACGGGTAGCTCTTGCACGGAGCTAAATTAAAAATTAAAAACAATAAAGGGAATCTGATGAGAAAAAAATAAATTGACAATATTATTGTTTCTGTTTCAATATTCTGGATATTCGACAAAGTCACAGTCATCAATTTATTTGAATAAATATTTATGCAGGCTGAAGACTGATTGTTCAAAAATAAAAAAAATACTAAGTTTCAATTCTGAGCATACATCTGTTTTGAAAAGTAGTCTGGAAAACTGTACAACACTGTTAAAGTACGTATTTGGACAGAACAGCCATAATTTCTTGAAAACTGACATATGTGAAGAGGTCCAGAATTTGAACTTAATCTGTAGCCATGTACTACTGCAATGAAGATGAACTATTCTGAATAAAAAAAACACCAAGAGGGACATGTTTTTTTTTATTCTAATTGTAGTTTGGAAAATTTTTGCAACCATTTATTCCATTCCTCAGCTTCCTGGATACCAGCAGAATGATTGTAAATTAACACCACATCAGCAATACCTCAGCTGTGTCATGGCGAGAGGTAACAACTACATGTACACTTGCTATCTAGGCCTACAGTTTGGCATGTTCCTTAACATGTATACAGTATCCCCAGGTTAAATTAATGATAGTACTCTGTCCATACCTTGAGATTCATAGAAATATGGGACCCCCAAATCTGCCAGGTAATCTTTCAGGGGACTGGGGTCATATGATGGGGTCTGGGGGTCAACTGTCACTGCTCCAAACTCAAAGTTCTTTCCCTGTCATCATCAAAACATTCTCAGTTAAGACAAGTCATTTTCTACTCAGAAAATAGGACCCATGATATGACCTTACAACACCCAGCTTTCTTTCTTTACTGACAACAGTAGAGACAAGAAATGTTTAATACCATAAAATAATATTTTATCATCTTTGATGTGTAAAGGCCCCAGAAATGGTGCTGAAATAAGAACTGAAAGGTCATACAAACACTTAAACTGAATGAACTAACAACTATCTTCAAATGTTACACAATTTTCCTTTTTTCAGGTGAGTAAGGGACGGGGGGAGATAATTCAAGAGTTTGGGGTAAAGTGAGATATATGTATTTGGCAGCTGTTTGACTGGCTAGCTTATTTCCCATCCCCAACTTATTGTGGCATTGATGTCAGTTTATGTGTGAGGCAACAGTTCTAGTGTGTGAAAGTTAACATGAAAACAAAATCAGATTTAATAACATGAACTGCAGTCTTAAATTAGGACATCTTTTATAAGAAAATAATTAGGGGCTGATCCATTGCATACATAACATTATGAGAGATGTAAAAACTGTCCACAGACCTTGCTTCTGGCATAGAACTGGTACTGCCTGATGGTGTGCAAAAGAGAGAGGGAATCCTTTCCCCCGGAGAGACAAACTAACACACGGTCACCCGCCCTCAGCATGTTGTACTCCTCAACTGCCTGGTGTGAACACACATGAACAAAAACATGAACGGAAATCTGAGTACCTTGCCAAGTACCTGACATAACTGCAGCCTTAACTCTCCAGCTGAGGCAACAGGAGCCGGATTTGAAAAGTGAAGTATTATGGGACTGTAACAGCCCTTTGCTACACTGACAAAGAGTACACTGCCTGGAAATCTTTTGAAGTGTGCACCTGTGTTTTCATCATCAAAATCTGTACGTCACATTATTTGTAAAATGAGAACCAAATATGCACAAATTCCCCCAGCCAAATACAATCCTTGACATCAATGCACATGTCACACATGACCTAACATGGCTTCACCAATTAACTAAAACCAAAATTCTCAGTAATAGATTTACCTCCAGAAAAGGATTAAATATCTTCTTCCCTGGACAATGCCACTTCAAAATCCTTGTTTTCTTTGCCTTTGATCTTTCCCCATCTGTAGTTTTTGAGGCAGTCTTCTCTGGTTGGGACATTCTCTTTAATCTGGATGAACTAACTGTATTGGATTTGTCAGAGTCTTCAGAGCTTCCTCCCTGAATATCCTTCTGTTTATCCACAACATCTGAAGCAGTACTTAACGTACTTCCAGAACTGATGTCTAACTTTTTATCAAGTGTTGTTTCTGTTTCAGCAGAAGAGCTTAAATGTTGCCGCATTATTTTTCCCCCATGGTGTGGCAAATCAGGTTTTACCGTTTTCACACAGTTCAAAGTGTTTTCCGGACTTAGCAAACAATCAGCCTCAGGATTTTCATCAGATACAATGCACTCTGGATTTTCTGTGATTAAGTCAGCAACTGCTGAGTCACCAGCAGCCATGTTGGAGAACCCGCTTTGTAAAGTTTTTACCATTCCTGTCATAAAACTAACTTCATTTCGTGGACAATGTGAAGAACTCAACCCCGAAGCCATAACAGATGAATCCTTCTGGGTGAACGTTTTCTCACTGCTGTCAGCAATGAGAACAGCTTTTGGCTTCACTCCAAATCGCTCACACAGTTTTGAGGGACAAAAAGGCAGCTGTGAACTGTGACATCTGCCCTCTGAACTCTGACCTGTGTCACTGCTCTCCTTTGAACTTTTACCCCTCAGACATTGCTGTGCCTCACTGGGAAGAAGAAACCAGCGCAGTGGTTTAGACTCCTCGTCAAATATCATGGTGTGGTCTGGTAACTCTGGACACGTCTAAAGGACAAAACAAAGCAAAATGTTTGACACTTTCATTGGCTGACACAGGTGTCATAATGTTCCTAGACACCACCGTCTGTCTTTGTTATTACATTCGTACTCAATATATTATTTACATTTATGTTTATACTAGTTTACAGACAGGTGTCAGACAGGTGTGTTGATGTGGATTTAATTTCTGTGTTATCAATATATCTCATAGGATGGGGCTGAGGGGTGCATGCGTTATATACAAGGGGGACGTGGGCGAATTGTAATCATCTGATGTATGTACACAACTAACATTTGTGGTGTAAAAATAATAAGAGTGTTTTGTACTGGTATCAAACAAATTTGCTGAGTGCAAATGCTAAAGCCAGCCCTGCCCAGATATGAACAAACTATCATCTGTTTTATGGCATTCTCCGATGGCTGCCATCATCAAGGTAGGAGGAAACTGGGCAGAGCCCTCAGGAAACCCATGACCATCCCCAGGTTGCTGGCAGACTGTCCCACATACGGCCGGAGAGGAAGCCAGCATGAGTTGGATTTAAACTCACAGCAACCACAATGGCGAGAGGCTCCTGGGTCATTATGCTACGTTACCGCACTAACCACCTGAGCCACGGAGGCCCCGCCAGAGACTGAAACATAAGAGAAAATTAATCACCTACCTTGTACACTGTCTCACAAAGTTGCTTGGCCTGATTCAAACACTCCTGAAATCACAACATTAACATAATCTGTATGTATTAAGGACATTAGATTTGAAGGAATCCTCTTGTAGCCATACTACTGCAGAATATGTGTGTTCTTTCTATGCGTGGATCAGGAAGATAATGCCAAATACTGTCAAATAAATGTTAGAACTTGTCAACATGAGAATTTCCACAGATCATGTTCATACTTTATGCTTATTCCGTATATTCTACGGACTCTATCTGCTTATCTCCCATCACATCAGAAATGAAAAATAAAAACGATCTTGCATATATCTGAGGATTTTGAAGGGAAAAATTATCGTTTCTAATTATGTTTGACAAGCATTTGATAATTGTGTGCACTATACTGAAATGGTTTCAAGCACCTATAAACATAGATCCTACCTGTAGATTTTGGGGCAGTTGTCCTCTTAATCTGAAGGGATCCTTGTAGGTCATTTGTCCTGAGGAGTAGCTAATGTGACCCAGCCACTTTCTGTCTCTGAATAACTGTCAATAAACAAATCACACTTTCATATCTCTGAGCCACTGTCAATAAACGTATCACAATTTTATACCTCTGAGCCACTGTCAATAAACTTATCACACTTTCATATCTCTGAACCACCGTCAATAAACATATCGCTTTTATTTCTCTGAACCACAGTCAATAAACATCAAATTTTTATACCTCTGAGCCACTGTCAATAAAGTTATCACACTTTCATATCTCTGAACCACCGTCAATAAACATATCACACTTTTATATCTCTGAACCACCGTTAATAGACATATCACACTTTTATATCTCTGAACCACTGTCAATAAACATATCACACTTTTATATCTCTGAACCACCGTTAATAGACATATCACACTTTTATATCTCAGAACCACCGTTAATAGACATATCACACTTTTATATCTCTGAACCACCGTTAATAAACATATCACACTTTTATATCTCAGAACCAACGTCAATAACCATATCACACTTTCATACCTTTGAACAGCTATCAATAAACACATCACAATACACAGGTTTCTAGCTACTCATTACTACAACACAGCAATGTCACTTTATGAAATGACGTTGCCATTTCACAGGTACGGTAGGGTCCACTTCCTATCCTTTAACATGACAGCTTGTGTTCAGAAGAATTTGCAGTCAGAATTTCATTTCTGTTGCCAAAACGATATCCAGCATCACTGGAGAACACATTTTGGAAATTTTATTCCATTGTTACTGATAAATGTTCAATACTGTATATACCAGCCCGTGTTAAATTGTGCAGATTGACCCTACAGTGCCGTAAAGCGGTGGCGTCACGTCACAGAGGGACATCACTCCGTTGTTGTAACATCACATCTCGAAACCCGCTTATTTTGTACCTCTTAACCACTCTCAGTATACATACGACACATCAACAAATGACAGGACGTCTGAGAAGTAACAATGATGTGGTGTCATAACTCAGTAAAGCAATATCAGATTATCAACAGCTGCCTTTAAACCCCATGGTAGAATGTTGAAGTTCCGGCCTGGGGTCAATTCCACTTATGTACTTATGTAAAACTTTTAAACTTAACTAAAATTGAGCATTCTAGAAATTTTGAAATAAAGGCATGGATGGTGCTTGAATATCATGCCAAAGCACAGGTGACACAACTTCCAAAAGTAGTAAATATCAAATAAGCTGTAAAAATGAGTTTAAAGGTTTTGACTTAAGTCAAAAATGGCCGTGTGGAATCAACCCCTGGTGTACATAATAAACCATGCTGTAAATTAATTCAATCCCACATACTGAGCATGCTACATACTGAGCACAACCATGCATCTTGACAGTTAATGATGTAGTGCTTGAGTAGTGCTTTACATCCTGCTACATAAGTGTGTTTCACTTCCTAACTGAGGGGAGATAATCCAGTAGAACGTACAGAAATAAACTGTATCTAGGTGTTATGATCGTTTAACCCGGGTTAATCTTCTGATGGCTTGTGACAGCTAAGTACACTCAATCAATGTCATGATATACAGTATCAAGCACTGGACATGTATGAAAGACCAATCATTTTCCACTCATCATCCCACTGACAGGATGAAGCAGTCGCTATTTGTGGAAATAACCCTGTGCAAGTGGATGACACTAACAGGTATACAAACACTAATTTGATTTTGTATCCAAGATTCAAGCGCACAGAAAACGATAGGAACGGGTTGGCTGAATCTCCAAACTGTGTTGAAGTACTACCAGGTAATTTTGCAGATATAAACTATGACAAACAATGGTTGAAAAAAGTCCATTACTTGTGGCTACAATTAAACAGAGAAAAATATCATCCAATGATGTGCCCCCCACACCCTGTTTCTATGGCAACAGGACGCTAGTACCTGCATTCCAGCTGATTTATTTTGAGAAAATGGTGGTCAACCCCTGTTGATATTTGGATATATGTCGTGGGCCAAGCATCTAGTTATTTGACAGTATGTGTCATTTGGGCCAACGAAAATTAGGGAATACAGTTTTAGCAGGGTGTTCTTTGTGAAATTACTACATAAATAGTAAGGCTATTTTTCAGTGTTTTTATACCTATAAGCATACAATGTAGGTTGACTGGGCGCACTAGAGGGAGACAATTCTGTGGGATAGGAGCACGGGAAATTAGATATCACATCAAACAAAAGCAGAGCATAACATTTAAAATTATCTTTCAAACATCTGTAGCCATGGAAATAACATGTTACCTGATGATTTCTTGCCCTCCATTCTCCAGTTTGAGGATTGAACATGTACTGAAATATGAAAACAGACTTTCAATGAGCAGCCTAACTAAGAGAACTGAAACCTAATCATAAAACTTTATACATCACAAATGTAAATACGTTCATAGTTCACACTTCACACTTTAATAACACAGTTATCAGTATGGCAATAACACATTATCTATATTGCCTTTACTTTGAAAGACTTGGCCCTGAGCTGAACCTCTGCATCAAGAACACAAGACAGAGGCTAAATAAGAATCTACACATCTAAGACGCTCTGGCTGTGGAAAATCATTTGATACAGGGTTATCCATACAGTTCAGTGAAGTTAAAGTGCCACTCTGATATGAATACAAAATTGGGTAGAAATATTGCAATGATATGAAAGAAACCCTACGCAGTAAGCCTAACACCATGTTTCAAAAGGATTTTGATCAATAACACTATTTAACCCATATAACTGAAGATTCCTTGAAAAACAAAATCTTCGGCTATGTCCATAAAATTTTCCTGGTGTGATGTGATAATATTCCTTCGAATTCGAATCTGGCAGATGTGATGTTGAGTAAGGCATTTATGCTGGGATGACGTCAAGAGTGTTTGAAAGGTCATCATCATTTGTGAATACACATCAACAATTGATAACGTTCTGTGTTCGTGGGTGACGTCGCACCAGGCAAAGCAGGAAGGACAGAAATATTTTGTTTCCGTATACTCTGATGAAACGTACATTATCGGTTTTAATACGCTGCATTATTTTCACAATTTAGGAAAGCAATTCAGACTATCCCAGTCTGTATCAATTCACCTTGGTTTTAAGACACAGATGTTTTGACACCAAAGTAACTCTTAAAGTGTTCATTAGACAAATGCCTAAAAGCTTGGTAATAACTGAATTTGAACAGAATTCAAAGGATGGCAATGTATCAAAGTACCTTGAAATTAAATATTATATTGTGAGATGCAATGGCATTTTTTCGAGATATCTTGCTAAGAAGATTGGCTGAATGGTAACAAATGTCAACTACGCAATGTGCAGTTGATTTTCAGAATGATTGAAAAGTTCTGAAATAAGCTACTTGTACGTGTATCCATACCTTGGGCAATAATTTCCAGCCCTCTGTAGCCACAATTTGAACAGCCTGAATGACAAAGTCCAGTTCTTCCTCAGTCATAAAGTAAGACAGATTGATTCGCGTAAACCCAGGTCTGTGGACGGAAGTTAAACACATCCAATACCTGCTTCTGATCGACTATTGACAATCAATTTCTAATTCAACACCATTTCTCATGAAATTATTCCTCCATACATTTAGAACACAGTATGAAGAATTTAATTTAAGGAGTGAATTCAAAATATCAATATGCCACGATATGGGAGCGATATAGATGAAATGGCATTAATCTATTATCATTCATTCAATATACAGGTTATAAAGGTTGATTGGTTAACACTAAACCACAAGAATAACAACTACTGCTACAGAGCCTCTAACCAATGTAGTCGCTGTGAGTTCAAGTCCTGCTTATCTGGGCTTTTTCTCCGGCCATAAGTGGGAAGGTCTGCCAGCAACCTACGGATGGTCATGGGGTTCCCCCAGACTCTGCCTGATTTTCTATCACTGCAATGCTGGCTGCCGTCGTATAAGTAAAATATTCTTGAGTACTGCATAAAACACCAATCAAATAATGGCAGCATGAACCAAACAATGGCCATTTTATCTCACTGAACAACTACAAGCACATGCAGATAACAGTACCTACAGTAATATTACAGATGTGCTTTCACACTCGCAAATCCCTAAGACAGTTGACAATGTGAAGATTAACATTTATAAAGCCTGTGTAAGCACTAGTTTGGCCATATCCATGTACTTGCCTGAGAATCTCTCTGTCTGAGTACTCTGTGTATCTTCTCAGATGAATTCTGTCCAAACGGCTACAACAGAAAACGCAAACATTAGGAAAACATATAGACATTGCAAAGATGTAAGGTCACACCCCCAGCCTATCCCACCCACTTTTGCTATCACTATATGTTCCCCTGCCCACTAAATTGCAGATGAAAATGAAATGCAGTTGATAGCTACCATTTTCAGCTTTGTTTCTACACTATCAAACATAAATTACAGGTATTTTGTTCGTTTTTATTCATGCGATTATTGCTTCTTTTTAATGAATTGGCTCACCTATCCTCTGCCAACAGTTCTTCATATTTCTGTGCCAGAAGTTCTTCTATTCCTAACAAACCCTGGCAGGATGAGAACATAATAAGATTAACAGAATAAGCATTTCACAAGTATACGTCCCCTGTCCGGTTAAAATATCAGAATGACTACAAAAATGGCCATAATATTGTTGAAAATGATCAAAATTCCTTGAAATTCAAACTTGATCTGTAATTTGTTATAGTGAAGCCATGGGCCATGTGTCAATTCAATATCATGAAACCAGTAAACCTTTAGACATTTACACCTTTTAATACATAGTACTGGAAACCATGAAAGAACATGAAGAATACGTGCAACTTAGCTCAAGACAGAGGAGCTCAAGACGTCTACTACAAGACGTTTTACCTAGACGTCTGCTACAAGACGAAGCGAGCAAACCTGAGCGTACGGGCCTGCACATGCACACCCGCCCCGTGCCTGGATACCAAACACATCGTTAAGGACGGCAGTGACAAAGTTGTGATGGAGCAACAGTCCAGTGTCGCTGTTATACACAACAAAGGAAAATATGGGCAGACGCTTCACCGACTCGTTCCCCAGTATCATCAGTCCAGAACAATGCTGCCAGGCAGACATAGCTCTCCTGGAAAGAATTGAGAAATTTGCAATTACTTTCCATATTTTTAAGCCAAAAAATCAAAAACATATTTTTATTGTAGATTCCTGATCAACTCTGAAAAACATGAGCTGGCTACCTCTCAATGACGTTGGTCTGTGATGTGATTTCCAACACACATTTCAGGACCTATTGTGGGGACCTCTGATTGACCCTCAGGCCAATATATAGCCGTTTTGCCAAGGATCTGACCATCATGGATGTCAGGTGTGCCGAGGATCAGAACATGGCTGTAGCATTGGTCTTTCCTGTTATCAGTCCACCAGTCTGGTATTTATGCCAGACATTAGAGTAAGGGGTGTATTATATCTTAATACAATGGGATACCAGAAGTGCGTCACATTAACCCATTCCAATGACAATGAATGTTCTACTGCTTTACCTATGACCATGAAGACCCACTGACCCCCACTGAGGCTTGAAACCTGCGGTTACATCATTGACTACAATACCACCCCTCTCACCTGCAGAGTTCCTCATCTCGCTGAATGATGACCTCATGACCTATGGCCTCTTTTAGCTGTAGCACCATACCAGCTCTGATGGAGCCCACAATATCGGGTGTTCCAGCCTCCTCGCGCAATTCAGGCTCCTGCAAGTACCGCTGCCCTTCCTTCCTCACCTAAACACAACAACAACAAGAAATGTCTCCAGGAACAATGAGTGGTGTTAAGGTCAGCATTAAAACCATGCCCGTTGGGCATAACCTAAGTGACCCTCTGAAATATTCACTTGGTATGTTTCATTCTTGCTTAATGCCATACAGAAGAACTTTTCACTTATATGATGGCTGTCAGTTTTACATGGGTGGAGGAAATTGGAAACCCCACAGGCAGAAAGAGAGCGGAATCTGCAAATTCCCTGTCCAAGGGTCTGAGTCTGATGCCACAAATCATGTGCCCTAGCCACTGAAAGGCAAGACTTCCTAATATACGGCCACTGCCCTCTCCCCAACACCAACTACCCTTCCAAACAGAAAAAAGAAAAGTGGAAAGTTTCGTCAGGTGCCCAGCAAAGGGTTTCGTCGGCTGCCAGGCAAAAGGGTTTTGTCAGGTGCCCGGCAAAGGGTTTCGTCAGGTATCCAGAAAACGGTGTTGTCATGTGCTCATGAAAGGGTTTCATCAGGCGCCAGGCAAAAGATTTCGTCAGATGCACTGCAATGGTGTTTTCTCTGCTGATTGGCAAAGGTTTCCTCAGGTGCCAGGCAAAAGGATTTTCTCAGGTGCCCAGACAAGAGTTTCCTCAGGTGCCAGACAAGGAGTTTTGTCAGGTGCCCGGAAATTGGGTTCATCAAATGCTCGGCATATGATTTTGTTAAGTGCCTGGGGCAAAGAATTTTGGACATCAGTTCTCCCAGGGAGTTCTCCCAGTTCTGCCTGGTTTTGTTACACCTAACCGTGGCAATCTGTATGCACTAACATATAAATCCAATGTTCTAGAGCACAGCATGTAATCACCACTCTAAGAAATTAATACATACAAATCTGATAATAGCATTTGATGTACTTCAGTAGAGTAGGCTTAGATAACTGGAATGATTCTTCAGAAACAGTAATCCTCAAAAGTACAGTAAGCGAGAAATGACTTACAAAAAACACTGAGCCCCCTCCACATCCCTCAGGCACACTATTCCGAAATATGGACTTTTTGGCCACAAGAACTCCTGCATCAACAAAAAAAAAAAAAAAAAAAAAATCAAAAGCTATGGATAAGTAAGCTCTAAACTGATTGACTGATTTATTACAATGTCAAACTAGGGAATTTTCATGATTGTGGTCAGATTTATAGGTGTAACAAAGCGGAGTGGCCAGGGTAAACCACCAAACTTTGGTCAATTACGGACAAACCTTCCCACCTATCGCTGTGACGTGCCCACCTACACGAAGCATTAGTGGAAGACAAGTGGTGTACAATGAATGTCAGGTTACATCAGTCATCAAGATCTCATAAATTAAGAATGCGGGGAATTTAGAAATTGCTTGTCCAAGCCCTGGATTTAACGTACATCTTAAGTATCCTAATGACTGAAACACACAGATCTTGACCACAGAGCAATAACTCAGTTTTTTCTAAAATGTACCTTGCATCTGATGCTAGCTACAATGAAATCTTTATATATACATACAACAACAGGACGAATAAATAAGCAAAATAGTCAGTACCAAGTATTCCAAAATTGAGGAGTCACCAAATTACCTGTCACTCTCTCAAATAAATGGCATATCTCATGGATATTATGTAGGATTACAGAATATTCCAGCCATCCTTTGTGATATTTTGTTTATAAAGTGAATGTACACTACACAGCTTTTCCTTCAAACCATATCCTAGACTTAAAACTTGGATAATACACGCAACCTGATGTTCCCAGTTGGACAGAAACTGCATGCAACAGTCCCTGGGGACAGGGACTCAAACTCACCCGGGGTAGATACTCCTCCTATAAATTTATGCACCGACATAAAAACAGCATCCTTTGAAAACAGAGAGCTGTCAGAACTGAAACAGGCATTATGTAAATGTGAAATTCAGAGAGAAAGAAGTGGAAACAAATGAAACTGTTTAAGTTCAACTTGCATATCATAACACAGTACAGTAGATGTGATAGAATTGTAAACAAGAGAAATCCAAACAAACATATCTGCTTGAAATGGATAAAATAAATACTTGTGCTGTGTCGAGTACATAAATGGACAAATCAGAGGTATGACACTACCTCTTTATCTATGTATATATCAAAATGTAAAACTTCACATGCAAAAAAATAGTCGCCTGGACATGTTTTACCTAGTTACATAGTAGACATAGGCGAAACTGGCAATCTGGTTGACATGGCAAGCATGAAGATAGATAAACGTGATGTGCAACACAATGTCACAATTGTATCTACGTATCAACCAAAAATTTCAACTGCATCTGCAAAACAACTGGAACTGTAACTAAAGGTATGAAACATTATCCTTACAATAAGTGCTTTTAACCTCATTTAACGATCAGCATTTTAATCCCAAAAAATTTATAGAAACGACAGACGAGCTTCATGCACCTAGACCTGACTGGATTCATGTCGACCTTGACATAAGGAGCCGCTGTTGCATAATCCCAGAAAGCCAGAGCACCATGGCGATGAAGGCACTCCGTCACTGAATCCACATCTGCTAATATCCCAGAAATGTTTGATGCAGCAGAAAAACAGCCAATTAATTGTTTTCCACTAGACTGCCACTTCTACAAAACAGAAAGAAAAAACATTAACACGGTTATTCTACTTTTTTCCACATTTCCTGTAAGTGAACAGCTGGATGCATGTACTTTTATAAAATCTGGAAGTTTCATAAAGTTCCAGAGAGTAAATGTCTCTTTGAAACTGAAAGTAGCTTTTTAAAAAAGATGAGTAATTAACAAAACTGTATCACCTCCAATCCTGCTTTTGCTAATTATACAACCCATCACACATGCACACTCGAGCATATTTAGAGTATAATGTACAGAATTTTAAACGTTTGACACATGCAATCTCAACAAGCATCGCACATACTCAATGCAATATTTCAAGCTTCTTCTCTGATTATCTGCAGCAACTTTCAAGTCAAATGGGTTTCATCGGGCCAAATGAAAATGAATTTAACATGCGATTTATGAGGGTTGTCTTGGTTACCCGAAGTTCTGTGATCAAATGGTCCAGATTTAACAGTCCAAATTCATCCTCTGGTATCTGTACCACCTGCAATGAAGTCATGACAGTTGATTGTTCATTTATTACATGTATTTGCTACCACTAACAGGTTACACTTAAAATGACATATAACTTTCTCTCAGACACCACCAAAGTTTTCCAACAGGGAGGCCAAGTTTGTTCAATGAGCAGTGAGAGGTTTGCATGCATGATGTCATGAGCTCTTCCACAATTTATAGCAACGGGCCACAAGTTACAGGTATTCGCTAGAAACTGTTTTAATTTGGAACTTCATAAAGCTGTACGATTATCCTGTTACAATTATGCTCCAGAGGGTGCAGTCTTCTTCATTCACAACAACAACATGACATGAATTACTTCAGTATTAAAGGAAACCTGCTTCATGCAGCAGACTGTTTTGCCCTGTCGAGGACAGCGCAAAAACGACTTAAGTTCTGATAAGTGAATTTAACAGCACAGATCTATATCCTGAAATTTCACCTGGGAAGAGTGACTCAAATCACTGTTTCAATGCTCTAACGAAGTATTTCTGGTACTTGACAAAATGGTCTATCCCTATAAAGACTTATCCATTTTTTTTTCCTTCCCAAATAGAAAAAGTAACTGGAATACCCTATTCATCAAGGTGAAATATTTGAACATGGCAGCTAGATGTAAAACATCAAAGGCATTCAAAAATAAATACCAACCTCTGCTCCTAATTCTCGCCATGGCAACAAAATAGAATGATGTTCATAAGGACCCAAAAATACCACCTGCAAGACAAAAAACAGATAAACAATCAGAGGGCATTGTTTGGTCCTGATTTGGACAATATCATTTCCGACGTTTAAATTATGATGATTCTAGGCATTAACTTGTTCCAGCCACGATATGGCAGAAACCTTGCAAATTTTAAGATTATTCCATCTTTGCCACTCAAGGCGGCACCAGAGATAAACAACTGACAAACCAGTATGGCGTAATACATACAGGCACATTAAACGATACACATATAAAGAGTGTGCACAAAAAATACTTTGTAACACTGCATTTCACACACTTTGCAAAACAGCACAGGCCTGATTTCCTTACACTGTACGCAGAAATTGCTCCTTCAATGTACTCTGATATGCACTATATAAAATCAGTAATGACTCAAAACCCCATGCTGAACCAGCTTAACTGTACAATCTTAAAGCAAAGCCAACTTTGAACATTTGTGAAACATTGCGAAATTGCTGCTGTGGACTGGATAATCAAACCCTTTCTAGCTTACAACGAACTGAAAAAAAGAGTCAATGCCATTCTATGTCAAAGTAGCTTAAAGCTTTAATCAATATTCCTTCGTTCTAACACAACAGATTTGTTTTCTTATGCAGAGTTAGTCAACCAGCTTACAAAATCACAAAAAATCTCAGAAACAAATCTACCGAGTCTCAATAAATGTCTGAATGGCTTGAGACTTTTAAATACATCAACTTCTTGGGGTTGTGAGACAGTGACAGCCTAATAATCGGAAAAAATGCTTTTGTCAATTTTTCTTGCGTATCTCCCCTCCCCCTCCCACCCCCCCGGCAGCCTGCCAATTAGCTCCTGTACAGGTAGGAATTGTTATTCAGAGTACTTTCACTTATAAAATTCACTGACCAAAAACCTTTATGAAACACTGTCTTACAGGTGGCTCGGGTAGATTTAACCCATGAATGATCTTGTGTACAGCTCCTGTGCACCCACTGCCCACAAATATCACCGCGTCATGTTCACTGGCATTGACTGCATTCCGTATTATGTCTCTGAAAATAAAAGCAAACAAGAAGGCAATCAGAAATGGCAAAGACGTGTGTTCTCCATCCCTTCAATGAGTGATCAAAACGTGAAAAAACAACCTGACATTGGTTCATTTCGGATCATTTTGCACACTTTATGTAAGTCTCAGAATTCTATGCCAAGTAATTGCTGAAATAAGCCTCTCACTTATTTGATGGCTAGAGGAGCGGAACAAATGGACTGACAGAAGGATGGAAAAAGTGATTGCCAGATGTCTGCTCTCATTAAGATGAAACACTGTATAATTTCATCATTTTGTTTCCTTGGGAAATGCTGTGACTTTTAAGTCACAAAGATACAAATATTGTCTGCTCACAGGAACCCATCTAGAGAGTGCTGAAACACACCAGTTACGAATCCTGAGCGAGTCACAGTATTCTAACACCTGGGCCTACTAGTACTGGACTTTTCATCCGTAAAATTGTATGAGCAAAATTCTGTCAAAAAAAGGTCAGAAGTTTCATAAAGTTGTATAAAGCTGAAAAGTGACCAACTGAACAAAATATACATTTACGCACATATCCAGATAACTACATGTATTATTATAAATGAAGGTGGAAATAGGTCTCTGACATAGATAAATTATTCTACCTTGCCACCGTACAGTGTTGTCTGTAGGCTGGTCATGCTGGTGGTTGTGTGAGTGTTACCTACCTGGCCTCGTGCCTGTACAGTGTTGTCTGTAGGCTGGTCACGCTAGTGGCTGTGTGAGCGTTACCTACCTGGCCTCGTACCTGTACAGTGTTGTCTGTAGGCTGGTCACGCTGGTGGCTGTGTGAGCGTTACCTACCTGGCCTCGTGCCTGTACAGTGTTGTCTGTAGGCTGGTCTGTAGGCTGGTCATGCTGGTGGTTGTGTGAGCGTTACCTACCTGGCCTCGTACCTGTACAGTCTTGTCTGTAGGCTGGTCACGCTGGTGGCTGTGTGAGCGTTACCTACTTGGCCTCGTGCCTGTGCAGTGTTGTCTGTAGGCTGGTCACGCTGGTGGTTGTGTGAGTGTTACCTACTTGGCCTCGTGCCTGTGCAGTGTTGTCTGTAGGCTGGTCAAGCTTGTGGTTGTGTGAGCGTTACCTACCTGGCCTCGTGCCTGTACAGTGTTGTCTGTAGGCTGGTCACGCTGGTGGTTGTGTGAGTGTTACCTACTTGGCCTCGTGCCTGTGCAGTGTTGTCTGTAGGCTGGTCAAGCTTGTGGTTGTGTGAGCGTTACCTACCTGGCCTCGTGCCTGTGCAGTGTTGTCTGTAGGCTGGTCACGCTGGTGGTTGTGTGAGTGTTACCTACTTGGCCTCGTGCCTGTGCAGTGTTGTCTGTAGGCTGGTCAAGCTTGTGGTTGTGTGAGCGTTACCTACCTGGCCTCGTGCCTGTACAGTGTTGTCTGTAGGCTGGTCACGCTGGTGGCTGTGTGAGCGTTACCTACTTGGCCTCTTGCCTGTACAGTGTTGTCTGTAGGCTGGTCACGCTGGTGGTTGTGTGAGCGTTACCTACCTGGCCTCGTACCTGTACAGTGTTGTCTGTAGGCTGGTCACGCTGGTGGTTGTGTGAGCGTTACCTACTTGGCCTCGTGCCTGTACAGTGTTGTCTGTAGGCTGGTCACGCTGGTGGCTGTGTGAGCGTTACCTACTTGGCCTCTTACCTGTACAGTGTTGTCTGTAGGCTGATCACGCTGGTGGTTGTGTGAGCGTTAACTACCTGGCCTCGTGCCTGTGCAGTGTTGTCTGTAGGCTGGTCATGCTGGTGGTTGTGTGAGCGTTAACTACCTGGCCTCGTACCTGTACAGTGTTGTCTGTAGGCTGGTCACGCTGGTGGTTGTGTGAGCGTTACCTACTTGGCCTCGTGCCTGTACAGTGTTGTCTGTAGGCTGGTCACGCTGGTGGCTGTGTGAGCGTTAACTACCTGGCCTCGTACCTGTACAGTGTTGTCTGTAGGCTGATCACGCTGGTGGTTGTGTGAGCGTTAACTACCTGGCCTCGTACCTGTACAGTGTTGTCTGTAGGCTGGTCACGCTGGTGGTTGTGTGAGCGTTACCTACTTGGCCTCGTGCCTGTACAGTGTTGTCTGTAGGCTGGTCACGCTGGTGGCTGTGTGAGCGTTACCTACTTGGCCTCTTGCCTGTACAGTGTTGTCTGTAGGCTGATCACGCTGGTGGTTGTGTGAGCGTTAACTACCTGGCCTCGTGCCTGTACAGTGTTGTCTGTAGGCTGGTCACGCTGGTGGCTGTGTGAGCGTTACCTACTTGGCCTCTTGCCTGTACAGTGTTGTCTGTAGGCTGATCACGCTGGTGGTTGTGTGAGCGTTAACTACTTGGCCTCGTGCCTGTACAGTGTTGTCTGTAGGCTGGTCACGCTGGTGGCTGTGTGAGCGTTACCTACTTGGCCTCTTGCCTGTACAGTGTTGTCTGTAGGCTGGTCACGCTGGTGGCTGTGTGAGCGTTACCTACCTGGCCTCGTGCCTGTGCAGTGTTGTCTGTAGGCTGGTCACGCTGGTGGTTGTGTGAGTGTTACCTACCTGGCCTCGTGCCTGTACAGTGTTGTCTGGAGGCTGGTCATGCTGGTGGTTGTGTGAGTGTTACCATACTCTGGTAAAACTTCAGATCGGATGAAGTCTTCCATAAATGATAAGCTCCTGGAAAATACAGGGTAAAAAATTTCAATTAATTACATGTACATTTGTGTTTACATTAAGCAAAAAGATGATTTGTGTGTGTGTATGTGTGTGTGTGTGTGTGTGTGTGTGTGTGAGTGTTATCATTTTTTTGATAAATAACTATGAGATTTCAAAGATAAAAAAGAAAAGTCAGTATGGTGTGATTCTCTCAAGGAAGCCATATTGGGTACCTGTAACCAAATCTGATCTATCTTCTGTTAACCAATACATCTTGATAAAATATAGCATAGTTTTTCTAAAAGAGTCAAACTTACACTTAGAAAGATTACAGCTGTTAATAAGGAGACATGTAGATAATATAGTTTTAGAGAGCAAATCTTTCAGCTCACAAATAGGTAGTGATCCCAACTACCAATACCTATAAAATTTATATCCAATGCATCTTTCTAACACATACCTTCCTGAGGCTGTATAGTCCAGGTATGTCACTGGAGACAAAACAAATATCATCATTATTATGAAAAATAATGATAAAAGCAAAATGCAGGATCCACATAAAAGATAAAAAGACATTCTCATATACACTATAGAAAAATATGCTGTTGATTTGTAAAACTTTCTGCATGCCCTATAGCCCTCTGTGTTATCAGAGGCATAAGACGTCACAAAAGACATCTGTGGTCATTTCAGAATTTCAACGCCTAACCATCCACACATATTTGAGACCGTGGACATCCGGCCACTTCCCCTATTTGCAGCAGCGGCAAGCAGAGGGCAAGGTGGAAGATAACAGGGAAGGGGCAGGAAAATGAACTGGACAATATTCGGTTTACAATAGCTGGAAATTACACTATGTTTTACTCCAGAACAATCTGCATAGCATATGTTAATTATGAACATTAACCAAACCTAGTTTTGGACTTAAGAGGTCATGAAGTTACCTTTTGACTTCCATGTTATTTTGACAACGTTTTCACCGCCGTCTCTACGTGAGCGAAGCGCGTTGCCGTAAGTAAAACCGTTAATGCCGAGATGTCCGCGGTCTCCATACACCAACTTATACATCAATGTGAAGATGAATTATTAACGATCAGTGGGGGGCAGTGAGCTTAAGTTCGGTTCATGCCAGCTTCCTCTCCAGCTGTAGCTGAGAAGGCCTGCCAGCAACCTGTGGATGATCAAAGGGGTTTTCCCCAGTCTCTGCCCGGTTTCCTCCCACCACAATGCTGGTCGCCACCAAGCAAGTCAAATATTCTTGCGTACGGCGTAAAACACCAATCAGATAAAATAAACAAATAAACAAATAAACCAAGGAACAAAGTCATGTCCATGTTAATATGTGAAAAGGAGCAGTGGTAGCACAACAACTAGCTAACAGCCTGAATTTTCGTCCTCTGACCATACATAAATGACATATTAATCCGATCACAAACAGGCAACGGAGGTGTCCTGAATTCTTGAGCAAGGCCTAAAATACCAATGAATCACACAATCTTGTAATTTCTTTTTACGAAAACTGGACCCGTAATGACAGTCAATCACTGTGATTTGTTTCATGTCAAACCTTTCCGAGGTCCAAAAGGTCCGTTGAAAACCTTGTCCTTCCCAATTACACTTTCTCTGACTAACTTAAGCAGTCCAGTGACATCTGATGAATCATTTCCTATCGATGCCTTATGATCCAATTCTTGAGGAAGAGTGTAAAATTTTCGATTTCTAGCAGAATGTTGGCTGCCTGTCTCACGTGGCTTTTCCCCGTCCATGTTTATACTCCAATTCGGAAAGCAGTTTAGGATTCGGAAGCCAGAAAAAAATTACTGGTCCCTGTTTGTAAATCTTTATCCTTTAGCCTGGATTTGCAAGAATGATCGATTTCATCATAATCTTCATACTGATCACAAGCAATGTTTTATTTAACAAGGAAAAAGGTTTTTTCTATGTTGTAAACCCCAGTCAGTGTTTACTCCCCCTGTCCTGCTGAGCTAGATGGCGCTGTTGGTATGACTTATCATTCATTGGATAATTTTAGCGCTGAGTTTGAACGGGGTGAATAGAGCTGAAGCTCTATCAACGACAAGTAAGTCGAAATCAGAACATTTCTCTTTCATGAGTACAGCTCTGATTGTATTTTTATATGAAATATCTCTACAGTATCAAAGAGATGCGCCAGGCATAATTATTTTGGCTATGGAAAAGCGATCGAAGGACTCTGATGTCGTGTTACCTGCCGGGTTGGACATTAGAATTTCAGGCTCCATACTCAGTAGGCCCAAATCATGTTCTATGGAAGGCTAGTTGACACAGAAATTTCTTCTGAAAGTAAGTGACACCGATACGTGACAGCGGGGACGGCTGGTCTGAAGCTAGTCCCCTGTCCACTGGCAAAATAGACAATGGTGTTGAAGCTCAGACTGATACACACATTTTGCATAATAACACAGTCGCGCCGGCATCACGCGGCAGTGGACCGTTTGACTTCGTGAACAATCATCTAGATCAATTCATAGAGTCAAGACTTAGTGTGCTAAGATTCTGACGTTCAGTGCTATAACAAATGTCAGAATTTTGAAAATTAGACATCACAGTGTTGACTCGATACGATCCACGTTGCCAAACTGTTACCAAATCCTCTCCTCAAGATTCAATTATGGAAACCATATGCATTTGCGCAACCTAATCTCACTGCTTCAGCTGTATACACATAATATCAGCCCTTCATTTTTATATAGTGACAGTCGGAGAGCTACAGAGTTCAAGAAAAATGCATATTTCGAATAAAGCTTTGTCTTGTGCTGCCTTTTTAATGTATAGGTATTCACAGAAGCTACCATTATGCTAAGATGATTCTCACTTAATTCCTTGGTGCCCATCGCTGCCTGCACATCATTTTACCCCTCGCATCGGAACTCATTATTTCATTTTTAGCAAGAAATTTCACAAAGATATTGTAACAAAATCTAATCAAATAATGATAATGAAAAATGAATATTGTTCCGCAGCCTGCACCAATTTTCCAAAGCAATAAGATGGGACACAAGGGATAAAGTTTTGTGGGCTTAATATTTCTGCCCGATACATGGTTACCCTCATTTCCAACCTAAACACCCCATGTTGCCTTGGATTGGATTGGGCTGGAGTCATTCAGTTTGATTAGCTCTTTCTCTGTAGCTCTCAGTGTCACCATATAGAAAAACGAGAGCTGCAGTTTTGAATCTACTTGAGGTGCAACGTCGTCAGGAATTCTCTTTGGTAGTGGTGTCCTCCAGTGTGTTTGTTTGTCTGATCTCCTTTGTGACACAGGGCCCATAAGTATCTCTGAAAAATAGCATCTTGGAGTTCACACTCCAACTATCTCTACATTCATGGCAGCTAAACTGCTATCTCATTTCTGTGTCATTTCTCAGTTCAAGAAAAATTGCCACAATAATAAGCCATCATAATTCATTCATTCAGTTATGGAAATCGTATTCCTGAACAGGATTTTTCTCTCTAGATTTTTATGTGGATAATGGTTTTTTCGTGTTTATCTGCAGTCTGAAAATGCCCGAGGAGAACAAAGTGATTCCGGTGAGGGTGGCGGTGCGATGCCGTCCCCTCATAGAGAAGGAGCTGTCTGAAGGCTGTCAGGAATGCCTGCAGTTCATGCAGGATGAACCACAACTGCTCATCGGAAAGAACAAAGCTTTTACCTATGACTACGTCTTCAAACCTAGTGACTGTCAAGAACTTGTATATGAACAGTCTGTAAAATCTCTTGTGACAAATGTGTTTAAAGGTGAGTACCGGGACTTGTATGTGACACAAGTTAGACTTTACTTGTTAATTGAGTTAATAACATTCATCCATATTGACTGACATTTTCACCTCACAAATTAGCAATTTTTCTTTGAATTTCATGTGATGTGTGGCACTCCAGTGTTCTATATTGTTCGTAAAGTAGTTAATACTGAAAGACATTTCACTTAAAATTTCACCAAATTTGAGTTGCAGTAAGAACGAAATGTAGGTTACAACGTGAATGAATGCTTTTAATTAAAACTGGATTGGAACAAAAAAAGAAATTCCATTGAATAATTTAGTTCGTAAAGAGTACAAAACATGTTCTGCAGTTAACACATGCATGTACAACCATGAATTATGACAACATATTGTTTTCTCATCTGTGTCAGCTTTCAGTATTACAGTTCAAATCTTATAGGACATTGAATAGCTTGTACAGATGAGATGAAGATGATGTCCTCATTCAATTAGCCGTAAGATTAATGAAATGCTTTTAGCTATTTGCAGCCCTAAATAAGTCCTGACAGCATGGATTTCTTTTTATTATATTTGTATTGGTAGAGTAAAATTTATGTAAGCCAGTAGCAAGGGTAATTTTCTCAAAATATTATCCTATAAATGTGAAGGATGTGACAAAAAAATCAGGCGTTCGTCTTTGTTGAGCAGGTGTGTGATTGTTATACCTTTTGTCATACCTTTTGTCATTGTCATACCTTTATGTGATATGCACTCATGAATTAATACTCCACAGACTTTTGATTATGTGGGACATTTGTTGTATCTGGAATTTGTTTCAAGAATGTGTAGGGGTGTGATAGCATGCTTGAAATTTGAAAACCTGAAAAATAGTTTATGTGCATACAAATAATATTATTAACTACAAGATTAATTTGGCGAATTGGCCATGCCTGGAATAACCAAAGCTTTAATCTGGGAATAATATATAAAAGAAATTTTAAACTGTTTAATATGTTATTATGTGTACATGTATATTTGACTTCAGGGTACAATGGTACAGTATTGGCATATGGTCAGACTGGCAGTGGTAAGACATTCACAATGGGTGGAGGATACCAAGACTCACTGAGTGGGGACGAGTTCATGATGGGAATTATCCCCAGGGTCGTACGAGATCTCTTCAAGGGGATAGAAGACAAGGATGGATTTCAGTTTGATGTCAGAGTGTCATATTTAGAGGTTTGTTGACTTCGTTTCGGCATTATTTGCATGATGATGTTAAGTCTTAAAATGAAAGTCACTGGTCACAGATTTGATAGATTTTTTCTTCATGCAGATGATGGGAAAGTTGATTGTTTTCAGGCATGTAGGTAATGTTTCTCAGTAGTGTACTTCATACTTACATCTTTATAAATTCGAGTAAAGCCTACTTTTAAGGTTGTAAGGTGAAATAACATAATGTCAGTCATTGTATGTAGAAAGTGCTTTTATAAACATGATGACAGTGAACAAGATTATGGACCATGTTTCAGATTTACAATGAGGAACTTATAGATCTGCTCACCCCAGCTGCCAAGAGAGATCCCATTATGATTAGGGAGGACACTGCTGGAGGCATTAAGGTATTAAAGGCTTTGTACGGTGTTACCTTGTTATATGCACATGTCATTTTTCTCTAAGCCATCTTAGTGCGTCATATAATTATTTCAACTTACATTTATGTTGTAAACCATAATATTAGCATTTCCAGAGTTGACAGGCTGTTGCCGACCCGCCATTTTTGTTTACACTACACCGTCTAGAGAGTCCATACCGTAGAATTTCTATATGGTGACTTGTGTGCACATGTATCTTGAATTAATAAAGTAACTTTGCTTGCTGTGGAGTTAAATATAAGTATGTGATGACAAACTGGGTTGGAAAATCAGGTTTTTCTCAACTTCTTTGCAATAAATAAAATTGATTGTTGCTTCAAAACAGAAATTCGCAAGATTCCGAGGGTGATATTTTCTGAAAGCGCTCAAGTCAGCTACTGGAGGAAAAACATATCAGGTCCAGTTTAAATTAATGAAACTGATAATTAGCCGTAATTCTGCAGTAAAGTCTTTTTAAGCCAAGGCCGATCTGAATTTCGACTAAAAATATTGCATTATATTCAAAACCATGTGACACACTTAGAGAGGAAACTCCTGTGGACTAAAACCTTGAGAAAAACTCAGGGTGTCAGGCAATGATATTGAGCAAGACATGTTTAAAATGCAAAATTTTTAAGTTACTTAGTAGACGATGGAATAATGCCTCACAAAATGCAATGTTAATCCAACTAATCTCACCACTGCAGACTAGCGAGGGAATTTGGTAACAGCCAAGGTAAAGTATTAATTTCAGGTTTTTACATTAATTTATGAACCAAAATTTCGCTGGAATTTATGATTACATTTTCATTATATGAAGCTGTTAATGTGAAGCTGTATTTCTCGTGGTGTTTTTTGCAGCTACAGGGAATGCAAGAGGTTGGGGTCAACTCTTACCTGGACACAATGCAACAACTGGAGAATGGGTCCCGAAGTCGAACCACAGGGGCCACAGCTATGAACAATACATCCAGTCGTTCCCATGCCATCTTCACCATTCATTTAGACCAGCGAAAACTAGATGATGAGTATGTATATATGCCTGGCGGGAATATTAGTGATTTTCCAGGCTTCATTTTTACTTCAAAGGTGCTCGCCCCCCTCCCCTTGTTGTTGTTATTGTTGATATAATGCTAGTGTAGATTTCATATACATTTCCAGATTAGCACTCTTCAAGCCCATTTGCCACAGTGTTGTTGAAACATGGCAGATTCATTCATTCTTTAAGTCCTTAACCGTGAATATGAATGTATAGTGAGAAAATGTTTCTGGGAGAGCTATTTCTGGTGAAATAGTTTTGAAACCAGTGTACCAAAGCATATTAAATAAACTGCTATGTTCTATACAAAGAATAACAGTTAGCTACATTCATCAGTGGTTGGATTAGAACATTGTACAGATAAGCACATGCAGTTGGATAGAAAGATATCAGGAATTGTCAGCTGAAAAGAAGTGAAGATGCTTGTCTACTTTTCTTGAACCAACAATTCCTGATATCTCATCCCAAAAGTGTTAAAAAAAAAAAAAAAAAAAAATTGTACTTTCTCCGTTGGTATTTCATATCAAATGGAGAAGCAAGCCATTGTCCAGTTGTTAAGTTTACACACATGCTCACATCAGAGACCACACGAAGGGAGATAACTGCAGTAGAAATAAATGTAAACCATTAGCTTTTAGTGTGTGATCATTTGATATTGCCTCATGAATTTGTGAACATGACCTTTCTTAGCTCGAGTGCAAAATTCAAACAAACAGAGCATGCAAGTTTCTCTTGCAGGCAATAAACAACAACGTTCCATGTGACACTTAGATTCATTGAAATAAAGGTTGAACCGGTTGTTGTCAAATATATCCTGTGTCGCAACATGTCAAGTTTAATGCCAAACTTCACACACAAAAAACCAATATTATGTGTCCTCTTTGAACGTATCCAGTTTACGAGTTTGAGAGAAAAAGGATTAAGTTTCATGCTTTCAAGTAGGACTTCATAAAAAAATCTGACCTTTTTTGTGATCGCCTGTGGCCCCTCGTGTGCGTGCAATGGTATGACGCATTGGGAAAACACTGGACTGGTACACTATGACAAAGTTCAGGGGGTCATAGCTCCATTATTTTACCAAATAACCAGGTAAAAGATATCTATATATTAACGTTTTCCCTTAAATTTCTGATGTGTTTAAAAGGAAATAAAAAAGTGTGATATTTTTGTGAAAATGCCAGAGATATATGCAAGAAAAACGGCCGAGCTGACTGTTTGAGAACTCGACCTGTGACCTCGTCCTCAAACAGTCAGCCCATGGGTTTTTTTTTTGGGGGGGGGGGGTTGCATAATCGCAAAATAACACTGTGAAGAGTTTGAAGAGAATAGTTTTTCTCTGGGTACATCATACCCGTTGACCATAGCTCTGAATATGGCTACTTTTGCAAAACTACCTGGGCAGACAAATTATGAAATGTTTTCTACAAAACAGCAATGATGTGAAAGTTTTGCGCTTGAACGAAAGTAGACCAGCTTTTATGACTTGTAACTGTAATGTTCATTATTTGCTGTCTCTTCCTTGAAGTTTTCACTTTTCTCAAATATGATCTTTTTCATCCGAAAAAAAAAAACAAAATATACTTAAAACTGAAACCTCATGCTTGCTTAGAATTAGAATTGAAAAGTCTGTGAGGCAAACAGTTGTTCTTTTGTAATGGAGGTACATTTACTTCATGATCTCCAAAACATTTTTTACATTCAACAACTGTCTATTGTACAGGAATCTGTTAATCAAATGTGTTTGTAAAGGAAACGTTTCCTTACTTTGAGTGATATTAAGAATGCTGTACTGGTGGACAATAATTATTTACCGCTCTCTGCCTCAAAATATTTAGGTGCATGTTGTGCACATCAAAAAGTTGGATACACTGGTCATTTTTCGTGTGCATACGTTATTTCGAGCCTTGGTTTTACAAAATATCATGTAACTACATGTATGGAAACCCTTGAATCACTTTATGAGTTATAAGGATTGTGATTGTGAGTGTTGACCGCCTGTGTTCTGTTCCAGGAATGACCTCTGTCATGTGAAGTTTCATCTGGTAGATTTGGCTGGCTCAGAGCGAGCCAAAAGGACCAAGGCTGAAGGAGAACGCTTCAAGGAGGGCATCAGTATTAACAAAGGCTTACTGGCCCTAGGCAATGTGATCAGCGCCCTGGGGGATGACACAGAGAAGAGAAACCACATTCCATACAGAGACTCCAAGCTCACCAGAATATTACAAGGTAAGTCTCATGTCATGCATGACTTCATGCCACTGTGATTGTGGAGTGGTTAAAGTGTCCACAACATTTGCATTCAATCCTGAATGTGGTGAAGACTCACCTAAAAGTCAACAATCCTGGTACTTCCTAACTTATTGATTCCTCAACCATTTTGCATATGACACAGCAACTTGCATTTTGGTCTATGCATCTTTTTGTTTTCGTTTTGGAAACAAAACTACTCACCTTTGGATGGGTTGGCCAATTTCAGGGCTCTCAAGGAGTATAATTATAGCGGTGTAAGAAAGTAATGCCCTCAGAATATGCTTGAGTTAACAACCTGCAAACATGTGAAAAATGTTGAAGAATTACAGTAGCATGAGAAGGTTTCGGTGGACAGTGGCACAGGGAGAGCTGAAGCCATTGGTTGAATTCCATGTAAACAAATTTGATGGTTGTGAAAGAAAAAAAATCAAATGTTCAGTGAGGGTAATACTGAATTCTGATACTGGTTGTAGATGCATTGGGTGGGAACAGCCACACTGTCATGGTGGCCTGCATCAGTCCTGCAGACTCTAACATGGAGGAGACCCTGAACACACTGAGATATGCCGACAGAGCCAGGAAGATCAAGAACAAACCCATTGTCAACAGAGACCCTCAGGCCGCAGAGATCCTCAGGCTCAAACAAGTGGTAAGATTGTCTAGAGTTACACTTGCATGATAACTAATGGTTTTTAGGGTATCCTGGATTAAGATTTTTTGTTTTGGTCAACATTATTCAAAGTTTTACATGAAACATATTCATGAAACAATGGGCAGAATGAATATGCTTTAAGAAGATGGGTCTAAGATGATAATTTGACTTGACCGGTGATCAGAATAAACTTAGATCTGCTGTCTGTCATTAGTAAAAGACATTTTACCTTTTTAAAAAGGTACAGGGCACAATTCAGAATTGTGTTGATTTCATCATTTAGTGTTTTCATTGACAGTTGTTGGAGGATTACTGCTACCTCTTGTTGACAATGCATGTTGTAGGTTCAGCAGTTACGTCTACAGCTGATTGGTCAAGGGGGTATAATGTCGTTACCCAGTGGAGATGATGTGGGGATAAACACTAGGTGTGTACAGTCAGCATCAAGAACTTTCACACTAGTGCATAACGTGATCATCAAACAAGTGATAATCAAGCACGTATTTATTATCGTGTTTGAAAATCTGTGTTAACAAAGGCATCATATAGTATTATTGTGTTTCAAAGAAACTTGGGAAAGTTGTTTTAAGAAATATCTATGAACCTCTCAGATTTATCCATTGTATCATTGATTTTTTGAAATATATTTATGGTGGTAGTTCCTCCCTTTTGGAATGCTTATTTTTTTTATGCACCATACCGGCCA
Source organism: Acanthopleura granulata (assembly GCA_016165875.1). Taxonomy (NCBI): domain Eukaryota; kingdom Metazoa; phylum Mollusca; class Polyplacophora; order Chitonida; family Chitonidae; genus Acanthopleura; species Acanthopleura granulata. The sequence goes on along the minus strand of JABBOT010000023.1, from coordinate 1,713,885 downwards.
CCTTGATGCAGATTAGTTCAGTATACATGTAAGATGTACTTTATGATTACCAAAAAAAAAAAAACTAAAGGTTTGAGGCATCCACTGATATTCACAGTGTGTGATTTTAGCTCCTTTTGTTAACAGTTCCAGTATTCAGTCAAGCTCTGAAGATTATAAAAATCTTTTGGAGAAAAATAAAAAGCTGATGGAAGAGAACAATAAACTGAGTAAGGAGCTGCAGAACTCTGTGGACCAGAGCACCCGGATGTGTGAACGAGTGATTGCCCTGGAGGCGAGCCGCGACAAACTCAAGTCCAGGATTGAGGAGCTCAAGCAACATTCAGGGTCAGTACCGGGCCTTCTCATATGTACTTGAGGAGCAAGGACCAATTATACAAAGCTTTTTGTAACGTAAAGGACTGGCATCAAGATTTTATTCATAATTTATTCATAATTCATAATTAGCTACCCCTGTATGCATTGTTATATTGAGATTAAAAACATATTTTAAAAATCTGCATTAATCTGAGTAATACAGCACATAAAGTGGCTAGATAATGAGATCAGTTTCATGCATTTTTTCCTCCAACACTTGAGAGTTTCTGCCGAATGAGATCATACAAGCACAACCGTCACGAGCTGTCAGAGCTTCACCATTTAGTTGAGTGGTAAATTCAAGCTACAAGAGTGACAATAAACGTCACCTGAAAACTCAGAAACTGGAATCTGGCCAGAGATGTTAGTGCCATAAATCGGAACTTGGATGTCATCCACCATGTGCTCAGATTGATCCGGCAGTATACCTGCTTCTGTGTAGCTAGAATCCATCTCGAGAATGATATTGTTTTGATATGAATTCCCAGGCCCGTCCAGCCTTGGTTTGCTGTCTGTGATGTCACCCACTGATAGGTACATGGCAGCCAGCTGGAGGTAGGCTAGGGCAGTAAATCTATTGTTTTTGGTGGGTTTAAAGTCATTATTACGCTTTTCACAAACCCTTCTGGCAATGCACTGTGTATACAGGTCATAATCTTTATAATTAGGACCAGTAGCAAAATCTGGACACTAATATACTAAATATGCTTTTAAAGCTTATTAATGAATCTTAGAAATAAACAGTTTGACTACTTCATAAATGTTATCTTAATGAAGACAAATAAGTCAAAATTTCAACTTCCAGAATCAAAAAATAAGCATTGTGACAAAGTTTTAAATTTTGGCCTCATTTGTAAACGACTGGAAAGGACCTCAGTGATGGATTCTATAAATAATTTCTACCTTATGTAAAAATTTGAAATAGGCCTACAACTTTTTGATCATGGAAATTTGAGTTTTGACTGCCCCATGCATGTTTCCTTAAAACAAGTGTCAAAAGTTCCTCTTCCAATACCAAAAACTGATTTTAACTGAAGGTTTTAAATTTTGACATCATTCATAACTGGCTGTGTGGTGTCGGCCCTTGAATCAGACTGACCTGATTCTCTTCAGGAAACTTTAAGTCGTACCTCATGTATCACATTTTTCAGCTCAGAATTTTAGATGCTATTTGTTTTGGATCACAGAGCAGATTAAAATTGTCCACAAATTGGCAATAAATGTTCGCGTCCATCGCAGAGCATCTCAAAGTGTTCGATCTCTTCGTACAATTACGTGGCAATAGACAGTGCTGCCTCACCACACAGCACAGGACTCTGTGTTCTGACATTATATGTGGACACTGTGACTGTACACTATTTTGTCCCGGCCCACGAGTGTCTCCCATTATGCTACAAATAGTCAACAGACATGTAAAATGAGTTTTTGCCCAGTGTGTGGTGTAGATTTATTTATTTCTTTGATTGGTGTTTCATGCTGTACTCAAGAATGTTTCACTTGTACGAAGGTGGCCAGCATTATGGTGGGAAGAAACCAGGCAAAGCCTCAGGGAAAACACCCTTGACCAACCGCAGGTTGCTGGCAGACCTTCCCAGGTGTAGCCGGAGAGGAAGTCGGCATGAGATGGACTTGACCTCACAGTGACTGCATTGGTGGGGGGCTTCTGGGTCATTGCGCTGCACTAGCACGCTAACCAACTGAACCACAGAAGCCCCCATCCTGTAGATAAATAAAAATACCTCAGGCCATGCGTAAAAAACAGTGTTTTGGCATAATAGCAAAAAATCGGGTCAGTCGGTAGAGAATTCTTTTTTTTTTTTTTATTCTGTCTTCAAAAAGATAGCGAGATGTGTTAAGAGATGTTAAGATGATAAGAAATTAACATGAAGAGAAAAACATTAAAAAAACTTTTGAGTAGGCCCTTTTTTGAAGAGTCCTGGGTCACACCCAGCAGACATATTTTTAAGAATGGCCTCATCAGCTTCATGCCAAGTGTCATGGTTCTGAGACCAAGGATAATCATGCAAAAATAAATCTGATAATATTATTATTCAGGCAGATACTAGTAATACCTTATACAGGACAAATTTATTCATGTTTATGGATGTTTTGTATTCTGCAGGCTTGATTTAGAGGTTTTGAGCTCAAGTATTGATGGCACATCCAACCCAGAGGCCAAACAGCAGCTGAACAAGATCAGAACTCTGACAGATAACCTCAACAGTGCAGAGGTGAGCACAGCAGTTCCACTCATGCAACAGAGAATTGAAATGCTTTAGGGCTCACACTTTCAGTTGTGGTAGAGCACAAGCTATACATGTAGCAGGGCTTGTTTGGCCATTCTTGAAAAATTCATCGTTGGGTATAACCCAACCTTGTCATTCAAAAAGTAGGGTATGTCCATACAGACTTTTTGTTTTTTTCGGGTACTGAAGAAGATATGGATTTGGAAGAAATTGTTATTGACAGAAAAAATTAAAAAGAAATTCCATCAATACCATATTAAAAGTTTAGAGTGGGGCACTGTTTTTGGAAGGCCTGTAGTGTTAATCACCAAGAGACATACCATTTGCATGTGGGGGGCCTCCGTGGCTGAGGTGGTTAGCGCCCCAGCACAGCGCAATAACCCACGAGCCTCCCCCCAATGCGGTCACTGGGAGTTCAAGTCAAGCTCATGTTGGCTTCCTCTCCGGTCATATGTGGCCAGGTTTGCCTTGCAACCTGGTCATGGTTTCCTCCCACTATAATGCTGGCGGCAGTTGTATAAGTGAAATATTCTTGAGTATGGCATAAAACACTAATCAAGGAAATAAATCAGTTTGCAATCTGTGTCACTTGTCTCATGATGTTAAATGTTATATAAGTACATGTACAATTTCCAAGTGTCCAATATCCCATGACATTGTTATCTCCGGTACACATTGAAATGTATTTTACGTACTAAACTAATAACTATGGAAATCAGAATTGGTTGGCAGATCGAAGTGTACTGTATAAAGCATTGTAATCTTGTCAGGCTGTGCAAAACTTTATTAGAATTATATGACAGAGTTGTGTAATGATGAGGATTGTCATATTGCAGTCTGATGATGATTCTGAGAAGGATGTGTTTGCAGAACTGTCTGGCAAGACTGAGAAGGATCAGGTAAGACAGGAGTATGAGTAAGACTCATCAACAAAGCACTCCTAGGCTAAGTTGTCTGTATGCTATGTGCACCATTACGATGGTTACAGTTACACTGGTGGCTCTCTGGAACATGGCCTTGTTGACTGATCCTAAACGACAGATACTTTGTGCAATCTTCAGAGCTCCAGGCAAAAAGATACTGTACATTTACTTTAGTCTTTTTATTATAAAAGGACAATCACGGCGATGGCCCTTACCAAATTTGTTTTCTGTGACGAAAATTCAGTACTGAACAAAACAAAAATATGAAACTTATTAACAGTGTGGTAAACTGGCAAAAATCGTACCAACCCAGAACAGGACTTGCTTGTGGTTAGCTTCTACTGTACATGTATGCTTCAGGACGCTGACAGTGGTGATGTCCCCAACACTCCCCAGTCTAACGCCATCAGCACCCAGTACGCCCTGGGGCAAGCCATGCTCGGCAGGGAGTTACAGGAACTTAACCGGCTTTTAGAGAAGAAACAAGAACTGGCCAAGCAGATGTCTAATAACGAAGATAAGATGGAGTCGATGAGAATGCAGTATGAGGCAAGTGATGGCCGTGTCCAGATCAAGTTTCTCTGGAATTGTACAAAGTTGAAAATGTCAGTTTAAGATACATCGAATAGTTGTCTTTCATTGAAAATAAATATTAACCTGGTGCCTTCTTATCCCTTAAACACAGCTATTTGGCATGTGTTTCAGAACACAACCAAGTCTCTGGAAAATGAGATTGCCACCCTACAGAAGGAGAAGGATGAACTCCAAGGCTTGCTGGAGAATGCCAAAACTAATTCCACTGCTCAAAAGTTAGTGCTATATGAAGTTGTCTAACTACTGCTTATATTAAAGTAAGCACTGTGTGAAGCTTACTGACTAGCTCTGCTGCTCATAAGTAAGCGCCATGTGAAGCACCCTCTTACCTAACGTGGTGAAATTGGAATTTCTAAGTTTTGCAATCAGACAGTTGCACTTGTGAATAGTATGGTATCGTTCATCCTAAATTGGTATTCTGTTTTAAAATAATTATTGCTCCTAGATTTAGGTTGTGTAAGTGTTCCAGTGTCTTTTTTTTGTTTGTTTTTTTTTTTTTAATTTTAATTTTAATTACCTGAAGAAAATTTGTTGTAATGAACACAGGTGGATGTCATTTTAACGCAATCGTCAGCATTGGCTTATGTATTATTGGTGGACATATATGATGACTTGTAACATTGTGCGTGTGTCTGTCTCAGAGTGAGCGAGCAGAGAAGAAAGAGACTCCAGGAACTGGAGCAGCAGATGGGCATTCTCAAGAAGAAGCTCACGGAACAAGGCAAGATCGTCAAGCTGAAAAATCAGAGTGACAAACAAGTCACAAAACTCAACCTTGACATACAGGTGAGAATTGCTGTGTGTGAATTATTGTTTCCTGACCTCTCTTCTCAGGGGGAATATCCAGGGCCAATTAACTGATGACTAGATGACGAAATTAATTCACTGATGCTGGATATTTGGATCTATCAACTGACACTGCAGGGAAGCCCATGTCACAAGTATTGTCGATTTATGTTTTTAAAAACAAATAAACTTTGTAAGTGTATGCTTTAATAATAAACCAAAGATTTCTTCAGCAGATCTGATTTTCAGCCACTCTTACTAAATGATTTTCAATGTATTGGTCCGATGGATACTTCTAGTTTGAGTATTTGGGAGGGGGGGGGAGTGAATTTTGTGACATCTTGTTATTTAGATTATTTTTTGTAAGCACACCTACAGGACAAGCTGAAGTGATATGAGCAAATTTTGGTTCTGGAGTATTGAACTCAGGAGCTCCTAATTAAATCCCAGTGAAGCTTCTTTATGATTTTAAATATTCCATAAGTAGCTTATATCACTGATTTCAGGGATTGAAACAACAAAGGGTGAAATTGATGAAGCAGATGAAGGAAGATGCTGAAAACTTCAGGAAGTGGAAACAGCAGAAGGATAAGGAGGTGTTACAGCTGATGCAGAAGGCAAGCATTCAGCCACAGCCATAGATCATCCAATTTTATCACAGTAACTAAACCTCATTGCTGCCAGTAGTGTACACAGTCTCTACATACTGGCCAGTAGTGTACACGGTCTCTACACACTGGCCAGTAGTGTACACAAACTCTACATACTAGCCAGTTGTTTACACAGTCTGTACAGACTGGCCAGTAGTGTACACTGTCTCTACACACTGGCCAGTAGTGTACACAAACTGTACATACTGGCTAGTACTGTACACATTTGCTTCACACTGGCCAGTAGTGTACACGGTCTCTACATACTGGCCAGTAGTGTACACTGTCTCTACATACTGGCCAGCAATGTACACAATCTCTACATACTGGCCAGTACTGTACACAGTCTCTACATACTGGCCAGTAGTGTACACAAACTCTACATATTGGCCAGTAGTGTACACAAACTTTACGTACTGTATTTCACCTAAAGATTACTATGTAGAAAGGCACTTTCAGAAGAACATGAAGGCCTTAAAATGACACTTTTAATGCCAACTATTCATTTTTTCTCATGAGAAGTTAATTTCACCAAAAAAAACTTCACCAAAAAATCTTAAATAGCCGTGTTAGTGTGATGAATCAGTCATAACCAAGCTTTAGGTGTAATACAGTATTCATGATTTAGATATCAAATGATCCTTAATGAGTTTATCTCAAAACTTTTTTGTCACATTTCAGATCTGGATAACAGTAATAAATAGTAGATTATGATATAGGTGTACATGTATGGCAGATATGAAGTGCATATCGAGAACCTCCAAAGTTGCCAGCCATGCTAATTCTCAGGGAAATTCCTCTTTTTATGACAGGACCGAAAACGCCAGTGTGAAATTGCTAAGTTACAGCATGTCAATGAGCGCCAACAGTCTGTCCTGAAGCGTAAAGCTGAGGAGGTGAGTAGAAAAAGTTTGCGCTGGGTAGTCTGGTGAGGTGTGTGACTCTAAGACAGGCTCACAGTTTGCAGTTTAAGAGGCCACTTGCATGAACGACAGACATCAGAATTTGCATTTGATATATTGTGTGGATTAGAATTTTCATAGGAAGCAATCAAATGTTAATATTTACAGATTGCAGAGATTTGATCTTTAAGGAAGCAGTTTCATTGATAATGGATTTGATTAAATGGGAGGTACGTTTGTATGGGAAGCAGCCTGTATTTAGTGTGCTTGTCTCTGACCGCATGAGTAGGTTAGAGTTTGACAAAGAAACAGTCTCATGGTACAAGTGGGTAAGAGTGGTTTTGGAAACCTAACTGAATGATTGGGCCAGTAAGTGCCCACTGGAATCCTTGAACAAAGTAAATAAGAATAATTATGTACATATACTGACCGTAAGCATGTAGACCCCTGCGATAGTCCTGATTTCCAAAATTCTTAGAAATTAGCCTGAGGTAGAAAAATGCAAACAGGGCCCTGTGGACATGTTACCTGACCATGAAGATGACCTCCCCACTCAGTACAAGTGAAACATTACTGAACTCTCTGTAGATTGCAATGTGAACAGATGATTAAGACTTGGTTTGAAAAGGGGCAAATGCCGGTATCTAATCTAATTCTAGGTACCTCAGAGGCTTCCGTTGTGTTGTTGATTTGTGATGACTCTAACATGGTTTCTAAATACAAATCCCGAACAGTTCCATTGATAGATTATTTATGATGGTTGTAAAAGGCTGGCATAAGCTGTCATTTGTTGGGATCTTTTTTGGCATGTTTTTAGGCAGCCGCTGCTAATAGAAGACTGAAGGAAGCCATTGCCAAACACAAAGATGTCATGAATGAGAGGTCAAAGAAACTAGAAAAATATGACAACTCAAACATTGGTAACAGAGTACGAGTAAGTGACAAACATTTGTTGAAAAGAAAGTTAATCCCTTAATAATAAGGCACAGGTAATTGTTTCTAATCATTATCATTTTAGTCTCGACCAAGCAGCCCTATAAGTTTGAAAAGTATCCCATCTTTTGACATGGGCCATTCATTTAACAAAAGCTCCAAGTACAGGACAACTTGTAGCACTGTAAGGTTGGTAGGGGGTGGGGGTTGAGGGATATGTTGCAGCTATGGCAAATTTGTGTTAAAAAAAATTCAACAATTATCAATGAGTTTATTAATTGTTTAATCTTTTTTAAAGAAATTTCCAGGTAATAATTCATCTCCTGCTGTGATTTATAGTGCTCCTAGGCCATGTTTATGTATGTACTATAATGTGTGCTTCCAGCAATGGCTGAACCATGAGTTAGAGGTGCGGGTCAGTGTCAGGGAGGCCAAGTATCACCTGGACAGCTTACTGAAGGACCGTAAGACACTGACCGGTCAGCTGAGACACCTGGAGGAAATGCTGGACGAGGGGCCCACCAAGAAGGTACTTCACATATGTGTAGTAACTAAATGCTCAGATGGGATGGCTTCAAATGGAAACGAATGTAAAGTTACATGCAAAACAGACAGAATTGATTATTTCCTGATATTAATCTCAACTTACTGATCCGAGAGATAATACTGAGATGTACTGTGGGGGGGGGGGGGAAGTGCCTTTCCTTTTCCAGTTTTCGTTTCCTCATGATTTCTTCGTTCAGATTATATGGATTGATCTTAGGTATGTAAAGCCCTTGTCATGATGCCTTGTTTGGGATTGCTCTTTGTTTTAGGTTTGTCCAGTGTTCTCTTGTGCATTATTTCAGATTTTTATTCCACTTGATACCTTCCTCCAAACTTAACCAGGCCCTCCCCACTCTTACTTTTCCCACTTTTGGGAAAGTGTGTGCGAAAGAAAAAGTATTTAAAGCCTACAGGAGCTTCATACTGAAGTATTTCCTAGATGTTCAGCAGTTTTCAACCAAACCTGATCTGCCTGTTATGTTGTAATTTTGTGTATTCTAATATTTAAATTCAGAAAAGTTTTGTGCACCATCCAGTATTGGATTTCCAGTTATGTAGTAGTGGCTGCATGAAAAACAAACCTGAAGAGTACATACAATGTGTTGTTCTGTAATTCAGAGTGCTTTTGTCCTCAGAGAATGGCCTGGACTGGAAAAGGAGACTCGTTTGAGAAAAGTTTAGAGATAGAAGATATCCAAAAACACATAGAAACATTAAAACAGGAAATAGGACTAAGGTAAGATCATCATATAAAACAGTAATTATCAAAATGCTTTCAGTTTTTAACATTTTTGGTTATTGTATGAACATTATTTTAGGGTAGAAAAACTACAAAAAACTGTAACGTGCACATCACTTCCTACTTTGAATGTGCATCAAGACTTAAAAGCTTACTTTGTATAAATGGTAAAAATAAGAAGCTTCTTAATACTGGCAAGCCTGGCTAGACTGAGTGAAGTCTGTATGGTCTGGTGGTTAGAGCAGCTGCCACAAGGTCCGGAGGTCCAGGATCAATCACTGGTCGGGTCATTCCACAAACCTTAAAAGTGGTATTTGTTGCTGCCTTCCTTGGCCTTCAGTACTGAAAGGTTAGAGTAAGGAAACATAACTGGTCGGCCCAGTGTCAGTATAATGTGACTGTGGGATGTCGTGTCTGGTGTCAGCGACATGATAGTCCAGTGGCAGCATGGATTATCCCCTGCCACAAGCATACACAGCATATCTACATTCTAAGGACATGTGACTGAAAAATTGTTAAATACAAAGTAAAACGTCAGCATACACACATACATGTATGGGGCAGATGTGCCTACAGCTGACCTGTATCTCCAATTCTCTGCTACATCACACCAAACCTCATGCTTGCTATTAATACTTTCAATGTATGACACTACTTCCCTGACCTTGGGGGCTCCCCCGTGGCCATAAAGCAGCACAATGACCTCTGAGCCTCTCATCAGAGTCCAGTTCATGCTGTCTTCTCTGGTCATATGTAGGAAGGTCTGCCAGCAGTCCTCTTGTGTTTTGTATATGTATTTGCCAAAGTATGAAGTTGAGTTGATGGCAGTCAGCGGTTGTACACGTGTTGAGACACCTGTAGAGGGCCAAAATATTGAGTGCTCTTGTAGTCTCTTGTCATGCGAAACTCACTATGTGGTCTTGTCAGCTTACAGTTTTCATCTTCGTCATACCTTATACCTCAAACCAATTAAAACAAAAAATACATTCATTACTGAGGACTGCACCCACACTGCTATTTTATGATAATTGAATTAAAAATTTTATGTTTCAGGAATGCACAGATCACAGATCTGCAAGACAAAATAGTTGATGCTGAGCATGGTTAGTATATGTCAGTCAGCTGAAGATTGCAATTGAGTGTGTCAGCCACCAGTTGGGTGGTATAAAAGTTCACAACAGTTCCATGCATTTCTCCTGTACATTTATGTATACAGATACAGTACTGCTATTGGCTCCTGTTGGCTTCTCAGGTGGTTCAGGGGTTTGTCATGTAACTAGCCAGTTAAAATAATGTGCTTTTGCTTTGATGTGCTATTCTATAAACCTATGTATATATAAAATTTTCTGTCCATTGTCAGGTAATTGAAGTTTTGTTGAGTACCATGTGAAACACCAATCAAATACTGAAAAAAAAAAAAATAGTGAAAAAAATGATCAACTGTTTTAGCTATACATATTCTTTTTGTGTGTATTTTTCCAGATCGTAAAGAGAAAGACACATACAGCAATATTCACACGATGGTGGAGGCTAAATGTGCCATGAAATTCCTGCTGGAACAGGTACTATTCAGATAAAGCTGTTTGGTTGGTGCTAACTCTGAGATTAGACGACTGTGCTTCCACACTCCACACTAACCAATCTGAATTGTTACATTCACTAACATGGAACTCTGTCCTGTTGGCTATGCTCTCCTGGAACTATCAAAGCTGTACGTGAGGAAAAAGGTTTCCTGTGATCTTAAAGTACATGTAACTCTGAATTCATTTCACATCATTATTTTTTGATAATAACATTTCTTTGTGGTGCACAGCTTTGTCCTGTTGAGAACAGCACAAAGGAACAGAGTTCCATGTTAATAGTGATGGAAAAGTACAGATCTATTTTCTGAAAGCTACACTGAGAAAAATGAAACAGACTTTAGATCTAGGCTAGGGCAGCCACAATTACGCATACATGTATTTATTCAAGCTAGTAGCTTTTGTGATTTATTCCATGTCATTTTTTAATATTTTGTTTTTTTGTATCGGTACACATTTTACCAATTTTATTAAAGATTTAATTTAAATTCTGATGTATTGTTCAAAGGTGATTAGTTGATAGGATTGGTTGGCTGTGCTCTGTTGGCCGTTTTACAGACAGGGTGTAAGGTATGTCAAACATAGCTGTTATGACGACACATGTTCTAGAGATACATTGCCGTGGTAGTAACTTTTGACAAAATCTCACACCCTCTTCATAAAATGGGCCCGACAAGAAAAAAATTCCCAAATCATGCCATACTTCCTGAAGAGGGTTTGTTTGTGACAGGCTGTGGGTGCTCGTGCTGACATTGGTGTGGCCAAGGGAGAGTTGAATGAAGTGAAGGACAACTACAACAACATATCCCAGGTGACCGGCAAGTATGAGGAGGACCTGAAACAGGCTAGACAGGAACACGAGCGCCAGATGACAGAAATGCAGACGAGATACGAGAATAAGGTACGCAGCTGCTTATAGAGGGCTAAATCAGGCTGCTGAGTACATGGAGGAAAATTCTGATTGTCCCACAGCATTTCAGTGTGTTTACAGGTGGTTGTAGGGAGACAGAATACATCAGCGGTCAGAGCAATAAGCCCACAGTGAATCCCAGAACCTCTCCCAATACGAAACTTTTGAGTTTGCAACGCAACTACATTAGCAGAGTAGTGCACTGTAGCATGGGACATTAATAATTAGTATTAACAATTTATCCATAACCAATGTCTTTTACTTCCTGGAATACTCATTTTACAGTGTTCACGAGAAATTTGTTAAAATTGTTAAAAATTGTGAAAAACAATGTTCAAATACAGCAGTGTTTTGCAGCAATGTCACATCACCAAGGGACATTATCATTATGTGGTAACTTACTGTCGCAGCTGGATGACTTAGACCCTTGCATTGCAAAATCATGAAACTAAAAATTCTCTTTGATTATCCCTTGAGTTCAAGTGAGCTTGAATGCCCTTGTCTTTGTAGGCTAAAAAATGGACAAGTGTGTTAAAATTTACATTTTGCCCTGATTTGGGTTGACTTCGGATTTATTTGCGGTATTGCCATTGACAAGATGCCTTGAATGTTCTGGCTGATACTGTCTCCTGCCCACTATCAACTACTTGGCTGGCATGATATTGTGCACTTTGGAAACAGCCCATGTCAGTTTGTTCCTGACATACTGTAATTGTTTGCTACTCCCATTAAATCTCTGACCTGGATGAGTTGGTGATGGCAGTCAGTGCTTTATCAGAGTCCTGGTCCTACTTGGTGCCCAGTGCATTCCTGCCCTGAGTTTTGCAGGAGATTCATCAGTTACTGTGCATCATTTACCTTGCCGTACCACAGGGCGGGGCGTGTCCTTGGGTTCCAAGGTTGATCAGTCAGCCTGTTGAATTCCAGGCGGTTTAATAGCTAGTATGAAATGAAATGCAAATACAATTACAGAGACTGACAGAATGTTGTGGTAGCTGCATCTAGTTTCACTGTACAAAAATGTTTTACCCATTCAAAGTTTTCTTTCAGATCCTGTTCTTGTTACGTCAAGCCAAGCCAAATGAAGAGGCAAAGGCCAAAATATCTCACGATGAAAAAACACGACAGCTGATAGAGTTCCAGGTGGGGGGAGAGCCTACATTACCTTAGCAACGTTGTACATGTACATACATTTGACAGGTAGTACCTGAGCACTAATCAATCACGGACCCTAGCCCAGCCAGAAAGGACCCATTCAGGCAGATTCAATTAGCCACTGCCAAATACAAATGACGAGTACATGGAAGCCTCTGATTTCAGATTTATGCCCAGGCTACATCTCCAGTTGTTGTGCACCTTCAGTTTCAATTTTTTGTGGATAAATATATTCAGATGTGACAATATGTTGAGCATGGCGTTTCTCCATTTCCGTTGTTACCATGGAAAGAAGATTCTTATAGCCACTATATAAATAAGGATGAATTCCCCTCTGAACTGAAACTCCAGTTGTGTTGTATGTGCAGTTAAATTTCTGGTTAACACATATGTGTATTAGATTTATTTTTGGAAACTCGACTTTATGAGAGATTGTTAGAATGGCAGCCAAGGTTTCCTCATGAAATCACGTCGAGTAATTTCACAAAATTTATCATTTTTACACATCATTTCAACATGAATGCTTCGTTGTATCTTTGTATATCAGGAGAAGGAAATTGAGAAGTTGAGTGAACTTCATGACAAGCTAGAGAAAAAGACGGAGGAGTGCGAGAGACTGCAAAAAGTTAGTACACAGACTTTGGTAGGCTGGGATCCAAAATGTCATTTGACCTTAATATTTGAATGCTGTAACGGTTTGATCATTTTAAATAACAATTTTTTTTTTAAATATGACATTCACAATGTAGTGACTGCAGTAAGGCCATACACAAGTTACCAGGAAATTAAGGGACACTTTTCTGTATCCTTGTTGAGTATGCACAACTAACCCTGAATCCAATACCTTACAATACTTGTATATCGTTTCCTATAGCATATGTTAACAATGAATTTCTACCTGAAGTAGAAGAGAACTATCATGTTTAATTATCTCTTGTTAAAGGAAGGGCATTTGTTCAGTGATTTAAGCATTCTCTGGAGGCTTCAAATTTTCATTCATGGTCTGTTCATTAAAGTTACCAAACTCAGCTATCTTAGCAATAAACTGTATCGTGTAGGGAAGCCACATGTTCAAAAGCAATGTGTTCTGTGCTTTCAGGAACTGTCTTTAGCGGCCTATCATGACAGGAGGGTGTCATTCTTACCCAACATCACCTCCCCTGGGGGATCCCCCTTTGTAGCTGTGAAGGTAAAACACAGCTCTATAGCATACAGTCTTGATTTATTGCACAAACAATGAGAAGCGTCTGCCAGTCTGGTACTTTTTCTGTTGTCAGTGATAGGCAGTTAAGCAAAATATCAGGTCTTAGAGGCAGCCACGTTGAGTAAAAATGGAAAGAGTTTAAAAGCATATCCATACGGTGATGTATCACTATTATCATTCATTTAATCAAGATGTTGCAGAACTACTGCTTGTGATATGAAAATCACCCCCCTCGCTGATAATCCATGCCACCTGTTACAGATACCAAACTTGCAATTTACACAATGGCTTTGAATTATATTCAGATGTAACAGACAACATACAGGCAAATATATATTGCGTCTGAAATCAAACAGGGCTTTATTTCATGCGTGAAATAACGACTGTTGACAGTGATAGAAGCAAATTTAATGACTGTTAAGGATGCACATGTACGTCATTAGCCCCAGTACAGCTGAGATTTTTTCATGATTTCAAAGTTGCTGTACAAAGAAGTTGTTGTAAACGTTCACTTGAAGGCTAAGTTGCCAGAACAGCTATTCCAGAGGCTGTCGCCTGAAAATTGTTTCTTTAATCAGAAATTGTTTTCAAGGAAGATAAATATTGTTGCTTTTTGCCATATAGTTCAGGTTTTGATGTGAAAATCTACATTTCCAAGGAGTTTTTCTTATTTCCTCCCAGACGGACCCCGAGAGCACCTTGAACAGCACCTTCTCCCTGGCAGATAAGGACACGACGATCAGTAATGAAGAGGAGCAACAGCAGAATTCCACTGTTAGAACTCGGCGGCAAACAAAAAAGAAACGCCAGGTGCTGACTGCCTTACAACCTGACGAATTAAACAGCTCTGAAGAATTCACAGATTCCTCCAAAAAATCGGCAGATGACAGCGGCGACACCATACTGGGTGGTATCAAGAAAAGACGGAGGCTGCTGAATCTTCACTCTGGCAGTTTCTTCAGCCCTCTGGTGGACTGAGTAGCTTTTTGACTGACAAAACAAACGTAGGCCAGCTTTGACGCAGGACAAGCAATATCAGCACCAAACTGCGGTCAACGTTCGCTTGTGATGCAGGTCAACCTGCTCTTAAAGGAAAGCATGTTGTCCTGTACTTTGAGCAAGCTTGCCAAGAACATTGGCAAGTGGAAAGGATTTATCTTGTATATAGTCATTCCAAACATTCACCATGGAAGTTTTTTGTCAAACTCATGGGCATGTAAGTCTGGGATTTTCCATACTAGAAACGTTTGCACTGTAATGCATGTAGCATCGTTTGAGTACCATGGCATGTGGCATCGTTTGAGTACCATGGCATGTATTCCTGCACTCGGATGTAAATAGAGGAAACTCTTTGCACTGACTGATGTGTGAAATTTACACCGTCAGATCCCTTGTAAATAGTGCACCATTCATTTACGATTATCACAATCATCATCATTTGAACATTTTCAGCCATTTCCTTCATAGAAAAATGTTTTTTCTCCGCCATCATAGAAATGATTGCACCATAATACAGTTTACATGTGGAATCTTTGGAATACACTGTGCTTTCATTCCTGCACTCTGATGTCAATAGAGTAACTCTTTGCACTGAATGAACTGTTAAATTTACACTGTCCGATGCCATGTAAATACTGCACCATTGATTTATCAATATCATCTGAACATTTTGAGGCATTTCCTTCATAGAAAAACAAGCTCTTTGACCACCGTCATAGAAATGATTGCACCATAACACAAGTGGCATCTTTTGAATACACTGTACTTTCATTCCTGAGCTTTGATGTAAATACTACACATGCAGACAGGACTCTCTGCTGAATGAACTGTCAAAGATACACTGATGACTTCCTTGTAAATAGTGCACCATTTATTGACTAAGCATACTTAGTTGTGTCTTACACTGTTTGCTTGGCTTTGTTTACAATACAGAATGATTGCACCAAAACTATATTTTAGGGAGGATTCGTAATTTTATGAAAATGATACATGAATTTAACTTTTACATTGGTCTCAAGTATGAAGGAATTGTGCATTTTAGAAGATTGTGACATGAATGTTGACATGCCAAACCCTTTACATGTATGTACAGGGGTTTTCTAGCCGAATTTTTTCTCAGAAACTCAATCTGAACATATCAGAAAACTCAATATAAATTTGTCTAAAATAAATTTTCCGCTGTGGTAACCACAACGAGAAAGTGACTAGAAAAAAACCCTGATTTAAGGATACTAGAACCCCTCATGAGCAAAATTTCACATTTTGCCTTGTGTAGTCCAAAATATTGATCAAATATGGCAATATGTATATATATTCTGAAAGCTTAATGGCTGCTGATTTCAAAAAAGCTTTTAAAATTTACCTAACTTTAATATTTATCAAAACAAGGAGAAATGTTGAAAAAAATCAAAGCTGTTTTTCAAAATGCTATTTTTCGCCAATTTTCTAAATTTTTCTTTCCCACGTTGATAATTTACTATTTAAACTAAAAAACGGCCCCAAAGGTTTTTAATATTCATCTTAGCTTGTTTTGACTGATCCTTTAAAGTTAAAACTTTCATTTTTTGGAAACTTTGATGTTCTTTTACCAATATCTTTAAAACTAGACATGGTCGTGGGCTTTGCTCGTTCTCCTCTCATAATAATGCTGGACGCCGTCGTGTAAGTGAAATATTCTTGAGTATGGCGTAAAACACCAATCAAATAAACAAATAAATAAAACTACAAAAGATAAAAAGAAAAAATGTGTGACTTTTTTAGCTTAAGTATTTAGCTACATATGTGGCAAGTTTCATAGCATAATGATGAAAAATAAGCGAGAAATAAAAGTATTTCACCACACAATCGTATCAAAAATAGAAAGGGAGAAAAGACCAAAATGTCTTTAGGAGCATTATGTGAGACAAAATTCGCCATCAATTCTTTTCCCAATCAATTTTATTCAAGAATTGTACCACCTGCAGTTAAAGTGTGAACAGATCAAACTATTTATGTTAAATTTTAAAACTTATTATGCTCCAAGAAAGCGTAAATTGGTGTTTTATCTTGACATTTCTGAGTAAAACCTGCCAGAATTTGTATTTAAACCCCTCCCCCAGTGCCACCCCGGGTGTGATATGAAACCTGTGGTTTTAGTTAATAGGTCTTTGTGTAGTTTGCACAAGCAGCTATGTCCAGTTTAAAGCAGGAGGCAATACAGATTTACAAGAGGCATGTCTATTCACGGCAGGTAACCCTTTTCAGCGAGCCAATCTAATCAGGTGAAACTAAGAAGACACAACTGCCTTGGTTCACAACATGTTAAACTTTTTGTTAAATTTAAGGTATTAACAATTCGAATTTCGTTTTCATCTTTAAACGAGAGGTAAGATAGGACAGTGGAGAATAAGAAATAAAAAAATGTGAAATAAAAAAAATTTGACCAGATTTCACCTTCGAGTGGTTCTAGTATCCTTAAGTTTTAATTGTTTTTCCAAATTTGATGTATTGTTGTAGCTAAAACAAATACATTTAATGTATATGTTACAAGCACACTTAACTTGACAAATGCCTAAGTTGATTGGTTTTGAACCAGCTGAAAATTTATTCCATTGTAATTTGCATCTGAAATAGATATTTGTATTATAGTAACTATATTGTTGCCTTGCTTATTTTATTACATCTAACTGATTTTGGCTCATTGGTGACTAGTTGCTCAGCTACATGGTGACGTTCATGATTTTTTCCTATAAATGCCGTCTGGAAGAAGATTAACCTGCGGAGGGCTACAACATGAGATGTACGTCATGACTGAGTTGTTAGCGTGCCAACGCAGCACAATTACAACCACATGGGTGATGTGAGCTCAGTTCCAGCGTTAGCTCGCTTCATCGCTGGCTGTACGTTCTAAGGTAGAAACTTGCGGATGGTCGTGGGTTTCCCCCTTGCCCTGTCGGGCTTCCTCCCACCATAATGCTGGTCGCCGTCGTATGAGTAAAATATTCTTGAGTATGGCGAAAAACACCAGTGGAATAAGTATCTGTATATTTAAGTGGCCTTCAAGCAACAGGATAACAATTACTTGTACAAGACATTTGCTGAGAATTACCCAAACGTATATATGAACCCTGCAGGTATGGCTGGGGTATAACTTAATGTTAGGCCTTAATGTTAGTTACCTAATCATTAGTGGTGGCCGTCACTAGTCACTGGTGATGGCCGTAACCTGTCATTGGCGAAGACCGCGACAAATGATTGGCGATGCCCGTAAACAATCATTGGTAATGACCGTAATCAAACATTGGCAATGACTGTAACCAGACATAGCCGGTGACGGTAACCAAACACTTCTATTGACCGCAGCCAGACCGTAGCATAGCAATTGCTTACAAAACCAACTAAAGCTTATTAATAAATGGATTTTAAAGAGACGTGGACTGTCAAAA
Organism: Acanthopleura granulata; assembly: GCA_016165875.1. Taxonomy (NCBI): domain Eukaryota; kingdom Metazoa; phylum Mollusca; class Polyplacophora; order Chitonida; family Chitonidae; genus Acanthopleura; species Acanthopleura granulata. The sequence goes on along the minus strand of JABBOT010000023.1, from coordinate 1,695,936 downwards.
GAGCAATAAATATGTACACATAGCTGACTTCTTTAAAGCTCAGTCGTAACAGCCAAGGCTACTCAAAGTAAAAACTTCCAGAATGGATTAGAAGAGCAAGAATGGAATCTAAATGACAGAAACATTATTCGAACACTGCAAACAGCAGAACTAAGGTGAGCTATATAGGCCTAGGCGTTTAGAATGTCGAGGCTATTTTGAAGTTAGGTCCCTAACTTCACGTGGCTATACGATTAGCTGAAACCTTACGGTTTGTATATCCATGCATGGTTGTATTATTCGGTTGATTGTTTATTAAGAATAGTCCAAGATTGTTGCAGGTTACTATAAATCGAGATTGTGGCAGCGTTCATCCTCGTAGAGAACGAGTTTGGGATGGTGAACGTAATAATTCGCAAACTGCAGCATTTCTTATCAGGCTTAAAATGGCTTTGACGACTGTCCCTCCTACATATATGGGACTAGTGTAACCCCTACACCCCTGATCAGTTTAAAACTCTGAGCTCTCGATTTGGCTGTTTGATGGCAAACAATCCGTAATGGTCAATACGTGGGGGCCCCGACTTCATCAAATTTAATCCACCATGTCACTTTTACGGTTCTTATCTTTTTTTCTCTAAGTCATCTGGATCGATTTGAAGCAGTGAAGCGCTTGTGTCATCAGCGAATAGTATGTATCTAGTACATACTGATGACATCGTTAATGTGTATGAGGGAGGGGAGCGTACCATATGCAGGGTTAGGAGCGCTCTTAAACACGAGCGTCTTCAAACTATGCGTTAAATAGGGAAGTTGTAGATTTCCCCTCTCTCATAAGGTGTAGGGCCTTGTTATTTTAAAGGAAAACAACTTTATGTGAAGTTATCCTGTGTTCATTACTTTGTTGAAAAGGAGTAATACAGGAAAGGGGCAATAACTCTGAACGTCCGGACTTACACCTGAGAAGGATTTTAGAGTTTTTCATCAACTCTGGAAAACTCCCACTATAAAGATTGGTGCGCGTATGTCATCCTGTAATGCAATGCTATCCCCAAGTGTTAAGACGAAGGCTGTTGGTTTTTATTACGTTTCTTTTTTGCTCTTTACCTTAAAAATTCCGTTAAATCCGTTATTTGCATCTTCATTTTTTCAAGTCAGACACTTCGCGTGTAGCTAGGCTTTCTGCGTTGATCCAACCAACTCAATAGCTGATGAATATTACTGTCAATGTGTTACCCAATCAAACAGTAGTTCCCCTAACTGATTGACAGCAAAGACGCAACAACTTGTGTCCGCGCGCATGGCCGATTGCGGGTAAAATCAAAAACATAAGAACTTTACACGCTTACAAAGAGGGGAATAAAACTGACATAAACAGACACATGTTGGCCTGCTATCATATTAAGGGGTGATGTCAAAATATCCCTTGGAGCGTTCAATCATGGAGATAGATGATCATTCAACAAGTCAGTTTGTGACCGAAGACGTGCAACTAGAGCGAGACTGCCAGACTTGCCCCATGCTTCGTACTCTGAAGGATAACGATGACGGCTTTTCAAGTTCAGACTGGAAAAGATTCGCCTAGTCGATTGATCAAGGAAGAAAACGGAGTAATAAACGCGTCGCGATGCACGGAGTGTCTGGCTTGATATAATGAAATTGGTTATTTGAGGAATGGCTGATAGCATTTCCCTCCATCTAACGGATTAACCTGTTCTTGATTACAGATTAATTGGTTAGATCAACAATGTATTAATTCCCTGCCAGGAGCAGATTAAGCCTTTAAATGGATCAAAATGCAATGCTTCATCAAGTTTACTGAGGATCGTCTTAGAATATTCATAAAAAATGTCAGCAGTGAGAGGATCATCGAAGGCACCAGGGAGTTTGTTCTTATTCTTGAAGTTCATTTTATTACCTGTTGTTTACTTTGTCTACACTTTATTTACTTTGTTTACTACGCTTTATTTCATTGAAAGCGGAGAACGTATAGTTAAGCTTACTGTTTTTCTTTATTTTTATTTTATCCTCCGTCCTGTCGTTTTCGTATAGAAACTTGTCTTTCATTTGGTGCCTCCAACATGAATACGTTGTCTCATTTCTGCCAATTTTCTGATATACCAGCCACAATCTATATGCGTTTGTTATACACGTGATTATTGTACAATTATTGTAAGTGGCAGGGTGGAACATCGTGACTTGTCGGCTTGAGACAGCTGGTGTACAACGACCGTGCAGTGCTGGTCGTCAGTATGCATCAACTGTCGAGAACTGCCAAATCATGACGTTCCATTCTGCAACATGTTATAACGATGAACGATGTTAGAAACGAGCCAGCAACGCTCCGATTTAACTAAGCAAAAATATCGGTTTGCCTTTCTGGAGATAATTTCGTCCAGTCAGGGCATCGCCCCTTCACATCTTCATTTCACTAGCTGTCTTGCAGGGGAAATGAGATTATATATGATTTCAGCGCAGACTGACGAAAACTAATAAAGGCTGGTCAAAACAAGACATCAAGAGACAGACTGTTTTATAAGAATCGGCATACACGTATTGCTGCAGGTATATCAGTTTTCACCCAATGAGAAATTCGAATTTCAACTCCGAGATAACACATTAGACGCTAGACCCCATCTGGTTTCCGTTATTCTGATCTCTGGTGGATTTTAAATTTCCGTTCTGGAAACAGTTAAAGTAGAAGACCGAGGAAGTAAGGGGCAATTTGTGGTAAAAAAGTATGGTTTGAAGATTTATGAATGACCATCGGTTATTTTTTTCGCTTTTTATAGTTTCGAGGCAACACATTTTAAAGTACGTCAAAACACACTAAATCGCGAATAATAAATATCTTCTTGTAAATGGGGACGTAACTGTGAAAATGGTGATTGAAACTTTGATCAAATAGAAGCGATTAGCGAATATGACATGAATCGGGCCCTTAAATCATTACAATTCTATCTTATGAATTCCGAACGTTTGGCTGCTACCCCTTGTTTTGTCAGTGCACAAACAAGAACGAAGAGCTGACAAGATACCAGAGTGTGCACATTTTGGCTGTACAAACAACACGTCGAATACAGACAGGAAGGAGCTTCCCTTAACATTTCATCGCGAAAGAGCAAAATCCCGATTCACGTCAATCAACCAGCATCGAGTCGGTAAAATGTCGGCGTCCTCTGACGGCTACGTGAGCTTACGGTGAAGAAGTATATGTTTTTTACACAACGTCCAAACAATTATTGGGATGGTGTTTTCGTAATTCTCACACCTTACCCTTTTCACCAGAATTTACCTTATGCTTCCCCTTTAACCAACTTTAACATAACTTTACCATTTTCCGTTCTACGGCGGTCAGCCAGGCTTATCAGGATGCTACCATTTTCCGTTGTGAAAGCAACCATGGTCTTATGCATTGGAGTAAACTATGCAACAGATATTGTAAGTATGAACAGAAATAGAAGACAGATCGGTGTCATCAGTTAAACACACGCATAATTATAAAATAATGAAGAAAACAGAACAAGCCATATTAAAGGTAAATAAATTATTTTATATCAGCCTTGCCTCAAGTCATGAAGCAAGAATTTGTCACCTTGTGCACATCGCAATACAGGCACATACACTCACAAAATTGCACACTCAAAACATAAATCAATCAAAAGACATTCTTTGGCTAAACAGCAAGAAATCAACTGCAAGGGGTCTCCGCGCAGATTTGTTTAGTCTCGTTGGTTTGCCCAAAGCCATGCAGAGCACTTTCACCAAAGGAACATGTTAACCGTCTTTACTGTTCTATGTCGGAATCCAAATACCCTTCGGAGTCATCAAAAATACTCATATCATCATCATCATCATCATTATCATCTTCTTCTAACAGTCCCAAAATCTCCTCCGTCAAACAGGCTATGTCCGGATTGTTCTCAGCCAACTGTTGAAGGTCTAGCGTATTTAAGTCTGAAGGCGTTGTTTTGGATTGATCTTCAGTATTCTGATCAATAAACGCCAGTCTGTTATCCGAGTACGTGGACCGTGTCGTTGCTATGGAAGATGACGACGGAAGAAAGTCGTATAAATTAAAAGCACTGCAGTTTTCCCGTTTTGGTTGTGATGAAGTGTCAACAGGCACCGTTCGGCTGATCACTGATGTCTCAGATATTTTTACTGCACTTTGTTCTTCCAGACTAGAGTCAGTTTCTGGTGACGACGAACTGTATTGGTGAACTGAGTCTCCCGTGAAGAGTTGTGCTTGACAAGCATTCAGCAACGTTTCAACATTCAAAAGTCTTTGCTTGTCGTGCAAATGCTGTCGTAACCCAAGACACACTGGGTGCGATTCGGGCAGACGTTCCACCTCGATCAGGTATCGCATGACTTCTTCTGCACAGTCCTGAAATCCCATCATGACGTCAGTGTCTTTGCACTGTGACGTCGGCAATGACGCCATACTCGCCTGTAAAGGATGAGGTAACACTGCCTCTTGCATCTTGAATCCTTCTTCCTGTGCTTCCCCTGCAAAACAAACAGATTATGATATAAAAATGATGAGTTGCAGTAATGTAACCGCTGTCAAAAACCTGCAACATGTCTCAAAACTGAGAATGCAAGCACATTTACAGATTACATCGCTGCTAAATCTCCATAATTATAGCCCCAGATGTATGCTTTTTTTCATTCGGATCACCATGGTAATACCAAAACAGTAGCCTACACATCCTTACCAAGTCCCATATATAGGCCTAGTAACAAACAGTAGTCAACGAAAAAAATCGTTCAAGGAAACATCGGAACCAGCGATAGATGCAGTTAACGAGTTGTGGCGTATAACCTAACAATCTAGATCTAGCCATTAAAGATCGTTCTTTATATATACTGCATACGGTGAGCTCTACCACTGCCAGACGACGAGTCTGTATGGAGCAATCCGTCTCAGAGTGCACCCCAGCCCTTTGAGATCACATGTTTATACAGTTGGTACGTCTGTTAGAAGCCAGACCCCCAACTACTAACTAAGACATTCCGAAACCCCTTCCCCTGCCACTCTCTTCCTAACCACAATTAATTTGCACAATGCTAATCAACTTAATTATATTCATGTACATTCATAATACATCATGTGACATAGCTATGCGGGATAACCCTAATCAAGGAGGCACTGGTCTAATTAAAGTGTGCAAATATAACACAAAAGGACAGGTTGCCCCTTTCAGACAGAATATACGAACCACAGCCTCATTAAGGTCGAACTTCAGTTACCGCAACGAACTATATTTAAGGCGGTACATCCATTCAGTAGATACCTTTAACAAAGGATGTATGTCATTACAGTCTGCACTGTGCACCAGGTCGTAGATAAACGTGGAAAACAGTGCTCTGATTTAAATATACATGTACCGGTTTGAGAAAGCAGGCGATATATCAGACTTTAGTCAATGTGTCAAATGCAAGTAATGCGTAATTACAAAATACCAGGGATATAATTTTTTTCTGACCAGACACGTCTGATGCCAGTTTTAAAAAAAAATTGTGTGTGAGAATAGCCTGATTGTTGGTAGAAGTCTTCTTTCACTGACACACAGAACTACGTAACATTAAGGGCGTTTAGACCTACAACAGTCGTTTAGTGCAAAGGATTGTGATGGCGCGACGGCCAGACACATCCCAAGCTGGGAAGTCTACTCTGTGTAAGAGAATATCCTCTCGGCAATATGAAAACATATGCACGGAGACAAAATCACGAGCATGATGCACAGCTGGTCTGGTAGATAGGCACAGTGGAAAGGGTGTCTAGGGGGCTCCGAAAATAACCCCGGTAGCATGACAACAGTCGTTCATCCACCGAACTACCTAGAATGCCAGGAAGCTCGGCTAAGGCAGATTGACTGGCACGTCACGTCCCTGTGGAAGAGTATCACAGCAATCGCCCCGGCGGAGTAACAGCTGCTCCTGTGGCAGGCTCACTGGGTGCCAAGGCAGATGAACTAAAACTGACACCAACATGGCAGATTAACTCGACTACGTCTATTTAAAATACTAACTACATTTCGTTAAGTCAACTTGAATTTTTTAATGTATTGTTCTGTCTATCGAGGCAGTTTTTAGAGGTTCGTCCGGGCTTAAGGATAAGGCATGGGATAGAACCCCTGACACACATTGTGACAGAACGCACGCACACAATGCTTTCTGGAGCTTAAACAGCTTTGAGTGGAAATAACAGTTTCCCAGGTATATATAAAGGGTATGTACTCACCCTTTGACTGCCCATTACTCGTATATTTTTTGTCTTTGTTTCAGGTGCAACTAACCCTAAATAATGGCAGACGTACGACTAACTTTTGAAGAAAGGAAAATTATAATAAGTAGTAGTAATAATAATAATAATAATAATAATAATATCATTATGATTATGATTATGATGTAATGGGCAGTCAAACGATGAGCACATTTTTTGGGACATCCTGTATAACAAAGCGGAATATGTGGTATAATTGGAACAATCAAGTTAGACAGACTGTTGACATTAAATTTCAGCCATCATATAAAACCCAATTTAGAGCTAAAACCGCGTGTGTTTTATCTTCAGATCATAGAAAAATATCACGGTGGCAACTCAAATGCAACTGTTCAATTGAGCATATCGCCCACTTATCAACCTGAAAGATTCTTATTCACAAACCCGAATGACACTTATTCAACATAAGTGCTCATAAATTTAACAAATTAAAAAAAAAAGTTTACAGATCGAATAACCGGACATCGTGTGTAACGAGTGTTGTTAGCTTTAAAGAACAACTTTTTGAAAAGGTGTGATGTAGGAAAACGATGAGCCCAATAGATTACACACAATGTAACCCAAAACCTTACACAGTCATTCAACATGACAGCTGAATGAAGGAACTCTTCACGCCGGGATGAACATTTCCGGTCCACAATGACAGAACTGTACCATTAGCACAGTACAGTGCAATTGGGGACCCACGCGCAAACCTTTATCTGAATGATATACCCAGCTGTACTTCTCCCGATTGCCCTAGTACTGGTATATATCGTTTTGTAGATCGTATTTCCCACTTGCAATTATAATTTTATCGCCGCACTGCCATGTGGACGAACTCTGTCAGACAATGCAGGTGACGTAAGTTTCTCGAGGGCTTCCAGGCGTACATTTGACCGTCAGGTATTTGGCCCTGACACCGCCATTGTCCCATTTACACACTGTCATTAGTGCCAGTGTCCTGTATACCACTAGACCTCTTCAGGCGCTGAGTTAACAATTGTGCTGAAGGGTAGATCCGGTCCTCGAGGTTATCAAAATTCTTCACTAAAATATATTACGTATAATTCTAAATTCTAAATGCGCCAAACGGTAACTGTATGGCGTTATGCGTATAGTAATGATGTCTACAACACTAACACTGTACCAACGATAAGACGTGGTGAAAATAACAAAAAAGTTAATGAATACATAAAATAAATAAATAACCAAAAATAAAATAAATAAACGACATCAAGTGCCATTCATTCCAAAAAAGTGCAGTAAAGACACGTAATTATAAATAAATAGTATTAATAAAATCTAACAAGAAAAAATATTCGATTGATAGTTTGAAAACTAGCTATATTATGTAATATGGGCGAATATGATGTACATCTGTCTGTGTCACTTTCGCACAACCTGGGATATCATTCATTACTGATGCATGCAGTCATCCGGTCGGGCCTTTTCTTATATTTTCTGAAACGTCTATGCTCGCTGTTGATCGTTTCAGTGTATACGTGGATTCACATGCTCAGGTATGCCACCAGAATGGCCTCATCTTCCTCCCATTAGATATAGTCAGCTTAAAGTCAAGGCATTAAAAATTAGCCTATACTAGCCCATAAATGTGAAAGCGTGCAATTGCAAGGCATATATATATATATATATATATAAACTCTTACGATAGACGAAATGATACATTTAAGTACAAACATTTAGACCTACATAAATTACGAAGAGATGTATCGATACATACATGCATACATGAAGTTTTCCAAAAAAGGTATTTGGCAGAAATGAAATGTTGTTCCTTCATCAATTAAATGCGTATGCCCCCCTTAATCGACACCCATCTCATCGGCATATATACTTGCATTCTGCCTTAACTCGGCACAGTGATGCTACCAAATATAGCTCGGTGCCAAAGAATATCCACTCATAGCGTGTAGTCTCAACACGGAGGTATAAACATTCCGGTATGTATACCTCCACTATCTCATCGTGATTCAACAAAACACAGAACTGATTATATATCGCAACCCAAATATACTGCATAGCACACTATGTATCGTCTTCTGTTTCACCGAAGACACTGCAACTGCACAATGTACGAATATATATATATATACGTATCAAAGAAGGAAGTGGAACATTGTATAGCCCAGAAACTCTACTTTTGAACCTCAGATACAACTGGCATAGTACTTACTTATATAATGTGGCTCGTTTCGCTCGATGTAAAGGTATATCATCAGTAGAAGGCAGGGCTGTGGCAGACAGCGCACACTGGTAGGGGCATGTCCTTTCTCTGAGAGATAGATTTCACTATTCTCGTATACCAGGCACACAGTGTTCTTTATGTCCCTAAGTCTTCGTCGTACAGCTACCGTACTAGTAAACTCCAGCTGAATAAATAGCGTGGGAATATTCTTGGGTCAGCACGTCTGTCTGTATATGTACAAGCACTCTGAACCGACCAGCTGTTCGCGTGAGGTGTGATCGGGCCGACTACTGCTACCCGAGTGACGGCCGCTAAAGCTGACCAACTCCTGAAGTAAGGGGGTAAGCTTAGATATATAGCGTCAGCTGACGAGGCAGATCTGTGACCAGTGAAGGGCATTGTTCCGTGGCCGAGTACCGGGGAATCCCTGGGGTTCACCGGGGATGCCCGCAGGGATACTTTGTTCCTCTCCCCTGGTAGTGAAATCAACACATGCTGTCTCAGAGATCAGAAATACCGCTATTCTGTCCGACATGTGCATAAGGCCCGGGGGGTGCGAAGGTAGTGCTACTACTAAACTCCCTTACACATGTATGCAGCAATAATACGACACCGGACAAAATTTTCGTCACGTTCCCAGAGGCATAAATTAAACGCCACATAAAAGAAATTATGGGTACAATCAAACCCTGCTGAATACATCGGTATAACTTCAATGGTTAGAAAATGCAAACAGCCTAGATCTTTTATTCACATTATGTTCGACGCATCTACATACAAATTCCAACTCTATCATCCATAAAACATCAGTTAGTTCAAATAATATTTACGCTCGTGCCAGTTATGTGAACAAAAATTACCCCAACAGAAACAGTTATAATTTAAATAGCGTTGAATACATTTAAATAGTGTTGAATAATTCCAATCATGTTTATCAGATTTAGCTCACCTATGCAACACTTTCCATTTATATGGCTTTTTAATGCACATCAGTTCCAGATTTAACAAAGTCGGTTTCAAAATGCGCCGAAACCTTGGTAAATTGCATATATGAAGACTTCTCACCATAATAATTCCTCCCTGAACGTGTGCGTGTGTGTGTGCTATATGTAGCCTATCCCCCAGGCATTTTCACACGAGTAACGTATTTTTAGTGCTAACAATTTTCGGAGGCTACACTGCAATCCTATCAAAAACTTACATATTTCTCTTGTGATGCCATACGGCTTTATTTTTCACATGATATATTTCGATATCTGGTCACCGGAACTCTCGACAAGTCCATGGTTGTAATTTTGACTAAGTGATGAGTGAGCAGAACGTAAAGACTTGCGTCTCTAAGAACAACGGTCAAGCTTTGTCTAGTCCTAAACCAAGCTATCTGTGTAACTTAATTATAAACTACTAGAAACAAATATGTTTTATTTAAGGTTTCTTAACCGTTATGTTTGAACAGAACTCTAAAACCACACCAGTAGGGGGTGTGTGTACAGCCCAGAGATAAGCCGATTCTCTGCGGAACCAAAGGGAACAACGGGATAATCTGAAAAGACTTCGGCTTCCGGAAGTGGAAATCAGCTGTTGATTTTTCTGCCCCACGTCGTAATCCGCTTACAGCTTAAATCTAAACGCTCTCATATAGCGAGTCACTCTAATTCCATCAAAAGATATCATTCAGAGAAATTGAAAAGAAAGGTCAAGTGTTTAACAAATTGCTTTGATTGAGGCTGTGAGAGCTTCGCTCTCCATTGTCACTCGCTACAGCGTTCTAACAGATGGCAGATGTGTGAAAAACAGGCCCAACATATGTCAGCTGATTGAGCAGCCGAGAGTTCTGCTATGCCTCTTATAATTGGCCAATAAACGCGCCATTGTGAATGGACTGGAAGCCCAAAGAATGACTTGAACGTTGCTGATTGAAACAATCCGGTTCTGTCACCGAAGGCATGACTTAATTACAATTAAAGGAATGAGTCCAAAAGGAAAGTCAGCGCATGTCTGCGACATAGTTATACACCTGTGGTAAAAGCCTGTCACAGTAATCCGAGTTCCCAACATGCAAGTATTTCAGAAAATTAAAAATTTCAGAATTAAAAAAAAGCGAGTGAAGCAAACAGAGCATTACTCCCGTTATTGGATGCTTTATGTACTTTATGCTGAGGCTTTAAGTGAGGCTTGATAAACTTAGAGCTCCAGGACCCAGGTATAACACAGGGCTCCTTCAAGAAAACTGTATTTTCTGAGTAGGTTAATGGCAAACTTTAAAGCTGCTGTATTCACTGCGTGAAAATGCTATAGCCTATTGTGAATCACTCTCCCCCCCCCCAAATATACATGCACTGACTGACACCACATTACATTCCTGCATGGCAAGTGACACACAATGCACACAAAATCAGACAGCAGCACGAAATGTGGTAATCAAAGAACAGGTCAGTATATTAATTTCAATGAATGTGATAAATAAAATAAATATGCAATTTAAACATTAAGAATTAGAGAAAAATAAGCCCCACTCCCCAAATGTAATATATTTTGCCTTTCAGGTATCACGGTCTTAACTTTGCGCCACTTAGAACCGTGATAACAGTGTTTCTCACTGAACTCGCGGAAGTGATTCAAACATATATCGACATTAAGAAGGGTTCAGTGTATACAGGATTTCTTAACAGGAGGATGTTATTCTAATTAACACACATACATGATACACACATAAACCGTATATACTATGTGTACTATAACGATTTCCGGTTATAAATAAATCACACCGAATATGCCATCGGTTTATGAAACACGCAATATGCAAATAACCCAACGTCTATTTTAGTCAAAAAAAAATACGTGATCATGCAAAATGCAAGAAACCGTGAATAAGAAATCAAAATTCCAGTCTTTGCCGTGCGTTCGTATGTATAATACCTTACCCCCTAACCTTTGTGCATGGGTATACAACGAGAACTGTTACCGCTGACACGTAAACCATATACTTAACAGCAAACATCAACTAGCAAAACTCTCCATGGATCAACGGTAAACTATAAAGAGGTTAAATCGGAGAATATTGGCCACTGATGCAGCGGGCTGTGATAATTCCACCACCGCATAGTCATGTACATGTACATATATGGCGGAATCCTATCGGTTGGGGCTTCGATTCATTCCAAAATTTAATTCTTAGGTTGTTTTTCGATACAGAGACAATAAAGAAAAATAACGAAACTTTGATATTTTTCCTTCTAATCTGCGTTACATACACTCTTTACAATTTGTACTGTCTTTCAATGCAAATCGACCAACCTGGTTTTACATACTATCTCACTCCAGTTCTGTCTTTTAAACCGAGTTGTATTTATGAAAGAGTTAGAAAAAGACGACACTACGATACCTTTATTATGATCGCCGTCCTTGCTTTGCATCATTTCCGCCGGTTCCGATGATCAATCATCAATTAATATGTCATCAAAACTATACATCCGCGGCTATGTCTTACAACCACTGATTCAACTGTCGGGTCTGAAAACTGAAGATAGACTTCGGGTAGCTTCAGCTCAGCTGTAAACCAAGCCCGAGGTATCTGCCCCGGTTGGAATCAACTGTAGCCGACTTCAGTTCAGCTGCAACTCAAAGATGAGGTTTCTGTCTCTGCTGCAATCAACTGCCGGCGATTTCAGCTGGGCTGCACCTCAAAACTGGGTATTTGTCCATTTTGCTGCGACCAGTTGCTGGTGACTTCAGCTTAGTTGCAACTCAAAGATGATGTGTCTGTCTGGTGTGATTGACTGCAACCGACTACAATTCAGCTGCAATTAAAAGACGAGGTATTTGTTTCCGCTATGGTGGTGTTTGTCTCTACTACGATGCAATGCCTGTCTCGACTGCGATGACACGTCTTTTGAAGTCGTCCTTTGAATTCTCTCCTACCATAACAGTGTTCAAACGGTTACTATAGAGATGATTCATACACTAGTATCGTAGCTGTTATCGTATACGAACTGAATAAGCGTTCAAATCTGATCCTGTCTTTAAATACTGGTACTACAAAGACAATTAAACTGACGCATACGAAAAATAACAGCCTTATTAAAAATCGGAACTTTCCGTGAAGGTTGTCACCCAAAGACTACGCGTGGGAAATTTGGATTCAAGACGGGCTACTGTGAATAGGATGAAAATTTTTGTCTTATAAATAGCAGCACATCCCGGTCTTTGGATGCCGATACGCATATTGAAGACCGATCATTGATGTGGCTTCCACCATCGCTCCTTCATCCCATCTCATTATGCCTTGTTCGAGGCTCAGGTTTTTGACAGCAATTGTGATGCTGTTTTGTCGAAGTCTTTCGGCCGAGTCAGTGAAGCGTGAAGACTTAAAGGCAGTACACAAGTAGTAGTGCCCCAGTTCCCATAAAGTACTACGCTATGTCAAGGCAATCAGGAGCTGACACAAAAAAACAAGAACAATAGCTATTGAAGGTTTGAATGACGCTTACTAGCTCGGCTTCAGAAGAAGCTCTGCTCCGATGTGAAGTTCTACACACAATTTTCTCAGGCCGTCCACCACAGTATCTTCAGCAGCAGACCCGGATAATATTTTTTGTCCGCATTTGTAACACTATTTTTAGCCCTATATAGCGGTCCACCTGCTGCATGTAAATGTGCTACACGTATGATAAAAAAAAAATGACCTAGTCGAACGGCAAACTAACCGTTTTCAAATTAAAGCCGTCTTTAACCAATGAAGTCCCCCCATGGCTGTTGTTATTTGTACATACCCAGGTGGTAATAAATCATGCATATTCAACAAGCATTTGTAGATTTGTTTGCCCTGTGAAGTTAAAGAGCAAACAAACGTTCTTCATAGGGTGGTTAAATATATAATGGATTGGATTTTAACACCGCATAAAGACATTAATATCCATATCCATACATCTGCTGTTTGCATGTGCATGTGTAAAAGTAACAGGTAAATGTATGGGAGCATGCGATTCATGTCGCCGCTCCTACAGAGACTAGCTGCATACACTGATGCATGCCTTGTTAACCTTGCAGGCCACGAGGGCATGGTTTCAATACTGAGTCGGGTCAGGCAGTAAAAATGACAATTTTCATTCCTATTTGCTTGATGATCATCGACACATAGCAAATCAGTTTGCGTTGGACCCATGGTCAGCGCACAGTATGAGTTACTGAGAGGAACTATATGTCTTACAACTTTATGTCACTAAAGTGTTTCAGGGGACAGGATGTACGTAAGATCATCTCGTTACAACGTAAAAACAGCATCGTTATAGTGTCAAAGCTACGTTATACGCGCCTTCAAAATACAAGTAAATGTCAGAATTGATGTCTCAGCAATAAACACGAAGTGAATCTCGTGCGTACATGTATGTAGGCTATATTTCCTTCATCATAGACATGGATGACAAGTCCGATCATGCAGTTTACTAAAAGAACGCATGCGTGATCAGCGTATTGAATTTGACATGCGCTCAGAAAAAATTAAACTTAAAGTCAACGAAATTCAATAACCTGAATGAAATATCGCATAACCTTTCACAGGGAGAGTTTGATTCCCTATAATGACTGTTAACCCTAATAAGTCTTTAATTCAGTCTATGTACTGCAGGTTATTAAACAAATTGTGGAGTTTAATTCATGGTATACACAATATTTTATGTTTGTACAGAGTATCTCTACGAATGACGGTATCAACAACAGTTTAGTTATGTATATATATATATATATGCATGTTTTTTGGCTGACCCGCGTATACACATGCAGACCCATTAAGGAGTTTTACACTCAACTCCATGCTGATGTTAACTTGGCAACAATTTGTGTTAAAATAACACAACGCTGCAATTGCCAACATTTTAAAATATTACGCCGCGTAAAGATTTTTGAAAGGCGTCACTAAATGTTAGACTACAGGACTTTACAACACACCATGTCTTTTCGACAGCTTCTTTCACTTCTATTAACCTTTAGATTAAATGTAATTCTTGGGGACTTTCCCATCGGTATACGTGGGCAGTTGTTTCTAACACTGACATTTTCTAATTATAAACATGGAATGGAGTTCGAACGATGGACTGGAGATGAAATGCGTCACTATCCAGAATGCGTTGTGCAGAACTTCCTTGGATCCGTCGCCGCTCATAACAACTGCGGCAAAGCTCGCTTGGCTGAGCAGTGCCATTGACCCGCAATGAAGGCGAGTTGGGAGTTCTAGGCCAGCAGTAAGTCTTGTGGGTTAACAAGGAATTCTGTTTCGCATTTCGCCTTAGGTGAGATTTGAAATAAATTAATGGGGTATTCTTCACACGGACTGTAGGTAAGAGGTATAAATGGGTGTGGGTCCGTGAATGGATCGAGGCGGCCTGAGTCAGGGTCAGTGTCCAGAATTAACAAGGGAGTTGAAGCCATTGTGATTGAAGTAGGTAAGACACCGCTCAAGGCTCTTTGATATTACGCAACAAAACCGACATAGCGAGGAAGTATTGATGTCCGCATTGTAACCGGCGAATCTTCATTCCGCTTCATCTGTCAGCAAGCTAACGGGACGGCTCTTCATAAGAATCGCCCGCGGGAAAGTCTTTTCGTTCGGCCTTTTTCTGCGGGTTTCTCAAAACCGAACGGGAACAAAGCTACCCCATTCGCACAATCAGTAGAGTTGTTTTTCACACATTATGTTAGAAAATATACTGTTGTCACCTTGATCTCTTTATTCGCAATTAGCAGTAAGTGGGTCCACAATAACGGTTATCCCCGGTGGCGCCACATTTTGCCCCGACCGTAGCAGAGTAAATTTGCTAACCAGTCAACTGTTACTCGGACAGGGCAAGAATCTCTCTCAACTCATTAGGCACTGGAAAAGCTCAGTTGCCCAACCTGTTCCGATGAGGCAATACATTTCGCTGTTCACAAATTCATCTGATTGTTTTCTGGTATCATGACTATCATCTATACAGCTGTGCAGGAAACGTAAGATACACGGAAAGGAAGACATCTTTGGTCCACATTTCTTACACCCATGGTCAAATCATTTCTCTTATATAAAGATAAATAAGTTGCCGTTGCAGCTGTAAAATATATACAGTGCTAAATATCTAGTTCGAGGGAGGGGGGTGGGAGAGCTCCGTTGCTCAGTTGGTTAGCGCGCTAGCACAGCTTAATGACGCAGAAGTCTCCCACTAATGCGGTCGCTGTGAGTTGAAGTCCAACTCATGATGGCTTCCTCTCCGGCCGTACGTGGGAAGGTCTGCCAGCAACCTGTGGATGGTCACGGGTTTCCCATCGAGCTGTGTGCGGTTTCCTCCCACCACAATGCTGGCCGCCGTCATATAAGTAAATATTCTTGGGTACGGCGTGAAACATCAATCAAATAAATACAAAAAAAATCTAATTCTGAGTATATAAATTAAGACATGTAAAGAAAACCCCATTCTTAGTATATGTCCTAAATCTTTCTTAACGAAGTAAGCTGACTTTATCCGTTTGATAATGACTAACACACTTCGTCGAAATCTGGTCTCTAGGTTTTACAAAGTGAATATCTATATAAGCCATACACTGAAATGTCGAATTTCATATTTTCGAATTGGAAATGTTAACAGCGGCTCACATCAGGTGTGTGTCACATGTACAATATAGCTATTGCATGTACCAGTGCTGAGGTGTGAAGCTTGCAAATCCAATGATTGCAAACCAAGTTTAAAAGATGAGTAGTGTATTCATATCATAGGAGTTAAGGCTACGGAATAATTACATTGTCCTTTTCCCTGCTTCTATTATGTGTGAGCAGAAAAGCTCATTAGTTGACATTTTTGTCATCTTCATAATTTTGTACTTCATTCAATCTTTATAGGGGCCGAAATACTGGGGAAAACACACACACACAATGGAGCATCAACCTATCGTACTTCGCACGCTATGTGTGGACAAAAATATCAAGCTTTGCATGCACCGCCATTGATTCTTTTTAATGATCAATTTAGCTCACTTTTCAACAGGTTTTTCTTGCAGAATTACGCAACTTGACGGCGTAATCAAACTCTAATTGAGCGTCTTCATTTGTGTGGTATACGTTACACCTCAGGTGTGCTTCGTTTAACAAGTGTCAGCCAGATAGATTAGTGTTATGTGCCATCCCATGGCGCCTGCATCCCTCTCCATCCACCCACAGTTCCCACAGGGATAGACTCGCCGTAGCTTTGTCTAACCCCTTCCGAATTTGTCGCAATTGTTGCAACGCTATTCCAGCGACAAAAGGATGCTGCCAAGAGGCTTCTGGAGTTTTGTCTAGAGCCTGACAGACAATCATCGATGGCAAGCAGTGTCAACCCATCAGCAACCGCCCTGAACACAGTCCGGATAAAAGAGCCGTCCACCCATCATTCATCGGCATCCCTAAGCTCATCGGAGAAAGTGAAAAGGGACACAATGACGAAGACAACGAGAAAATGACGGTTCAAAAACTCGCTGAACCTTAACGCGAAAACACGTGTCGGGCGGTATGAGGAAAATGTCAGCCATGCATAAAGACGGCTACTGGAGCTTTTGCACAGAGTGCACGCAGCACGCTGAAAAAAGATGAGGAGTCCTGATCAAGATTATCATGAATGCAATTGCAGAAACTTTCAAAATAGTTTTATTATAACCTATTAAATGTTTGAGAAAATGTCACTCTCGGCAAGCTTATAACTCAGACAGAATTTCGTTATAACGCATCGAAAATTGTTCTATTATTCTTCACACGCGGTGTTGAAGACAGTATTTCATCAGTTGCGTGTGACCATTTGCTCCCTTTATCACACTGTCTTTGCTCTGGTGTTATTCCCTATTGCCTATACTATAATGTGTATTTCTGTATAAACTAAGATTCTGCCTATAGGGCCTGGTTATTTGCGTTGTTGTTCATATAAATATTTATTAAATACACAGCAGTCAGAGTAGCTCTAGACCTATGACGTATAATAAATTGCAGTTGACATCACTACATTTTTAACCCGATTCTGCTTAATATAAGCCGTGGTGCTATATGGGGGAGGGGTGGGGGACGTTTAGTCTAAGAATATAGTTAGAATTAAAATAAAACCCTGAGTGAACTAGGCAAACAGACAAGAAGCCAAATTTCACCAGTTATACGTGAGATCATTTGCCAACCATTGCAATGTCATCGCTTCTCTCGTTTTACTTCTATAGACAAGTATATGCTGCAGTCTTTTACATTATTGAGACCAACGATTTTTTTAAAAATTATCAATTTTTTGCCAGACGGTATGATGGACGTGTCAGTGTTGACAACTGGAACTAGCGCTTGTTTCGATATTGACATGCAGTCGCGCACGTCAACTTCAAACGTCCAATGACCAAATGGCCAATATACGATTCTGCAAGTTCCAGTCCAGACATTTATTCAGTTCATACTGAGTAAATGTAGAGCAGTTTTCAATACAAAAGGCTACAACACGGAAACGAAAACTAAAGCTTGCAGTGATAACAGTGTTAGTTGGTCCATGGTCACAGTTAACCGGTGAAGACCAACCCCTTGTAGGTTTGCCTCAGTCCGGTTTGGATTCTAACTGTTCATGTAAATGCTTAACTTTCGCACTCCCTTTAACCATATCTTAAGCAGAATTAGGTCAACAAAATGCAGGAATGTTATTAGGCACAGTATAATCGCGGCTAGAACAAAATCCACTTGCGAACCGCATGGCATCACCACTCATTCGAGACTTCTGAGAGTTTTTTTCAATTACTGCTGCACTGGCTTTCTTGTGTATGCTTTTCCTTTCAGTGAGAGAATCACATAACATTAAATCAGCTATTATAGTTTGCACTAAGCCGACTAAAATATGAAACTGATGTGTATCCGTATTTTTTTTCGGAAACTATTTATTACACTAGATTGGCTGTAGATTTGTAGGTGGAGTACTTCTTCTTTCTTTGTATTTGGAGAACATATATAGAAGCCGCGTATAGCCTGTAATGCACATTTACAGGACTCTACATTTTTTAAAAATTCATTCCAAAGAAAAATCTAAAGAACATGTATTAAGCAAAGGACGTCTTGGATATACTTTTTCAGTGCTCTTTCAAATGACGCTGATGGTTTTCTTTCGTTTTACACAAGCACTGGTATAAAGGAAAGATTGGTAATGATTTATATTTCACAGATAACAAACCGGGAAGCTAATTTACCTTTCTCAGTCCACATGGCATTCTTTATGTACTGGTATACATTTACGCCCTAACACATGGTCTGGAACAGGGATATAACTTCAGCCTCTGAAGGGGGCGCCATTTCTAACATGAAAGCGACCGCCAATGCTCCACGCATGAGCCCTTCAATAGCTATTATTTGTCCATTAATTTCTCTGGCGTCTCTCAACATAAAGCAACTAAACGTGCGTGTTAATCGAAGTACTACTGTATTAGCACAGTGCAGACGTAATTTAGAAGAGGGAAAGCATTGAATCGAATCGACTTTTACACAGGCGACAATAAAGTTAACCAACAATAATAGAACCACACAACGGACTCATTAACGATACGGGAATGACTAAGCGATTTCACGCGACAGTCTGCCAATGGTTGTGTCATGGCACTGCGCAATCGCACAATTCACAGTGTGTCGATGCGAGGAGGTGTAGGAACCATATGGTTCATTGCAGTTACTAGGGAAATATACACAATTTCTGGCGCTAATTGATCGGGCATTAATCATCATATAGTACCAGTCCGTGTGATCCGAGCCCATGCAGTGTCTGGGAGAAAGCTGCTCGTTTATCTCAAACTGCACCACGCTCATCGAGACAAATTGGCCAGATCGTATATCTCACATACATTAACCGTTTATTTCAGCTGTCTTCTGAGATATTATATATGTCTGACCATAGAGGGGCCTCTTCTGTAACGAAATAAATGAAAAGCGTTTTGGAGCTTCGTTTGCATTTACTTTCATCAAGTAATGATTACTAATGTTGTGTTCAACCTTTAAAACGAACACGTAAAATAAAACTTCTTATTTTCCCTCGCCCTCATGTACCTTATACCTTGATTGTGGTTTGTCGTTCATTAATTGTCTCTATGGAAACAGTGGTCAGCCAAGGCCAATATTTTAAGTAATAAATTAAGATCGACATGATTCTCTTGGGTGTGGTTAAATAACATTGCTTACATGAACTGAAGCGATGAAGCCAAGGAACTTTAAGACGAATTAGCTCATGTGTTGAGAACAAGTTTCACAACTTATGAATAAAACGTGTGAAAAACTTGCAACATGCATTTATTCATTTCCTCACGCCTCTTAAATCACGCCGATATAGTATTAATGTAAAATATAGTAAAAATGTAAAATATATGGCTGCGACATTTTCAGTAACGGAGATTACTCATCAAATTGGCCATTTTTCCCCATAATTAACACCAAGGCACACATGCTTTAAATATGTGGTTTTCTCGGCAAAAGGAACACTTTTCAAATTCAAGACAATCGAATAAGTCATCAGTACAAATCGTGTTTGTATCTTTCATAACTGTTTTAGCTGACTATTTTAGTGCTTTCAGACATATGTTAGTCATCCCGCCTACACGAACTGTTATGACAAACGCACAGGTATCTGCATGGATGAATAGACAGTCGTGCAGTGTTTCACTCTGTACATATGATCAAGCCTCGCGATAAAGCCAATACGATGAGTCACACCGTCTACATGTATAGCTGTCAACACGTCATAACAAGTTGTATGCCTATATGTGATTTTGTCGTAAAAGGCTCTTATGTATAATAGTTTAATTTCGGAAATATTTCCTAATTACACATATTCGTGTATATACGTATATACGAATATACCTCAGCTTAACAGCATCATGCAATGTTGGCATACCAATACCGAACAAAAGACGTGTACATGTATCAAATCGACGGAAAATGTAAAATTCCTCAGATCGTTAAACCTACGAAGAACAGAGTTGATTTATTATTATTTTGACTACCTCAATCAGCTCTTTATTCTGATACAGATTGTGTTAATCCTTAAATTGCAACGGTGCCCACCCTGCTTACACATACATGACGCAAAACAATAGCGGATTTGTTGAGGTTGGAGTGTTTTGTCTCTGATACACCTGTATATTAATGCAATTCTTTGCCAGCCCATGCAGAAAAATGAAATAAAACAGAATGTTTGTCATCTATATTCTGAAACCCTCGACAGCATATAGGCTCGGGGAGTGACGACAATTAGCGTGAGATGCCTATCTTATTGTCCTGAACAAAATGCTCTTACGCAGAGTGATTAACTCTATCTTCAGCTCCTGCCGAAAAAACTCTTTAATGTTCTGGCGCGAAAGGTGGCCGTCGTGCTGCCGGCGAGGTTCCTCATTGGGCTGGTATTGTTGTGGCTGAATACACAATGTACAGCTTCAGGGAGTGTTCTATGTCGATGGAGGAGACCACCCCCTCCTCCTCCTCCACCCCTCCTCCACCCCCACCACATCTCTCGCAAAGAACCGTAAGGGTGCAGAACAGGTGTACAAGCACAATAAAACTACGGCTTGGAGAGTATAACTTAAGTAGGGACGATAGCGTGATAGACAGCAAATGGTCAGATGCACGTAACCGGTGAAGTCCGGCTTCGCCTCTGTTCACCTCAGTTAGGGCTCTATGCCAACTGTTCATGTAAGTGCTTAAACAGCAGCATCGTATATGCCTCCTAGCACCAAGGTTTAAAAGAACAGACCATATTTAAACGAATTACGCATCACCTGAAAGGCCAATCGTGCTGATTTCAACCATGCATGCTCTTTATTATTTTTGCCTTTTGTTCACAGTGATTGAGGTGCAATGGTGGACTTTTTGGACCAACGCTTAAGCAGGGAATCTGCTATGGTGACGTCAGTGTGCTTTAGTCTGTTCAGTATATGGTACAAAAAGTGCAATGTATCCCCTCGGTATTTTTTTTTTATTTTAATCACTGTAAAGAAAAAAATGCCAAACAATTAATGAAGACCATATATGAAATCATTATGAAATGGCCTTTCTGTACACTTTGTTTAAATGTGGTCTGTTATTTTGAACAGAACTATGCGAAATAAAAAAATACATATACAGTAAAGTTAGGTGCAATTTATTATACGTTACTGGCCCAGAATTACTCCAAATTTTACACAAGACACGTATAGCATAAATCTCTGATTTATAACTAGAAGCTAGATGTTTGAAATATCTCCATCCCACAATTTAAGCATGCACACGTTTGAAACGTACTGAAATTATGAAACGGTTATGAATTTAGGCGTCGAAACAGACATTCGAATACCAGGATTCCATAGTGCACTCATCCTGCATGCAGACATTATGCAGGCTTCAAGCAATTAACGTGGGAACCTTATCCCTCGGTTTTACCTAAGAGATACAAAGCAAGAAATCATGATGGAAAACAATTATCCAATTCCATGGACAGTGAAACAAACAATAATGATAAACTTTGGTACAATGCATTTGATCCAATGGGAATCAGGCCTTTGGAACTGCGTGGAGTCCTTTCAACATACATTGCTGTAAAACGAATATGCACTGGAAAAGTTCACTACATTAGGCTATTAAAAAGTCAAGAAATAAGTAAATACTGGCATTTTTCAAGTTTCTAATCGTGTCGCCTAATCTGTCATCATTATAACCTGTAAAGCCAATTAAGGAACCACTTTTCAGGCCATCATCTACCACAGACAGTTCATCAGAAGTTGAGAATATTATTAATAAATATACCTTCATTTAAAAATTATCGAATCCGTATATCGTAAGACAGGGATTATCATGGACAAGTTTACAGAGCTCTTATTACTTTGACCAGTGTTCAGAAATGAAGACCCAATTGTTAACGAGCTACCCCTTGCATCGCAAGACCTAAACCCAAATGAAATGTACACCCTTCATGTCGGGACATGTTCGGTCACCTTTCAGCCGGCACGAGACGACCCACTGACATCCTGTTTGATTTGATACACTATTTTCCCGTCCAGTGCATATACATATATTCATATATTACAAAGAAATTCTCCAAATAAGATATATCTTTTTCTTTCATATTTGATAAAGATGCCATATTTCTACCAGTCAATGTTTCTTTGTGTCTCTTCGAATTCAGCGGAGGGATTTTCCGTGGCCTTGCCACTCGATACTCTTTAACACGAGTCTACCATGATGCGCCGGAGTTTACCGAACGTGATGCCCCGATCGACTTCGGGGCGTTACTTGGTGCGTGTATACTATATGCCACACAGTCTATATTGACAGAGCATGATGCTTGACAATGTGTATATCAGATAACGACAAAAAATATTTAACAGTTTCCGAACGTGCCACTCTTAATTGAGCAACCGTAAACGGAGTATTCGTCGAGAGAAAGGGAGAGACTCTTTGATTGGACAAAATATAGATGACATATACGGATTACATGCTACATATCCCCAACAGCTACAAAAGAGTATGTCATAAGGATGTGAACAGTATTGGATAAAAATTGTAATAAATAAAATGTAATCAAATCGTCAATTATACCATGTATGAACTGAGCCTATATCACATATGCCTATATTAGGGCCGTGAGATTCAGCGCAGAGAATTTGCTTGTTGTTTAACACCGTACTCAAGAATTACGATGACAATAATATTTTATGGGTGGAGGAAACCAAAATGCCCGACGTAAATCAACGACATTTGGCTAGTTACTGACGAACATGTCATATTGGTGAAAGACAAACGATCTTCAACGAACCTTACAGCGGGTATAATACGGGAATGAACCTGTCCCTCATCTGTGCTTGTACGATCTTCAGACAAGGGCCTTTAACCAATCGGCCCTCATTTTAGTGAGCAGCATTGACAATGTCACAACCATATCGGTTGATTTGTGCCATTTCTTGATGTCTTAATTTCGCTTGTTGAAGCCAGTGCGAAATTACGAGAATAAGAAAATAAGAATACGAAAACACGAAAGCTCGAAAATGAGAAAACGCGAGGACGCGAAATCATGGAAACCCGAAAATAAGAAAAGTGAGAAAACTAATAATGCGGGAATACGAAAATAAGAAAACTATGAATAGGCGTTCGTTTTGTACCACCCGTAGGCCGACAACATATAAAATGAGAGGGCGAAAACGCGAGAATACGAAAACACGAGAACGAGAAAATAAGAAAATAATAAAATTTATACCTCAGCCAAGCTCATGCCTCCAGTATAACGACCACTTTCACGTTGGAGATGTCAGATGATATCATTCACGCATGCATGTACACATGCAAGACTGCTTGGGTGAAGCATACAATTTCTTATTTTCTTATTTTTCTTATTTTCGCGTTCTTTTCGTATTTTCGTATTATCGCGATTTCGCATTGGTCTTGACAACCGAAAGTAAGAAAACACGAAATGGCACAAATCAGCCACCATACACCATCAGGATTCTGTTTAAGGGCGAACTGATAGGCTTTAGATTTTCACAAAGTTTGTTGTTAACAGGTTTCTTTCATCATTATTGTATAAGTTTGTAACTACCATGGCAACCAGCACTACACGCATTATGTCTCCATGGTATTTGTAAAGAGCAATGTTAAGACGACTTCGTGCAAGTGGGCCCCGAAGATGAATGAACCACGGCCATTTTAACGATACGACGTTCCAAAATACAAGGGCAATAAGCATGACGTTTTGGAACAATTATGGACTGCCTAGATCGGTGTGGTTATTTCCAGGCCAACCGAATTTAGATTGCATGTACATGTACTTATATTCCAAATAACAAAAATATCCTTATCACTATGTATTTACTCTGAAGACTGTCATTTTTAGATTAAAAACTTTCGCACCTCACTGTTAACTTCTAGTTGGCCAGCTGGGCTCTGATCTCAATGGCCTACACGCAGGAGCCTTTTCTTACCTTTATTCGAGCTCGAGTTACTTTTCATTGGTACGTGCCTATCTCTTTTTCGCTTCATCTGACTTACAAACTCAAGTCCTTTCAACATGTGTACCGTTTACGTAATTGAAAAAACCTGCCGTATGCAAACGAAATGAACGAGATAATGCATGCCCGGATGTAAACACCAATAGGGCTGCATGCCCGGATGTAAACACCAATAGGGCTATTGGCTTGACACAGTTATTCCCCCTATACCATGTAACTTGTTGCTAGTCAACTAGTAAGTCTCCAATGCGGTCGCCGTGAGTTCAAGTCCAGCTCATGCTTGATGGTTGTGGGTTTCCCACCGGACTCTGCCTGGATTCCTCCCACCATAATATTGGCCTCCGTTGTATAAGGGAAATATTCTTGAGTGCGGTGTAAAACACGAAGCAAATAAACAAGTAAACTCAACTCGTAAGCTGACCCATCGATGTTTTGATAAAAGCCGCGTGTATCAGGGGTGCGTATTATGTACGTGAGACCTTCATAAATCCATTTGTAGTTTTGCTGGTATTCTCTCGGTACCATATTTTAGTAAGACAACAGTGATATTTAAACACATAAATAAATAAACAAATAAAAATCTTTGATTTGAAGCTGATATAAAAAGCGTCTTGAAACTATATATACTATGATGACACTTCAGCGAAAACCAACCTGATAAAGAACTTCGTGGATGCGTGATGGCACATTGTTTATAAAGACGTTATATGTAGACAATGCCTTGTCTTCCCAAGAGGGCGAGGTAGACGTAGAGATAGAGGGATTGTAAGTTATGCAAAGTCGGAATAAAATTCACTGCAATGTAATATTTTGCTATGAATAAATACATAGGGACTTCCTTACCTAGGGCTGCTTTGACATCTTCCTGTGTACACTTCATGTAATCAATGGCTTCTTCCAGAAGATGCACTGGGTCACATGCTGGAGCGCCAAGACGGATCTACCGAGTAGGTAGGCAAGAAAATAAATTAAAATAAAAGATGTAACTTGCATTTCAAGAACCGCATGGTTGAGCATACAATAGTCCATTAGAAAAAAAATGAAGAAGTTATGGGTAAGGTAAGTTTCGAGAAAGGAGAATCCTTCTTTACAGACACTGCGTCTAAAGATACGCTTTTATATCATTCCATTTTATGAGAACCTCAGTGCCTGGCTTGATAACAATGCAAACATGAATATGTGAAATTAAAATCTTAAGACTTCACGTGTGTTTTAGTTAGGCCTCCCGGTATTAGCTAATGCCATGTATGTAATCAAGAGCAGGACCACTAGACACAATGCTTTGTTAATTGCTTGGTGTGGTGTTCCACATGTCCTATATTTGGTTTGTTTCGATGGGAAAATAACTAGGCAGTACAGAGACATTGCTGTTGGTTTATTGTTGTTGATTTATGCAGTGGCCATAAATCTTTCATACTGGTAGCCGATAAGCTCAATCGTACAGGTCATAAAAATCTCTCCGTTTAAATCAATTGTATAGTTTAGTCATATAAAACACTGTAAGGATACTGGTTTCTCAATCATCAATTTATATAACGTACAGAACAATTCCTAAGAGAAAATTTATACAAAATTACGTATAAAGGACAATGGGCAATCAAAATTGGAAATCAATATACGAAATATGCATCTTGATTCAACCTGTACCAAGTTTTGTTGAAATTGGGCAAAAAATGTAACAGTACTTGGTAGCATTTGGAAAGAAACATATGCTGTATGAAGAGATAGACAGACGGAACACCTATCATCGAAATGGACAATCGATACTACGATTTATATATATTGATGTAGTCTACACATAAACCAATTTTCATTGAAATTAGACAAAAACTGCAGGAGGGGTAGTGTTTTGGAAGACATGTTAACATATACTGGATGAACAGACAATCGATAATGCAAAATATGCGTCTTGATGTAGTCTACAATTCAACCAAGTTTCGCTGCAATTGCACAAAATCTGTAGGAGCAGTAGCCTAGCGTTTTGAAGGAAATGTTAATATGGCCGATAAACGGACAGACAGGCGGACAGCCAATCATCGAAATAGAAAAGCGACACTACGAATTATGTATCTTCATGTTTTCCACATTTCCACATAGTCCAACTTTCAATGAAATCGGACAGACAGGCAGACCATTTCGACTAGTAGAAAAACTCAAAGCCATCAGACCAAGGGACAAAACTCTCATACCGTCTGGCCGCGGCTTCGTGTGGGACTGATGATTTCGTTCAGGTCCAGCAGACTTCTGGCGATTCTCTGACGTTTGGTCTTCCCTCCACCTTGTGGCCGCCTGTCTGGCGGAGCCATCTGTACGTCCATGTCTATCTGGGCATGACGTCTCCTTCTCCCAGTAGCTACAGAATTAAACATACAGAAGCACTAACACCTATTCACCTTTACTGTCCGTTTAGTGTACATCAGTACACTAGTAGGTCAATTTGTTGTCCGGCTGATGCTGCAAACTATTATGTTATATATGACTGACTTGCTCTGTTCTGCCAACAGAATACTTTTTTGGTGTACTGGGGTATTCTGTTGCCCACAACAGATTATTATGTTCTGGTAACATAATCTATTCTAGCGTCACTGACAAAACGTGAGTGAACATAAGACATACGATGTTAAAGTGAAAGGCCACTCAAAAATATGGTGTTGTGGTGAGTGAAAAAAAACCATACAAAAGCTGTATCTGAAAATACTTTCACTACTTGCATGATTGCATGTTGGGCTCTATGCACCATACTGAACAGACTGAAAAACACTGAAGTCACATTCCTTTCAGCTCCTAAATAGTCTTTGATTGTTGTATGTTTACGTTCTACGTGAATATACATGCTGTAAAGCATCTGTATCTGTATTTGATGTGAAAATAAGACAATCAGAGGCTGTTTAGCAGGTAAAAGGAACTTTTTTGTTCTTCAACCTGTTCGGTATGGCCCATAAAGTTACTACGCGGATTCATACAAGCAGCGGTTTTTTTCGTTTACACCCTATAAACCTAAAAGTTATTACAGTTGTTAGTCCTTAAATAAGGTTTCCACGTTGCTGGAAGCTCACGTGATACAGGAAACCCCAGACCATACATGAAAAGAAGATGACAGGCAAAAGCTTGAAGGAGAAAAGACGAATATCTCTCGATGGTGTACCACTATACATATTATCAGTGAAGCCATACTTGCATTTTCTCCCAACAATCAGCTCTAAATCAAGCTGAGGCTGCTGATTTGTTGTTTTGATTAAGGATGCTAAGGAATCCAAGTAATTACGACGAGATAGAAGTTTCCATGTGAATAGAAGCTGTAACCTGGGTGAAGATGTCTCCTTATGGAAAAAGTAGGAAAACTTGAAAAAAAAATGAAATGTGGAATATACGGGCCACCGTATAAGAAAAAGCAATGAAGCTAGCTATAGGATGAATTCACAAGGTATTTCTTTCTAGTATAAATTCTTTCTTCACAAGACAGTGACTTTGAAAATATAATTCACGCTACTGACCCTGAACCTAAAAACTTCATGTACATCTACACATTTTCCACAACACAAATGTGAAGCTTCATGAAATTCCATTATAAGAACCTAGGAAAGACTTGCTTTGATAATGTCTCGTTCCATACTCTATCTTGAATCAAACGACGATAACTTACAAAAGAAATTCTCTTGTTCAATGTAAAGAACAAGGAGATGCTTTCAAATGACATCATTGCAGAGAAAAAATACGCCAAAAGCCACTGAAATTTGACGTCAGGACGGTGGCCTTACTGACATAAATTTGTATTTAATTCAAGACTAGCTATATGATATAAAAAGAGCACCAAATATCTTTTTTCTCAAAAAACTTTGCATTAAAAAAATTAAGAACAACAATTGCAGCGGGCCAATTTACGACCTTTTCCTTTTTTTTTCTTCAGTTTGTAACAATTTATTGGATGTCCACCTAGGTTTAAACGTTTCAAACTGGATGAAAACAGTTTTCACCTGAGTGGAAACAGCGTTCACCCAAGTGGAAATATTTTCATCCAGGTGGTTACCTTTTCACACAAGTGAAAACTCACATGATACATGGGGTCTCGTTCTGGGCTAAAGATGGTGGGAAAGAGTGTTCAGGTACGCCTTATAACAGCAGATACCAAATATTTTCTTTTCAGTCATGCTGACGTTCTTTAGTTCTCATTCATTTCCTCGGAAGCGAGAACGAGACTTCTTGAATCACGTGCGATTACATGTGGGTGAAAAGGTTCTCACCGAGTCAAAAGGTTTTTCCCAGTGGGAAAGGTGAAAAGGTTTTCAACCAGGTGGAAAACCGAAGAAAAGTTATTTATTTATTTATTTATTTATTTATGTGATTGGTGTTTTACACCGTACTCAATAATATTTCACTTATACGACAGCGGCTAGCATTATGGTGGAAGGAAACCGGGCGGTGTCCAAGGGGAAACCCACAACCATCCGGAGGTTGCTGGCGGACCTTCCGCGTGCGGCCGGAGGGGATAGCCAGCATGAACCGGACTTGAACTCAAAGTGACCGCATTGGTGGGAGGCTTCTGGGTCATCACACAACGCTAACGCGCTAACCAACTGAGCCACGGAGGCCCCAAGAAAAAGTTACCAAATCCAGGGAAGAGGGAAAATGTCGTATACGGGCCACCGTACAAATTATATAAAGATTTTCAAGCTGAACTGGATATGCTAAGGATCAGTAGCGCTGGTTTCAGCAGCCAATTTACTTCATCGTTATTTCACATACACGATCAGAACTTCAAATATATTTGTAACTCCCCTAGCTGATCTTAGCGACATTGACATTAGTGTCTAAGGTAGAAATAATACTTGCGAATTTAGTTTAATTACTACCGCTTGGAGATTTATGACATATACTAGTATCTTAAAATACATGCATCACAATATGCACATTCGGCGTATATAGCAGAGCAGTGTGTTAGTGTGGCCATAAGATAACACTGCATGCAGCTAGGCGGGTGTACTGGTCGCTCTCTTTGTTCCTAGGTGATGCTTCACGCATGGTGATGTTCACGGTTCTCCGGAAACTTAATGAACTTACCTGACATAAGGCGGCGAAATCCAGCCGTACACACACAACACGGGGACGATACACCCTATACAGCAGTACAGATCCACCCAAACCACTGGTAGATAACTGGTCAGGCAAACACAGTTTCGGTAAAAGGCGATAATACTTTCTTGAACATCAACAACTTCACTTAACTTCACGGTTATTAACCACATGTATCCTCGACTATGCGCCGGAGATGAGTGTGCAGCGGCTGGCGCGCACGTGACCCCACGCGCGCGTCCCTTAACAAACACGCCTCAGCTGGCCCGTGTCCTCGGTTGATTGTATTCATGTCGTGTGGTCCCGGAGAATGGACGCTGAGCCCGAGCGTGGAGCAGGTGCAAATCTTCGCGTCTATTGTTGTCTACTACCGAGGGTCTCAGTCAGCATTAGCATACCCGGTCGGCCACACTGATCCGAACTCCGCTACTCCCCCAGCGACACAGGCTCTGTGTAAGTCTACACACAGCGTCCCATCTGTCAGTATTTCGAGTGTGAACGGAGAAAACGGATCCCGCTTACTGAGGCACACTGTATATATGTCATAGCAGAGATAACTGTTATATCATTTCCACCAAAGAGTGGTTGTGTATTAATGCACAAAAAATCAACAACTTCCACAAAATATAAATATATTGTTTTTTTCACTTTCCCCCTTTTTTTTTATACAAGTATGAGATATCTAAATTATAAATTATTTATCGTCTTAAGTACTGCCGCTGTATGTTTATACATTACCGTGTCATAACTGTAAGTTCTTTAATCCATTAGAATCCATGGGGTATCTGGCAAAATCGTTTCATGGGGGGGGGGGGGATATATTACATTAGTCTGATATTTAAGGTTATACTTCAGAAAATTTTAAGAAGGTACTTGAGTACGTCATGGCTTTTCATTCAGAAAGTGATTAAATATTTTCAGCCTGCTCCAGATTTAGAGCAGTGGGTGATCTCGGATCTTTCCAAACAATTATGCAATTGATAATTTTTCTTTTTGGCGCTCGTGGCTGGTGCAGACACGGCGACTTTAATTCATATATTTACATGTTCATTATATGCCAAAAAAACAAACAAACAAAATAAAAAAACAAAAACAAAAACAAACATTATATTCTTAACTGGAAAATATTCCAAAAATAAGGATGGAAATTCAATCAAATGCGCACAAGCTTCTTCTGGTTGCGGATGATATAAGAAATCCTCTTGAAAAACTAAGAAAACGTTTTGCATAAGTTTCGGGTTTGAAGGTTAACACAGGGAAACAATAACAATGGTTACTTTTGAAGCCTTATAACGATGAACTAACTTCTGGATAAAATTGGGGACATTCCGCGCGTGTAACATATTTATAATTAAATCCAGCTAGACAGTGCACGTGAATCGTTACGCTCTTATACTAATCCGTGAAAGCCGTCCTAACGAAACAGCACAGACCGTCACCGTCATCCAATCAGATACTTACAAACTCAAGTCGGCAAAAGATCTATGCAAATAGAAAATTTAAGAATCTCCAATCAGATTCACTGTATATATGAAGGCGATTAAACACGGAACGTTTTAACTGGACGGACACATCTTGTAGGTTTTTAATCTGTACATTTCCCCTTTCTCAATGTTCTTGGTGCCTTGAAAAATAAGCTATTATACCATTGACATTAAGACCACTTGTCTTCCATCAGAATGGTGTGCATGCATAGCTGTGCGCCACACGTGGGAAAGTAAGCCATTCAACGTTCAGATATCGGTGGTTTGTGTCGCGCACCCCGGCTTCTCCATGCATGTAGCCACAAAACTGCTCAACATCGCGCAATTGAAAAGTTCTTGAGTGTGGAAAAAAAATACGATGAAATAAATAAATCAATGAACATGAAATGCATCAACTTTAGGAGACGGTCGAACCCCCAAGTGTTATTTTGACATCTAGCGATTCCCACGGTTTTAGTCCCCATTCGTATATAGAGGGACTGGAAAGTGCTTGCTATCAGATTTTAGCTGTCGTAAATGGGGGACAACCTATGCCTGTGGATGATGATAATTCCGTCTTTGCTGTCCATCATTAAGGAAAATATACTGTCTGACTGGATAACGTATTTCTTAATATTCGCGAGCTGTCGAGTCAGATGGATGGGTTATTTCTATATGTTGATCAAGGCAGTAAACGTGTAGCTCTATGCATACAAAGTAACTGATTTGGGCGGAAGATGTATGGACGGTCTGCATTACGGTGGGAGGAAGTGGACAGATCCCGGTGGAAAGACACGACCATCTTCAGGATGCTGGCAGACCTCATGTACGACAGGAGAGGAAGCCAGCATAGGATGGACATCATTTCCCACTGGTGAGAGGCTCCCAAGCCATTGTGTTGCATCAGCATTGGTTTGGAGTCAAGATTTTTGTGTACAAGTTGATTGAACGTCGCTTTCAACAACATTTCGGTTTATCGCAACCGGGGGTTTGCTTGTAGCGGGCCGGACCCATCGCAGACATATTGGGAACGCCCATTTGAAGACACTTTGAGTTGTCTTACAGCTATAGTATGTCAGTATGCCACTGTATCCCATGTGCAAACAATACAGCATCAAATGTAAATCTCTTGAGTTCGTAAGACATCCTAATCCATGATCTGTAGCTCTGGTCAAGGAGAATGCGCTTGTTACGCGGAGGGACATCGTCTGGCACACTGCAAGATTGTCATACATTGCCATTTACAATGTAGCCGACAAGTGAATGAAGATAAAGAATCATCTGTGTCCTTAGGGACAGTCTCTTGGATTGCTAATTTATTCACTCATATGAAGAATCCTTTCAGTTTTATGCCTTATTTGTATCTCAGCTTACACAATTGACACCAGAGAGGGTAAAGGATGGGGATACGCTGGGAGGAAGCCACACTGGACAAAGCATGACATATAGAGGCAAAGTGGATTGAGCATTGTCTTAGGAAATCTGTCACATTTGTTTTCTTTCACAAGCAACAGACATACTGGTTTTTTAATTCGATCACACTAGAATGATCACACCCTTCGACAGAACTTAACTTTGTCGAGAATGTTATAGGAGAATACAACTGAGCAAATTTTCTTTAGGACAGGAGTCCATGATCATATCTAGTCATCTTTTTAACTAAGCCAATTAACAAAGAACAGCTTAGTTGAAAAGGAATTAAGGAGATAAATGACAACAGAAATCCGATAACCGTTTGGACAATGTGTGTCAATGTTATATTCTCACATTGCTGGCAAATGCCACTCTAGGTAACGTAAACATGAATTTGATCATTGCGCCTAGTCTAATCCTGACGCCATGTCAGCTGACATCTTATTCTAACAGACTACAGCAATTCTGTGAGAAGGCACTTTGAAAACCAAATGATAATGAGAATTTATGTCATAGTTAATTGGCACCTTAAACTGCTCTTGACCCATATGTATATATATGTATACAAATGAGCAATAAATTATCACACTTTTAAGGAGAGGACAGTTTACCAGTAAGAGAGAGTGTCATGATTGATACATGTGAATATGGGGTACATAAGCTACTGTATTACACCACACCTATGATCTCAATTAAAAAGTTGCCAAATAAATGACATTTGATTTTTGAACAATGTGAAAGTTCTTCACAGGATTAAGACGACACAGTCTACGCATTTGTATTTAAACCGTTAAAAATTCCTTTGAAAAGAAAGTCTGCATCAATGTAATAAGCTATTTGATTGGGAGACAAATATTAGCATCATTCCTGCTCAACCTGATATCTCTTCTAGCACTGCTAACAAGCAAGACATCCACACAAACATATTCAATGATAACATGTAACTTTCTTGGAAAAAGTCACATATTTTAGTTAAAAAAACAACAACAACAACAAAAAAAAACAACTGACTCAAACTGTGACAACAAAATTTGACACACCCCTTAGAAAAATAAATGCTCTGTTTATATAACAAATATAAACAAATAAACTTCCACTCTGAAAAATATAGCACTTAACAATGCCAAAAATATACATGGCTTTATTTACATAAACTCTGAGCGGTACTAGGTAGTTCATCATAAAAATACTTGGAATATTTGAAGTATAAAACATCATACATTCAGGTTATGATGGCATTCTCTTCCAACAGACAATGGGAATAAAATCCTGGCTTCCCATTACACCTGGACATTAAAATGCTCATCATTTCAGAACTTTGCACGCACATTAAATACCAGCCATGATAAATGATAATAAAGCCAATAAATGAAGTCTTTCCATAATCAATTGGAGTATGCTGTGATCAGTCTCATCACCGTGCAACATATGCTTGATATGGGTCCTACATTGGGAATGTTTTAGTTTGTTACCTTCTGTCATGAACACACTGCCCAATACTTCAGCACTTAGTCCTAGTCACTAAGCCCTTCTGCCATTTCCAAATATCTAGATGACAGACCTGAGAAAATCAAGTTCTTTTGACTGGAATCATCATGTCATTATATAAGCCCAGTGAACTCCTCTGTATGTACACAAATCAGAAGGCAATCCATCAGCTGTTGAGCAAATCCACAGAAAATGCTTGCAGAGAAGCTCAAGTCACAATTCTCCAAGCGCTGCTTACATTTTTGTCAGTCCCATATGCTGCCCTCGGACCATCTGGAAATCAAACATAAATACGAGGCTTTACCGATTGTAATGTATTCTCCTTGTAGGCAACTCTGTCTGCATTTACACAATTAGGCCTCATCATGAATAAAAGGGTTTGAATTGTTTCATCATAAAATCCTTCTGGTTGTGAAGCCATTTTAAATATGACATTTTAATCTTCGTCAGTGAGAATGTAATTACTGGTGTGTGAATTTCAACGCCTTGCAAATAATGTACAGTCTGGTTGGTACATAGTGCGATGAAAACTGAATGATGTAAGGTGAGATACACTCATAGCTAAAAAACGTACCCAATGAAACGACAACAACAATGCAGTTCTCCCGTTGGTCTTCAAAAAGACATGTAGAGGAGTGTATGATATAAACTACCAGTCACATGTGATGTGAAATGTTTGTCTTTGCTAAAGAACTTGGGCAGTTTGCATCTGATCATACCCAGGTAAAGCTATATACCATAAGTCTGAATGAACCCACAGTTATGAGGGCTTAGAGACTCTCACCACATTATGATTGAGTTAATCTCTATCTACAGTCAGTGGTCATATCCTGCTTATGTAAAACACGCACACATATGTACATGTGGACAGAAAAACACAGCTACATGTTATTCAAATAATTCAATCCTGTTACCCAGTTACCCATTTGTTTTTAGCACTTTATACACATTAAATGAATGAATTAGTAGCACACACAGTTTAGTTCTTTGTTTTACATACATTCTTGACGTTTTGTTCGATACTCAAGAGCAACTAACAAACACTTTTACAACATCAAACAAACAAACAAGGTTAATACAGTTGAACTAGTGACAGCTGGTAAAATGTATACTTGTATTTAAGTCACTTTCTTGCAACTGCTTCTTTCAACAAAATGCAAAATACACAGCTGTGATCCACATATCGCCTTATAATAACAACATGTCATCCTATTATCACTCACATACTATTAGTTACATGGTTTCTAAGTGTGAGGATACAGGAAATATATGGTGTCAGTTTTCCTCCCAGGCCTGTAAAGGGAGTAGCCTAGTCAACAAAGGCATTTGCCATCAAGACTCAGAGCTATACACATCTCCCACCTTACCATTACTGTCCAATCAAAAACAGATTGCTACTAATTTTATGTGACGCAGGATAAAGAGTGATATGTGTTTAATTATCATACTACAATCATACTACTCCTCATCAGAGCGCATGTGGATGATGGAGTATGGCACCAACACAGGATAACCCTAATCCTGAAATATCAAGAGAAGAAAGCCATCCTAGCTGACATTAGACAGACAGTGCATGACCTGGGATAGTATATCAGCAACTGTGAGCTCGAGAGTTATGATGTGGAACATCACCTGTCGAGATCTCATGATTCCTGATATACAATCACACAGTATGCACTAAATGTTTTATTATAGCGATTGAAAGTGAAAGAAAAAGGAAATAAAATGACCTGTTCTGCTTGTTTGCAGCACAGAATTAGGGACAGTGCCAATCCCAGTATTGTTTGTCTTACATTGTCTCCATCCATGGGAAAACAAAGACAAAACCTCATCTATATACACACGTAGTAAGGCTGTTACCACCACACAACTCAGCATACTGCAAACAGTCTGCAGAGGCTTTTCTAGCCAATTTCTTTTTAGAGACTCAAAATTTTTTCATCCCCAATGTATCAAGAACACAATTTATTTCATGAAAACACTTAACTCGACACAAAATTTGCCTAAAACCAAATTTTCTGATATTTCTCATTGTGGTTACCACAAGGAGAAAGTGGCTAGAAAATCTCCTGAGTGCTTAGATACATATTTAATGGTTTGTCAGAGAAGGATGGCTGCCTAGTATCTGCAAAATAAAACTTTATTGAGTACAAACATTTGAATGTACAAAATTCTGACAGGTACAATTTCAACCAGCAATTTAGAAGCCAGTGCAAATTTTGCTCAAGTCATCAGAATTTTGACATACAATGAAATGTTAAAGCCCACACTGAATTATACTATATCAATTACGTGTTCAAAGGAAGCAAGTACTAGAACGAAAGGTTTTGACATTTCAGACCTGGCCGTGGCTAAAATGCCAAATGCTGAGTCCAAACAACAATGTAACAGTTCGGAAATTCTGCTTAAATGTCTGCCGTCAAAAACACCCTGACCTGAAAAGATTTCTGGTCATAATGTACCTTTGAAGTTAGTGGAGAAACCCTGTAAAACGCATGCATCATGCACAGTGGTGTGTACCTTGTAGCACACTTACTCATACTCACAGCATTTATTAGTCAAAATTTAATGGTGTTAATGGATAGAAACTGGAGCATTACCGTATCATGACCGTCATTAAGCTCCCCTTTTACTAATCGGCCTTCTTTTTGCCTGCAATGAGCATTGATGACACACATCACAGAAAACAGACAGGGAGGAAGCAAAGGAACGTCAGAAAAAAACACAGATGACCTTCAGAATAAACCTGATAATATTCAGACCGCACACATATACACATGTATGTATGTACAAGTAATGTTTCGATATGAACAGCTGGACAGATGATTGATCGTCCAAGCATAATACATGTATATTTATTTCTTCATTTGACTGGTGTTTTTTGTACTTGAGAATATACCATTTATCTGACAGAGGCTAACTCCTGCATAATGTAAGTTCAATGCTTCATATGTTGCAGTTTAAAAGAAAACAATCAACTGAACAACAACTGAACATGTGGAATGGATGATAAAGTTGTGGGAGAATTTATTTTCACCAGTCTTGCATAGCCTAGTATTAATGCTTTTAGAAAAATAAAGAACTATTTCGATTTGCCCTGCATTCTATTTCTATAGGGTTCAGAGAAGCAAGTCTAAAATTTATAACCAGTTTCAATGCTCTAACAAAAATTTCATGACATGGATTTTACTGCTGAATTCCTGTACAGTGAACCTTTATACGAAACATGATTTCAAAGGGTGTAAAATCATGTTGATGACACTGCAAAAAATGTACGTGCAAGGAACCCTGGCAAAGACATGCAGTTGTGATGTGCCACCAAAGCTACTGTGCTTTTTGATGAGACCAGAAGTTACCATTTACAGCACTTCCAACAGATGACAATGCCTTGTTCACATTCCCGAGACCCTTTCACTATCAGCTTGCCTGGATATTTCATGACAGTCTATACAGAACAATCATGCAGGTATATACATTGTAACACTGAAAATTTTGCACTTGAGGTAAATGACCTACAATTTCGCCACAAAAGTGACATCAAATACTACATTGGGAACAAAAATTTCCCTTTTTTTTGAAGGCGATTTCATCCTACTTTCCAAACAAACTTCACAACACCTCAGTTTGTAAGATCAACAGAACTCTCAGGATCAAAGAAAATGTGCACCTGAGCTCTTTAACTATGGAATATTTAACTCTCTGCCCTGCTGGATTCCTCAGCTGTGAGGCATCTTCAGAATACAGGTTTAACAATCAGCATCACCTTTTACAGCGGAAAGACCAATTAAAAGCCAATACAATGGTCACTAAACAAGCTGCTGAGAGCAGTGCATGGAAACTCAGTCACTGTGAAAGAGTTAATCAAAGGCGAAATTTCAGGTCATTGAATATAATCATGTTGTTGTACACTGTAAGAAACAAAGCATGCATTTAATCATTACACTTATTTAACACTAGGGATGTGCCCAGAATGCAACACTTACTTCTGTTTGCGGAGGTGAAGTATAAGAACCAGGACTACCATTATGATGAGCAGGAAGATGAGTATAGCTACGACGATGGCGAGAGCCAGCTCCAGGTCAGTGTAATGTGACAGGATCCGGTCAGCCGTCACCCTACAAGCTGTCAAAACACACACAATACATACATGTACCTTTGTCATTTTTCCATCACATTACACAAAGTGATTAACAGGTTTTACAAAAATTCAAACACCAAGACGAGAACAGGACTTTGATTTGATTTTGTTTAATTTGTATTTTATGCCATTTAAAAAAATATTTAATTTGCATATAATAATAATAATAATAATAATATGGCCAGCTAATTGGCCTAGCATCCTGGAACACCCATTGAGGTGGCTAGCTATCATAAAGCCCCATGTATCACACACTGCATGAATTCTTACCTCCAGCTCTTGGGACAACTGTAAACCCATGATAAAATCGGGTCTCTGTACAACCAGCGGCAGTGCAAGTGAAGCCTTTAATGCTGAAATGAATAGATACATTTCTCATCAGGCAAGAGCAAGGCGCTGCTGTTTACTCTGTGCTGAGCCAAATTTCTTCCAATACCAACCCCACTTCTACCAATTAGGTTATTTTTTTTTATTTGATTGATGTTTTACACCATACTCAAGAATATTTCACTTAGATGACAGGAGCTAGCGGTGGGAGGAAACTGGCCAGAGTTTGGGGGGAAACCCACGATTATCCCCAGACCTTTCTACGCATCACCTGAAACCTCACTGGGTCATTGAGTCATTATGCTGCGCTAGATCACTAACCCCTGTACAAAACTATATGTGAAACACTAAATGAATGTATGCTTCAGTATTAACATGATGGGAGAGGCAACTCATCTTGTTAGATTTCAGTAAAACTGATACATAACCAGGACAATGATGGACATATACATGAAGGTATAGAGGACAGCACCCTGTTACAGATACAGTGACAGTAAGACTTAATTTAGTCATGCATTTAGCGCTGTGTACTGCCATGTTCAAGAATGTGTCATGTATAGGCTGGTGGTTAGTGTTATGGATTGGGACACCAGTGCCCAGTGCAAACCATGGACCTTCGGCAAGTTACTGACAAACTTTCCCACATGTACGCGACATACAGATATGCACATTGTAATGATGGAAGACAAGTGGTCTTCAACAAATATTAAGAATTTAAACAATTAGCATCATTCACTGTTATTTTTCACAAACATCTCACAAGCAGTCAGGAGCGGGGGAATCTACGAATTCCCTGTCCCAACTGTAAGGCTTGGTGCAACTTTCACAAAACTTTGTAAGTTCTGTCAAAGTGTGGGTTGGAGAAAACTGTACACATTGTCTGTCTAGAAGCTATACCTGTACTGTTTGGAGGGGTCTAGCTCCCCATTGCAGAACTGTGTGCTAAGACCTGTACACTGGCCATCCTGCCCAATAGTGAAGATAACCTGGGACATGGTGGAATCTGAAATGTGGAGAGAAATAAGGCTACCAAACACTGCTCATATCTGGACAAGGCAGGTATGAGAAAAGGTAAGATTGAAGCTAACAATACAAACACTAAAAACATCAACGCTAAAAATACAAATTGACAAATTAGGTCAATGTCCCCTGACTGACATTTAATAGCATATTTCTATGTACATGTACCCTGCTATAATTACATATGCGGCCTCGGTGGCTCAGTTGGTCAACACGCTAGCGCAGCGTAATGGTCCAGATGCCCCTTGCCAATGCGGTTGCTGCGAGTTCAAGTCCAGCTCATGTTGGCTTCCTCCCCCCCTGTACGTGGGAATGTCCGCCAATAAGCTGCGGATGGTCGTGGGTTTGGCCTGGCTTTGCCGAGGTTTCCTCCCACCAATGCTGGCCGCTGTAGTGAAATATTCTTGAGTACAGCATAAACCACCAATCAAATAAAAGAAATCAAATAATTATATACAGTCATCAGTTATTAAACAAGAAGAAAATAAATGGCACACACTTTGATGTGCGAATGTCCAATTTTCTTTCTATAGTGAATCAACCATATCAAAATGGATGTGAATAATGGAGAACACCAAAGCTGGATAAACCTACTCCTGAAATGTCGCATAAAGCTGAATTAAAAGCCATCCCAGGCCACAATATTAACAACTGGACACAGAAGATGGCTGTACCATCCATTTAATTTCAAGCATGGATGAAAAGCAAATTGCACCTGTCCTCTCACTGATGTTGTACCACTGCTCAAGTCTGAATGAATGACTGAATGATTATGGCTTAACGCCACGTCGGCACTATCCCACCCATATCGAGGTGAGAACATGTTCAAACCAGGAAACACTCAAGTTTGAATGAAATTTGTTAAATATACTAAATGTTTTGTTTAAACGTTTAAAGTTTAATGAAAGCAAAACCAAAAAGATATTATTTTCCACTCCATATGTCAGCCTTTTTGGTGGCGCCTGAATTTCAGAACAATGGAGAACAGCAATAGAAGAAGATCTCACCAAGATTCCAGCCTCTAGGTGTAGTTCTGTAAGCAGCTGTTTGACCTTTGTTGGCATCATTCCAGTTTCTATAGTTCCTGTAATACTCTGGTGAATTTGCAGCATCTACAGGGTCTGTAAAATTCAGCAAACAAAATAGTCACATACACTGATCTCTCCTGCCCTGCAACACTTCATAACTCAATGTAACAGTGGAAAAACTCAAGGGAGATAAGAGAAAGTGGAAAAACATAGTACAGTCATTATGAAAGACAGCAAACACTTCATCTATGACTAATTAATTAAGCTGCCTGATTAATCTCAGAAAATCTTCTCCGGCCATACGTGGGAAGCTCTGCCAGCAACATGAGGATGGTCGTGGGTTTTCCCCAGGCTCTTGCTGGTTTCACCACCATAATGCTGGATGACGTCATATAAGTGAAATATTCTTCAGTACAGCGCCAAACACTAACCAAATAAATAAACGAAATAAATAATTTCAGCAAACTGTTCACAGGTTTATTGGTTGGTAGGATGACAGCCCACATGAAAAATGTAAAGTTTAAAGTTGCAAAAGTAACATTTAATGCATGCACATATTTACAATGGTGTACGCATAGTATGAGAGTGCTGAGTTTGTATTAACCTGTAATACCCAATACCAGCTATAGGAAATGCAGAAAAGCTCTTACATTGTATACTTATGGTCATGCACTGTATACTTATGGTCATACCTGAGGTCACTTCAGAATTTTTCACCACAAGGCCATAGTCGAGGATTTCTCCGTGAGAATTGTCCATGAAGAAAGTTGGGTTAACAGATACTGTCATGCCATTGGAGTTTTCCTGGTCTGTAACCAAGGTAATCACAGGAGGATAATCCTTTTGTGGCAAGGGAGGGGCTGCAAATCAAGAAAACAAATCGTTAACATTTTCAAACACATTTAAACAGGCACAAATAAAAAAACACATACCCCATTTATCTGCAAAGTACATAATGAAGCACATTAAGAGTTCCATTTTAGGCAGTTTTCGAGAAATCCTCTCCACACCCTAGCTCGTATCCTGAATGAAAAACATGACAAATGAAAAACGCACTGAAATCTGTGAAGTCAAAAGAAGAAAAAAACTGAAAGCTGCAAGTTCAAAATTTAACCAGATCATGACTCTTGATCTCCTCAATGGTTTTTGATAAATTATATCCAGAAAAAATTCATTTCTCAAATAAGAAAGGACTTTGTCCAAACTCTGTAAAATTTAATCCTGCCATGTCCACAGTAAGGAGAATGTATCTAACCTTAATATGGAAGCTCAAACAATTTTTGAAAAAATGACCAGGTGCAAATCAACTGAGATGCCCCATGGTACTGGCAAGGGAGAATTTGAGCAATTTTACTTAATTTTTTCTCTCTATACTTGTGACATCTAACTCTTAAGATTATGTCATGGGTATCAGGATGCTCCTAATGCATGTGCAAGGGTGGGGTTGGGGGGCGTAAAATGAGACTGTAAAGAGCAATAGATAAGGTTGCAGGGAATATGTTCTTACGTCCTATTTCAGAAGCAAAGGTGACATTCTGCGTTACGTTTCCCACCAAGCCTGTCGCTGTCAACGCTCCAACCTACAACAAGTGAAGACCAGACACTGTATTAGGAGTCGATGGAACAATCCATGTGACAGAATGTCAGCTAAGACTGTTACAGCTTAAAGTAGTGAGAAAGATACACATACATCACCATGTCCAATTTCTCAACACATCTATTAAGTACTTCTCTTTACACAGTAAAAAATACCACAAACATGGCCGTCTTGCCTGAATACTGTAGTTGTACCCTGGTTTGATGGGAATGTCAGTCATGAGGCCGTCTTACCTGAATACTGTAGTTGTACTCTTGTTTGATGGGAATGTCACGCATGAGGTGGCCATCTTACCTGAATACTGTAGTTGCACTCTGGTTTGATGGGAATGTCAGTCATGAGGCCGTCTTACCTGAATACTGTAGTTGTACTCTTGTTTGATGGGAATGTCACGCATGAGGTGGCCATCTTACCTGAATACTGTAGTTGCACTCTGGTTTGATGGGAATGTCAGTCATGAGGCCGTCTTACCTGAATACTGTAGTTGTACTCTTGTTTGATGGGAATGTCACGCATGAGGTGGCCATCTTACCTGAATACTGTAGTTGCACTCTGGTTTGATGAAAATGTCAGTCATGAGAGAGTTGTTTTACCTGAATACTGTAGTTGTACTCTGGTTTGATGGGAATGTCAGTCATGAGGTGGCCATCTACATATGTAATA
Organism: Acanthopleura granulata; assembly: GCA_016165875.1. Classification (NCBI taxonomy): domain Eukaryota; kingdom Metazoa; phylum Mollusca; class Polyplacophora; order Chitonida; family Chitonidae; genus Acanthopleura; species Acanthopleura granulata. The sequence goes on along the minus strand of JABBOT010000023.1, from coordinate 1,653,301 downwards.
CCAGACAGATCCCGGATGATTGTCTCTTCATAGTACCCAGTGCTGTTGGAACTGTTGGAGCTGTCGGTGCTATTCTTGCCAGAATTAGGCTGAGGAATATAAAAATGTGTTAACTGTGACTGATTGCCTTGGAATAAATAGGGTAACTCAAAGGAATAATTCTCAAAGGTAGCAAAATGTGCATAGAATCTAAAACACCCAATATAAAGGATGGTAATTAAGGAAGACTGTTAAATGAAAGTCAGATTAAATCCCCTGCCAAGAAAGCAGCTGTTAACGATCATGAATACAAATCAGAATCAAAGTTCTACGATAAAAAAAACTGTGTGTATCTCCAGTGAATTCTTTGGCCAAAAAAGGTGAATGGTGAGATGGTGAATAGTATCAATACTGGATAACTGATATCAAACTACTGTGATTTGACTGGCATAAACCTTTTAAGACATATGTCTACTGTTCACAATAACAGATACCAGAGGCAGGTGTATGGAAGGAGGCACATACACACACAAGGTATTTCGCTGTTCCCTGACCACTTCCATGGCCAGGATCAATAAGCCTTTCTACTGAAGAAGGTCCAACAAGGTATGACAGGAGTGTCACTGTAATTCTACATTAAATCTGAAACAAAGCAATTGCTTACAGATAGCAACTTTTTACTTTATTATGCATGATGTTTCAATGCTGGTAACAGCATTATCAACTGATAGCAATGCTTGCAATGTCAGCACTGAAACATCATGCATAGTAAGTAAGAAGTTGTTATCCATAAGTAATTACCTTGTTCCAGTTACCTATTATATTCTAAATGCCACCTAAACATGTTATACTAAGTTGACCTGACTGTACATGTAAGCACCCCAGGCATCACACCAATATAGCAACTTCAAAACAAGGTGTATAAATGCCTTACCTCCTCTGTGAAGTGATAACAATGGGAATGTCACCACTGGAATATAATGTATCACAAAGACGCTGTTCTCCACAAGCAATTACCTTCTTCTAATTTATTACCTATCAATTTCTAAATGCCACTTGAAACATGTTATATTAAGTTCACCTGACAGTATGTAAATATATACAATGAAAAATATCTCAGTCTCTAAAATTTGGTATATTGCCTCACCTCTTGCCTCCAGTACCGGATGATAAAAGCTGTGATGTTTGCCCCCAACTGTTCTTGTTCTGGGTAATCCCAGACCAGCCGCACTGCCGAATAGTTGTACGGAATTGTCTGAACGCGGAAATTCCTCACAGCTCCAGGGGCTGACAACGAAGCAAGTGTTGTTGTGGTTATAAGGCCGGTTACGCCTGAACTCTATTTTTCAAGTTTTCAACCATTTTGAAAACCAACCTGGTGTTATCTGAAGTTTATTTTGAGGCTTAGATTTCTCTGCTTAGATTCAAAATATTATATTTCTTCTGAGGATGTCATGCACACAAAACCACCAAATAAGTGACTGGTGTATGAATTGCCTGATCTGCCGACCTCGAGGCAGATGTTCTAACCACTAGGCCACCCAGGTGGTCTACTCAAAAATAAAGCACATGTTGATACATAAATGTGGGTTATTACTTCAATGTACTTATTGCTGCCAGATTTCACTGAGAGTTAAAGTGCCACTTTGGTCAGAATACAAACTGTGTAGAAATATTACAATGACATGAAAGAAATCCTACGGAGTAAGCCTAACACCATGTTTCAAATTTATTTTGATGAATAACACTATTTAACCCGTACAACTGAAGATTCCTTGGAAAACAAAATGTTCAGTTGTGTCCAGAAAATTTTTCTGATGTAAAGTGATAATATTCCTTGTATGACGTCATATCAGGCAGAACTGACATTGGGTAAGGCATTTATGATGGGGTGACGTCAAGAGTGTTTGAAAGAGCAGCATTATCTGTAAATACATGTCAGCAGTTGGTGATGTCATGTGTTTGTGGCTGACGTCACACCAAGCAAAGCGGAAGGGACAGAAATATTTTGTTTCCGTATACTCTGACACAACGTACAATATCAGCTTTAATACGCAGCCATACTTTCACAATTTAATAAAGCAATTCAGTCTTTACAATTTGCCTTGCTTTTAAGACACAGATGTTTTGACACCAAAATAGCTCAAAATTAATCCATGTCCTATTGCATCATACATCTTACAACTTGGCCCAGGGCAAAATGACAAATCCTTTGGGACACTTTAACTTCTTGTTTAACACATACCTGATTCCGGAGTCTGGAAGATTGTGTCATTTGACTGGAGGGAACCCATCTCTGTAGAGGCTACTACAATAAATCTGTAAGTCCAGAATGACTGGCTGGTAGTGGTGAAACACTGGGTCAAATTACCACTGACCGATTCAGCATCTGAAGAAGATCACCCAAAGCAACATTACACAGGTTAAATAACAAAACATATAAGTATGATGAAATGGCTGCATATCTGTTCACGGAAATGGTAATTGCTTTCCATAATTTGAAGGTAAACAAAAAGAAAGTCTCACTAGACTTTTGACCTCCAAACTGGCACTGACCTGATAATGTCTCATTGAGGAGTGACTCTCCAGTACTGCCCGGCTGGCTGTCAAACACCTCCACTCTGTAGGTGACCGGCCCCGGGTAAGGCTCAGGGGGCAGCACGCACACCTCCATGTGATCACGGTCCAGCATACGCACAACAGGGGCAGAGATGGACTCAGGGGCTGAAACATGCCACAAGCACTTCAAAACAATTATTCGCTTAACTGTTGCTTATGTCCACACACTTTGCTTATAAAATGGTAGTCAGTTTTCTGAGTGGAGGAAACCGAACTGGAGTCCCTAATGTAAACCAATGATCTCTGGCATGTTACTGACGAACCTGTCCATATGTGACGCAGAGATATGCACACCATCTTGGTGGAAGGCAACTGCAAGGTCTTCAAGGAAGTTTAGACTGCACAGCGGGCAATGTGAGAATTGCTGACTGCTTACTATTCACCAAGGCCTCACAAGCAGTGACAGCCAGATTCAACAAATTCCCTGCCTACAGGGGCCTCGTGTGACTTTGTGACTGAATGGCAACCACCTCTAACCATTAGATCATGGCCTGCTTCCAACATCTTCATAACACTTATCCCTGCAATCAACAGGAGTAATAACAATATGCAATAACCCAGGTCTGTATTCGTCAGCATTACTTAAGGTCAAGTCATGTCTTCATTCAAATAAGTACACGCCTTTATCCACAAGTTTTGAATAAAATATGCATACAATGCAACAAACATCACTGTAATTGTTTTGGGAACAAATATTTTTTTGACTTGATCACTCGATCACATGTAGTTTTTGTTATAGACTGAGAAGCACACAAACTAAATTGTCTGGCGCAATGTCCATGGTACATGTCCCAATCCTCATGGAGATATATAGAAAATTCATGTACAGGCGGTTTTCAGCTAAAAATACAGGAGAAATACAGGAGTTGTTTCCAAAAGATATAGAAAAACATAGGACATTTGTACTATTTGGAGCAAATTATATATATTAACAGTAACAGTGAAACTACAGCTATTTCAATGCAAAAATAAAAAAAAATCCTGGTTACAAACCTACCCTCAATACTGGTATTTGCTGTGATAACTGTTCCAGGAGCTGAGCTGCCTCCCTCTGGGTACAGTATGAGCTTGTAGCTGGAGTAAGGTTTGAGGCCCGTCATATTATACATCACAGTTTCCGAGACAGGCAGCTCCTCATGTGCTGTTTCCACACATGGTGAAGCATTGTTGTCATCAGGCACAGCAAGATGGTCAGCCCCGGAGCTCATGTCCTGCTAAAAACAATCGCAATAATTTATCAGACAAATGCAGGATCTTCTACTTTGCAAGATGATAATGGGCTATGCTCATCCAATGATCAGTTCAAGTTATATTCTGAAATGTTAAGACATATTAAACATAAATACCAAAGGCCATGGGAAAAAATAGTTCCGACCTCTAATGCTTCTTTAAATGAGTCTGAACTTGGTAACAATCACTGAAAGTGTACAGAGTGAGTGCACATTTTTTGGAAAACAATAAGATGTTAAAACAAAATTCTTCCAACTCAATCAAATAAGAATTTTCTTCTGTATATAATGCCCATATATTGTAGTTTAAAGATAATAAAAGCTCAGTTCATATTTGGAAAGTGAGTTGTTTCCAATTCCACACCAAATTCAACTTTTTACGTTATGTTCCAGATGGCCTCTTAACTTCACAAGAATCATGGCTACGTAGATATGGGGAAAGGAATTATGATCTGAGCTCAGTTTTAAAATCAAAAGGCGAAATTAATACAAATTTATCTGAATATACAGGGCTTATAAAACTGAATGGGTGCTTAATAGTAGGATTGGCTATTTTACCCTTCAGATCAAAGTTCTCCAGCTGTGTATATATGGAGAGTGAAAAAAAAGCAGCAACCATGGCCCTCATCCAGCCACTAAAATCCATCCAACATGTAAACATACAGTGAACTCCAAAAATGGGTATATGATAACTGAACGAATTCATGAAATGATATCTGCTCTTACCATTGGGCAGTGACGGCAAAATCCCACAATGATCTCCTTGACACAGGCGAACTCATCCACAACATCAGGGGAGATAACTCTGATGCGATACTTGTTCGTCACAGGTATGGGAGATGGGGGTAGGTCGTCAGTAGACATGGACCAGGTCAGGGCCACACTTCGAGAAGTCACATTAACACTGGTCTTTGGGACTGTAGATGCTAGAGCTGCAAAGAATGGCAAAATGCATGTATTATTATGCATTATCTATTATCTACTACGCAAAACTCAGAGGGTAACTAAAATGAAGGCATAATATAGCCGTATAAACATACATATATTCTCTATATTAACCATCACGAAAAAAAGAACTGGTCAAACTTATAGAGGTTTTCAGTAAATGCTAGACTGCACAAATGACAGACAAGTGTCGTTGAGGGTCGTCAACAAGCTCAGGAATCTACAAATTCGCTGTCCACAGCCAGGGCCCGGTTTCATGAAGCGGACTTAGAGCTAAGTAGCCCTTATCTGGGTGCACTTTCTATCTCTAACAACATATCTTGTCATGGTACATATCTTGTCTTGTAAGGGATACTTACATGTAGCTAAGTGCACTGCATGAAATTGGGGACAGCTTTGAACCTGCACCTCATGTGTGACAGCAAACTAAGTGACAAGCGCCTTTAACCACTAAACCATGGCCTGTTCCCATGGCATGGAGAAGAAATCCAAACATAGCAAGAACACATATTCTCACTGCTGGTACATGCATGTATTAATGCCGCACACAGCCCACCTGGAGGTTAATTCCTGACCATAAAGTCAGACCAGTCTGAACATGGGCACTGACAAATACATTGCCATGACTCACCCTCTCACAATACCTTGCACCCCTGGTTGTCATTACGTGCAACCTGTGTTATAGCTAATCGCCAAATACACACTTACGTATGGTGACAGGTAAGGAGATTGATCTAGCACCCTGTACACCCTGCGAGCCGGTGGCCACACTGATGTCATATCTCAGCTCTTCCTTCAGGTTTGTCACCACATGATGATAAACCCGCTGACCGCTTCCTGACGGCGTGGTGATTGGCACCCTGATCTGTTTGGCAGTAAAACCATCGTCGACATAGATGAAAGCCATGTCAGCTTCGCCTTCTGCAAACACCCAGCCTACTTCAATGTTAGAGTTGGCTGTGGGTTCTGCATACACCACCCTGGGCACTGAAGGTGCTGGAAATGACAAAACGTCATTATAAAACAGTAAATAAGATACACCAACAGATGAAACAACATATGCATTTACCACCATTATTTTTTAATAGCAACATATACAAGAAATCTGATGATTTGTGCTTCTTGTCTTTTGGTAGTTATGTTTACAGGAAACTTTTTAGGAATCTATTGCTTTAACTGTGATAAAGTCTATCAACAAATGGTAACCTGAGAACATGGTCTAAGGGTGGCATATAGCCTACATAATGACATGCGGGGACCACTGGCCACCCTTATCCTGAGAGCAATGTGGACTTAGTTTCGGAATAGTGCTTACAAAGAGCTACCCTACTCATCAATTTTGATCCATGCGCATTAGATTCTTCCTGAATACACCTAAAGCATGGTAATTCTAAAAGCCGAAATATCTGCACATCTTTTGCCACCATTGGTCCTTACCTTTACCTCACCATTTTGATTTAAATCTTAGCTGAAGACGAAAATACTGTCAGCAAGCACACACTGCAATGTGATTTTAATCTATGTCAACGAGACGCGCCTGTACAGCAGTGGTTGACATTTCCATAACACCATGTCATGAAATTTACATCCATACAAAAAAATCTACGCCTTCAATCAATTTTAAACATCAACGGCAGATGAGTATGCACTTGGAGCACCAACCCATTTTATTACGTCAAGGTGTTGACAACGAATGTGAGCCAAAGCCACTGTGAATTTTCTTGGGTTTGCTTGTAGTAAAGGCTTCAGAATGCCAAAAACATATGGTAAAGGAACAGAGAATGTCATGGTGAATGTAATTTATCAGAGTTTTGCTCGGTTCATGCACGTACTCTGTAGCAGTTCATTCGGAACGAATTTTCATTGCGCAAAGTTTCTCTGTGCTAAGTTATTTAAATACCAACATTTTAACCTGAAAGTTTCCTCGGCTGTGATCTATGCCTAGCCTCTTATTAAAAGATCACAGGCGAGATCCTTTGCTATGACAAGTGCAGACTTACTTAAATTCTAAAAAGTCCATATAATCTTAAGCTATGACATCAGCTGCAGCTCTACTTTGCACAGGTGAGCTAACATATCACAAATGCTAACCGAGATGAATGGTTTCCTGGACTGAGTCGCTGGTTTTGTCCCATGCCATTGACTGTACTGAGATACTGTACGTGGTGCCCGGCTGCAGGTCTCTGATGGTGGCAGAAGTAGCTCGTCTGCTGTTGACCATCAACTCTGTGGTGTTGGATGCTGAAGCCGGCTCCCAGCTGATCCTGTAGCCCTGAATATAGCTGTTTGGGGCATCCCATCTGAGGTTTACCGAGCTGCTGGGCTCCAGTCCCCTGTCCAGGGCCAGGTTTCTGGGGGGCTCAGGCACTGGGAAGACAATCGAAACAGGTTAGAATGTTTATACACTTTGATTTACTTACCTGATTATTGGCATACTCAAGAACTAGTCACTTACATAACGGAGGTCACTTTTATTGGTGGAGGAAACTGGAGAGTGTAAACCACTGACATTGGGTAAGGTACTGAGGAACTTTCCCACATGTGACATGCTGAAATGCATGCCATTTGTGGGAAGACAAATCGTCTTCAATGAACATCAGACCGGAAATGACTACTCGAGTTAAGTTAATTGCTGACTGTCACCATGGAAATCCTGGGAATCTCCAAAATTCATTGTGCAAGGCCCAGTTTGAATCTTCACCTCTAACCATTTGAGTCGCTAACTACTAGACCGCTGTCTGCTCCCTCAAAACAGTTTTACTCGGTTAACCTTAAGACAGGAAGTTATGAAAAGTCTTTGAATACCACTACACCCATCAGGGCTTGAAGTGTTCGATTTCAACTTGGGAGGGTCAATGATATATTCAGTCATACCCAGTTTAGCTCCTTGGAAATGAATAGAAAAACATTATATTTTTAGGGGCCAAATGAAGCCAGAAATTTAGGACTTGGCCTGCACTTGTGATATCACGTGTTAAAATAACATTACAATCCTTGCTTACATCTACATGTACTGTATCTGCTTTTCTCTGTTCTCTCTTGACAGAATAATACTGTAAAGGGCCCGCTTTCACGAAGCCCTCTAAACATTATGAGCAAAGAACTATTCATTTATTTCTTTCTTTGATTGGTGTTTCATGCCATACTCAAGAATATTTCACTTATATGATTGCGGCCAGCAGCCTGGGGGAAACCCCTGACCATTCACAGGTTGCTGACAGACCTTCCCATGTACGGCTGGAGAGGACTCACACGGCTCGAACTCACACCGACCCTATTGGGAGCACGGAACTAGCATGGGTATGTAATGCCTAAAGTACTGGTGTCCATGCTGAGAAAGTCTCGTAAAAGTGGGCCCGGGTGCATAACTCACCTGTGATGACTGTTTCTATCATGGCTGGGCTTTCCTTGCCCCCTGACACAGACTGTACACTGAAGACATAGCGCGCCCCGGGGGGCAGGGAGAAGGAGCTGTTCTTGTCCTCGGCTTGCTCCGCTGAGAGACGGGCTTCCCCAGACCGCTGCTGGTCAGACGTCCACTGGAATAGGTACGAGTCGGCTAAGCCTTGCCCGGGCTTCACATTGACCATAACTCCATCTCGTGTTGTCATGAACACTGCAGACTGCGGGGCCACGGGCTCTGAATAAAGGCAACAGCACCAAAGGATGAAGAAGGGTTCCATATTAGATGGCAAAGAAAACCTGTGATTTTCCTTGATATGAAGAATACGTTTAGAAGTTCATCAAATGCAAATATGAAAACTGCAACTCACATATATACTCTATCAGCCCTTATCTCACATATAGGTTATTATGCACTAGTAGCAAACTTTATCTATGAACAAAATGACAGGCAAACAGTGTATACATACCAACATTGCAAACGATCAAAATCAGAAAATATTAGGAGTTGTTCTGGCACAGAAACCAGTGAGCATCAAGGAATTCAAAACCTATGCAAGAGAATCAAATTGATCGCAAATTCTTCACTGGTTCCGAAAGGTCAACCTATTTGGACACACAGACAGTTTGATAGATATACGGACAGTCCCAGGTTAATAATCCTCATTTTTCAAGGAAGCGTTGACCAGAAAGAATAGCACATGTAAACTAGAAAGAGGAAAACTGGATGTACCTGTGACAAAGAGCTGTGTATCTCCGCTGGTGGTGACCAAATCTCCATTTGTGTCCTGTACCTGCGAGTTGACTCCCATAATGTAGGACGTTCCTGGTGACAGTCCCTCCAGTGTAGTGGTCTGCTGGCTGGGACGGTACAAGCGGCTGCCATTGTGCGACCCAGACAGACTCACCCATGACACCTCCACACTGTCAACCTTCCCTTGCTCTACAGGCTCCCAATTCATCACCACTCCCAGCTCAGGGTCTTCCTTTATACTCACCAGCTTCATCTTTGGAGGATCTGAAACAAGAAAATAAAAGACATTTAGATTATTCATTCATATATATATGTACAATATACAGACTTTTTATAAAGCAGTAGCAGATTCCACATGTACATGTAGTTACTTTTGACTTCACACAGTTGTTAATCATCCAAGACAGTATATAGATTTCTATCCTCATAAATTTCATCCCATTTTGAATTTACTGACAATTTATCTGCTAAAAATAGTGTGCACAAATGTAATGCCCACTACAATACCTCAATTCCTCAACTTTTTTGCACATGAAAGAGTAACTTTCAACATGATTTATGCACCTTCTTAATTTCTTGTTGGAGACAAAACTACATTGTTGTGTTTCTTCGTTTAATTCTGGAGACAAAACTACACTGGTTGTGTTTCTCAGTTTAATTTTGCAGTAAAAACTACATTGGTTGTGCTTCTTCATTTGATTTTGGAGGCAAAACTACACTGGTTGTGTTTCAGGGCTTCACAGACAGTGTAAGTTTACCAGTATACACAGAACAAATCCCATGGACTACATGCTTGAATAACCATCTTGCAAACATGTTGTATAATGGTTGAAGAATTACAATACCTGGAAACATAAGGCTATCTCATCTATAACAGTAAATCATTAAAGCCTACGAACACATGGTAACTGGCACCCAGAGTTTCTCTGACTGTAGTCCACTCTGTTCGCTGTTAATCCCTGTCCAGTACGTCTCTCCAGGGAGCAGGCCGGAGTAGCTGATCTGGTGAGGTTCTCCTTGACCCTTGGCCGCGAGGCAGATGTGATCAGTCACAAAGGCAAACTGTGGACGTGGCCAAATGGTGGTGTTGAAGCACTGGACAGAGCCCTTGCCTTGGGTCCAACGCACAGTTACCTGGGGATCCACCTCACTTCTTACAGCAGTCACATCCACAGGAACAGCAGGGGCTGACAACATGCAAGATTCGGTTGAGCTCAAGGTTACTTGACTTGATGTGTGAAAGAATTAAGTCAGGCTTATCTGGCTTCTTACATTTTTCACATTATAAACTTTTTTACATTGTGAAAACTTTCCAGGTAACTTTCATAAAATTGAACGACTTTTCGGGAACCTTTCCTACCTGTAAAGTTCAACAACTTTTCAGGGGGCTTTCCTACCTGTATAACTCAAAAACTTTTCAGGGAGCTTTCCTACCTGTAAAACTCAAAAACTTTTCAGAGACCTTTCCTACCTGTAAAATTCAACAACTTTTTGGGGAGCTTTCCTACCTGTAAAATTCACCAATTTTCAGATACCTTTCCTACCTGTAAAATTCAACAACTTTTCAGAGACCTTTCCTACCCGTAAAATTCAACAACTTTTCAGAGACCTTTCCTACCTGTAAAATATAACAACTTCTACTTGCTATATGTCCCCTCACATGCATAAGAGAATAACACATCTCACCAAGGTACAAATGATACCTCTTCCCTTATGTTCATTTCCTTTGTCGTTCGTCTTCTTTTTTGACACATTTTTTCAGAAGACCATGTTATACTAAATGTGATCAAATATAGTTGCCTACTATTTTTGACAGACCATATGATGCAGTACACTAAGACTTTCTTCTACCTTTATTAATAAGAGAATTAAAAGCCAAAACTCCCTTACTCCAGGAGAGGAACACTTGTGCACACCTCTTAAAGAACCACTGACATGACACAAACTCCACTGGTGTTTTTAGTTTAAAATAAGTTGACAAATTGAACACCTGTATTAAGTTTTAATCCGTAGGCACAAATGCATGAATTCAAACATGTTTTAAATCTGAAGGACTCATGATGTCACAAGTTGTGTAGGTCTAGGCCCATTACGATGGCATTTATTCCCTCAGTGAATGGTGGAATTTGCATTTCGTGACCAAAATAAACCCATTCCCAGAGCCCCATTTAAATAAAAAACAGTATATGTGCGTTCTCCAAGTTTCAATTTTCATCTGATAATCTTCTTTTCTTATTAGGAAAACTGCATCCTTGGCGCTTTAACATGGGTTTCATTTGACTCTGATCTGGTGCTCATTTGGTGAGGTTCATAGATTCATTCATTCTCTCGTCTTGGTATGGCTGAAAAATTGTTGGCAATGACATTAAACCCAAGCATACATACATATATACACACCCATTCTCTTGTACTCGGGTACACTGGCCACCTGTCTGTTGTCTGTCCCTGTAGCTATCACCCACACAGCATACACATCTCCGGGAGATAACTCTGTCAGGTTAGCATTCATGAACATGGAGGAAGACGCCTTCACATCGCGTTCCTCCACGTCAGGGGAGTTAACCTGTGACCAGCGCACTGTGAACTTGTCGGCACCCTCAGAGCCCGGCAGCCAGTACACAGCCAGGGTGGTGTTAGGGGTAATGGTACGGCGATGCATAGACAGTATGTACGGGGTTAAGGGATCTGTAACAGAGGACAGCAGCGCTATGAACTACAGTTTCACCCACAAGAAGGGAATTTTAGAGGCCAAAAAAAGTCACACAATATTACTGTTGGCACTGAAGCTTACATCATCCCAGCTTCCAATCAAACATCAAAACACCTTTCTAAAATCAGTAGAACTCTCAGAATCAGGAAAAACGTGCAACTTAATCACAAATGAAATTTTAAGTCATTAAGGGTATTTCACGTAGGCTTACAGTACAGGGGCTGAATCTACAAGACCATTTCTGAGATGAGCCACAATATCGAGTACACGTTATTTAGAGCTTATTTTTGGGACACCAGTAATTAGAAATTTGACCACTGCATCAACATTATCAGTTTAAAGACAAATATGTCAAAATATCAACTTCCAATGAAATAACTGTAATTTATAACTCATGCACTTCTTCAGTAAATCTCAACTAATCACTTTTAATCAACTTACATGTTTTAGAATGGCAAGGCTGAGGTTACTAAAGTTGTCTACAGCTACATACACAATTTCTCAGAATTTTTCTTAGAATGTCTTGGTGACACCAAACTCAGCACCGTTCACAATAAATGTCCACCTGAGTCTTATTATTTCATGATTACAGACATTTCGACTCTCCTATTGTAAACTTGGCTGAATATGACAGAGTATTAAATTCATCATCCACCTTTGAACAAAACAGACATTGAAGGTGAAAATTCCACATATGTATGACTTTCTTGGAAGCCTATATGTTACCTAGTAATGTGTCCTCGCTCTCCAGATCCAGCACAAGTGCACCCTGGGAATGCAGCTGAGCATACACAGAGTAGGAGTTGTTGACTGGCAGGGGTTCCGGGAAATCCAATCTGATGAGTTGTCCCCCTTGATCTGAGTACTCTGTAAGGTTCTTCTGTCTAGAGGCTGTGTACTCTTGACCATCCTGGTCAGTCACGTTCAGCGTGGCATTCAGGTCATCATACACATTCCCAAACAGGTCCAGTTCCACGTCAATCGAGGTGGGTGTTATCCCAACGATGGTCACTGATGGACCTACAACACAACATCCAAGCCATATATGCGATTAAGCTTACAACCAGCCAAGATCCACGGGATTATCTAAGCAACAACGAAGTGAATATGTGCATGTAAGGATGAATCACAACTTTTGTCACCCTGCACTTACTGTTATCGCTTCTTGTGTTAGTTTTTCCATCCTTTTTATACATGGAATGAATTTTCTGTCTTTCCATCTAATTTATTTCCTTCAGGTTTTCTTCATATACTCAGGAATATTTTGTCAGCTTTGCACTGGTTATATTAAAGCTTGTGGATGGAGGAATGAATGCTGTGCCTAATGGATACCTGCACTGTCCTGCGCAAGGTACTGGACAAACAGCTGACATAGAATTCTCACAGTGTTCTCAAAACAAAGAGACTCTAGAATAACTATAAAATCATGATGAAAATTTCCACGATTTTACACACAGTCAGAGGAAAAGACTGTTGACAACAATTTTTGTGATAATGGAGAGCAAACTTGCGGTTCACCGTCACATGATATTGATTATGTTCTGGAAGATTACTTTACGATGACGTTTTTACTAATGCACGTCATACAACAACATGTATTGGCTTGTCAGTAATAAAAATCAGATGAGGAAAAAGGGACACTGCATTGCACCGCAACGTGATATTACCAACTGTTGACGCCGTCCTTGCAATGCCTGATGACAAGTCCCCTACAACAGCTGTTATGGTGACCTCATATCTCTCGCCCTTGATCAAAGCTCCCAACGTGGTGTTGTAAGGCTCAGTGGTCTGGGGGACTTCCTGTAGGGAATACAGAAACCCTCTGCCTTTGGACAGCATCACTTCGATGTTAAAGTAGTCCACTTTACCGCCCCGGGGCATCCAGGTCAGAAGGAGTGTGTCATCAGGAGACGGATCATACTTTTTCAACTCAAGGTCATAAGGTTTCCCAGGATCTGCATAATGATTTACAAAGACGTTTAGTGTGTGAAAAATAGAAAAAGTGTGAGAAAAATCAAACAGAAACAGTAGAGTCTTTAATACATGCTCACTTGATCATGAGCATGTGACCTATTATCCTTCAACTAACCAGATCTCTTTCGAGTGGGGCTTCAGTCCACATGTGCAGAACAGGTCATATGTGGGATAACAAAAGCACCTGGTTATTTATGCTTATGCTACAATATTACAGACTTTGGCCTAAGCTACAACATTACAGACTTTGGCCTGTGACCTATTATCCTTCAACTAACCAGATCTCTTTCGAGTGGGGCTTCAGTCCACATGTGCAGAACAGGTCATATGTGGGATAACAAAAGCACCTGGTTATTTATGCTTATGCTACAATATTACAGACTTTGGCCTAAGCTACAACATTACAGACTTTGGCCTATGCTACAACATTACAGACTTGACCTATGCTACAACATTACAGACTTTGGCCTAAGCTAGAACATTACAGACTTTGGCCTATGCTAGCTACATTACATAATTTGACCTATGCCATGGCAGACTTTGGCAACAGTCCAGGATACAGCTCAGTGTTCATTTTTTTTCCTATGTATTAGTCTATGCTATCACTAGACATGGGCCCATGTAACGTCTCAGATGACCCATATTAAAACGTTACATGAACCTGCTGAAGTTTGTGTAACTGCTGATGGCTACAATGTTTTAATGAAGCCACATCAATTTGTCCTGAAGTGAAGAAATCACAGTCATGTGCACTGGAAACATCTCTCTGGCTTATTCCTAACCATGACTTACATTTTGCAATCATTACAACACAATCGTAAAACGGAAACTGAAACAGGAATTACTAAAGAAAGTCAAGAAAACCAACAACGTATTATAATTCATTCTATGAAGGCTGCTCAGTTTATGAATGGTACAAAGCTCAGAGAAAACTACCACATCACTTCTCAACTAATTTTAATAAGAGAAAAATAATGCAGATTCTCAAAGTACCAGAATAAGTGTCTATTACTGGCATCCATGATTTTTTTTGTGAAGAGACAGCTATGTTCCATTCAGGTTTTTTTCTAACCACGAGAAATGTCGGAAAATTACATTTTAAACAAATTTTGAGTTTTAATGAAATGAATTACATTTTTAATGCACTGGTGATGAAAACATATCGAGTTTTCTTTTCTTTTTCAAACTGAGTTTCTAAAAAGAAATCGGATAGGAACACCCCTGCAACTATTGCAATTTACGTGCATTCCAAAACACTACCTGTAACAGCAAATTGTAAAATAAAGATCTGTGCAATATTCACAGAAGTTATTCCCTGCAGGTTCCTGTTTGATTTCTTAAAACAGTAAAAAAACTGGTAAAACGCATGAATAAAATAAATCCAGGCAGAATCTAGTTGTGTTCACACACTTACACAGTGAGACATTGAGGTAGGGACTGGCTGAGGAGAGATGGCCGTCCACAGCCCTCACCCTGACCTGGTAAGTGTCCCCTCTGACTAGTGACCAGACTGTGTAGTTATATGCTCCGTTCACAGGCTCCAGGCCCCGTACCACGTGGTCAAACCTCAGCCGTGCATCGTTGAGTGACTGCCCTTCCAAGACAAAATGATCAATCACACCTCGAGCTGTCCAGGAGAAGGCCAGCTCATCGGCTCTGTCTCTGAACTTTTCCACTTTCACGTCAGCAGGGGTCGGCGGGTCTGTTCAACGAAAGAGAAGAAATGTCAAAATGTATCATTTTCTTCATCTCATAAGCACCAAACATTTTTGATGATTTATATCGTGGCGAGCAGTTCTGGGTGAGGCATGAGAATCTTTTTCTCTTCTACATCTCTTTGGAGATGAGGCTGAATGCATGTTCCTAACTGAAAGCACTTGATTGTACCAAGGATATACACTTTTATAGGGAACACGCATCCTCTCACCAATAAACTTCTAACAAGGAATAATGCATGTACATGTAGTTTGTTTTTTTGAATTTAGCTAAATGAACATAACACTGTTAACACATCAAATACAGTTTTACTTATTGGGTAAATCTGATTCAGTTCCAGCTGGTTTGGATATTCAGTACATGTATGTCAACAGGAAAACAGTTCCATTGTTTTCAATTCAATTCGATTATGAACGGGCAATTGTCCAAAACACTGATTCCCTGATTTGTACCAGAAGTATGGTATATCCTCAAACGTGACAGGAAGGAATTCCCTCCAAACAGAGCTTTTAGAACCCTATTTAACTAAATCCAGTGTGGTCTGCATAGATGTGCATTAGAAGGAGTTGTATCAACAGGAAATTCAAGTCCATGCCCAATAAGTAAAACTATTTGGCCTGTTAACAGTGATGCCCATTAATTAAAATTACTGCATATTCGAACCAGACAGAACTGAATCAAACGTTTTAAACCAAATATGTTAATACATGTAGACTGAATTGCCCCACAAAGTAAATATGTAACTGTATGTGGTGTCTCCACAACACTGTATTCAATGCGTTTGCTGCGTCAATGAGATTATAATGCTGCAGTGTCGCAGTACGCCCTTACACATCTGTACTGTGGCATTAAGAGCTGAAGCATTCTTGTCCCCCATGACAGCAGTGAGCTGGACGATGTACTTCTGTCCAGGCATGAGGTCAAAGAATGTATAGTTGAGCAGAGACTCAGTGCTTTGAGGGAAGCTGGGGTAAACCTTGCCCTCTCTCTCCTCAGAGCCATCTGCAGCATACACCTTTAGCAAGAAGACGTCTGTATTGTTAGAACCCGCTACCCAGGTCACCGTGAAAGCTGTACTAGGGGAGTTCTCGACTCTCTCCACATCTACAATAGCTGGCGTCAATGAATCTGAAACAGATCAGCTGGTTATAAGTATATATGGATAGTTTTTATCTCTCATTCTCTTAAAGGAAGGGGTCTCACTAATAGCTAAAGCACTGGTTGGCCAAGATTATCAGACTCTTGACCAAGGCAGTCCTGAGTTCAAATCCGCCCGTCGCTGTCACCTTTTCGCTGTGGTTATATGTCAGGGGGTTTGACCATGAAAAGGTTGGTGATTTACACCAAGCTCTAGTTTCCTCCATCCACACACCTGTTTACTCAGCACAGAAGTGAAAAATTCTTGAGTACTACATTTGAACACCATGCAATCAATTATTCAAGCAATCTTACAGAAAAATGTAAGCAGATTTAATAGACAAAACTGTTACCTTACACCTTTTACATACTACGTATTCAACAAACTAAGTAATATTTTTGTCATTTCACCTTGATACTGTATTCTGTTAGCAACAAAACAGTAAGTGCCCCAAACATGCAAAATGCTTGAAAGCAGCTTGATGTACCAAATGACTGCAATAAATATTAGTCAAAATAAATTCCAAATTAAAGCTGTTCATAGGTTCTCTCAAAAATGTACCCTGTTCATTACAAATGTAACTGTCGTGATGACACACACTGTTGCCATGTCAGTTACGCATTCTGTGTAAAACAGGGCCCAGACGTCCTACATGTTGCCATTTATTCAGGTAGAAGGCCTGTACAACACTGCCAGTATTTAAATGTAGGAAGCATACCCAGTGATATGGTGGAGGTGAGTGGATAAGTCCAGGTGTCATTGTAACGCGTCTGTAAGCTGACCGTGTAGTTTCTGCCAGACGGCAACCGGTCGTTCTTCAGAATGATCCTGACGAGACCATGTCGGCCCTCCGTCCTGACCACAGTGACGTTGTCCGGCAGGTACGTGTTCCCTAGGCTGTCGTTCACCTGGGCCTGTAGGGTGAGGTTTTCCCACGCCTCCCCAAACAGCGACACGTTCATCCCAAGCAGGAAAGGCGTCACTCCACTCAAATACAGATTGGTCAGGGAGGTCGGCGCTGCAAATAGGACCAGAACTTTCATTAAAAATATGCTAAAAAATTTCACTTCTTCATAAAAATGCGTCACTGACGTCAGCTTCAGTGTATACTTCAGCAGTAGCCGTTTTATGGAATCACACCAATAAGGTAATAAAACCATGAGTGTGCAATTTTTACTACACTTGATAAAGGGACAACCTGTGATTACGTTCCTAATAATTTACATAATTTCAATTGCAGATGAACACAAAGAAAGAAAAAGAGACCTAAAGATGCTCTGACCACAAGTGTCTTGCATAATCAATGTAACCTATGAATTTCATGATTTTCCTAATAGTTTTCAAGACATTAAAAAATCCCAGAAAACCTTACCCATGGATTAGCACACTATAAAAACAAAAGAAAATTGCTATGTATGATTCCTCCTGTGAAGAAGAGGAATAATATAACATTTATCAGGACATAAATATTAAAATGTTGACACTCAGAAATAAATGTTTCATAGCAGAACTGACCAAAGGTGAAAATTTTCTCCACAGGCTGGCTTGGCTGTCCATCTGCCAGTGTTTCCAGCATGACATGGTAGGTTTGACCAGTGGTCAGTGGATAGAGCTGGTGATGGTAGGCAGTCACTGATCGGTCCCGGGTGGTGTTAGGGAGGACATCCTCGGCGACAGGGTCAGTGGACTGGTCAAGCGGTGACCATGTGATTCTGAAGGAGTCGTGTAGGTTGTCTCCGTAATTCCAGAGCAGAGTAGCCGAGCGGTCTGGAGAGATCTCAGAGCGGTCAATCTTAACTCCGTATGCCTGAGCTGGCACTGGGGAAAATCATGTATTAGTTATGATGGGCATGCAGCAATATGCATAATGGCTTTATACTACAATTTACCTTTTAACAAATGTATATACATGTACACATACAGCCTTAGGATGCAGTCTGTATAACAGCAAGTATTCAACACTCCCTGATGAAACTTACTGTGACATATCATCTCTGAGCACTGCATTTCAGTTCAGCTTTTTTCACAAGAATCACATCACTTGATTCTGATTGATTCATCCACCTTATAGGGCCAGTCAAGAGTTTTTTGTGAAGTTTGATTAATTACTTATCTGAAAAAAGTTAAGTGTTCACATCAAATATCATTATATTGGCTTTATGTGCTTCTGTAAGTTAATTCTTACAGACCAAGCTTTAAATGAAATGCAGTGTGGATTTGATAGAAGACTGTTTATGAAAGATTCATCTAGAAATATCAGGACTTCTATTTTGCAGGTTTAATATCTGATTACATATTTTATGATGTCACACTATTAATAAATAACTCAAATAAATGCGTAATTTTTTTCTATTTACTTGACTCTTGTGTCACTTTAGGTGACTTTCCTGTTGTGTTTCTGACCCCTAAAACCAACACATTAAAGAGTTACACCAGTGTCAAAACCTATGAGTCTTATAAGAAAGATAAATTTATCAAAACTCAAAACTTGTCAACC
Organism: Acanthopleura granulata; assembly: GCA_016165875.1. NCBI lineage: Eukaryota > Metazoa > Mollusca > Polyplacophora > Chitonida > Chitonidae > Acanthopleura > Acanthopleura granulata. The sequence continues at coordinate 1,634,338 of JABBOT010000023.1, read as the reverse complement.
ACAAAAACAAATAAATGCAGTGTATTAAAATTGCTTTTTCTCTTTTCAAAGGGTAATATGACAATCAAAATATTCTTTTCATGTGCATGGTGTGATGTTAACCAAGAACACATGGTGTAGCCTATCAGGGACGCATAGCCATTGACGTCATCCAAGTTTAAATGCCTCAGTCCACATCATACACGTGTCGGATTCATGCTCATATATGGAATAATATAACATCACACACGGATATTTTTACAGCAACGGTCAAATTGTTTTTCTTTAGACAAGTCTTCGGTTATAGGGATAAAACAACATCAAATTCATCGTGAATTCTTCTGAATCGTTGTGTTACTTCTCTTCCAGTTCTTTCATCAGTTATGATTTTAAAATTTCTGCCCAGTCTCTTGGAGCTGGAGTATCACTTTACAGCTGTGGAAACTTACACATTTGTATGGTTCGGTTCAGAGCGGAGGCGGACTGGTTGACACCCACGGCTGTCAGTCTGAAGATGTATCTCTGACCAGGTGTCAAGTCACTAAATGTATAGTTGAGCTCCTTGTTCACATCTTCCACGTCTTCTGTGATGGTGTCGTTGTTGTACTCAGAACCATCCACCGAGACCAGCTCCAGCGAGAAGCTCTGGCTGCCTTCACGACCTGGAAGCCATACCACTGTAAATCCCGTTTCTGGCGACAACGGATCACGCCTCAGCTGTGTTATAGCAGGGGAAAGGGAATCTGAGAGAGTAAATTTAATGAAGAAACATATTATTCACATGAGCAAACTGGTCTGTTTGTTTTGCTTGCTCATGATGGTGTCTCGTTGCAGCAGGCCCAACCCAAGGCCCATATATTTACAGTACTGTCTGACTGGAACACTATGCCAAAGACACCAGACATGACACCCCACCCATGCACATTATAATAACAACAGGCCGATCAGTACCTATTCCTCATCTGCTGAGCGCCAAGCAAGGCAGTGCCAAGATGACCAAACTGGTGATCAACCTGGTTATTCATGGAGGAACTTTCTTTGAAACATGCATACTGAATAACTAGTCCAGGTCAGTGTTCACATGCATCCAAATACCAATCACAACAGGATTTCACTTCTCACTGGTGAGGAAGATTTTTCGAACATGTTAATCTCAGGGTAGCGTATTTGAATTTTTATTTTACTGGAGTTTGCTGTCCGTTAGCTTACCCAGTGGAGACGAGGCTGAGATAGGGAAACTCCAGCTGTTGTTAAAGAGGGTCTGAAGACTGATGATATACTCCTGTCCTGGGGGTAGGCGGTCTCCGCCAAGGGAAATCCTCACCAGGGCGTGGCGCCCTCTGGGGTCCTCCACCACTGCAGGCTCCGTGGGGTAGTCACTGCCATCTACATCACTGATTCGTGCCAACATGGTTATATTCTCCCATGCTCCATCAAACAGAGACACATTCAGCAAAGCACCATAAGGAGTCAAGCCAAGAAGGTGGACATCATTGGGGGCTGTAGGGGCTACAACAAGTACACAGAAAACAGACATTTGAGCCATAAAATTGTAACTAAGACACAAGTTACGAATAAAATCACAATTCTGGAACCATCAGCAACCTTAGAGTCATATAGTGGTGAGAACCAGGACACAATCAATGCTTTTTTATTTATTTATTTGATACGGCATACTCAAGAATATTTCACTAATACAACATCGGCCGGCATTATGGTGGGAGGAGGAAACGCACAACCATCCACAGGTTGCTGGCGGACCTCGATTGTTAATTATGCGATAATGAAAACATACAATATCAAACAAAATTTTTAAAACCAGCTAAAATAATAGAAATAAAAGCGGAAAAACAATTCATCCTTAACTGAAAATCTGATTTTCCTCTGATCTTGTAACAATGAAGAAAATCAAACAAATGAACTACCAGTACTAGTAAATAGATAAGTTTCAATCGAAGATTGTGAGTATCAAAGCTTCCAACACTGCTTTTGATAATATTTAATACTTTATAGACCAAAACATATAAGCAATAACCACAAATATCTGACAGACTGAATGTAACCTTAACTTGCATGATTCTCCTTTGAGTCAAGATATGAGCAACTTACAGAAACCTGACTCACTGACCAATCGGAATAGAGAAATCAGTATGTACATATGCAAAATTTCTGCATGGATCCAACTGGTTTTCAACCTTAATCTGAGATTACACAGAAGTAAGCTGTCCACAAAATTTGATCAAAATCAAACATTATTTAGAGCAGTTATTGCAGTGAAACCAACAGCCTTTCGTGAAATTCATTAGACTGCAAAAAACTATGCAGAGATAAGGACAGTTATTCCAACTTAATCTGAAGTTTCACATTCTCAGTGTAACTTTAATACGAGTTTCATGATAGTGCCCAGGGGTCTTTTTTACGAGGAGGCTGTAAGGTTATGCCAAACGTAACTACCATGGTGACGTATCTGTACAGTATGTGTCGTCATGACAGTTACGTTTGACAAAACTTACACCCTGTTTGTAAAATGAACTCCTGGGTAGTTTTCAAAATATCAAGAAATCAAATCCACAGACCCACAGAAAAGCAAATGCTATGTATGATTGCTCCTTTCAAGAGGTGAATACTGTAAACGACCTAAAATTTCATCCACAAACTGCATTTTAAGAGGTAAATAAATGTTACAAATTTTATACTTGGTGCTGAAACTGACAATTTTCATGTACGATATCCTCCTAGCGTCTAAACAAACCTCAAAACACCTTCTTACAAGCGAGCTCAGAATCAGGAAAAATGAGCAGCTGAGTCTTGGACGAAATTTTAGGTCATTTAGGTTATAAGGAATAAATGCTCAGGTAGAGATGGCCCACCCAGAGTGAAGATTTTCTCCACAGGATCCCCCAAAGTGTCCTCCACTTTAGACTGGATGTGTACCCAGTATGTCCTGCCCACTGTGAGAGGAGAGATGGTGAAGGAGTGTCGTTCCATGTCGGGCGTCAATGACTGTCGGATCTGAAAGCCTGATGTGGTGACCTCGGGAGAGCCTAGCTCCGCCCAGCTGATGACAAAACTGGAATCTTGGTCGGTCAGGTAGTCCCACTGAAGTACCACAGAATCCTCCAGAGCCCCTACAGGAGGAGTTATCCGCACATTCGTCGGAGGTACATTATCTGAAATTTCAGAGACACATCGCACCAGATTAAATATCAAGCCGTCATGGAGAAATCCCCGATGCCTGAAATCAGCTTTGTCTTACAAGAAGAAGCTATTCCAGTCTGGTTTACATCCTTGTGGTTACTGATATAAGCAGATGAAAGTTGTTTAGAGCTCTCAGCCAATGAGACGTGACATTGGGTCATATCATTTACACCTGGAAGATCGCGCACCTCATTTGTTTAGTTGCAAAACTTGCAGTAAGATGTCTTTATCTGTCTTAATATTGAGGCTGCCACTCTGGTTTAACTCATATGCTTGGGTGGGTGGGTGGGGGTGGTTTAGCCCCTCTTTCAGGCAAATGTGACATTTGTTTAATTGTAACTTCAAATTAAATGCATACTCGATGTGTTATTTCATCTTACTCCAAAATTCATACTCTTATATTAAACTGTCACACATGTGGCCTTCAATAGTCATATCTCCTCTGTTTTCTCCCTTTATTTCTTTATCTATGGAACATAAACAGTAAACTGGAAAGATATAGTCGAGTCACTTCTCATGTGATCAACAGGTTTACCAGTCTCACAAATGAAAATGTGCATTTATATCTTAATTTATATCGGGTTCACTTACGTGTCAAAACATCCCAGATGAGTGATGAAGCCGTCTTGTTTTTGCCATTGGCAACAATAAACACTCTGTAGTGCTGACCAGCTCTAAGATTTCGGAATGTGTAGTCAAGGGGCGTGTCCACATTACCAGTACCAGCCATGACAGGAATATCCCTGCGTTCTGGTTGGTCCCTGGCAATAAGAGTGACAGTGAACTCTTCAGCCTGACTGGTTCCTGGTACCCAGCTAACGTGCAGGGCCTCATGAGGGGCAGTGTCATCCAGCCTCACATCCACAATAGCAGGGGTAAGCGGATCTGCAACAAGGTAAACAGCCCTTTACAAACAGCTGATCATGCTCATACGGAAATAAACCACTGTAAAGATCAATAACTGTAAGGTGTATTTATAGAAATCATGAAAGTTGTCAAGGTCCATGAAACAAATGACAACTCTAGAAACCGACTGCCTGACAAACAAGTACATAAGTCTGCTTTTCTCAAAATGTATATTTGCCGCACAGATGTTGCAACTTTATCAAAAGTCTTCAACAGTCACAGAAAAAAACAAAAACTTTTAAAGGCAGAAGGTCATAATCTGATTATCCAAACTCCTACCTAAGAAGAACATCTTTCAAAGACAGAATGTCATAAACTGATAAGTAACACCCTACCTAAAGAGAACATCTTTTACAGGCCGAATTTCATAAACTGATATCCGAACTCCTACCTAAGAACATCTTTTACAGGTAGAATGTCATAAACTGATATCCAAACTCCTACCTAAGGAGACTATAGATGTGATTGGGTAACTCCAGGTGTTGTTGTCCACTCTGGTCTGAATGCTGAGCTTGTAGTTCTCCCCTGGCACTATGCGGGTGTCATTGTGATACAAGACCCTCACTACTCCAGTGTTTCCTTCATCTCTCACCAGACGTACATCACTGATTGGGTAAGAAACATTCTGACTGTCTGTCACATTTGCTCTCAGTGGCACATCTTTCAGGGAGTCCCCAAAAACTGCCACCCTGATATCGACCCCACGTGGGCTGACCCTGTCAACTGCCACAGCAGAGGGGGCAGTTGGGGCTGAAGGAAAACACAGACAGACACATACTGTATTTCATCTCAAGGTTGGCCAGTAAAAATTCCCTTTCAGAGGCACATATAGGCCTTAAAAAGATGTGTTTGATGCCAATTAACACTTAAGAAATTAATCAATTAAGAAATTAAACATCACAAAACCTTTCAAGTGACCCTATAAGGCAGATAAGTTAGTCAGAATCAAGGAAAATATGTCATTTGAAAAACTCCCAGTGAAGTACAGTATACAATTGTGCTGTCACTTGCTTTACGATCAGATTAAAGCCAGTTTTTCAACACGCATTATGTCGTTCACGGGATAAAAACAGAAAATGTGCAAACTTTGGAAGTCTAAAGGAAACTTTGAATGCAAATTTAGCCACCTTAATTTTTTTATTACAACCATAATTTATGTCTTTGACGGGTTTATCAACATTAGGACTTTGCAGAAAATATAACTGGCCAGAGAGAGAGAGGAATTCTGTCAAACATCCTTAAAAATAACACCAGGTTAACATGTGAAAAACTGGAAGGTACACTAAAGGTGAAACATATTCTTTTTCACAGTGAACATCTCTCATGTAACATACCAAAAGTAAACATGGCTGACACAGGATAGCCAGTTCTTCCTCCAGACAAAGTTTCTAGAGTCAGGTTGTAAGTTTGTCCCGGTATCAGTGGTGAAAGCACATGCTGAAATAACATCCCTTCCATGACAGGCTCAGGGACAGGAGATATCTCTGTGGCCACCAAGACATTTTTCCGTGCTCCATATTGCGAAAGGGTCAATAGAAAGCCATCCTGATCTCCTTGTCGGAGGATCCAGTGTACGAGAGCTGAGTCTGTGGGCGACTGGTCATTACCGCTTACCATCACGTCTGAAGGGGAGCTGGGAGCTGCAGACAAACAAGTAAATGTACACTGATATCATGTCTAACGTACAAACTGTAAGCGCTGTTTGGATGACAGACCCACATTTACATATACAGAAATTCTTCATTTGTCAGAATAATGTCTGAATAATGAAAAGATGTAAAATATCAATTACAAACACGATTTCAAAGACTTTTGCAGATTTCTGGCAGACATCATAACACCTTCTTTCCTAAAAGTATGTTTTCTACTGCTCTTCAGAAGAATGACTAACACCAAGAAGAACTAGAATGCAGAAGTCTGAAATAACGACAATCTACCAGTCAGAACAATTCTAAACTCAGAATGTTAGGATTCCAAAGGCATGACACTGTCAGAGTAGGTGAGGTTTTTATTGCTTGACCCTCTCCAGTCATACATGGGAAGGTCTGTCAACACGATCATTGGTATCCCCTGTGCTCGGCCCAGTTTCCTTCCACCATAATGCGGGACCGTTGTCGTATAAGTGAAATATTCTTCAATAAGGCATAAAACACCAATCAAATAAATAAATAAATTATATTGCTCGAGAAATTCACATCATTTTGCAGGCCTCCGAGTAGGTGGAAGGTGATATTATAAACACTGATGCCACTGGCACGAAAATTATGTATGCATGAGTTTACAAGGGTGGAACACATGTACAAATTTTCACCAAAATCAGTGGAGTACTTCAGATGAAATTCCGTGGACAAAATCGTGTCTGCAGACAAACAGGTGATTCCAATATACCCCTTCCTCCAAACTCATAATTGTTGCAAGACGGTGGGTTGGTTTTCCAAAGTCAGGGGATTAAATAACGATATTTTAGGAATCAAACATTCCCCAATTTCTATGTTGGGTCCTAGCAAATTTGATAAGTCACACTTAACTGTTTATCCAAAAAAGCCAAATTGGGTATTCTGCTCTACAGTTCAAAGTCAATATTTCAACCCCAGATGTTAAACTTACGCATTTGGATGCTATAGTCAAGCGCAGTAGCCGATGCATTTGCTGTGATGGAAGTCAGTGTGATGGTGTAGCTCTGCCCTGGGGTCAGGCCTGTAAAGGTGAACTGTTGTGGTGTGTTAGGGTCTCGTAGATCTGTGTACAGAGTCTCTGTCTTCTTCTCTGAGCCATCGGCAGACTGTAGCTCAATCAGGAACTGGTTACTGTGACGCTGGCCAGGCACCCAGACAATGGTAATGGAGGTGTCTGGGGCAGCAGGGTCTTCACGCACGGACAGTATGGCAGGAGTGAGAGGATCTGAAATCACATATCACACAGTGTAAGAGTCTGGAATAACACGGCACCCTTTGAAAGGCATACCGGCCACAAGTTACATATGTAACATACTTTAACATATACTTATAAAGTGATGCATCCCTTAATGTGCAGAGTCTTCACAGGGCAGACTAAAAAATTTCGTTACATCAAAATAAGTTTTGCATCACGTTCATAGACATTTCTCAGGTTAGCATTTTTATTATTATTGAGTCACCCCTAGAAGATCAGGAAAAATATACAGGCCAGATTTAATAGCAAGATTTCATAATGTGAAGTACTTTAAAAAATGCAACCAACAAGTGTACAGATTGTTCTATTCACATATACTTTTATCAATCTTGTGTGTACAAATGTGTATGCAAATCCACAAGGCACATAAACAATCGACATGTTTACTGTTGACAAACGCCCACTTTTATTGTCAAACCTTTTTGAAACCATATTCGAGCTATATTAACTTTCATGACAAGATTTTGATTCAACAATGTGTGGTCAACACAATGAAAAAAAAACGTAAAAAAAATATATTACATTCTGCTAGCAAAAATTTTTCATCCCATTTTTCATCAGATTCTTAACACAACCAACTACCCTAAATGACCTAAAATTTCGTTCATGCTTATTTTTCCTGTTTCTGAGAGTTCTAAAGCTGTTTTGAGGTTTGTTTGGAAGGTTGGGCGATGCCTTTCTCGAAAAATGTGAGTTTCCTCACCAGAAATAATATTTTACGGCATTTATTTGATTTATTTATTTGAGGATGAAATTTTAGGTCATTTACAGTACTTCCATAAGTACAGGGACACTTCAGCTTTGTCTGACCTAAAGTAATCTGTCTGCTGAAGGGATAACTCCAGGCATTATCATGTGTGGTCCAAACTTTGACAGAGTAGTTCTGGTCAACTTGTAGGCGTGTACTATTGACCACTAGGGTGAAGATTCCATGACGACCATCAGCTGACCACCAGATGCTCTCCGAGGGATAAGACATGTTATCTGCGTCCACAATTTCAGCCTGTAAGGTGACATTGTCCCAGGTGTCTCCAAACAGTGATACATTCATTCCAACAGAGTAGGGTGTTACACCAGTCAGCGACACGCCTGTCGGGGCTGATGGGGCTGATAAAACAAAACAAAACCAAATCACTCATGACAGGTCTGTAATTATATTTAGTTCCACTAAATGAAGTTTGTATATAAAGACTCTATAAACTGAAAAAAAAAAGAAAAAAAGGAATATTAAAGTTTCAGAAACATTCACACACCTCAAGTCCAAAAAGTTTCCTTTTGGGAATGCTTGGACGAGTCACATGCTGATGCTATATTAAACTTTCTGTTTACACTGATGCCTGCGATTACGGTCCTATATGGTGTGAAGTAGAATCCTCACCCCTCACCCGAAACTTTACCTTAGCAACACACCTAGCCATTGTTTTCAGTGGGATGAGCTTGTCAGTCACACAGAGGAGGACGATTTCTTACCAAATGTAAAAATGCTTTCCACAGGCTGTCCTGCCATGCCTGCTGAAATGGCCTGTGTGATCACTCTGTAGGTATTTCCAGGAGCTAGTGGCGAGAGGACGTGATCAAAACCTGCGGTGGCCAGCCCATCTGAGGGGACGACATCCTGCACCACTGTGTCTGGGTAGACCCGCTCTTCTCTGGGGTCATACTGAGACCATGTCACATTGTACTGGTCCACTTTGCCTTCTCCCTTGGTCCACCTGATCGTCGCGGAATCACTGGGAGACGTATCGTAACGGTCAACGGCCACGTCTCGTGGTGCAGAAGGATCTGTAGATAGTTACGTGAAATTATTTCATGCAATAATCTCCTGTACTAAACACTGGATTTTTGGTTTAAATTTCAACATTTATGTCTTAATCATACACAGAGGAACATTTTTATGCAGTACCAAGTTAAGAACCATTAGATATCTGTTAACAATTTTTTTCAATAACACAATTTCTTTGCCCACTGCACATTAAGAAAAATCTTAATTAAACAAACAAACAAAAGAAAAAGAACGTAATTCTATTTCAACTACTTGAGACTACATTGCTTCTACCATACTCTGATCATTAGATTGTCTTGAGGTAAGAATTCAATGACCATCAAAAGTTGCTGTATCTGGTAAATATTTTTCAGCAAAATCCAAGAGGTCAACATCTCTTTCATCGTCTCGGTCAATTTTGTGGTCAGTCAAACCCTTTGGAAAGTTACAGAAATATCAGGAATGATTTATATAATACATGTATTTGCACCTAATTTGGCAATCCAATTTCTCCCACAGCAACTAAATTTTGGGTGCTATGTGTGTAGGCATTTAATCTGTGGACTCACTCATTTCCAGCCTGTACAGTAGGCCTGACGCCTGCTGCTCCCCCTGAACCGCTGACAGTTCCACAATGTACTCCTGGCCCGGGGTCAGTTGAGCAACCGTATAGTTAAGGGGTGTGTCCAGGTCTGTGATATCGGCCGTTATGTTATAGTGCCAGTTCTCCATCCCATCAGTTGAATTGACAGTCAGTACAAAAAACTGTGTGTTGAGAGAGCCAGGAACCCAGCTGACCGTCATAACAGACTCTGGTGCCAATGTAGACTTTTCTACCTTCAGCAATGCCGGAGTTAACGCATCTGGAGACACATGTAACATGTTGAAGGATACAAGAAAATGAAATCTGGATACATTTATGGTTTTTGATCAATTGACATACTTGAAAATCCTGTTTCTATTGAAACCATGTTCTCTGTTTGTGCTAGGTTAATATTTTCTAGCTTGGGCGCCACCAGTGAAGTTTCACTGAATTGGGCTCAAAAGTTTTGGAGCCATAGCTTAACTAGCCATATACTAACATGAACTCTGACCAAAGAACGGCATGTGCTAAATATCACTTTAATAACTTTAAATACCAAGAATTCTAGCACATTCTGGGAGGTCCTCCAGTCAATTAATTTCAATGAATCTGGATCAGTAGCTACAGTTATATAGTGCAATGAAGCAAAATATGCAAGAAAATAGACAAGATAGGTAAAATATTGTCTGAAACGGTTCACAATCAACAGGTTTCCAGTAGCTGTGGACTGGAGATGAACAATTTCACAAAATTGTGGCACTGGATGGATATGCAGAGAGTATGCATAACTACGGCAACACCCATTGGGCAAAGTTGACTGACGGGGTTAAAAATGGTAGGAAAAAAATGGTTCCACGTTCAAAATTTACCTGGATCATGTTTATAATCAGGAGAAAGTGTGTACAAAATTGGGAAATTCTATCTCAGCTATAGGTTTAGAGAAATACACATCTTGTCCTGAAGTAGCCGTAAAAAAATATAAACTAGCAATTCTGCTTTTGCATATCTCACATGTACAAACACATTTCACACCAGATCACTGTTAAAGCATTGGCTTGAGGAATCTATTAGGCTCTTCAGCCAATAAGGTCACGTGTTCAAATCCAGCTCTTGTTGTTTTAGGAGCCAGTATATTAAAGTCAAACGGTTTGTTAAGTATCTAACAAAAGTCAGTGTTCAACTCAGGCACTCTAAATTCCTCCAACATGACTGACTTGTTGTCATAGATTAAGGTGCTAAAATTTCTAATATCAATGAAATAAATGAATGAGTAAATAAATAAATTTCACACAATAAATAATGATTACACATCGTGCAAACAGACAAAATATTTTGTTTTCTAGCTGCCTTGAACTGTGATGAATATAAGAAGTATACTGAAAGCTACAGGGCACTGCACCTAGATGAAAAGATGAGACGATTGGGTAACTCCATTCCCCATTGTACTGCGTCTGAACAGTCATACTGAAGTTCCTGCCAGCAGGTAATCGCGTCTCATTCACTTTCAGCCAAGCAGAGCCCCGACGACCTTCAGTCTCCCAGACAACATCGCTGTCTATTATGTAAGTGTTGTTACCATCGTCAGTTACCAAAGTTCTCAATGTGACATCTTCCCAAGCATTGTCAAATAGTGACACATTTAATTTGATGTCAAACGGAGTAGCCCCAACTACTGTGACACTGCTAGCAGATGTAGGAGCTGCAATCACAATGAAAACATTACTGAAGATATTCAAATTCTTAAAGTCATCATACATGCTGGACAAACTATGCAAATGTTATTTTCAAAAGAGTAAAAGAAGCTATGATTTATTTATTTATTTCCTTGGTGTCTTACATTGTACTCAAGAACATTTCACTTCTAAGATGGCGGCCAGAAACTGGGCAGAGCCCGATGGAAACCCACGACCATCCGCAGGTTGCTGGCAGACCTTTCCAGAGAGCCAGAGAGGAAGCCAGCATAAGCTGGACTTGAACTGACAGCAACCGCATTGGTGAAAGACATTTGGGTCATTACACTGCATGGGCTCACAGACCACTTCGGAAAAGAAACTATACACTTTAACTCCTATCATACCTTCCTGCTCTGGCCATATACTTCATGGTGAATGACATGAAAATGTTTCCACACAGGCCTGTATTTGTTTTAATGTAGATAATCACATGCAAGGAATAAATGACTAGGAATACATGCCACATTTAAAGTACTTCAGCCCTGAGAGCAGGTTAGTTTACATCCATGATACAGTTGTCTTTTGACTTGAAAATAACATCAAAAATCAGAACAATTACCAGGAGACACGACATTTTTTAAACTTGTTTACTCCCTCTTATTGTGGCTTAACGTGTCTCTGATAGAGTAGAATTGTAAACAGAAATCATTTTTTCCTGGAAAAAAAAGACAAAACCTAAAACAGAGAGAGAAATTTTACATTCTTACCAAATGTGAAAATTTTTTCCACAAATTTCCCTGGCCTGGCACTAGACACTGTTTGCAGGAGAACTCTGTACGTGTCGCCCAACTGTAGAGGAGAGAGACGGTGTTCATAGGTATTCTTCCCATCCACCACTGTGGCATTTGGAAGAACGTCAACGGTGGAATTGACAGTGCCACCAATAGGAGACCATATAATCCTGAAAAAATCTGCTTCTCCATCGTCAAAGTCCCAGATAAGCATGACAGAATTAGAGGGGGACACATCGGAGTAATCCACATGCAAGTTGGACGGAGACACAGGGTCTGGAAAACAACATTTGTACAAATAGTGAATGCATAATTCCAGTTTAGCATATTGAAAAAACAACAAAAAACATGTATGTAGCAATACAATCACTGTTCTATTATTAATGTTTACATTATATGAGATGTACATAAATAGAAGGAATTATACTACTGTACAGCACTGGTGCCCTATCTATACCTAAATTTGGCAACGCAATACTGTGGAATTGTGAGAATTAACGTCGCCTGCAAATCACGATCAATACAGTCAATTCCAACACAGGCTGTTGATTTTTCAGCCTAGAAAACAGGACAGACACAATACAACATGATGTCATGTGCAGGCTGGCATCATGCCTCAGCTGGCATCTCTGTTGGCCTAGTTAAGTTATATGTTTCTGCATAAGGGTGCATACATTACATAAGTGTTTCAGTCAAGTTTAAAACTGACATTCATTTGCCAAACTGTACTTCGAAGAATCTGGAAAAGATGTCAAAGTAATACAGTAATGGAAAATTATAGTTTGGATATTAAAATTATTGGCTGAAATTTGCCTCCACTTTTTTCTTTACAGTGGAATTACCTACTCCAGCACTGGTTGAGATAGGAATTTGTGTGCACAGGGTGAAAGTTGGGTTAAAAGGCATTACTCATTGCAAAAATGCATAACATTTTGGTGAAATTTAGACCAGAGTACCACTGCAGTAAACAAACCTAAGGTGTAAGGATAGGGCAAGCTCTCTGATAGTTGGTTGCTCCGGAAAGCTGTAACAGTGAACAGATACTCGCGGCCTGGTCTCAAGTTATCGAACGCAGTCATCATGATCTTTTCAGGTACAATCTGGCCTTCGTTCTTGGTCTGGACATCACCAGAAAGTCTTGACCTCATCTCCACAGTGAAAGAATCGGCTGGTAATGCTCCACTTCTCCACACAAGCACCACCGACTGGTCAACTATGCCACGGTTCACCTCAATAATGTATGGCTTGAGAAGATCTGCATATTGACAAATGACAGCAATATTATTATTTATAGCATAATTGTGATGTTACTAATAGTTATTTTTTTTATTAAACCTAAGTTGTATGCTATGACGATTTAGGACCAAGAACCAACACCTTAATGGTCATGTGGCTCACCGGCTGCTGGCGAGTTTGATCAGACCAGGCGTGCTACAGAAAGTTCCGCGAGCCTCCACCAGTGATGGCCCCTCCGTTCAAAGCGACGGCATAATCAAGCCGACAGAATTTCACACTAGAGATTAATTATCGCTATATTCTATATTACTTTATGACATGTGGCCTTTTGAAATATACTGTTATATACGAGATTACTGTTATACCGACATGACTTTTGTCATGTTGTTATTGTTTCAAACAACACTCTTTCCTTGTTACCCGGTGGAACGGTCGAAAAATAGCTTGCTTGTCAGTTGAACTTGGTCATTACGTTATGTTTTCTTCATTTTCACATGCACATGCAAACCCATCCTCATCCACTTCACACTTAATAGATGGAAGTCCCCATTTCTCAGCTTTCTGTGCCTTCATCTTTTAAATCACTGTTCCAGATATCTGCACAACAATCTGTACATTCTAAAAATAGCCATCGTAGGTCAGCCACTGGTTCCGCCAGTGCATCAGTTTTCAATCCATTTTCAGCCACGAACGAAATTATAGAAGAACAAAACTATCACTTTAATCCTTTTCTCCTATTTTTGGCATTTTTTTTGCCATTGTAACCCAAATAATGGCAGCATTTACTACGGTTTTTGCCAAATGCCATCACTATTTGAAAGGGCTGGGAATTGAATGCAAAATCACTTCATCAAAAAAAGACAATCAGATATCGAGAAGGAGGGATTGGAAATTCCTTGTGAGTATATCTTCTCTGGTAACACTTTTTATACTGGGAAGTTAGATGGCATGATTAACAGAGCCCGATGACAGAATCGACAGTAATTGAACAACAACAACGACGACCACTACCCAACAGCTCTTCTCAGAGAAACAGAATTTTCTGACCAGGCACATTTAATTACAGGCATACATGACCATATGAATCTTCAAGCAATCAAAACTTCTGGAAATACCATGCTGGGCGATCCATAGCAAATGTTTTTATAGGTTATGATCGAGGTCAGGGTTGCCCGTAGGAGGCATGCGGCCTGTGCATTTGAAGCTTGGAGGCAGTCAAACGCGCCCTCGAGTTTTCTTCGGTTGTAAATCGTCATAGTATACGAGCTTTGAAAATGCTATCTCTGGCCTAGTTCAATTAAATTTAGCATTGAGCTCTTTTTTTTTTAACAGGAATAAAACCCAAAGTAGGATAAATTCACAAAAGGCTGGATTTCACTTGTTATGTGTGACTATTGTACACTATCGCTGTCGGTGCTGCTCAGGCTTTCCTCTGTCGGTAGTATTTTGATTTAAACATTAAACTACAGCATTATATATGCTCAGGTCACTCACCCAAGGCCACACGTGTAGTTGAGGAGATGGGCTCGATCCACGTTCCATTGATCTGAGAGACAGCTGTGGCTGTGTAAGTTTGATTGGTGGGAAGCCGCTCGTCGAACCACAGACGTAAGTGGCTACGCCGTCCATCTCTCTTCCACTCCAGCACCCTGTCCGGGAAGTAGCTGTTTCCTTCTTCATCTTGCAAGGAGACATTCAGAGACTTAGTCACGTCACTTCTGATCGTATCAAACATGTCGACTTCCACCTCAGCCGAGTTGCCTCCCAACTCTCGCAGACTCACAAAGGTTGGTGCAGTGGGAGCTACAGAAGACAAGGTCAGACCATAAAAATACAATTCCCATTGAATTGGCTGGACTTTTAGTAGATGGGGTAAAAGACAGAAACTCATCCTACAGACATGTGTACCTAGAAACAGCTCCTTGAATGTATGCTACATGTATATGTATAAAGTATTATGTAACACTCCAGAGGGTAAATGACCTAGATCACACCGCGAATAGATATGACACTTTAGAATTGACAGATTGACTAAAAGTACAAACTATACAGAAAATGACATGACGAAAAGGCCTGAATGATTGCATCTGATATCCAGTTTGAATCTCTTAAGATTCTTTACAGAGACACTATCACCACTTTCCTTACAGACAGGTCAACAACAGTATTTTTCTGGCCACTTTAACGTTGTGGTACCACAGAGAGAAATATTGGAAAACTGAGTTTTAGATAAATTTTGTCAATAAATTGAATTTTTGATACCTTAATAATGAAAAAGTATTGAGTTTTCTGATTTGATCAAATTGAGTTTCTAAAAAGAAATTAGCTAAAAAAAGCCCCTGATCTACAAAACACACATACAGTACATCAGCCAACCAGTTTAACATGGATATTTCTACACTTTATGTACTTGTCCATCTTCAGCAATTGCAGGGAAAATACAGTGATATGGCTGAAATATTGCACGTGGTGCCGAGCCACAATGATCATGAATTCATTCATTCAACAGCTGTATTTATTTATTCATGCTGAGTGTTCCACACTAATACACAAGCCTGTGGAAACTGCCTTGCACAGACTCAATTTCCTGTGGCATTTCATGACAGAACTGATGGAAGTTATAAAAAGCTTACCCCAAATTTTCCTCCAATCCGTATTATAAATATGCAACTCACCAAATATAAAGCGAACCTCTGTGGGTGAGGATAAGACGTTTTTGTTGACCACGCTCCAGATGGTCACCTGATATTGACTGCCAAGAATGACCGGAGACAAGGAGACGTTGTGTAAGCTTGTACCAGAATCCTCTGTGACTGGGACATCAGCGTGGAACACCACCCCATCAGGACCCTCCATGGATATGCGGTGAAAGTCTATGACCCCATCACCTTCCTCCCAGCTCACTGCCACTGTATCCTCTGGGGACGTTCTAGATGGCTCAATGCTAACAGATTTGATTGGGGATGGACCTAATGTGGAGAAGACAATGTATTAGCATGGTGACTCTGGAGTGTGAATAGCTCAGTGTGCCATGGCTTTGGACTCCTGAAAGTTTACTTACCTCAAGCGCACTTCGGTAAGTGTGCTAAGAGGCCTAAGTTCCCAAATGGCAAGTTGTATTAGCACATATATGTGGATTGTACATATTGGATTTGACACATGGGTTATTACAGGTGTATGTCTCTCTGACATCAGTGGAACCTGTTGACTACTTCAAGGTAGGTATCTTCTGTTAAAAATATATATAGATTTTAAGAGACTGTGATGCTCATTTTATTAACGAAACTGGTCTTCAGGAAATCAACTGGATATTGTTTTACTCAGTAACTCCCTAAACTGTGATTGTGGACAAGTAAATATTGGTAAAACTCACTTGGCTTAGAGTTTAGAGTGACTAAGAAAGTGCAGAACAAAACCCCATGAAACAGAGTCCTGAACATCTCCCATAAATATATAAGTAAATAATTTTAAACAGATGACTTCCAAATACTCAACACCCCAGCGCAGGCAAACGTATACAATGGCTTACGCATGGAGAGTGTGAAGTTAGAGCTGGTAGAGGACTGATCAGCCTTTTGAGCTGTTGCAAAAAATGTGTAAGTTTCTCCTGGAACGAGGTCTCTGATGGTGGTCTCCCCTCTCTGCTCCTTTTCAGTGACTATTTCCAGGATGCTCCCACTGCCACTGGGACCAGCCGACCACCAGCTGATGGTAAGTGTGTCCGGCACTGCTGAGCCACTTTCCCAGGTCAGAATAGCTGTCCGTGTTCCATTGGCGTCTGACTGCGTAACGACACCCAGTAACGATGGAGCAAGCGGGTCTGTACAACAGAAAATGACAGCCACACACCTGCAGTCTGAATAATAACCATGCTGTTTATCTTGAGACACAAACAAAGATTCTGCACGAATGACTTCCAATAAATGTCAGAGTTCATTCAAAACAATCTGGTAACTGAGTTATCATCCAAACACTTCCATGATTTATATCATTTATGTGAAAAAACAGATCTGCAAAAAAGAGATGGAGCAATCCTTCACATGCATGTATCCATCTGTACAGACAACATGCAAGACAACTGACAAGCTGCCCAATTGCTAATCAAAGTTCAGCCAAAATACTGCTGAAATCATGTAAAGCCACAACCATTCATTTAAAGAACAAAACTGTCTTCTTAAGATGCATGATACATGCCAAATGTATTAAACAAGCCACGAACACAAGCTAGTAGTTTTATACGACTGCTTAGTGCAACAGCCATTAACATGCCTCTGTAAAAAAAGTTTTGCAAAGAATTGTATCTTATACTTTTGTATTTAACTTGGTCACAGACATAATTTTTCTTGTTTTACAGGAGTAGATAAATGTTTACTATATGAATTTATACACTGTCTATGGCTTATGATGTTTGTTACTTATCTTTAATAATTACCCATCAAATTTAGAAATGTTTACAATATTAATTAGTCCAGCACATATTTGTGTACAGAGTATTCTTGGACATACAACAAATGGCCAACACTTACCGACAATCAAAGGTAATCTTGTTACAATAGGTGAGCTCCACACTCCATTTGAGTAGGTCCTTATGGTAGCAATGTACGTACGGTTTTCAGGCAAACTGGTCTCATTATAGGGGAAACGAACAACCTGGAAGGTTCCAGATTTTTGAACGACAGTTCCATTGATACTTGGGTAAACATTTCCTTCTTCATCCGTAAGTGCCACTTCCACTTGAGGTGCATCTGTGTTCTCCCCTAGCAAGGTGACATTCATCTCAAAGGCATCTTGGTATACCTTTCCCACGCTGGCGCGGCTTGGAGCAGCTTTGTCTGTAGAGCAAATGGCAGCACATGCAATTTAATATCATCAGCAAGACAACACACTGAAGCTTTTCTCTACCCAAAAGCCACAAAAAGTTCAAATGGAATCCATATTTAAAAAGAAAAGACAACAAATAGTATAACCGAAGATATTTCAGAAGAGGGGCCTATACAGACCTAAATGGGCGTAGGCATATCTTTATAACATGCTTAGTAACTCTATCAATCACTGTTTAATCTGGAATTTTTACAAGGCCATGTGATGTGTCATTTTAGAGAAACTGGAAACACAATGTCGCATCATCCATACCCTCGAGACGAGACACTCGTCCCGAAACACAAGTATGGTTCCCTTTTTTATTACAATCGAAGGCCATGCATTGTGGCCAAAAGGTTGAAACCTTGGGGAATGGCCCCAGGCATATTTTACTACCACTTTCTTATTGAAAATGGCTTTAAAGTATATCAGAATTGTCTCATAATCATAAGAAAAACAGTTGCTTTATTACTATTTCTATATCGCAAAGTGATAAACCAGGACTGGGTGACGTCACAGCTAAACAGAAGTCTTCTTGGGTGGTAGAAATATCTGGCCCTTCATTGGTGAAAACTGAGAGTATGGCTGCCTGTTCGATTTTCTCCATGTGGGTGTTTTTGCTTGCAGTGACCTGAGATATCTCAGTTATCATATATCACAAAAATATAAAGTGACATTTTTTGAAAATATGAACAGGACTCCTTATCAATACATATACACATTTGGTCTAGTGTTGTGTTTTCTTTTAAAATTTTGCTAGAAAAGCTATCCAGCAAACCGTAGAAAATGGCTTTATATCATGGCCCATGGGTTCGAAAAACTTTCAACTGAAAACACTTACTTACATGTTACTGGTTGCTTGCACATGAATGACCAACTATTTAAGTAACAACTGAATATCAAATACAAAATCTGTGCTATAAATACACTGAACAATTTCATGGAATAAAATCTCATTCAAAGTGTGCACCGGCCATCACGGCACCACCTCCATATCATTGTACATCCCGGCAACAATGTGCCACTTACCATAAACAAAAGAGATAAAAGATTCTGGTGACCTGGCGCCATCATTGACTGCGGCCACACTGACGTCATACTCCGTCCCTTGGGTCAGGGCAGGCAATGGTACACTCAACTTTGCAGTTTCCTCCACATCTGGATTTTCTGGGGTAACAAAGGTGGTAAAGATTTCCACACCAGCTTCAGCCAGTTTCACTTCATAACCTTTAACTCTACCAGACCTTCCTGGGTACCACGTGAAGAGAATGTCGTTGGTACTGATGGCAGGTTCCACGGCCAGTGACTCAGGCATGGCAGGATCTGTAACCAAGTCCATCACAACATTTTTAGTCATAGTAACTGGGTATCAAAGTAACAGTTGGGTGGGTGTGTAAGAAAGAGCAAAAGTCCCTTTTGTGAACAATGCATATTACAAACAACAGATTCCCATTGAAAATTAATGGTCCTTATTCGATACGAACGTATCTGGGACAAGGAAGATGATCGGGTCAGTGGGCCATTTTTCTCACCACAACTACTCTGAAACATATGGTTCGTTTACTCACCTAATGCTATCATGGTTGCAATGCCCGGTGATGTTCGGTCACCCATGATGGCTGTCACCTGGAACACATAACTCTGTCCAGGTGTTAAGTTATCAAAGGTGGCACTCAGGGAGCCATCTGGGTTGACACTGGTGGGAACATATGTCCTATTGCCAGCCTCTGAACCATCCTCTGTCCTCCATTCTATTAAGTATTCTTCTGCAAGCCGGTCCCCAGGCATCCAAAACAGGGTATAGGTGCCAGCAGTTAACCTGGATGGCTGTCTCTCCAAGACTGACGGAGCCAGAGGATCTGGTAACAAACATGCAGGTATTACTAGCCAGGGCTTTATTTTCGTCGCTTTTTTAACAGAATCATAGATTACCATAGATTTAATAGATTTATCTGTGCCTAAATCTTGTTGATCCACCAACTAGCTTAGCAAAGTGCAAAAGCATAGAAACTAGGAATAAAGAAATGTAACGCATGGTTGACGTTCTCGATATTTCAGCTAAGTTTTACTGAAGATGACAAGTAAAACTTAGTCGAAATATCGAGAACGTCAAATGTGACAAGTAAAACTTAGTCGAAATATCGAGAACGTCAACCACGTGTTACATTTCTTTATTCGGAGTTTCTATGCTTTTGCACTTATCTGTGCCTTTCACCTGAATCCTGTTCAAATCTAGTATCCTAATAATATGATTCAAGTAAAAATTTGAAAGCATATAAAAGTAGATTTTGGGTTATTCTATGTTCATAAGTTTAATGATCTGAAACAATGCATTTTTTTATCATAATAAAACAACGAATTTGAATTTGACATTTTCTACAGGTATCCAAGTAGATTCCCGTAGATTTTGTTTACTGGAGTCATGACTAGTGTCTGATTACCGGATTCCAGTTGAAGTGATAACACAGGTAAAATAAAGTTAATGTTTTCAGCTGGCTCCATGCACGTTCTCATAGCACAAGCTGTTGGTTAGGGCAATGCCACAAGGAAATTTAACTCTTGCTAGTTCTTGGCTACAGCCGGTGAAGAATGTCCCATGTCCCCATCAGAGGTATGTCAGAGGGAGCGACACACTAAGGTTTAATCTCAAAACCCGAGAGGCTAATATCAGAGCCACCCCAAACACGGCTTCTTATATGTGTGTCATAACTGAGGTGAGATTCAATGGTTCGAAGGAAGAAAACACACACAGAGATGAAGCAGACTCTGTACATATAGCAGGCAGAACATGGTTACTGTCTGCATTGCTCAGACATGGAATATGGCCATGATTCACACTCTAGAGAAGGGCCCATAACAGTAAAACACTGGTGAGCACCAGGCAATACACACGGGGCATGAGAAACTGCTGGAGAACAACGAAAACATACCACATGGAAAGCACTCAAGGAACGGTTACTCCCAACAACAGTAACAGTAGACAGCGAGAAAAGAAAAACTGGCTGGATCATGACAGGAGGAAGGGAAGTTCCCAGGCTGATTATAAATATTTCTTCTATAGTGGAAGCAATTGTCCACTGAGGTTCATGAACACATAAGAAATAAGAACAGAAGCACATGGAAATCCCCTTTATCCAGACATGCCTTTAGGACAAAGAAACAGTTTAGGATGCATGTTACCACATATATGCATATTTAAAGATTTCAGAAACAATTAATGCTTTTTACAAAGCAAGGCAGACAACTCACCCAGAATAGTTTGTTCCTGAGATGTGACAGGCATTGTCCAGGAGCCATTGTAAGCTGTCCTCACGCTCACAGAGTAACTTGTGTTTGCAGGCAGGGGGGTGTCCTCGAAATTCACCCGCACCAACCTCTGTCGTCCTGTCCCCTCCCAGACAGTCTTGTTACTGGTGTAGGTTTGTCCTTGACTGTCTCTCAGGGTGACCTCTAGGTCAGGAGTCACTGTAGCATTGCCTAACAACGTCACTTCCAACTCCCCACCATACTGGGTGACCTGGGTCAGCTTCACCTCTGTGGGAGCTGTGGGCACTAAGGGTTCGAGAAACATACCAAAATAGGATAAAGGTTGACATAAAACCGTTTTCTAAAAGATATAGTAGGGACGCCTTATCTTCCAGGAAACTGGGGAGAATTTATTACCTTATGATCATCGTCATCAAAACTATATAATACACTGACATTATCATCAGCATCTTAAAACTGTAGGTAAATGTTAACAAAGACTGAGAAAAACATTGCACAACCAACCATCTCTGAGAATAGAACACATTCAAAACTGTAACAAATCACAGGCACTTACATGAAGTGAATGTAAGGTAGGCTGGTGGTGACCTGACATTTGGATCTATCACGGCCTCTACAAAAGCAGCGTAGCTCTCCCCGGGGATAGTGTAAGGCAAGGTGATGTTGTAGGGCTGAGCCTTGTCATGATCGGGTGAAGGGATATAGTCCTGCTCCAGCCTCATGCCATCTGTGCCCTCAAAACGGATGCCATAATAATTTACCATTCCCCCTCCTGACTTCCAGCTCAACACCAGACTGCTGTTGGCTGGATCAGGGTGGGGCTCTACTGTTACTTTCACTGGTGTGGATGGTGCTGGAAGATGTCAATTAAAGGATTTATTATGTCTTTAAGGGCTCCCTTGCAACAAAAAAAGACTGATGATGTACAAGACAATATGATATGCATTTCATAAATATACGATTTGGACAATTATACTAGGCCATGTGACAAACCTTTTCATGTTGAATTTGTTAGGCTTAAATGTCAGATGGCTTTTTCAAAAGCACTCAGAGGGTCAGTTTTAATTCTAGGTCAAATTTTGAATTATGTGTATTTGGATAGTAATACACCAAAGGGTTCTGCTTATGGTGTACACATATCTTACCTAGTAAGATATTAGCTGAGCACTCAGGATCTCTTTGTGTTTTAGCTGATTGATTCCGCTTAACCCAACAGTTAGGGCTGTACAACATTTATGTTTAACCGAACGTAGTTTAGGCCTACATTATAGGCACAATACTGACCTATGTTTAGGCCCCAAAACAGTACTGAAGCAAAGAATTTCTCAAATATATAATTGTGTTGCTGTGTGTGTTGCTGTGTGTGCTGCTGTTGTCCAATCTTTCTACTGGAAATTTAAATGAGCCAAAAACTGACCGTAGTGCAACATCTACACTGTTATAATGTATCAGATTTTATTGTGTGACGTCGCGCTGTCTTTGATGTGCCATCATAAACATGGGTCAGTAAAAGGAACACCTGACATCAATAAAACGACGTCATAAGATCTTGCTGTTGAACATTTGATGGGACCCCTATCGGGTTATGATGCCAACTTCGGTTAACTGTAAGTCTCAAAGAACAAAAGCTTACTTAAAAAGAGTAATGATGATTTTATGTTATAAGGCAGTGAAATCAAAAGCATTTAGTGTTGATAACACTTTAGATTCTGGAGCAATTGACACTTTTTGTAGTTTTTCCCATAATACATTTCACATAGCAAATAGCAAATGCTAGAAGTATCAGCAGCAATTTTTACTGAGTTAGACCAAGACCACAGCTAACTGAACTTACACGATATCTACAGGCCTTTCTTTGCTCGGCTCAGCCTTTGGTCATGCCTCACTACTTCGGTATTACATTGCCAGGATGATTTTATGAACAGTTGCAATCAAAGCGTGTTTGAGACACCTATATCTGAACAGTGTAGTGATGGAACTTGTGTGGAATTCAAGCACCTGACCCCAAGGTCAAAAAGCTGTCTTAGACTTAAGTCAAACTTAGTCTTAACTTCAAAACAGTTTACTTCTCAAAAATTGTGACTCACATGAAGAGTTATAACATTAATTCCAAGAGTTGCATGAGACCTTCATGACAACAATACAAGTTAGCATTAATGTTCAATTCTAAGATTAGGAATAATGCCATAAGTTGAGAACTTTTGCCAAGTTCCTGGGTTGTAATACTGCTTAATTTCTGCTCTTCAAAATCCATCTGTGGCAAAGTGAAACACCATTTAGAAATCATCCTGCGCTTGAGTAGAACATGCTTTCTTAACACTGTAAACCAGGATAATAGTGGCATTTGATATCTTAAGTGACTCTTGGGCACTTACGCTGTGGCACCATGGTTGCGATGCCCGGTGACGTTTGGTCACCCATGATGGCTGTCACCTGGAACACATAACTCTGTCCAGGTGTTAAGTTATCAAAGGTGGCACTCAGGGATCCATCTGGGTTGACAGTGGTGGGGACATATGTCCTATTGCCAGCCTCTGAACCATCCTCTGTCCTCCATTCTATTAAGTATTCCTCTGCAAGCTGGTCCCCAGGCATCCAAAACAGGGTATAGGTGCCAGCAGTTAACCTGGATGGCTGTCTCTCCAAGACTGACGGAGCCAGAGGATCTGGTGGTGCAAATATAATAAGTTACAATGCTGTTTTCCTTCTGAACATACCAGCAAGAAGAATCTTTCAAAAATCACAAAATTATGTTTTTGTCAAAGACCTACTGTAATTCTTCAACCTTTTCAATCATCAAAGCAGTTTTCAAAGTGTAGTATATGCGTACAGTTATTGCAAGAATGAAGTCAAAAATGATTTGTCGGCATAAACACCATGGTATAAACTACATAAAATTACAAGAATTACTTCTCTAGACATTACACAGGGTTCACATTGCTAGCCATGGAAAAAACTCAAGCACTTTTTAAGGACTTTCAAGGACTTCAAAAACAAATTCAAGTACTGGTCCCTTGTTAGCTCCGTGAATAAAGGGCTGAAGATTTCCAATCAACGCCGTATTGCACTATTGCTGTATTGCTGCTATCAGCATAGGCCTAATTGATGTTTGGCTGCATTGCGGCGACTCGCAGTCAAATGGCCATCATCCGTTTGAATGCATGTCTGCGAACAGGAGGAAATATTGCCGCAAGGATCATTAAACCTCTGGTTCCATACGGTCATGCTGTACACGTTTCACTTAATTCCACAAATACAACGTATTCTGTGCATATTTCGCAAAATGACTGCGGTTTAATCAGGCATCCACGTGTGTACAACTAACGCCACTTTCGGCCAAGGGTTACTTTCCTTTGCGTTTCACCAGGTGTGGGTACTGGTATACCATTTGATGGCACATACATTTAAAATGTTAGACTCCATAATTTATTTATTTGAATGTCTGCAGATAACCTAGTTTAACACTGTCCAAGTTGAAATTTCCATCTATTTGGCTTCCTGTTGAATTTATTTATTTATTTGACTGGTGTTTTATGCCATACTCAAGAATATTTCACTTACACGACGGCAACCAAACTAGGTAGATCCCGGGGAAACACAACCACCCGTGGACTGCTGGCAGGCCTTTATTTTAAATTTCTGACATTCATCACCCAAACTGAACAAAATCGCGAAGATTTCCTAACTCCAACTTGAAGCCACAAGGTCATGTGTTCACATTAACTGAGCTGGACGAGCATGGACTTTGCGTGAAAGCACCTCCATGGACTTCGAGTTAGGGTGATAAACCCAGGGTCTCAGTCCATCTACATTTACCATCCAGCATTTAATTAGTGTACAACAACTGTCCACAACATACCTTCTAAGCTTTACTACAGTTACGGTATTGTACAATTTGATTACGTTGCGACATAACTATAGTACTAAGAAACTATGGTGCAAGGTAACCTTGTACAAAGCGGTCTGGGTATGAAGTGACCTGATACCTTTCACTCATACGAACGGAGCAGTATTCCGTGCCCTCTCGCGGAGGAAATGTATGTTGTAGCGCACCACTTTTACTTCTGGCTGGCGAAAATATAGGTCACGCAACTGGCTGTCAAAAATTGACCGCTACCAAATAACTTTATTTCCCAAAATACAAACAAAAATCAAGTACTTTCAAGGACGCGCACATAAAATGTGAAAATGTGAATGTCAAATTCAAGTACTTTCAAGGTTTTCAAGGATCTGTGTGAACCCTGACTACAATTCTCCAAGACAACTGGAAAATCCCAGAAAATATTACTTTCAGCAGCTGTTGAATTAGGGTATCTCAAAATATTCTAAAATAATCTAAAATGCATTACATTGCAATGTTATCAAGTCATGGGCATTATGGAAGTTTCAGTAGTTAATAAATTACATGCAATTCACTTTTGCAAAATAATTAAGGCTTTTTACAAAGCAAGGCAGACAACTCACCCAGAATAGTTTGTTCCTGAGATGTGACAGGCATTGTCCAGGAGCCATTGTAAGCTGTCCTCACGCTCACAGAGTAACTTGTGTTTGCAGGCAGGGGGGTGTCCTCGAAATTCACCCGCACCAACCTCTGTCGTCCTGTCCCCTCCCAGACAGTCTTGTTACTGGTGTAGGTTTGTCCTTGACTGTCTCTCAGGGTGACCTCTAGGTCAGGAGTCACTGTAGCATTGCCTAACAACGTCACTTCCAACTCCCCACCATACTGGGTGACCTGGGTCAGCTTCACCTCTGTGGGAGCTGTGGGCACTAAGGGTTCGAGAAACATACCACAATAGGATAAAGGTTGACATAAAACCGTTTTCTAAAAGATATAGTAGGGACGCCTTATCTTCCAGGAAACTGGGGAGAATTTATTACCTTATGATCATCGTCATCAAAACTATATAATACACTGACATTATCATCAGCATCTTAAAACTGTAGGTAAATGTTAACAAAGACTGAGAAAAACATTGCACAACCAACCATCTCTGAGAATAGAACACATTCAAAACTGTAACAAATCACAGGCACTTACATGAAGTGAATGTAAGGTAGGCTGGTGGTGACCTGACATTTGGATCTATCACGGCCTCTACAAAAGCAGCGTAGCTCTCCCCGGGGATAGTGTAAGGCAAGGTGATGTTGTAGGGCTGGGCCTTGTCATGATCGGGTGAAGGGATATAGTCCTGCTCCAGCCTCATGCCATCTGTGCCCTCAAAACGGATGCCATAATAATTTACCATTCCCCCTCCTGACTTCCAGCTCAACACCAGACTGCTGTTGGCTGGATCAGGGTGGGGCACAACTGTTAAGTAAACTGGTGTCGCTGGAACTGTAATGAAGAAATGGTTTTGTTACATGATTTTGATACATGAGTCTGGCCAAAATGAACAAGCACTGAATCCACACCATGGGATTATTATGACAAATTGCAATTTTAAATACAAGCTGGAAAAGAAAGGTGCAGTGGACAGGAAGTCCACGAAGGCCCATAGCAGCTAAACAGGATTATGATTTGGGTTTAGTGTTGTTTTCAACATTATTTGAAAGACAGTATATCTTTGTATGTAGGATTATGTAGTGACGTGAATCAATCTAAACAGTCCTCTTGCTGATTTCAAGCCAGTATGTAAATAAGAACTTAAGTGGTTGAAGCACATCATGTGCATCTCAATCAAAAAAACATGTGTGACGACCACGAAATGCAAGAAAGCAGTTATACTGGATTACACTGGAGTTACAAAAATCAGTCCCAAATGTCATCTCAATGTGGTTTTCATTGGATGAAAAATATTTACAATATCTTGTTCCCAGGAACACATGTGATGGCTCGGATTTTCCAAGATGGCCAACTGCATCCTTGTTGGGTGAGTGCAGAGTGCAGACAAATATGAAATGGTTCTCTCACTGACCACTGGTTACAGTGTAAGAATGAACATTTTTGTTGGGAAACATGTGTTAAAGCAAAGTATCTGGTGGACAAGAACAGATGTGATAGACAGACAGACCTGTGATGGAAGGACCACACATAGGAAAAGCATTTCTGGCCTCCAGTACTTTCGTGATGGAGGACAATTATGCATTTCAGACCAAGCCCTGCTATATCGAAAAAGCGATTTCATCTTATATGACTGGTATCCAAAAAGGCCTACACACCAATCTAAATGACATGACATCCTGCAGTGTGGCTCCCAGGTAATAGGGGCTTTTAACGAGGTAAGCATCCAGTTTCCATGCAATGGCGACTAAAGCTGGACTGATCTAGTAATACTTCAACAGTCTGAGCACAAATCGTTATTGCAAAGGCAGGTATCAACAATAGGCTCCACCTGCATTGGCCCGCATTACTTTGGGTAGGAAATGTTCCCAACAGCACTGATCAGAGTTATTTTAGCCACTTGTGTACGTGCCCGATGCTGAGTTTATTCACCCAGCAATGGAGCAGCAAACAATCATTATGAGAAGTGATGACACGTTTCATAGTGGCAACTTTTCATTTTACTTATGCAGACATCACCATTCAAAGTTTGTCCCCCCAAAATAGGAAAAGGTTATTTTTAGCACTAGGCAGAGATATCAGAGTTCAGTCACTCTGCAGTACAGCCTCATTCACAAAACATACTCCATATGGTATTAACAGAAATTCTGTTCACAACTAATTAAAGAAAAGATTTGTATCACACTGAAATTTTGCAAGCGCTTAGAGCTCACCTTGGGTGTAACTATAGTTGAGGCCTGTGGCGATCTCGTTTCCCTGTATGGCAGTCACAGTGAAGGTATACTGATCCCCAGGTGTCAGGCCAGTGACCGGTATGGATACTGTCCTAAAGGACTCCTGGGCCATCAGCGTGTAGGTGGTGCTGTTCCTAACACCGCGACTGTCTACCCACTCCACCAGGTAACTCTCCACCGGGCTCTCTCCTGGCAGAACTCTCACAACAACAGAGTCAGAGGAACCTGTGTTCTGTCCGTCTACACCCGGGGTCGTCTGAATGCTGGTAACTGTTGGGGTGAGTGGATCTGAAAGGTGGATAAAAGTCTTAATTGGCTACGAATTGAACTGTTAATATGCACAAATCTCGTCGGCAGTTAATGTTGTTCAAAACACTCACATACTGCTGCTGAAAACATCAAAGAAGGATTTTCATTCATGCCTTATATATTCCTTTGCATTTGGCAAAGAAATTTCAGGTTGTAATTTCTTAAAACAACTATGATTACATGAAATAACATTTTTATAAAACGAAATGAACATCTTGATATCATATAAGGCATTCAGAGAAGACCCGGTGACAACTAGCCAGACCGAGCAGTTAGTAAAACTGCAGAAGTTAGATGCCAAGTGATACTTTTAGATATGTGATTTTATATCTGAATGAAGTGCAATGGCGTCATTGTATAAAGATATAATATCAAAGTAGATGTGTGTTTAAATCATGTATACACAGAATTAATGAAATCCAGTTGGTATGAACCACTGAATGCAGGAACAGATCTGCCATTAACAGACTCTCCAAGCATTTCCATCCAAAAACACATTTAGTATTCAATCATGTCTTCAGCTTACACCAAGCACAGGTCAAATAGATTGAGCTTGCTGTACATACAGGGTCATAGCCCTTACAAAGAATTTTAACCATACTCAGAGCACTCACTAGGAAAGCCTCTGACCACCCTTTCACAAAAATGCATGACTTGTTTTCAAACTTTCAGATATCCACTTACTTAAAATCACAGCGTTTTCAGTCATGACAGGTATACTCCAGTTGCCATTATGCCTTGTCCTGAGAGACACCTTATAATCTCGATTTGCTTGCAGAGGTCTGTCAAATGTGCTGAGTCGTACCATTCGATCTCGTCCTGTGCCCGTCCACGTGGCATTTCCACCCGACAGGAACAGGCCTATGTCCTGCCCCTGTCCATCTTGTACATTAGCTTCTACCTCTGGCGTTTCAGTTGTGTTCCCTAATAAGGTCACTCCTAAGTCTATTTCATAAGGAGTGATGCCCAACAGTGTCACTGCTGTTGGGTCAGTTTCAACTGGAAATAGAAAAAAATTGATGTATTAATAGTAAAGTTAAACAGTTAATGCTTTAGGATGGGCTCAAAAAGCCTGCAGTACTATGGCAAATGCTTAACACATTATTCAAAAATCCTCCCAAAATAAGAAGTTAAATGTAGAAAAAAAAAGTTCATTAAGATTAAATGAATGCAATAAATGAATGAAAATTGCAGTTTCTGAATGGGGTGTTCACTGTATTGCACATTGGGACGGTAAATAAACTTGCCAACAGAGCCCAGAGGTACCTCCGTATAAATGATACAATTTCTCACCGTATCTGAAGCTCTTAAATGCTGTTTGTGATTGGATGTCATTGGAAAATGCCTGCACAGCAAAGAGATATGTGCCTCCCACAGTAAGCTGAGGCAGTGACACTGAATAAGGCCCTGGATCAGAAACTTCCGGTATGTATTCTCTGTTGATGTTAAGTCCGTCATTTCCAACGATGTTAATGCCATAGCCATCACCTTTCCCTCCTCCAGACTCCCATTGTAGGAAGAATGCATCCTCTGAGGAGGTCAAAGTTCGGTCCACGTACAGGGCCTGTGGTTTACTGGGAGCTGAAGTAAGCAAAGGAAAGCAGTATTATACAGTCTACAACAAATAATTTTCGCGGTGATCTCAATTCAAGCAGCTCTATCAAACAATAAAATGATTCACATTTCACACAGTTAATTAGTTAGTTTTGGTTAGTTCAACCTTAGAATTTAGCCTTGTCATAATTCTCAGAATACGAAGGAGTATATCATGGAGGATTTATTTGTTTTGAATTTAATGCTGCTTGCAACAGCATTATGGTCTCATCAGGATGTTGCCTCCATGTAAGCAGACAAGATGCGCTTCAAACATCTGTACAGTGTTGCCTCAATCAAACGCCATGCCCAAGGACACCAGATACGACGTCCAACCACTCACACTGGCCTCACCACCACTTGGCGGTGAGTGCCAAGCCAGGCAGTGCCAAGATTACCAATGTTAAACTCTTAGGCATGTCTGAGTTTGGGATCTAACTGCGGATGTACCATTTACAAGGCAGAGGCTGATCTCTCCTCTACAACACAACAGTCAGTTAGCATGGCAAGTAAAACCAGAGCAGTGTGATGTAGTTGAGAAATGGTCGCAAAGTAATGGGGGGAATCTGGCCTATGGTCAATTTACCTCAGTGTTTTCATTCTTAAATACTGTTCATGTAAATACTTTAACAGTAGCACCTTAAATGTTCTCTAGCGCCACCGCTTCACCAGACTTGGGTTAACAAAATTCAGTTGTTAACTGCAATTTATTAGATGTCACTGGTCTACAATTACTCAAAATGCTCTATCATCAGATTTAATGAACAGGAGCAGAGTTTGACTGTGAAGGCCACACGACGTACCAAATGTGACAGGGTAATCTAGACCGACGATCGTTTGGTTTCGTGCTGTGACCCGAACCGTGAAGATGTAGCTTTGGCCGGGTGTTAGTCCAGTAATGGGTACATCAATGGTTGGCCCTCTGACCGCTAAAACGGGACTGCCGGTCAGATGACCATCCTCCGTGTTGTCAGTGGACAACCACTGCACTGTGTATTCCTCCACGGCAGGGTCCAGCTGTAAGGTCAGTGTGGCGGTGACATTCTCCCCATCCTGTACACCCTGGATGCCCAAAACCGAAGGCATCAAAGGATCTGTGAAAACATACATATATTTATTTCATGGTTTTCTCAGTTCACGTATATACATTGTACTTGCTAAACCATAACGACAGAGCAGAAATAAACTAAAACAACTCCGTACCAGGGTTCCATGGCAAAACAAAACAGGATTAGACAGTATAAAATACAATCAATTCAACTCCTTTTAAATTTGGTCATATTCTTCATCCTTTCATTACATTTGACCATTGACCATTTGACCATTTCATGCCTCTGCCTGTAATAAACGTGTGCTATAATTTGCAAACTTATAGTATTGTTGAAATTTTTCTAATTAAGAACAACTTGAGAGATCAGACACTGTGACAAAATTTATATCTACGCTGTTGTGTTTACAATATTACTTGCTAGCAGTTATATTTTATACTGGTTAATTTTACCTAAGAACGTCTGCTGCTCTGCTACTGCTGGGGCAGTCCAGTTCCCATTGATGAGGCTGCGTACACTGACGGTGTAGGTTTGGTTTGGTGGTAACGGGTTGTCTTGGAAGGTGAACTTCAGGAGACGTGTCTGGCCTGTCCCTTCCCATACCACATCATTGCTGGCCCTGTACACCTGCCCTTCATTATCCACCACCTCTACTTCTACCTCAGGGTTCTCCGCTGTCTCATCCAGTAGTGTCACCTCCAGCTCCCCTCTGTTCTGAGTTATCTTGGTCAGGCGCACTTCAGTTGGAGCAGCAGCAGCTGTAACGTATTGAACAGATATTTCACAAATAAATCGAAAGAGTTACACTGATTTCATTTGATTGTTTTTCACACTGAACTCAAGGATTGTTCAGTTACAGGGTCATGGTCAGTATTATGGTTGGAAAGCAGAGTGCCCAGAGTAAACCACTGATCTTTGGTAAATTACTGAGGTACTTTCCCATCTCTGACATACAGATATGAACACCATATTGGTGGAAAACAAGTGGTCTTGAACAAATGTAAGATGGCCACACCAGCACCAATGATTGTATGCTTCTCTCACCAAGGTCTCACTAATTCTCCCCCTCGGCTAATTCAGGGAAGTCTACCAATTCTTTATGCAGGGCCGATATTGAACCTGAACAACCTGGTGTAAATGAATATTGCCACGCAGTTTTGGAGATATTATGCTGGCATACAAAACATGGGCACTGATCTTACTAAGTAGATTAAACGAATGGTCATGCTAACTACAACCTAGTCCAGTCCTCAAGGTTTGCCAGTGAACCCGCACCTAAGTTTTATGGAGTATGACTGCAGTTTTGGAGATATAATGTTGGCAAGCCTACGGAATATTACTTCACACCAGAGAAAGTGCAGATTAAAGGTCTGTAAAATGGCAACTGAGAAGCTTCCAGCAGGCTTCGACAAAGCAAATTCATGATTCTTTATACAGATTCATGAAATGGTTCAGAAAACATTTTAGTAACAAAGGAAAGACATACTACCACAATACTCCGACCAATGTCAAAGCTGACACAGGGAGAAATAAAATCAAAGACAATACAATATGTTGAGCGAGTATGATATCTTGAATTGAGAAAGAATAATTTGTGTTTAACTTAAAGTATGAGCGGCAGCGTGAGATTCACCTTGTGTAAATGTGAGGACAGAAGGCTCGGATGCCAGTCCTCCGTCCACGGCGGACGTTATTGCCACAGTGTAGGTGAGCCCTTTAGTCGTGGCCCCTAGAGACACGGTGAAGGGGCCTGAGGCAGGGTCAGTGGATGTGGGGCGGTAGACCTCCTGGAACTGAACACCGTTACTGCCCACCATCTCCACTGCGTAGTAGTCCACCCGGCCCCCAGAAGAGCTCCACTGTAACACTAAACCTGGATTAGGGCCGCTCGTGTCACGCCTCACTGACAATTCCTTAGGAGGCAATGGCCCTGAAAAATGGGAAGGCACAATATTTTTTAATCCTGTGAGGTGGCGCTAGTGTGAAGCAGGACCTTGAGCCATTGTTACATCAAAATTTAATTGCAGCACTATGTCTGCCATGTTACAATGAATCAGTTTCTATTGTGCCATCTTGCTGTCTTTAATGTGATGTCATTGTGAGGAGCCAAGAAAGGAACATTTAACGTCAATGAAATGACGTCAAGGTCCTGATGCAGGGCTTTTCACGGGTGCCCATTGCGCATACCATACCTTAAGACCTTCAGATAAGATAAATAAAGGGCTATAAAGACTGAGAAATATTCAAAAACTAACAGACTTGATAATATTTCTATCTCGCCTGTAAGAGACCCATGGATGCAAAATCTGGTCTCAATGCCAGCAGTATGACACTTTGAGACACATGAACCACACTTCAAATCAGACACTAAGTAATGAGTTTTGTTATTTTATTTTACAGTAATTTACCCTTTACACTTACTTTAGCAGTGAATAGGCCAGGTTAATGGAGATTTAACACTGACTTACGGTTCACATAAATTGAGTAAGCATTACAATATGCATCCAAATAAATAACCTTTGAATATACCCCTTTTGTAGATGTTAGATGTTATTACTGCAAATAACAAATCATTAAGAGTAAAACCACACAAATCACTTGATTTAACTGTTTTTGGATACCAGTGTTCAGGATATGACACACATAGTTCTCGATGTACTTTGTACAGGCAAGCGAGCAATATATTCAGCTGATTGATGTTTTACTCCATACTAAAGAATATGTCACTTACACTAAAGTGACTAGCATTATGGTTGGAGGTCAGCGCCCGGGGGCGGGGGGGGGGGGCGGTGTGTGATCAACGACCATCCTTAGGCTGCTGGTAGGTCTTCTCATGAAGACAGGAGGCCAGCATGAGCTATGTTTCAAGTCACAGTGACCGCATTGGTCAGAGGCTGCACTGGTACACTAACCAATTGACCAGGGAGGCTCTTCAAGCCAAAAGGGTCATGTTAAGATCATGAGTAAGGTTTCCTTTTTACTGATTTATTTCTTGACCCTAATATGAGTTACATGTATTAGTGCTGATCTCTTCAAGACCATATTAACACAACACTGGTGTTACAATCACCGTCATAAGTGCATGCAACATGCATATCCACATAAATCTATATTAATATAAATCACATGTAGCTGAACTGTAAGTTGTGGGAATTTGCAACAAAAGATGAAGCTCACTCAAAGGCAGGTAGGATGCTATAGGCCGTGATGATACAGCCGGGCCTATGCCTGTCACTCGGATTATGTACATTTGACCAGGTGTCAGGGATGTCAGTGGTATCACCACCAACTGCTGTCCACTTTGAGGTGGTTGTGTGTGTGTGACATTGCCCCTCTCCGAGCCGTCTGTGGCAAACCACTCCACCCTGTAGCTTGTGATGTCTCCAGCCCCTGGGGCTAAGGCCAACATTGTCGTGGTTTTGCCAGTCTGGGAGTCCACGCGGCCGTCAGACACCATTCCAATCAGGGAGGGAGTCCGTGGATCTGTAACATGGAACACAGTGGATGAAAATCAACACTCAAAAGACACCATTCCAATCAGGGAGGGAGTCCGTGGATCTGTAACATGGAACACAGTGGATGAAAATCAACACTCAAAAGACACCATTCCAATCAGGGAGGGAGTCCGTGGATCTGTAACATGGAACACAGTGGATGAAAATCAACACTCAAAAGACACCATTCCAATCAGGGAGGGAGTCCGTGGATCTGTAACATGGAACACAGTGGATGAAAATCAACACTCAAAAGACACCATTCCTATCGGGGGAAGGAATCCGTGGATTTGTAACAGGGAATATTGATTATTGTTAATACTTTTTCAACATTTCAAGGATGAAAATCAAACACTCAACTTACCATATTTAAGGATACCTATACTCCTGAGATAAATTAGCCATGATTGCTGTCTCTGACTGTTTCATTTTAATAATACCCTTGACTAGATTGAAGAACATGTAATGTAGCTTTAATAATGAAATTAATATATGTGGCTTATTTACATCAATATTTATCACCATTCAGAGAAAATTCTATTGATTTGATTGGTTGAATGCTCAACATACCAGGCCGAATGTGATGGGATTGCAGAGGGTATATTTGTGTCCGTATACCCTTGGAGTTTAGGCCTCTTGCCCGATTTTCGCAGAGTCAAGGCAAAACGCGCCAATCCAAAATGTGAACAAAAAGGGGACAAGTTTGCACAGGCAAAAAAAATTTTTTGTCATCTGCATTGATGACGTCAAGGGGGGAAAACTTTCTACGTCTTCCTACGTCTCACACGAATAAAAAGATTCTGGCAAATATATTAAAATGTTATTCCTGAAAATACAAAAGAATCTCATGAACATGCTGAAGTAACTGAAAGTCCTACCGGACTGAAAAGTGCAGTCAGAAGGTTTTCCAGTTTCCCAGAGAAAAATCAGATGAAGGAAATTCCTAGAACAATTATTTTGCTTGGTGGTCCGAAATCAGCATGGAACGCCGTAAAACCTTTGAATGGTTAGTTCATTCACAGCTAAATTACCATCTGAAAACTCCTGTGCCAGGACACAAATGTCGGCTGATATCAGTTTCATCTTTGGTCTGTTTATCGGCGCAGGCCTGCATGTTGGTGAACTTCACAAACTTGACACAGGTGAAGACTGAAAATGCTGAGATTTCTCCTGCCATCACCATTCAAATCAACCAGTTCTCTTTCTAAAAAGATTTCACCAGAGTCACCACCACAAGGATCTGCTGTCATCCCATTTTCTTCATGCCTTTCATTTGATTACCGCTACCCTTGACCTGGACTTTGATATAAATCAGCTGTTCTGCAACTTTGATAACCCTAGCTCCATGCACGGCAACGTCACAGTAACCATCTGGCCTGTAAAGCATTCCGAGTTTTACATTTGAAAATACTCTTCATGGTGATAAATTTGTTGCTTGGCGATCTTTCGGGGATATATAGGTATATATTTGGCTTTGGCCATTAATATTTTTCCTTGGCTTTGCCTTGTAAAAATATTACTGACCTCAGCCAAACATGTACACATATACCTGTGGAAGATCATCACTTATTTACAGCAATATACATGTAAGTAGTTTATTTACATCAATAATATATTTAGCTTATATTTACACAGTGACCGTGTTGCCCATTACCTTCTGCGAGTTTATACTGATCAGGAAGAAATTACATTATTATGTACATTTATCAAAATACAGGGGTGACAGATAAAACCAACAGCAAATATTCAATACCTTACAATTACTTACATCTACAAGAGCAAATAATCATACACATCCAATTAAATTTGGTCGCTATTTAACACATCCAACATATTTGATTCTACCTGTTTATGTATACTTAAAAAGGAAGAACTTCTACTCCTCTGGCTAGAAATGATGTTAACTGCAACTTACTGGATGTTACAGGTTTAGAATTATCCAAAATGCTGGTGAACTCACCAATTTCGACAGGGTCAGGGGTATTGACTGGGCCAGACACGGTTCTGTTCGAAACAGTTTGGACCGTCACTGTGTAACGCCGATCCAGAGCCAGAGGCATTGACTGGTCATAGATAAGTCTGATCATGTGCTGTTTGCCTCCCCCTGGGGTAATGGTGATGTTCTGTGGTGGGTACGCCACCCCCTCTTCATCACTGACCAGCACATTGATACTGTCCACTGAAGCCGTGTCATTCAGGACGATCACGACCAGATCAATGGAGTACTGGGCAATTCCTGTCACACTCACAGAGGAGGGGGCAAATGGCACTAGGAAGACATAAAGACAATGTATAAGTATCACCACCAGGCATTAGTGGAAATCTGTAATGAGAAGGTGGCATATTTTTTAATTCTAGGAGATGGTGCTAATATGAAGCAGGCCCCTTTTGTTGCCATTGTTGTATCAAAAATTGACTGTACCACAACATCTACAGTGTTACAGTGTATTGGTCTCTACTGTAATGTCACACTGTGTTTAATGCTGTGCAAAATTGGTAAAATTCTACTTGTTAGCTAGGGCACAATAAAGGTCTCAAAAACCAATATCATGAATTCAGTGTGTAATGGTTTGTGTATGGTTCCTAGATTCAGATGTGTACACTACAGTGGAAACAACACACTCGAAAGGACCCAGGTAGTGATTTACATATGTGAAGATAGAGCATCGTTGAATATAAACGGTTCTAAATGCTGAGCTGGAATAACTTGGACAATAATTCAACAAATTCAACCAACTTAGTCTGTGAAAGTTTTCCCATATGCAAAGTTTCATGAAAATCCAGTGAAAACTTGGGAAACCTTACACTGACAAGCACTCATTGTCCCTAATCCAAGGTCTCAGCATCACACATCCATAAAGGAGCAAATTATTGAAAACAATAGGTGTAGGTGTTGACAGCATGATGAATCTCTGATTTGACCAAAAAAGAACAAAAGCTGTCAGGCCATTACATTCTAGTCATTTACCTTCACCCAGTTCTTTCTTTTAAGGTATTGTTATTCTCATTTTATGCAAGTGCATATTCTTTTTTCAAATGACGATAACATAAGAATAAAAGATTCTACATATTGTCCTAAAGACAATTGCCACGTTTCATTAAAAATGTCGGAAGACAGTAGGAGAAGTAACAGTTACAAGATAAAACAGATGGACAGATGGACGGATGGACAGATGGACGGATGCCTGGATGCAGCTAATTGCCATTTCATTGTATGCTGGTTGGATAAAGCAATAGGTCACTATTTTATGTTCTCCCATTCATGATAATCCACATACCAGCAATTTGCTTATCAACATGTCTGTATGATATATGGTGGAGACTTTGCTGAGGCGCGAGCTTAGTATTAATTGACTAATAGATGGATATCCATGCTGAACGATGTCAATGTGGATCACTCACATTTACAGATACCATGAAGGGCCTTCACATGCATTTCTCCTAGGCCATCCTTATAAATATGTTCGTTGGGCATAAAGGACTGGCCCTCTGTTCAAAAGTTTTTATTGGTATTTTGATAAAAGTTTTTTTTCTCTCACCATGCTAATTTCTTTAAAATGCCTATCTTTTTCAAGAGCCAGAATAAAAGAAATTTTTTACCAACCGACCCTACTTTTTCTCACAGGGTCAAGTTATGCCCAACAAACAATTTTTTAAGGATGGCACTAGATCGCTTCCATCCCAAGGTAGACCTGTTCTCATGTGTGATTATTCTGAAACATTCCATTGCGAGCAGACGTTATTCAACTAACCATTGACGAACTGCACATTGACTGGATCAGAAACAGTGTTTCCCGCCACAGAGTAAACACTGCCTAAATAGGTGGCCCCTGGTGTGGCTGGACGAGCCTCAACACGGAACTCCCCTGATGGACTGTCTGTGGCAGGGATGGATCTTTGCAAGAACAGGCCATCTGAACCGGCCAAAGTAACATTGTAGTGGTCAATGGTTCCTCTGCCAGACTGCCAGGACATGGTCAGCGAATTGGACAGCGAGGAGGGAGTTGGGAAGATCCTTACCTGACGAGGCCGAGCTGGTGCTGAAGGAAAGAAAACATCGTCAAGTACAAATATCTTCAGTTAAACCATATTAAGTACTGATAGGGAAAAAAGGGATTAGTGTGTCAGCACAACACAATGATCCGGGAGTC
Source organism: Acanthopleura granulata (assembly GCA_016165875.1). Lineage (NCBI taxonomy): Eukaryota > Metazoa > Mollusca > Polyplacophora > Chitonida > Chitonidae > Acanthopleura > Acanthopleura granulata. The sequence goes on along the minus strand of JABBOT010000023.1, from coordinate 1,595,821 downwards.
TCTCACCAATGCAGTCGCTTTGAGCTGAAGTCTACCTTATGCTGGTTCAATCTCAGGCCATATGTGAGAAGATCTGCCACCAAAATGTAGATGGGTTTCCCACGTTTCTCTGTCAGTTTTCCTTCCGTCATAATGCTGGCTGCCGTCATACAGATTAAATATTCTTGAGTATAGCTTAAAACTTGAATCAAATAAATAAACTAAACAAGAAAGCAATCAGAGATTGCAAAAATGTATGTCCCCCCCTCCCTTCAGAAAAATATAAATACAGCACAAGTACATTATCTTGTTAAGAGACTGAAGGCACTTGTGTGAAAACGCACAACCTGCATAAGACGCAAATGAAAGAAAACCCCCCAAAAAAGACATACTTCACAGATATGGATTCAGTAACAACATGAACAAATGCGCGGCAAGAAAAACACCAGAGGAAGAGAAGAGAAAGTTTACAGTCTATACATCTCTGTTCCTGTTGGCAAACACTAAGTCAAGGGAGGAAGTGGGTCTGTGCACAAATCTGAGCAATATGTGCAACGGCAAACAACTCCTAAAATAGATCGAAATGTGAAAAAATAACCTGACAGTGCACAACTTCAGGTCATTTTGCAGACTCTGTGTGAGTCTGAGAATCCTAGGTGTAATAGTTGCCAAGATACGCTCCGCACAAGGGTTTTACCAGTGGGTTTCAAAAACTGTAAAGATAGGATATACGATGCCAGACCATGTAGAAAATAGACAATCAAACATGCTTGCTGACGTGAACTTTGTGTGTGGTTCATAGACCAAAGTTAACTTCGACGTTCAATTCTTTTCCTTCATACAGTCAATTCCCTCTACAACTAAACTGATCCACATACTTATTGCAGCTTAACATTTTCATAACAGATTAACCACATAAGGAAGGGAAGTCAATGGGGGAAACTTGTCCAGGGTTCGCATGGCTAGCCAGGCAAAAAAATCAAACACTTTTCAAGGACTTTCAAGGGCTTCAAAAACAAATTCAAGTACTGGCACTTTGTTAGCTCTGTGAATAAAGGGTTGAAGATTTCCAATCAATGCCATATCTCTCTATCAGTACAATTGATGTTTGGCTGTGCGGCGCGACACGCAGTCAAACTGCTGTCATGCACTTGAATGCGCGCCCCCGCATAGGAGTAAATGTTGCCACAAGGATCATTAATATCCACAGCCATGCAGTACATACTTGTATTTTGTTTAATTCCATAAATACCATGTATTCTTCATGCACTTTTGTAAATTGACCAGGGTTTATTCAGGCATCCACATGTTTACATCTAGTGTCACATCAAGTTCCCTTTGCATTTCACAAGGCGCGAGTACTGCCATTCGATGGCGTATACATTTAAAATGTTATACCAGATGATTTATTTATTTGATCATCTTCAGATAAGCTGACTTCACACTGAATAGATTGAAATTTCCATCCACTCGACGGGAAACACGACCATCCATGGATTAATTCTGACATTGATTGTAACACCATCACCCAAACTGAACAAAATCGCGGAAGATTTCCTAACTGGAACTTGGAGTCAGAAGGTAATGTGTTCACATTAACTGTGTGAGACAAGCGCGGATTTTGCTAAAAGCAATTCCATTGACTTCGAGTTTGGGTGATGAACTCGGGTTCTCAGTCCATCTAAATTTACCATCCAGCATTTAATTAGTGTATAACAACTGTATACAGCATACCTTTAGAGATTTAGTACAGTTACGGTACTGTACAATACAATTTCTGATGGTACGAAGAAACTATGATGTTACGATGTGACATGATACCTTTCAATCATATGAACGGAACAGTCTTGCAGTGCCCCCTGTGGAGAAAAAGTATGTTGTCGCGCACAACTTTGACTGCGCACTTCTAACCAGTGGAAAATTGACCAATTTATGCTTCCAATTAACTTCCTTTACTGAAAAGCAAACAAAAATCAAGGAGTCCTTTCAAGGAGTTGCACATACAATGTGAAAACTTAAGGGCGTTCAAGTCATTGAATTATTAATATCAAATTCAAGTGCTTTCAAGGTTTTCCAGGACCTGAGTGAACCCTGCTTGTCTACCTGAAATAATTCAGGGCTACAGCTGTGGAGTCTCTTGTTCATTTCCGTCTTTGGGAAGACGTAATGTGAACGTTGTGTTAAACGAACACAGCACCTTTCTAGGAAGTACTCATCATCTGAAAGGCAATTTCGTCCTGATTCCAAATATGGTCCTCATTATTGTTTGGCATTTATTTACAGTGATTAAAACGGAAATACAGACTGAGGTGCTACGGTGGACTTTTTGGACCATATTGAAGCACACTGACATCACACTGAAAGATTCTTTTTTTGTCACTAAATATGCATTATTTCTGTTTTAATCACTGTAAAAAAATGCCAAAAACATAATGAAGACCATATTTGGAATCAGCACGAAATTGCGCTTCATATGATGAGTACTTTCTAAAATGTATTCTGTTCTTTTAACGTGTCACCCATTCACTGCCCAAGCTTAATGGGTGATTCAGATCGGGCCCGAGTCGCGCGCAGAATAGGTACCCTATTAAAGATTATATGCCTGTCATGAATCAAACTGATTCTTTATGTCAGAACTGTCTTAGCAGGTTTATATTTAAGGATGTAACTTACGTATAGCCACAGTAGAATTGAGGCTGGAGGAAGTCCTCGGTGAGCCCAGTGCTCTGACGCTGAACTTGTACCTGTGACTGGAGGTTAGGTTCGTAATGGTCACATTCAGGGGACCCTCCACATAGGTGGCTGGAGTCAGGTACTCCAAACGGCCAGTCTCCGTGGAATCCAGAGAAAACCATTCAATGAGATAATTCTGTGGTATGCTCTCCCCTGGCAACCACAGCAGAAAGGCCTTGTCGTCTCCAACTGGCTGAGCATCGATTAGGGTCGGTGTGAATGGATCTGCAAGAATAATCAACAAACAGAAAACAAAATCAAAAGACCTTTTGCAACAGACAGTCACAGATTCAATATATGCCCAAAATATGATGCTACATGAGCTCCACATTCACATCGCATTTTAGAGCCTTTCAAGTTAAAAGATAAAAAGGGAATAAAAGTTGTACACATGTTCTATACTCACATAACTTGATCATTTAGGTCCTCTTATGAGAAAAGAAAGCAAGTCAAAGCAGCACTATTAAGAGCCTTTTATGTGAAAAGAAAAAAGGAGAATAAAAATGGTACAAGTGTTACTTTTTTCCATATCACATTAAATGCTTTAAATGGTCATATCTCCTGGGTTTACACTCATTTTGAAATGTGTGTGCCGTGCACTTGTACATGTACGTGTGTGACGTGCACTTGGGCACGTATGTGTGTGTGACATGCGCTTGTACACGTGTGTGTGCTGTGCACTTGTACATGTACGTGTGTGACGTGCACTTGGGCACGTATGTGTGTGTGACATGCGCTTGTACATGTGTGTGTGCCGTGCACTTGTACATGTACGCGTGTGAAGTGCACTTGGACACGTACGTGTGCATGATGTGTGACACGCACTTGTACACATACATGTGTGTGACGTGTACCTGTACATGCACGTGTGCTGTGCACTTGTACACAAGCGTGTGTGACGTGCACTTATACATGTACCTGTGTGTGTGACGTGCGCTTGTACATGCATCATTGCAGAAATATCTGAGAACATGTACGATTGCTGAAAATAAATGATAATGGCGTTACCTAATCTGTAGGCTTCAGTGGTCAATACAGGAAGGGACAGGGTGCCGTTTTCATTTGACTGAACTCCAATGATATATCGTCGGCCAGCAACCAGAGGAGGATTGAAGAACATGCGGACCTGACGATGACGGCCATCAGTTGACAAGAAAGTGCCATTCTGTGGAGGGTAGAAGGTCCCCAGTTCATCCTGGAGGAGAAACACTAGTGGCGTTGGTGGCACATCCTCAAACTGGCTGACATTCAACTCGGCTTGTAATGGCGTGAGGGCAGCAAGCATCACAGACGTAGGAGCGCTGGGCGCTGGATGAAGAGCAGACACAATTTGATCAGTACATGCCAGACTTCACATGTCATCATTTATCACATCGTGTATATGTGTTTCAGTGAATCAGAATGTATATCCTTTATATTGCTGTAATGTTTGGCAAAAGCAATGTATGTCATGCATTAATTATGTAACTTTCTATTTTTCTATACGTACATGTAATTACTTAATGGTATTTCTCATTCCTGTAGAATTCCGGGGACCTTACAATATCAAACTGGCAAACTGAATTGGCTTCACCTTTTGAAATGAATTCATGTATTTATGTGTGTATAAATGACAACAAAAAAAATGCATAAATACATATATATTAAGAAATGCCTGCAGGTACGTATAACGTTTTCAGTGTAAATTATGGATACAGAGTGCAGATCGAGACAATGGTCTGGTCGGCCACATTTGGAAAAACTCAAGATTATGATGTTTATGTAATCTATAGTTACCAAAAGTGAAGCCAAACAGCGCCGGGTTTGAAGCTAGTCCGTCTGCAAAAGCTGTAATATTTCCAAAGTAGTTGCTTCCCATTACTGGCGTAGATATGGTTGCTGTATACTCAGGGCTTTCAGTCTGCCCATCAGGTTGAGCAATCACTTCTATCTTCTCTCCACCTTCCACCAACACCATAAAGGAGTCGGTTTTTCCTTGTCCAGACTTCCACTTCAGTATGACAGACCTGGTGGGGTCTAGTTCATTCCTCTGGACACCCAGGAACAATGGACTAAGAGGGGCTGCAGTATAAAAATGGGACATGTCTAAAGTGTCTCTGCATCAAGGTGCTAAATTTTCTTCGCCACACTTCTACAGCTATCCCCAGTAAACAACAAAATTTGAGAACAAGACAATTTCTTTTCTTCCAGCACTTACCTACCTTGTAACCATTTTGGCTACTATTACTTCCAACTGTCAGAAATTTGTTATTTCGCAAAAGCATAGGATAAAAGTTGCAGCAGAATATATAATCTCAGTCACCTTTCACAGAAAGTTCTATTGAATTGGTTGGTTCAAATGCCCAACATACGAGACAGAGTGTGACAGAACGCTGGGGGTATATTAGTTTCAGTATAACCCCACAGTCAAGGTCTCACATGTGACTATATTCCCGAAGTCAAGCCAAAATGCGCTCACGCAAAATGTAAACGAAAGGGGAAACTCTTTATAGTCTGCTTTGAATTTGATCTTGTCTCTGTGGTATTGAAAAGTGGTGTCAAGAGATTTTCCAGTTACTTCCAGAAAGATCAAATGAAATCCCAGAACACTTCTTTTAGCTGGAGGCCTGAAAACAGGATGGGACACTGTGTAAATATTTATCCTTTGAATTGTTCTGTCATACATAGTTAAATCACCATCTGAAAGCTCCTGTGCCTGGACACAAATGTTGGCGAAGATGATCAGTTTCATCTCTGGTCTGTTTATTTTGTCAGCGTGTAGGTGATCGTGGCAAACTTGAACTGGGCGGAAAATGGCAGTGCCGAAATTTCTCCTGCTGTACCATCCATGTACATCATCATTCAAATCGACAAGCCCTCCAGCGAAAATCAAATCACCAGAATCATATCCACCAATATTTGCTGTCATCCCATCTTCTTTGCGCCCTTCATTTGAATACCACTAACCTTGACCTTGACTCTGGCCTAAATCATAGTTATTCCCATATGTCATCACTGGTAAATTCACGCCAACGTAAAACTGGTTGAAATTTGGACAAATTCTAAGCCCAACCTCCATGTTTGATTGCATACTCCTCACAATGCGGAGAAACAAGACGTACAGGAACTATGCATACAAGGGAGATAATCAACAGGAAAGTTTCTGGTCTAGCTTTACACGAATGACACAACAAGCATGTTTCATACTGAGACGTTTTTATTGATGAATGTTCATTATATAGGCGCTCGCGCGATCATTACCGGTGAGATCGATCGAAAACAAGAAGCCCACAATGTGTCGTACCTAGTCAAAAAGCTGTCACACTTGTAAAGTACGTAGTGGCGGTGTCGTGGTATATATGTGATTCTGGAGTTGTCAGTTCGTCCAAATCTCAACCAGATTTACGTTCTCGTGAATTCACCAGTGATGACATATGAGGACAACTACCTAGAACAGACAGCTCAGACGTCTCAGACTTTTTAACAGCCCCAGCCTCGATATATTGAGGGCAGAACGAGAAATGCAGAGTTATTCATAAGGTAACTTTATCTTTTATGAAGACAACAGAGCTGTGATCGTACCCGTAAATCAAAGCCGTAGGGAGCTAATAATATGTAACTTGATGTTTAAGCTGAGCTTACCTAAAGTGATAGTCTGGTCCAGACCGGGTCTCACCCCATCGTAACCTAAGGCCTCTATGGAGACAGCATAGGTTTGTCCTGGAGCCAGACCCGATACAGTGATCTCAAGAGCACTAAGCTTTCCACTGTTGGTGAACGTTTCATTGCCAGTATACCGGCCATCCTGACTTCTCCAGGACAGCCTGTATTCAGGGGCCAGCTGAGCGCCAAACACCAGAGTTATATTAAAGCTAGTCGTACTATCTCGTACGACTTCTCGAATAGACGTCACCTCGGGATCTGCAATGATAAAAATTAAAGAATTTGAGCTTTCAAATTCTACCAAATAAAGAAAGTTGCGCGCCTATGCTTTATCTATTAAGTTTCTTCTTATCGTAACACATCATTATTATTATCAACAGGTCTATGTCATCGATCTGGAATTATTAAATACGCCAAGGTTTCCAATCACTGGCCAGATCTGACATTTCTGGACAAATGAATTTGCATTTAACCAACAGCTGCTTCGTTAAATATAAATAAGACGCAGCATGTTTATTTACGTTCATGGATGATCATCAAGTTAATTAAAAGTAGGTATCATGATACTAATGTACGGTGCCAAAAACGCATACCGGTATGCTGAATTCTCCCTTTCTGTACTGACGGAAAGACGCAAAGAATGTTCTAGGCGGATTAATTAATTCAACTTATCCATATCGTGCTCGATAGTTTATAAGTTGACATGTGGATCTCATTTGCGCTTTGATTGCAACTGCATGTTCATATATCGGAAGTGGCTATCTTATTCAACACGATGAATATAGGGACCCTAGTCCAGGGTTAAACGGAATGAGACACAATTATAGAGAGTCTCGGTGATCCTGGACACTCCCGCCATATTTACTTACAGGAGACATGTAACTTCTCTCCAAGAAACTTGGAGAAAATTGCGAGTTAATAGAATATTTTGGACACACTACAGTTTTTGCTGTTGAAATTGTCACAAATGCACCATTCACGATGTAGCGATGCAATAAGGTGAGATATGTACACGCCATATACCAGATCCATCGTTATATTGTTATCCAAGTAAGAATAATTCACAATGTCAAAATTGTCATGAAACCGTCATGGTTCGCTTGTCGTAAAGTTAGCGTAGAGGATGCTGGGTCAGGCTGGCTAAATCGGTTTATCAATTTGATGTAAGGGTTTGTGTTGTCGGGTGTGTTTTGGTTGGTTTTTTGCTGAAACTTGAGTGGATGCAAACGCTTGGAAACGTGATGGAAATGTCCAGTCACACTTGTCCAGCTGACATCCCCAGACACCTCTTGTGTTGGGGAGGGGAGGGTGTAGCTCTATAGATTTTCCCGAAATTCCTACCGCAAACATCTCGCTCGTCGGTCACAGTCTAAGAGGGTTTGGAGTGTTGCAGACTTCGGGATTGCTTACAGTGGCGCTCAACATTAGTTGTTATATTAATGTTCATGCGGACGTTCAGTGCCTCTTGAAAAATGAAAATTGTTTCATAAACCACTCGTTTCATAAACTGCATCTCGTTATCACTTATTGCATATCTTGTATTGGTAAGGAGTCTGTTGAGGCCCTTTTCTCTTGTATATAGCTGGAAAAATATAGAATAAAAGTGACTATATACTCACGCAAGTTGACAACTTTCAGATCGGAAAACCAGTAGCTTTCGACACCGTTGTAATCTGTTTTTAATCGGACAACATAGTTTAATCCACTTGCCAGTGGTTCGTTGAAATATATTCGAATAGTATTGTTTGGACCTCCAGTATTGCGAATCAGACCATTTTTGATACCATATAGTTTCCCATTCATGTCAAATACGTCAACCACAAATGAAAAGTTTAGGTTGTAGTCGATGTTGTTGGCTAGGCTGACATCTAGGTCCATCGCGTATTGGGTAATCCCCGTTACATTCGCAAACACTGGGGCCGCCGGTACTAGGAAAAGAAGAAATAGAAAAAATTGATGTACACTTGTTTGTGAGTTATTTAAGTTCTGGTGTACTCAGTGCAGGAATTTAGTAGAAAATGAAAGTGCACTAACTTTTCCCAAATGCAACAAGTTTTAATTTTTGACCATTTTTATTCAGAAACTATAAGTCTTGAAAGAAGGTAAAAAGCAAGTAAAAAAATCGGGTAGCCAACAGATCATTACCCACTGCAAATCAAGTGCAAATTAAGCCCTTTAATATACATAGCATGATACAAATTGCATGAAACGGTACAATCTTTTCCCATAGAAATCGCTTGGTGTGAAGGCAGTCTGAGTGAAGATTAAGTGTCTGACTTACCAGAACTGAGCGTTATCCATTCTGATACGGACGAACTCAGAGCTCCCAGAAACATGGATTCTACTTTCACTTCATATGTCTTTGACGGGACAACAATAATATCTTGTGGAAAATACACATTTAAAAGTCTGCTCCGGCCCATGTGGCCTACAAATTTAACGTTACTGGTTGGAACGACAACACCGTCGTTTCGTATAGTCACTGATAACACATCTCTGTCTGTGAGTGGCTCTAAGGCGGTTACGTTGATTCCCATGGAACGCTGGGTCACCCCGAAGATCTGAACGTCCGCCAGAGCATTGGGGGCTGAAGAGAAAAAGTAAAAAATGAACATAGTGTGCGTATTGCAGACGTTTTTACAGGAAATAATAGAAATCTCTCTTTCTGCATTAGTTCATATATATGAAGTATTATTGGATATACCCTTGATCGAGAAAGATATTTTTGCTGAAAAACACGCCTTCCAGAACAGACTGTTGTTAGGCTATGAGAAGATTCATCATCAGTTAAGGGAGAAATAAAAGCGGAGTGGAGTGGAAACGGATTTGTTTCGCCAAATAAGAGTTGGAGAACTAGATGAAAACTGACACAAGAATTGTTACACATATACAGCTTTTGACCACCTATATAAGATGAATGCCAGGGGATTATTTGCTTGATGGGGTTATAACAGCCCTTAATGGAATTCAAATGATGATCATCTTGGAAAGTTTATCAAAGAATAACAATGTAACGTTTTGACAATGATGGAATTACAAACTGATATCATCCGAAAAATGGCCGGGATGAAGTAATGACAATTATTTGATCGTGGAACGTTTTTCATCATTATCTTGTGTGTACATCCATCAAGGAAACGCCTGATAGCCATTATGGAATTATCAAAACAATAGACATCATGGAATTATTCAACCATGATAATAGAAGTGTCTTCCTCATTGCCACATTATCCAAACGAGTAAATTAATTGCAGTTATATCACTGCTACAAGCTCATACGGTTTCTCTTTGCTGCACCTCTACGATACATTGCAATACAGATTTTTTTATTAAAAACCGTTTTTTACTTATTCGATGACGAGGAGTATATTATGGGTAAGGTAAACCAAAAACCACCGACATTGGGCATATAAACTCCCTCTCACGCATGACATAAGTCTTTTTGATAGAAGGCAAGTGATCCCAACGAACTTCATGTAAAATCCGGCTTAATATCATTGCTGACCAACCGCTCTTTGTCACCAAGGCTCCAGGGCAATGGTCGATGCAGGAGAACCTTCAAAATTCCCTGTCGGAGCTGGGCCCACTCGCACGAAGCCCTCTTAACGTTACGAGCTCGTAACTACCATGGCGACCAGCGCTATAGGCATTACGTCGTCATGGCGGCCACATGCTCGTAAAGTTAAAAGAGCTTCGTGCAAGTGGGCGATTATCATGTCTTGAACTCAAGTTTCGAGCATCATATCAATTCACATTTTAAGAGGTATAGATAAACAACCAACATTTCACCTTAAGCCTCTCTTACCGAACGTGAAACTTTTGAACTCTGAGAGCCTGAGCGGTGGTGGTAGTATGGCGGTCACCTCCACATTATACTCTTGCCCTATAACTAATGGCGACAGGATGACGCTGTAGCGGTCCTTCTTGTTGGGAACGACAGGCACGTTGATCTCCCCGCCCTGGCCGCTTACGACACCTTCCCATTCCACGGAGAATGACCTCACGGTCGCTGGGGGCATCTCCCAGGAGATTAGTACCGAGTCATTGGGGGATAAGTTATTTCGAGCGATTTTTAACCTCAGCGGTGGTACTAAAAGCAACCGGAAACAAATTTGAGGCCATGCAGAACATAATACATATACATACAGAGACATGAAGCACAAATGCTGGACCGGTTATCTGATCAGTTACATGCTATTTTCACGCAAGAATACTTACTTACAAGAATACTTATCTAAACTTACGTTTAGATACATATACATCATCCTAACGTACTTTTATTCTCGCAAAAGCAACAGTTAGAGGCAATGCAGGACTTTGAGCATTCAAGGATACACTCACCCTATCCAGGTCATGTGTATTTTCAACACATTGGTATTTCAACCAGTCCAGTCAATAGAATATGGTATGAATGTTTATAAGGATTCATACGAGCCTACGACTCACGTTGCAAAAGACTCAGCCGGATCATAGCATACCATACACCATGGTTAAAATCTTAATAACTCACGATATTTAAGCTTGCTCTGGTAGCCATTTAACTCCGGCTTTAAATGCGGACATGCACATTCAACGTATATATATATACACTTGGCACATAGGTTGCATGGGTGCATAGCATCTTTTCCACCACCATTATATATTACAACTTGACCCTACACGTTTCTCGAGCTATTTTGCCATACTGCTCTTCTTGCATATTTCCCACACTATTATATCCTACGGCTGATCGTACACGTTTACCACCACATTATTATACCCTACGGCTGATTCTAATTCCAGTGTCTCACCAAATTATACAGACCCTTTACTCCACCAAACTTTTCCTTATAGTTTAACTTATTTCCCATCGAATCATAAGAAAAAAAAACATCTTTCCCATGAAAGCATACCATATATACCATATCTGTTGGAATCCAGTTCCCTTCCGCCGATTTCCACACGAACTAATCTATACTTTCTCTTCCTTCAGTGAGTTCTGACATGTGCATAGTACACAACATTCTTTTGTTACATAAGCTATAGTAGAATAATGTGGATTGTTATTGATATAGATATTATCTATACATGTTGACAAGTGCCAACATTTATACCGTACCTTGTGACTGACCAGTTACAAATGTGACCTGAAAACAGAAAAATGGAAAGCAAAATGCACCATAGCTAAAAGCAAATGTATCTAAACAAAGACTGTCACAGAGCATAAACACCTGGGCTTCAGGCTGACTAGTCAAAACCACAGTTATACAGTATAAACATACAGACATAGAGAGTAAAACTGAAGCAGTGACGACAGTGTGGTAGCTGACCAATGGTCACATGTAACCATGTAAATCTGGCCTCTCGTCATTTTACTTCAGACGGGGTTTTATTCTGACTGTTGATGCAAATGCTTCAAAAGTAGCAACGTATACGCCCCCAGAGCACCATGGCTTAAGTAGTCCTATGGGGATTCAACCATTGCTGCTCGGTTGTTTCCAAGTCTGTGTGAAAGAAAGGCTGCCCCATCTAAAGACTAGGTTTACAAGGCCGTATTTCTTGAGTACATATGTGGAGAACACTGTGTACTATGTGGATACAGAAGTTTAAGCATGATATGCAACTGCGACAATCAACCTGTCGTACAGGTAGATTACATGGCAGTCCTCTATTATCGTGTATAAACATTTTTAACGCCATTTAAGTGTGTGAAAAAAGGACAAAAAAAAAGAAAAGAAAGAAAAAGACAGAAAGAAAAAAAAACAAAAGCAAAAAAAAAACCAACAAAAAACAAACAAACAAACAAAAAAACAAAACAAATCAAACGCAGTTAATTCCCTTCTTAAAACCCATTGTAGAAGAAACTGTATACCGGAACTTTCGGTTTGCAGGCAACAAGGTTGCCAATTTAATGTCTGCTTTTATTTCGTGTGCACGAATCTTTGGAACACAAGACAACAAAACGTGGTTGCTGAAAGGAAAGCCAACAGACTGTGGTTACAATCAAAGCATGAATAGGAATTGTGGTTTCTAGAATGCAGTATGGGGTTCTCTTTTAAGAAATCATCACGAGCACCAATACACTTACCAGGCACAATAGGCCCAGAACGAAGGTCCCTGCCATTGTGAGACCGGCCACTGTGCCAATAAGGTGTACCGGTTTCTGAAAAACAAAGATACACATGATTACTATTTATGTTTCCTTTTTTTTGAGACTCAACTCTACCGATAAAGAACATAGGTCCTTTTCGATTCTGAATCGCCTCCTGGTTTAAATACATAGGGCCCTAGAACCCGTTCCGGGGATTTTTATGCAGATTTTACTTTTCAAAATTTGAAATTTGCTTTGAAGACTTTTATTGTTAGACAGTACAACTGGCAACTGGGAAGTGTGAACATTGAGCATTTGTGGAGACAAATATGTTAAAATCGGAAACCTTGTGGCCATATACTGTGTATGTTCTATCGAGGTTTTAAGTTTTGACTTAGATTTTGCAGACTCGAACCCTGCTCTGTACACGTATATAAGTCGTGGTAAAGACCATACACGTGTCTGCATGTGACTGGGCTGTATACTTTTACTTAAATCACAGAAACACTGCTGGCACATCAAGATTTGCGTGTGGCATCTGGTACGATTTGAGGCTGGTCAAAAATATTATGGACTCCGAACGAAAGAGTACGTTTGATCTGAATCAAGGGCCAGTGGCTCTGTGGTTTACAGTAAAAGTATGCCGAAAAGAGGCGCATGCAGGGTCTAATCTCGTCTCGGATGATTTGTAACTATCAGGGCGATACATATTAAACAAACGCTGTTGCCATGGTAGTAAGAATCAACTTTGGATTCGACTGCTTTGTTGCACAAGGCCTTGGCTGAGTGCTATGAAGCCTCTTGCCTTGTTGCAATGATATCTAGATTGTGTTTAATTGGGTATCATATAAATAAGACCATGAAAGTTGTTTTTCAACTGTGGTAATAATTAAAATGGTGGAGAGGTAATTGCGGAATGATGTAGCATATACAGGTGACGGAAAAAAACCCAAACAAACACACAAACAAAAAACAACAACAACAGAAACGACAGAGAAACATACAAACCCAAAAGAAGTCGAAAAAAAGAAGGAAAACAAAACAATCTCTGTAAATGCACATGATGTATAACTCCGGTACACTCATACACGTGGTAGGGATTAGCACGTATTAAACTGCTTATGAGATGAACGGGTTAATAATAGGACTAAAAAATCTGGTCAGTAATATAATATTGCTGTGATAAGCCCTGAGTGCATAGGTACGAAGGATGGGTCTTGTAGGCGTTACTGGTCACGCTCAGCGGAAAGAAGAATGGCTTGGTTGTAGTATACACACACTTTGTCGTTTCTTTTAAACAACTCCTATATTAGTGGCTTAAAAACGTGGTCTATTTTTGATATGCCTACAGTAACAGGCTGTTATAATCCCACAAAACACGAGGTTCCATCCCTGGTCTCGCAGTTCACCGTGGAAAATGCATACATGTTAACGAATGCGCGAGAATTATATTTGGACATTATGTATATTTTCAGCGAGGTAATTAACGACAACCTTTGATCAAATGGTTCAACTGTAATCAGAGGTGCAGTGATTTACACGTCTTCGAAATGTGCATATTGATATCAGCGGACAATGTCAAGGTATGAAATCAATCGATAAATAAATAAATCAGTCAGTCTACCAAGCGTTCGGTGATTATCATTTGATCATTGGTTCAGTCTAATTACTAATTACTAATGGATCATCTACGCTGTATGTTGTTTATGTATGCCGATATACCTTGACACAAATTACTCATTAATGATGACGTCCTAGCAACATCTAAGGCGCGCTTTCATGAAATGTGATCAGTAATGCAGAATACAAAGTATGAAAAAAAACAGCCAAGGTTAATGGACCGACGATTTGATATATAAACATCGAATTAGCGACAAAAAATTGTATTGTTATATTGTCTATTGAGGTATATTTCAGATTGTACATTGCTAGAAGGCACTAAGGCCTATTCGTGCAGGCATTACAAAACGTCGTCAGTATTTGCATTGAGAGATATTAACTGTGCATGAATAAAAACGTAAATTATCAATATTATATAAAGCTCTTACACATGCATTCACTTTGTCACCACTAAAGCATTTTCTGAGCCCATTTGTTATAATTGAAATTAAATCCTAAATGAAACCAAACTGACATTCTTCTTTCTTTGATTCTTGTTGTTCGAATCCAGTTTTTTCGATTGTGGACATTAGTCGAAACAAATGAATAAATAAAAAAAAATCAGTCAATCAGTCAATCCACCAATAAATAAATAAATCAATTATTGTTCAACACCTTACTTTAGAATACCAATTTCTTCAAACTTTGTGAATCAAGGTATTACCTCAGTAGTTCAGTTTCGTAATTTCGACCATGGACAGAATTATTCATCCCGTGGCTCAAACTTCTTGAGTTGTGTAACGTTGTAATAATTTAACATCTAATGACTTTTGGTAGTGTATGTATTATCATTTTCTTAAAATGGCTCAGAGGTGCAAACCCCCATCGCTGATAACAGCCAGAAGCTTCTGCATATTAGGCCTAAATGAGGTTGCGAGTTCGGTTTTATTGCCCTCGCTTCCTTAACAATGACTCTAGATACTAACTTTCCAACCCATTTGCTTTGCAAGTTGTTGTAAATTGTCAATACATGTACAGATAGAGATTTTACCTGCAGGTAAAAGCTTCTGAAAACTCCATCGCAAGGACGTGACAAAGAGGAATGTTTTATTTATTACAAAGGAAGTGCATGCACAAAGCAGGACTGGCATGGTATATTTTCAGCCTGGGAGAATAAAAAACAGATGTTGGTGATTGGGCCATGGCGGAATTCCATGTCTGTAAACTCATGAATGCCTAATCATACAGTTTCCGTCTCTTCTCTTATTTCTTAGGACAATATAGATGTGTCTCTGCATGATATGAGCATGCATGAGCTACAATAGCTCTCTGGTATGAGGAAGACAGATCACAGTGCCTCAGCTGTTCTCTTGGAAGGATTTGCTGAGTTAATCCGGGTCACACCACACCGTCGCTGTTGCACGTTCCGCTCGGCTGGTGACCTTTATATGAGCGGTGTAGACTAATCGATTACTACCGTGACCTCTCTCAGCATATGCACATCTTATAATCACGTTATTAGAATGAGAAAGAGTTTCTAGTTGGAACCCTTCTATCGCTAAAGGTAAAAACAGGCCTCTTGTACCCTGTGACCTATTAAAAATGTTAGGCAATTTTTTGGTTTTGCTTATATTTACTACAGGCCTTGTGTTCCTTAAATCCTTTGGCCTGTAAGGTATCAGGTTTGAATACAGCTCACATTCGCTCGTGGCGGCGTTAATTCAAAAGGTTTGTCAGGTTATTTGGGAGAGGAGGGCCTATATGGTTGTTTCCCCATGGGCTAATCCCCTCTGACCTCCATCGTGTAATAAAGTTATACGTGTGTATATATGCCGAATAAATAAAACTGCCCAAAAGACACTGAAGATTACACTGAATATTAGACATTTAACCTGTTTCCTACAATGATCTGATTGAAATATCAATATCTGACGACACTGACCATATAATCGTTAAATCGTACATCTCTCAACGAAAAAAATAACTGTCAACGAAAGACTCCATCAGCTTCTCAATACCATTTTGTACGAATCACAAAACTACAATACGAAAGACGACAGAAAGGAGAGTAAAACTAAGGCAGCCACGACTGGTAGTATGGTAATCGGCACATGGTCACTTGTAACTGGTGAAATGCGGCCTCTTGTCAGTTTACCTTAGTTAGGGTTTTATTCTGACTGTTCATGTTATGCTTAGATTGTAACAACTTACATAGCACCATGACCTAAGCGGAATTCGATCAAAAGTGATGTGAACTGCAACTTACAAGACGTCACTGGCCCCTCACAAAACTGATATTAACCTACAAGAAGACATGTTTTGAATTACTCATTTACGCTGCAGAAAGTGTCTGTGGGGTTACATAGCGGCATACTTGACAAAAGACGATATAGTTGTGTACGAACTGACCAATAATCTGACAGTGGGATAACAGTATCATACATTCTGCAGTAGGATTTGCCGTGACAAATTATAACTCCATGTTTTAGAAAATGATATTTGGTGCATGGCTGAAGCAAAATACCCTCATATTTTACTAGCATTATTAAAAGTCTCACGGGAGCGGTCCGAACATCGCAAACTAAAAAGAATGTTATTGCATGTATGTCACATTCTATTTCACGTTCTATTCATTCGCCTAGAGTATTTATTGCGTCTTTTCGTCGTCAACGAAAACTGTTGACTGCTTCTTTTTGCATGAACCAGTCTTAATGTTTTGTTTTTTTATTTAATCATATTATTTGCCATTTTGGAAACTGACCTTGCGATAGAACGACCATTGTGGTTGAACGCCTTTATATACAATATACGAATGTTGATTTCGACCCTTATGTACATGAAAGTTTTCTTTTGGTTGACAACAGTCTTAAATTTTGAGTACATTCTTTCATGGGTACAATGCTACTTTAACAATAATCATGTCAAGTTTGCATTTACAGTTGTCAATTCATCAAATTATTGGCCAATTATTTGACGCTAAACAATGCCTAGTATATGTGCAGTATGAATTGGAATAATGGAAGGGCGCATGACAATAATTGATGTCGACTTACCTTGGTTCCAAGGAATCAAAACGCTTATCTCAATATTAGAAAATAAAAACATAGTATATAGTCTGCAGGCGGCAACGAAAACATCCCAACGTACACGCCGGAGTTCCTCGGGTTGTCCAAGTCAAAGGTATTTTCCAGGTACAGCAATGTCATATACAGGTGCCCTTTGCCCGCGAGAATATACTTATATATATAGCTTATCGCAGGAGCTTGGCTCTCGCACTAACCCTTCTATGCAGGCAAATAATTAATATTGCTTCTTGTTCCAGTGATGACATCCTGATAACGCCGACAGGCGACAGAAAATATGGTTCATGGAAATGAAACGGCAAAATGGTCCAGTGGGTGCTGCGAGAAGGAAATAATTGAAGATTGATTTTGGTGATAATGCTTCCTGATTGGTTGACAACCAGTGGTTTGTTTGCCTACTCAAAGAAACGTTACAAATGCTCTCAATTAGACGAGATGGGCAAATCTGTTTTATTTTCGTGTATAATAATCACGAAAGATCAAGGTCAGTTGCTGCCGCACCAAGTGTTACCGGACATGTTATTGTATCTTTACTTAGTTAATCAGTGATTCATAAAAAGATGCAAAGAAAAAATATTGTAGATATAATAACGCAAAAAGGTTTAGTATTGCATATAAAATTCAGTCTAGTTTAGTCTTGCAAGTAAGATTCAGTCTAGTTTAGTCTCGTATGCAAAATTCAGTCTAGTTTAGTCTGAAGATTCAGTCTAGTTTAGTCTTGCATGTAAGATTCAGTTTAGTTTAGTCTCGTATGCTAGATTCAGTCTAGTTTAGTCTTGCATGTAAGATTCAGTCGAGTTTAGTGTTACATGTACCATTCACAATACTATTGCTTTTGTAAGAGTGGTTGCAGGCAATGCATCTGAGAGCCTACTTATGTTCGACTTCTAGAAGGCTGATAATTTGTTTTCACGTTTCTAGATAATCTTCAGTTGGCACATGGTGACATGGTCCAAACAAAATCCTTGCGGATTAAAATTTAAATAAAAAGTGAAATAGTACACCCTAAATGTAATCAACTGTTATTTTCTATTCATCATAATTATAATAATAGGTATATAAATATACCTTAGCCCTTGCATTCTGCTAACTCGATGGTTAGGTTGTGTCTGAGTTATTGCAGAAATATGTCGATCAATGACATAATCATCCTTGCATATTAACAAGAAGTCCTTAAATCACGAGACTGTCTTGGGCTTAAGTCAAACTTCGTTTTGTTGTCTTATTCCTGACCTTTTCATTCTTGTCATAAAAGCCTTTAATAACTCTTAGTATTAAAATAAAAACCCTTTACCAGAGTCAGAGCGTAGTCAACTCTTTTTAAGTTTAACTGAAGACAACTTAGTTATCCTATAGGGCTAAGATTCAACTAACGGAGAAAGCAAGGTTTGGTCCCCTTTCTGTCCGGTGTTCTAGTGCACTTTACTCGTAATACCCCATTCAAGATGCACAATAAATCTGTCGTCATGGAAACCGATCTGCTAAGGAGACATCTTGCCTCAATGATTGAAATACCGTCGACAGCCACGTAAAGGCCTCAAGCGATTTAGTGTACAGAATGCATTTCCATTGTCTGAACTCGGGCTTTGTTAATGTCGATAACTCCTGAAAGAGGTCACCCGCCTGCATCAGTTTTTGTCTCACTTTATATAAAAATAATGACATCCACTCTTTGAATTTTACAGAACACTGCAATTAAATTTATTTCATTCACAAATGCCATTAGCTTAAACCTCATCACTTTGCTTGCTGTCCTCTGGCTACCTATAAATGAGAATAGTTATTGGTCAAATCCTGACACACTGGCCTACATGCACGTGTCTACGATATAAGACTAGAGCACAAAGAGTAAAACCAGAGCAGGGACGACAGTGTGATAGCTGGCAAAAGTTCACACGTTACCGGTGAAATCCGGTCACTTGTCAGTTTACCGCAGTTTGGGTTTTATTCCAATTGTTTATGCAAGTGTTCAAGAAGTAACAATTTACACGCCACCTAGCACCATGGCTTAAGCAGAAATTGCACTGATGTTAAATGTAATGTACTGGACGTCGCTGGTCTAGAATCAAGAATTACAGACCGACTCAACGGGCAAGATAATCATCATGTTGTAAATACCAGGGCTGTAAGTAACCAAATGATATTGACCGAAAATGTTACAATGTTCTGGGTAAAATTTGTGATGTATGTATTTTATTTGATCATATATACCAGTATTTAGTAATGTATTTATTTATTGGTTGTTTTGCGCCATACTCAAGAATATTCCATTTATATATATGACATGGACCAGCAATGTGGTAGGATTTATTTGATTTGATTGGTGTTTTTACGGCATACTCAAGAATATTTCACTTATACGCCGGCGGCCAGCATTATGGTGGGAGGCAACCAGGCAGAGCCGGGGGAAAACCCACGTCATTGTGCTGTGATAGCGCGCTAACCGACTGAGCCACGGAGTCCCCCGCAATGTGGTGGGAGACCAACAGAGCTCGGGGGGGGGGGGGGGGGGGGGCAGGGGACCCAAGACCCACGACCACGTGCAGGTTGCTGGCACACTTTCCCTATAAATCACTACAACCCTATAAATCTCTACAATCCGATCTTTACAAGAATTTTTTTACGAGGGTTGTTAACTTGGAACTCAAACAACTAGGTCATGTTCCACGAAGTTACAATGGACTTCACCTACGAAAGCTGTGAGGGTAAACTATTTATACCAGTAAACTCCAACAAAGAGGAATCAGACTTGAGGATGACATTTAAACTCACAGTGACACATTGGCGATGGAATGACATAACTAGGTCGTCTTTAGCCAGAAATAGCGAGTTCGTGCTGGACAGAAGACAAAGAATGACGTTTTACACGTTCACCGCAGACATTTATAAAAATAGGAGACATGCGCTAAACAACAGGATAGGGGCCTAAACGGATTGTTAGTTAACACAGGTATGAAGTTGTTCAAACCACAAGTATATAACGGCAGCAGATTTAGTTCATTTCTGATGTAGTGTTCAATAATTTCTGGGGGGCTAAGACTCGCCTCAAATTTAAATCTGCTTGGTGTTAAGGCAGTTCTGAACAGCAGGACTTATGGGATATATACATAGATGCACAGTCGTCTGGGAATCGGTGCATTTGCCAGATTTGTTAGATATACATAGATGGGCAGTCGTCCGGCATGTGCAGAGATGGACGACTGTCTACATATATACCATATCTGTGCATAAGGCCTAACGTCGCCATAGAAAACAGGTGCGCGTAACGGTAAAGGTACGACTGCTTCGTGAGACCTGTTCCTCATATCAGTGCACAAGAAAATAAACAAAAACTCAACACAGATAAGACGAGTGCGGTGCAGGTTGCAAGTAGCCTTCCATGCTTTACAATATGGGATACTGAAACCGGTTCCCGGATGTATTTTAGCTTGCACGCAAATTTAACCAGAGTTAGGTTCAAACGAACCATGCATGATAATTGTCCAACTGAGGAATTTCGGCATCTTTATTTAGAACACATAAGCAACATCAATGCCTGGCTCTTGTTCAGGCCAGATTGGTTTTCAAACAGTATCAGTCACAAATGTTGTGAAGCTTCGTCTTCAATCTGTATCTGAAGAATAAATGGAATGTTGTGGTAGGTTGGCAGAGGACAATTTGCAAAAAGTAATGATCCGTCCATACGGACAGTGTATGGTATACTACAGTACAATAACTGGTGCATTAAGAGTAACAGTAACAGTTAGGAAAACTATTCTCTTTTGTACTACAATTACGAGAAAACTGTTCTTTTTTTCCTTCGAAGAGAATTTCTTTCCGTTATAGTAACAGCTAATAAAAAATTTCTTTCTAGCGTTGTATCTTCCATTGTTCCGTATGTACCACATGAGATAGCAGACAATTTATCTTTCCTCATATTAGTACACACTTCTTAGTGGATATTTCGGAATGTTTGTTGTCTATCACATGGTTAAAACCTGAAATCTTTATAATGTAAATCTGCTTTTGATCTCTTGAAATTAACTTAAATAAATCTAGAAATTAACATTCACGCCACGAAAAAGTAGTTTTATACCAGATAGAGTATCTAAAAATTCGACTTGAAACGAACATGTAGAAGAGCATGTCAAAAGGTATTGAATAAGTATAAGAATGAGTTACGCCGAGTGTTTTGATTGGTCAGTCCTACAGGACTTAATGAACTTCCTAACTTACACTCCTTACAGCACATTTGTCGCTCTCTACGCTTACGTTTCATCTTCACATCATCTAGCAAATTTTGTTCAGAAATCATGAACAACGACCATGTCACTGGGGTTACGGTTATGAGGAAGGGAGGAATTGATGTCATAAAACATCAAAAACTCTGTCTCAACCTATCTTTCAATTAACAGCTGGTACACATATATTTAATGCATGCACGCCCCAAAACACCAGGGAAATTTAATTGATGCATTCTGATTATATTTAGGTCATCCTGAGGACATCAGTGATGAGGCTATGCTTACACAGGCCTACATGCGTAACACAAGCTCCAAAGGTCAAGTTTCTCCAGTGTGGCAGTAATGTAAAGGTTACACGTGCGCAATTCGAGCAATAGGGTCCAACATTTGGCTCCGAATTGAAGACTGCTGGAGCACTGATTGGGTAATGCTGTCACACAGACAGTCTAGATGGTTGATACTCTTATAAATGTCTACACTGTCATTTTACACCCAATTAAAACATCTCAGAAATTTATCTGCTTTGGATACAACTGAAAACTTGCGCCAGGGTTACTACACCCCCTCTCCCCGAGGTTACCAAGATGACAAAATGCTATTACGTCACTTCCAGGAACAACACCTCAAAAAATGGTAGTCATGCTATTTTGATTTTTTGATATGATGTAGGGAAAAGTCCAAGCTGTGTGTGTTGGTATGACATACCACCACGCGAAAGTTTGGGGATACATATTTTCGGAGGTTGACGTTGACAAATTTGGGTCATAAATAGAAAGGAAAATCAATCCGCTCGTGTGACCTATAGCAAGTGCAGAGAGCGTCACATGCTCTCTCAGGAGTATGCAGGAAGTCATGATCACAGAGCTATGTTAGCGGACATCATGAGGACGATATGGGTACCAGGGCGAATTCCTTCACGTCGTACAGACTGTGGCTATACATGGAAGGCTGTTGGAATCATAATGAAGCAGCCCAAGCCATGTACCGTTACTTATCGGACGGTAATCTGACATACATAACATAACAGTACTCTTTGATGGCAGGGAAGGTCTTAGAGGCATAGTGATCGAGTGATAAGTCATGAGAACTCTGGGCTATTCGCGTCGTATAAAATATAGGATTGCTTGCAAAATTAATTTACTTTCACGCTTCATTTGAATCGATGTTTAAGGAAGTGTGAAATGTCCACGCCTATATGGGGCCGGTTTATCAATTTGTTCGTCTATCTCCCCAACAATCACATCCGATAGATGATATCTCTTTACAGTGCCCGACAAATCACTATAAATCGTGGTTTCGACGTATGCTTTATATTTTGTCTTCTACAGAATATGTCTGCAGAGGCAAACGTTTAGCACATTTATTGTTTATGAAACCACCAGTTAAATGTGCTCTTTATGATAAAATTTTCAAGATACTAAAGTCCGTTAATGCTCGTAAATCTCTGCAGTCAGCATGCTCTTGGCGAATGCGGTGGTTTACTTGACTGTGACTCCTCTAATTCAGTTTATCAGTTGGTTTGTCAGGATATCACCAGAACGTTTGTGAGAACATTGGACAAGAGGTTTGTCAACTGGTATGTCAGGATGTTTACCAGGAGGTATGTCAGGATGTTGGTCAGCAGGATTGTCCGGAGTTTTGTCGGAGGTTTGTCAGGATGCGCAGAGGCTCCTACCGGGCTCTAATGACATCCTCCATACATAAACCTATACATATCCCTTCGTGTACTTACAGGAGCAGAATTTTTAGCACGGGGCAAAACGCCGGTCAAATAAATCAATCACGTGTCATATATCGGTGCCAGGCCTGTAGGCCAGATACATTTCCAGCTAATTGCAAATTCCTGGATCGTTGCTTACGATCGGATTATGAAACTTCCGAACCCTTTCCCAATTGATTTTCGTCTCAGGTACTGAGCCCCTTCACGTGTCCTCTAGGCAGATACTTACTACATTCCAGATATTTTGTGCACATTTGTTCAGAAGTATCCTGTCCTAGTCTGTATGGAGAAAATCTGCAGAGCTACTTAGTCTTGTCTGATTGCAAAGAATCATTATGCATCACAACATGACCGTTGTGGAAGAATAATATTAAGCTATAACAATCCTTGAAATAATACTCCTGTTGTGTTGACAGAGTGCTGTTGCAGTGCAGTGGAGAGTGTTGTAACATTATGATGAAAAGTACTCATGTTGTGTCGCGATGAACAACGATTCTGTTTGGGGCTAAGTATTGTTATTGGTTGGCCGTTAACCAGCCAATATTCTTTGTTGATGACTCACAATAACTGCAGTAGTATAATCGGATAAAAAAAAGACACTGTGTGCATTTGTGTTTAACAGTTTTTCTAGTTACAACAGCCATGCAGTGAGGCCTGTCTACAGATAAGATACCTGTGACTAACGTGAAATGATGAAGTTGATAATTAGGGGGCAAGCCATGACACGCCGACAGAAACATCCTGGTTCTCCCCCGCAATTAAGCCTGGTGTATAATATGAGCCTTAGTGTGGTACACCTCAGTGATTCATGACACCTAACAATCACACCTACCTCATCTCAAATAAACAACTCGACAATAAGTCATTCAGAGGAAGCGTAAAAACTAACTAGCACTTAATAAATACCTTAATAAGTAAATGACTAAATGAATGAGATGTATGTGAGTAACGCAGCAAAAATGAACACTCATTTAGCAAGTATACTTTGCTGACGACTGCTTATTAAAAATCATTCCTAATAATATTTATCATATTCAGCTAGGCGTGACAAATATATATAATGGGGTAACTAAAGTGCCCATGAAATAAAGAGGATCCTAAGTGCGGATATACTCTTATTTGCCAGTGGTGATTAATCAAATATCTACGAAGAACTATGAATATCTTTAGGCAAGTGGCATGACCCAAGATTTAAGGGAATTGTCATGACGTGGCAAAACAAAATATAATATCCTATTAAGAGAGGCGCGTTAGCAGAAGGCCAAACACGGATTATATATGTATGTATGTATATTTGTATGTATCTATGTATTTGTGTATGCGTGTGTTTGCGTATGTGTGCGTATGTATGTATGTATGTATGTATGGATGGATGTATGGATGCATGCATGCTTGGGGTTTTACGTCGTATATAGCAATTTATGAAGATGAGTAGTCCTTAGAATACATATATGCTGTGCCTCCTTTTGGCAGGGCTAGTCCTGGCCGCCAAAGTGCTGCCGGCACTGGAACGCCACGCCGAAGACACCAGATATATCACCTCATCCAGTCACATTATATGGACACCGGGCCGAATAGTCCTGCTTTCTTGCTCTAGCCTCTAAGTGGTGAGCGCCAAGTGAAACAGCAACAAGCACCATTTTTCGAGTCTTTGGTATGATCACATCATATATCACAACAATCCATAATTTAGAAACATGTAGAACTAGGTGATAATGTAAATTTCGTATACTTTATATAAAAATATTGCCACCAATACAAAATTAATCATGTAATTGGGGAGACTTGGATAGAACTATTAAATACAGCCATTTCTAATGCAAAGTATTCATCCACAGGGCCTAAATTGCACGGAATCTGTACTTTTGCATTTAAATGTTGTAAAGGAATTAAAAGTGTCGGCAAATACTTCTAAAAACTAATCAAAAATCTAAAAAAGCAAACAAAGGGACTTTCAGTGTACGACCTATCAGCTGTGCATGGGGTACACTAAGAAACTGTACAAAAAAAGGGACAATCATATTCTCTGCAAAAACTGTTTTAATTATCTCAATATCCTAAATTTTCTTGAGAGTTTTCTCCACACGCTGAAGTAACTGTCTTTAAACCATACAATCTTATAACGTTATCATCACAAAAGGGCAATACGAACAATGACAAAACTTACAATGTTGCAAACTAGAACGGTGTGGAGATAGTCCATGGGCTATTTAGGCTATAACTGCATTGTGCAATTAGTATAAGTTGATTTCAGAGGTCAAATATCTTGCATGGCATTTAGAAATCAATTGGACTATATTTGCAACTTGCACCAAAAGACGACACTGCAATGTTTTTCCCCTAATATATGTTGTGGACAGCATGTTTTTCTCACAACCTTGTCTTTATATTTAAGAATGGATCGCGAAGCTCACATCGACTTACATGCAGAGCTTACAGGGATTAAATTGTTACGTATTGGGTTTTACGTAGTCCTTAACATTTATGACGAGTATTCCTTAGAATGTATATATGCTCTGTCTCCTTGTGACAGGGCGAGTCCAGGCCGCCAAAGCTCTGCCGCCACTGGAACATAATACCGAAGACACCCGACATGACACCCCACTCAGCCACTTTATACTGATTCTTTCCTTGCTGCGAGGCAGCAACAAGTACCATTCAAGTCTTTGGTATGACCCGACTCAGGATTGATCCCGGATCTCTCGAACTCAGTTAAATTGCTGGCCGAGTTAATTGGCGAATTTATGCAACTACGTTGGTTCATCTTTCATAACGCATTTTTGTGTACAAGGCGTGACAGGATCTGGCTAAATGCGCTGGTGAAAAAAATAAAAAAAGCACACACGCACACATTATCAATGTGCAGTGCACCGAAAGCAATTATGAAAGGCACAATGTTCTACTCCAGTTTCCGTTTTAAGATGAAACATTTTCACCTGGATTCAGTCGTATAAGCCTATATACAATAGGTCAATACACTTTATCTTAAGAACTCATTAAGAGCTCTTTATTAAGATTGATAAGCTAACGAGATAGGTTTCACGACCTTTGCTTTATAAGAAACCCTTGAAATAAACATAATTGCAGTGACTCCAGAAGTCAGGTCGAAATACAACGTCATTGGCATATGTAAACATGTCTCTGCATATACCTATACATACAGATTAGATGTGACATATTTTACTATTTAGCCACTGTTTTAGTGCGAACCTACATATGCATACTGACGGATACAGCTGGTCGGGTACCATCTGAGCATGATTTGCCAAGGGCAGCATATTCATCATGACTTCTTCTTACATTATCCGGACATGTTCACCATAAAGTAATCATGTTGATTTTTTTAACCAGATGCCGGTTTTCAAAATGGAATCTTAATACCAGTGAATACAAAACAAATGTCACTTTATAAATTTTATCGTCTGGAACAACGTTAACAACGTACTTTTTTCCCATTCATTTACTTTTCTGAAAACCCATCTGGTGCAACTTGTTATATTTCACCTCATGCATAGTGCTTTATATGACAGTGTTATAGTGCCATCCTGCATGATTCAACGTGTGCCAACGTTTGCGTATTAAAACTTTCAAGTACATGATAAATCGGTTCAGTAAACTATTCACTGAACGATTCACTATTTTCATATGAATAGGGCTATATCCAAATTTTATTACGAAGTAATCCTTCTGAAAGCTTGACCCTTTTCATTTACTATGTATGGTATACTGATGACCTTTTAACCATAAATAATTAACATCTTGTCAAGGCAGCGAAAGAATATATGTATACCCACCCTTGTTGGACTTGGAGGAGACAACATGCAGACAGCGATGATAGTACATCTTATTTGAACCTACATATATATTTGTACCAGGATGGCCAAGCTTTCTTCTCACGCCGTCTTTATGACAAAATGAATAATTTCAATTTTGAAACTGTAAACTATCCGCATCGGGATAGTGATATATGAAAGATCTTGACTATGGCGTATACATATCTCTGCTTGGAGCATTTGTTATATCCCATGTAAAATATTGTGATTTGGATGTACGTCACAAATTATTAATTGAAAAGCTAGTGTGTCAACAGCACTCCGTCAAACGCAATGTTACTTAGTTTCTAAAAGTATTACAGAAAAATATGAGTGCTAAAGATCTGTGGCGATATGTGTCAGGGAATCTATAAGGATCCAAGCCTATTCCAAACTGGTGCTTCTATGACTGATATTTGCCCTCGACGTGGAAAGTATCCATGGGTTAGGGGTTTGCAGTTTTGATTAGAAACCAACATCCCTAGCATATCGATTGTCCTCCCGGAATCATTCAAAAATGATGACTGCCTCTCTGTTACTTGTAATATCAACTGTATTTAATATTATTTCTTTCACATTCCTTTGGGACGTGGAGATCATTCGATTCCTTTTGATATAATTAATTCTTGTCAAGGCAGATGGCGGTATACAGGATGTGCAAGTTGCTACTACATATAAGCATTTACATGAGGAAACTTGGCAGGAAGCCAAATTTCACCAGACACCTGTCGTTTGCGAACTATCACATGGTTATCACTGCTGAGGCTTTATTTTCCATGCTGTGTAGTGGTTTATGTCCTAGCTTTTTGTAGAGAGTGGCCATGTCATTATCGCCTTGGAATGCCTCCTGCATCGTCACCGCCTGGCCTATACATGTGTTGGACTTGACACATAAATTCTGGCTTGATCAAAAAAAGGATGGAATCTGTCGAATTATTTTGTCGAATTATTTTGAGCTAGGTTATAATTAGAGCAGTTCATATAATAAGAACAATGCGTTTGAAGTGTACAGGCCTCGCATGGACGAGCGGTTGAACTTCAAACCGGTCGGCGGAATTAACATCTCCTTAAACTGACCGCAGATGTGTACAACGCCGTTTTTAATTGTACATTGTCAAAAATTTACAGAAAGCATTGTGAATTAACAGGAGTTTTTTTCTCATACAAGTCAATACATATTACAAACAAACAGGAAGTGTAAGTATGCCAGTAATAGTAACTGTAGCACTGTGAATGTGTGATAACACGTTGCACGATGTGACGAAAATAGGACAGTATAATTGCAACGATGTATATTTCAGGTTAACAAAGAGGTAAGTAAAAATGTTAAGTGCCACGATGCATTAGATGCTAACTGAGAAGAAAACCAACATATTCACGATGCACGACGACGCATCGCCGACTTCCGAAAAGACACAGAAGCTCGAATAGCTTGCATTCTTGGTCTCAAACAGTTTAAACAGGTAGACACTCCCAGATGTCCAAGCCTGCTAAACGCATGCTCATGACACACTCTATAATCGAGCCAGGTTTAAATATTTTGTACCTGTTCTCCGTGTGATTTCTTTTCTACAATGAAACAATGACTAGAAATTTCAGGAAAGTGATCACGCCTTTTATAACCTATATATATGTTATTAATTAATATCATGTGTGTCCTCTGGTGTAGCTCCGTAAAATCGGTTAAGAGCATTTAGCTTTCACAGGAGCAGTAAAGTTGCGTGAGAGAGAATTTGTACGATATATTTAAATATGTTAGGTCGAATTATACTAGAGTTACTTGCATGGCACTATATCATGTGTAACTGGCATATTTGCCTATTTCAGTGGTTGTTTAACACCATACTCCAAAAAAATTTCACTCATAGGACGTCGGTCAGTTTGATTGGTAAAAGAAATCGACAACCAGTAAAAACTCCACAGGCATGGACATATATCATTTATTTATTTATTTGATTGGTGTAAGTCTTACACCGTTCTCACGAATACTAGTATTTCATTTGCACATATCTTACTTGGCTATGTTACCTATACATTGTGGACATATAGTTACAGATACAAAAGTAAATGGTAAGATATTTTTGTTCAGTCACGCCTGATGATGCAAAGACATTACTGCGTCAAGATTATTGAATCCAACAAATATACTGCGTCTTTGTTCCACTATCAGAGAACATTTAATGGGCGAATCTCGGCCCAAGAGTTTTACCCCATGAATGATAAACACAGAGTGGAAATGCTGGAGATCAAAATGTGGTAATCTGATATGAGCAAATTGCCTATATCAAAGGGATAAAGTCTACATTTGGATTGATATTTCTTATGTTTTATCAATGACCAACTCATTCGCATATTTCCCGCGTGAGTATACGACCCCGGGGGCTATAGGATTCAGACCCACCTTTCATGACATCTCACGTTTTACAGCTAGTGATTCTGTAGTTCTGTACGTGTA
Organism: Acanthopleura granulata; assembly: GCA_016165875.1. Lineage (NCBI taxonomy): Eukaryota > Metazoa > Mollusca > Polyplacophora > Chitonida > Chitonidae > Acanthopleura > Acanthopleura granulata. The sequence continues at coordinate 1,566,505 of JABBOT010000023.1, read as the reverse complement.
ACACACAAAGATCTATGTTACACCCAAGGGAAACGAGTTACAGATTCTTCCATCTAAAATTATACGCTATACCATAAATGAGATAAACTGACGAGAAAAGCGACATCAGTCAAATGTATAGGTTGTAGCATTTGTACATCAATGCGCCTTGAGCCGATGAATTCTCTAAATTACCACAACAACATTTTTTTATTATAGCGTTTGTGTCAAACAGTTTCTTTACCACAACTCGCCCCCACCTCTGCCACCACCCCCGATGCGACATCTAACAACCAATCAATGGCTAGGAAACCGAAGGATCACCAAAGGTCAGCCACGCGCACGTGAATCATTGTGATTATACCGTAAGTTGGTATGGGTACCTATTTGTGTAATTTGAGACTGCATCAGTCCTATACTTCCGCTTTGGGGATATTCTTATACTTTAACTGGTCATTTGAATCCACATAATCGAGAATATCACTGTGGTAGGTTCTATGTACACACATAAGGGCAGGATTATTCATCGACCAAGCCAGCGATTAAATCACACTGTACATCAACGCCATGCAACCCATGTTCACTCTATTTCGTCACCTCTGGATTCGAGACATTTAAATGAAACAGGCAGCATCTAACCATTAAACATATCACTCATTGACAGGAAATGACAAAAATCTTCAGGCGATACCATTGTTGATGCAATCGTAGCGAGCTATAGCGAGAGGCAGAAAACAGAATTTTATTTAAAACTAATAGTTTTGTTTATTTAGTGTTTTTCATTGGCCACAGTTCTTATGCATCAAGTGTCATTAATTTACGAAAGTAAAATGTCGTTTTTAATAAGTGTTATTCTTTTTCCCAACTACAACGTATGCAAGAAAATATAGACGATGACAACATATACATCATGAAAAGTGACAACTATTAACTCTGTTGTTATCACGATGAGAAATTCTTCTGGTTCACATACGCAGATTTCATTAAAATTTATATAAATAGCTTTTCCTAAAACACACAAGCAACTGAGATATAATCAGCAAAAGTTACGAGTTTCGATAATTTATTTATGTAAGCTATGAAATGTGTATGTGAGTGTGTGTGTGTAAACTAGTTTCAAGATTGGAAAAATTTCGACACAGTCTTGATTAATTAAGCATGGATGCATGCACAATTTGTGTATAAAACAGGAGCGAGAATGTCATCCTGTGCAATCAGCAGAAAGGATCGGAGTACCTACATTCAGAGCCTGCGTCATGCAAGAAACCATGCGTTAAGGAAAATAAACGTGCTCTGAATAGATGGCATGCATCGTTTATGTCGTGGCTAGGTGAAATAAATAATTCATGAATATGTATAGAGTAGATCAAGAGCACTCATTTCCCGCTAAGTTTAGCGCCAGTATTAAAGCTCGGCTTTAGCAGCGATAAGAGACTAATTGTTTTATTTGATTACAATGAATAATCAATTACAGCAAGACGTCATAACTTGTGCATGTAGCTGATACTCGACGCCTGTTCTTACTCAGCTATATTCTGTTCAATATTTAGATATGACATGACATAGTTAAGAAAGGATTTGTTAATTTATTGGGCAGAGTCTGGTGGAATGATGGGAAATAAAGTGAAACGCGATCTTCCGGTATCATGTACAAAGGAAATATACCAGACTAACTGCGAACCTATATGGTTTGGTAACAGTAAATTCTGTATACCTCCATAGAACACAGTGGCCGAGTTTCAGTGGCAAATGAATTCCTCACATATATGATCCACGTCACAATCACCCACAAGTCATTTACGTACTTTTGCCTACTTCTGTATTGTGAAATTAACATAAACTATGTGTATCTTAACGTTCATAGCACAATACTCAATGCACAGCTGAACATATAGATGCATATTCGTGCGGTTGTTGGTATATACGATAATCTGGGAGTGGCATCGCACCTCTGTATTTGACAAGGAAATGTGATTATATATATATTTATATATATATATATGCGGATGTACACGTATATTCCACTAACCAGCTGACATATAATGAAGAGATCCTTACATGGGGCTCATGTGTACAGGGATGTGTATGATAATCTTTTCAAAAATCAAAAGCTGTCTTATCGCTCTAGGTGACGTTATCGTGCGAGTTATACTTAATTAGTAAACGTTCAGTTGGAGATTCCGCCTCTATATATTAACTTCAGTCATATACTTGCTACAGCACTATTATGGGAGCCTACAATGCCAGCTTTGTTTACTGCATGATAAAGGCGCTGTGCTGTGTGAAGTGGAAATGCACACGGTGAGCTGGGAGACTTTCCCTGGGCAAGTATAAAAGATGCGTGTCGGAAGCTAATACGTCAGCGGACAGGACGTAAATATGTGTATAGGTTCATGCATCTCATCACTCTGTTAACAAAATATATCATATATATATATATACTCCTTTTACCCTGGGCCCCCCTGACATTTATTACCTGTGTTTCGTATGTGCTTAGAAGACGAGTAGATTATTATCTGAATGATCGTTGTTTAAAGAAAAAAATTATCTGTGTATGTGTTAGAATTAATTTAAACAAAAACTCTATGCATAAATTAATAAAAATACTAATACCAACAACATAAGACTACTCATTAACAGAACTGAAGCTACATTCCAAGGTTTAATTAAGTGCACCTTTCATATGTTATATTACAGGTATATATATATATATATATTTCTGTTTCTGTAGTGTATTATATATTTTGTTCATTCAGCCATTAAACTGATCAAGTCATCATTCTGTAAGATCCATACTTGAGCACGGTACATTATTAATTTCTTTGACACCCATTACATACACGGCACACCCATACATCATCAGTATTCACAGAGCTTAAGTCAGTGTGACATAATTACATTTCATAATTTCGGATTCATCCCACAAATGTCAGTTATAAATTGTCTTGTGTCGGCAAGGTCGAGTTGTGCAAGTTTTGTGCTTTTTGTAGAAAATGACATATGAAGCGCCATAAGAATGCACGTAAACAAAGAGATAAGGAAATTAAAGACCGCCATCTTGAAATCCTAATACAAGTCAGTTTGAACGTTGTTAATTTCACTTCAGCGTATATAAAGCAGTACCTGAGGCCGGAATGTTAACGAGAAAGGGTGGATTGCCCGTATCTAGCCTCTCGCCACACTGACTCAAAACACTACATCGTCTTGAACGGACGATAAGTATTAAACAGTAGTCATGGTAGAAAAAAGCGTCCCATGTTTGCAGTTTAATTTCTGTTGAAATTAACTCGGAAACGATGCTTTATATTCACCGACATGAGCTTGGAGGTTACTGGAACATTCAGACACTCGACTGTGTTAAGTTATACGAACCCCAAAGAATTACGCGGGTTTACAAGTAACGTAGGTAAATCAGAAAACGACACATGGCGACCCATACACACACAGTGGAAAAACTTCTCACATCTTTTCGGTGAACGGAAGATAAGATATACTCGCAAAAACAAAAGGAACTCAAATAGTCAGATAAAAAGCTCACAATATTAAACGTAAAAACTCTCGTCATGGAACACAAGAAAAAGCTACCTTTCAGCAAACAAGGATCCTGAATTGTGTGAGTAAAAAACCGCTTTAAAAAGATGCAGGTGCGAGTGTAAATAAACTGCGTAGATTGTAATAATCTGTGACGAGTGACGGCATATTAAGCGTCCGCGGTAAGGCGTTAATACATGGTGCAAATATAACCTGTGATGCTTTTCAACTTGCCAGATTACCAACAATTTCGCATTTGGGCCAACTCATTGGTTATAAAAATAGACGGTGCAAACTGGGTTCGGAGAAAGATGGGTTAAATCATTAGGGATGCATGATCTGTGCCGGTTGATCCGGATTGTACAGGCCAGGTATTTTACCATAGAGTGGTTTACAATCATACAGATGAACATCTTACCTGAAGTCGGCTTGGGTGTATACAAAGTGTATATAGATGCGGTATATGGTATATGACCCCCGTCCGTGCGGGAAGGGCGACTGTTCTTCTCAGCTTCACTCGGACTTACTGAATCGCGCGATACAGATCCACATCTCACTGCGATACACAAAATCCTTTTTTTTCTTGCCAGTAACGAAGCTGAAAAAGGTATTGATGTGATAATAATAGAGCGATACACGAATGCAACTGGTTTGACGTTCCGCCTCAGTGAACACCAAGAGTCCTGCCTCTACACAGTGGTTTTAATAAGTCAAGTGGTAAGACTGGTGAAGGGGAGTGTATGATATTGCATTAATTAGGAGTTATAGTGATAATACATGTAGAATTGGCTGGCCGTAATCCCCGAACCCTAAAATCTAAACAGCAAAATGGGCGAAGTTGTATATTTGTTTGTAAAGATCGGCTTGCAATGGAAAAGATGTTAAATGCTATAAATGAAAGCATTTTTACTCATAGCTCCTAGTTATCTATCTTATGAAAATTACTTCACTTCAACTTCTTGTCACTTTTAGACTGCTTGCATTCATTTTTGTAAAATAAATACAAGATCTAAGGCATGCTGTTCTTACAACATAGAAAACAGAACAAAATATTTTGATGCCATATTTCTCATTCAATGACGACAGTTGATTCAACGGGGTCGGGGGATCTGCGATCAATCCAGGGTCACACTAAAGGTTTAAAAATGGTACTTGTTGCTGCCTCGATTGGCGCTCAACACTAATATGTTAGAGCAAGAAAATAGAAGTGGTCTGCCCGGTGTCAGTATAATGTGACTGGGTGGGGTGTCATGTCTGGTGTCTTCAGCATGATGCTCAGTGTCCGCAGCACTTTGGCGGCACGGACTAAGAAGTCCACAAGAAAACACAGTATATACATACATTCACAGCATATGCATACATTCTAAGGACTCCTCGTCGTCATATAACTGAAAGTTATATAACTGAAAGTTGTTGAGTACGACGTAAAAACCCCAAACATACACGCATACCTATAGCACAGCTAGCTGGTCGCCTACCGACATTATCGTAGCGCCCAGCATCGGTCCCGTAGAGGTTCACAGTGACAATTTCACTACAAATAACAGCTCGAGCCCAACCTTACATTTGGTATGAACCTTTCCTTAAGTCAACTGGAATGTAAAAGTACCAAAGCCAGAACCGGTAAACCATCTTTCAACAGTAATCCAGCTGTTTAATACTTTTCGAGTCAACGTCCACCATGTCTTGAATTCCAAATTCTGGAAATTTTAACCCACCCCACACATACTCATGCGTGGGAACACAGCCCTTGACTGGTTGCCTCTTGCACACGGAAGGGAAAACCATCCCGTGTTGACACAGTTTCTCACTGGTTGCCTCATTCGGGTTGCAGGGGTACCCTGTTGACGTCACATTTGACTGGTTGCCTCTATTTCATGGAAGGGAAAATCTAGCGCTCTGTTAACGCAGTCTGTAACTGGTTGCCTCTAGTGTATGAAACGGTAACCCAGGCCCTTTCCTGAATGAGTTTCCAAAAGATTGCCTCTAGGGCTTGGAGTGCAACTCCACTCCCTTACCCTCGAATTTTGTGATAGGTGTTATATCTCTGTCGCATCGAAAAATATTTACTGCTTTCTGGTATGCACGTGTTGTCCCCACTACATAGGTGCAGTATTGCCGAAGTGACGTTAAACTGTAATCATTATCCATTCTTCTGCTGACAAAGCACCCGATTGCAAGTTTCCCTCACTTTTCCACACTCCACTCCCCTTCTGACTCTAACTGGTTGCCTGTAATGTATGGTGGAGAACCTCTTCAGCAGATGACACAATATCCCATTGGTTGCTTCAAGTGCATGAAGTAATCACCAACCCTTTGCCGATACAGTCGCTACTAGGAGAGTTTCGAGATCGAACTCTTTTGTCACTGAAGACAGAAAGTGTCCTACTGTATCACGTGACCGGTAAGCTTACTTACTGAACACATATCTCACCGTGTTCAGCACGTACAAAGGACATATCTTTCCTTCAGGATTTTCCTAAGTTGACAAACCTCAAGTTCTTCAATTTTCGCCATTGTTCGTCCAGTCCAAATAACTTTTTGTGACACCCTTTTTAGAGACTCTTGTTTCAGTAAATGTAATCAGATATAGTTGCCTAACGCTTTTGTCAAGTCACGTGGTGCAGTGGGACTTTTACTTTTAGCGATGAAAGAGTTCGAACTCGAAGCTCCTCTGTTGGTTGTCTCTAGTATCTGGAGGGAAACTCCACCCTAGAGTCTCTATATGAATGGATGGTTGTGGCTTAACGCCAGTTCGACAACGTTATGACCATCTCGCGCTTCACATGTTTAAACAAGGACACAGAATCATAACAACGTCCAAAATGAAACAAAAGTAGATTGACATTTTTGAAACCAGTCGAACTGAGTTAAAAATCTCTAAAAATAACTCATTCTTTAAAAAATGTATAATCTAGCAAACTGCTTATAAAAACTAAATTTTTCTGACATAGGCCAATAGCCTTTAAACAATGAATGACATCGCGAGGGCAATGTTGTGAAATGATTCAAATATAGCGTTGAATATGCAAAACCTTCGCAGAACAACCAGGTCTAAGCAAGTCAATCAGGATATTTCTGATGCCGTATTGGGCATAGCATACAGGATACTATGGAGCAATGTGCCACCTCGTCAGAATTACTTGGTCTCCCTCAATAAAGATCATGATTATAGGGATTAATGCAAATGATATGATTAATGTCATGCAGTTTAATACGACTTGTACGTGTCATTCATTGTGTCAAAGGCTACTATTTTATTTAAGAACATTTGGCCTAAAACCAGAATAGGAGATGTTGATCTTGGGCATATTTTAGGGCAGTCTCCACATCTGTGACTGTGTTTCATTGGATACACTGTAAAATTTTATTTTTAGCAAATGTACAGATTAAGATTACACTACAGCGTAATAGCAACATGATGCAAAAGAAAAGTATTGGCAATAAAAAAAACACAATATTTAAATTACGAAGCCGTAAAAGTGACACTGTGCAAAAGAAAAGTCTTGGCAATAATAAAACACAGTATTTAAATTTTCCTGTGTGTGTGTTTTGTTTATATAAGTCGTTATCTCGAGGTAACTGACCAATAGAAACTTAGATGTCGTTCGCACGACTTATCAATTATCTCGTGCTCTCGACATCTTTATTATGTCGTGCGTACGAGATGTGCTCACAAGGTAATAGTGCGTTTCTATTGGTCAATTATCTCGAGAGCGCGACTTGGTGAAGATGTCGCACGCATGACTTATTTAAAAAAAACACACACACACACGGGAAAATTTAAGTTTGTTTTTGTTATTGCCAATGTTTTTCTTTCGCACAATGCCACTTTTACGGCCCCGTAGTGAATACATCAAATAGGTATAATTTCCTGCTGTGATGACTCAAGGCGAGCTAAAATACCTGCTCGAGTGAGACTCGAACTCACTCCCTTTTTCAAGGTCATTGTTTCTTTGCTTCCCTTATACTCGACATGGGTGAGGAACGGTTCTCACAGATATGCAGACTCAACAATTTTTTTATACAGGATGTGTCATCTTTGCTCTCCCAATTCAACAAGCTTACTTTCTGTTTGTGGACAGATGTCTTTCAGAATCTACCACTATAGTTCTATAAGGACAAATTCTCCTCAGGAGCACCTGTTTGTTGTCATGTTAACGTCTACACTTTTATCTGATTTGTAAAGGCAATTCAGTCTTTCTCATACATGTATTCTTGAAATCTAAAAAGCCGTTTATATTGCTCGGCTTTCGTTGAAGGCCAGTTGCTTTCCACGAATATATGGTGTTCATATCTGCACGTTACAAGAGGGAATGTCCGCCTGTACTTTGTCAATGATCGGTGGTTTAACAGGGGCATACCGGTTTCCTCCTCGCCTAAAACTTACCGCCATTGTATAAATGAAATAAATAAATAAAGAAATATATGGAAGCGTAAGCACGAGGAACGTAAATAAAATGTTGACTTTGGTGTCGTCGAAGTCTCCTTCACGTAACTGATTGTGATTCCAAGAATGAAACCTTCACGTCTGTGGGAATTTGATGAGGGGATTTGTGGTTCTGAATGACAACATGAAATGTAACTTCTGCATTGTTACAACCGCGTCGACTGAAGTCACTATGTCACCCAGTCGGTTGTCATTTCCGCCATAGTCTCAGTAACATGATGACAAAGGGCAACAGGTGGGTTCGTGTTGGGAATGTATAGTCTCAAATGTCAGACAGACACATAAAATGCACGAAATGGGCTAAATTGCGTGACATGCGCAGTCCAAACAGCTATCTGGCTTATTGCCCCACACGGAACTCGAAATTATCCCACAGGAATCACTCGATTCTCGATTGAACGCCTGATCTATCGATAATGAGGTGGACACTCATGTCCTCTGCAGTCATGCTAAAACATCATGTCTTTCATATCATTTCTCATATAAGCACGTTTATCTGCTTATTTCATGGTGGTCAAATTACATATCAAGACGGTGTCTTCTTGCAGCAAGCCTGACACACACATATAGTGCCATTCCACTGAACCATCACGTCGACATCAGACACGAAGCCCTACCCAGTCACATTATAAAAGACTCAGGGCCGACCAGTTCTTGGCCTCTTACTCTGAACACCAGACGAGGTAGTATTACTCTTGTTAAACTGTTAAGAATGACTCGATTCGGGATTGAACGCCAGACCTACCGTTATTAGGTTGACATACTATCTACTAAACCACTGCAGCACTGCAGGTGGAATAACCCGCTATAACCACACACACATAATAAAGTCCAGCATGTAGAAACAAGCCTCGTAGGATATTGCTTTACATGAATATTTATCTAAAAGTTGCAACACTCACCAAACAGTATCAATGGCAATTACACATCAATTTTGCAGGTATAGATTTCGATAATTATTTGGAATGAGCTGAAAGCCCGAGGAAACCACTCTCGATGTATTTTCAAGATTTGATGTGGCAATTCACTCTCAGTATGTAATCAGGCAATCACAATGTATACACTGTGACAATTAACAGTTTTAACGATAGATCAATAAACACATAACATGTAAGTGGTGACATAATTTATTAATTACGTTTGTTCTATGTACACAACCACGCAACAGTCAAATTTGCAGATTCTGTAACTCTTATTGCACAAACACCAGGCACATTATTGGTTTTTCATTTATTAACTATGATGATATCAACAAAAGTCATACAGTGATTTTCATATTTACACTGTATTTAAGGCCTTAAGCTCCCACTCGCATTAAAAAGCAGAAAAAAATGCCATCAGGTTGCATTTTTAAAAAATCTGGAAAAACTTGGGTGTCTTGCATACAACTACATGCAATCGTTTTTACATATTCTACGTGCATAACCATGCAACAGTCAATACCAGTCACATTAGTAGATTCTGGAAGTTCATGTGTTATGTGCACAGACAATTAAGGCAACCGTCAACTTGTAGACTCTAGAAACCTAGTGTGCACAATTAACTGTCACAGTTGAAGATTCTGTCCAAGGCATGTACAATGTACACGACTGTCTCTAGCTCCTGTAATATCGCCTGACGAAGAAGGGTCTCTGGATCCTGTGACTGAGGGGTCTCTAGCTCCTGTGACATCGCCTCACGAGGAAGGCTTTTTGGCTCCTGTGATATCGCCTCACAGAGGGGTCTCTAGCTCCTGTGATATCTCCTCACGAAGAGGAGTCTCTGGCTCCTGTGATACAGCCTCATTAAGAAGGGTCTCTGGCTCCTGTGATATAGCATAGTGGGTTGTCTCTGCCTGTATAGTAAAAAGAGAAAACACACTACACAAATTACTTCAAATTATTGTGATAATGGCTTGTACTCTGAGGGAATTTACTAACACCCACCTTTAAACATGAATGAATGACTATTATAGTTTACAGCACACTGTACTTTGGTCTGTTTATTCAAGGATAACAATTTCAGTACATGTACAGGAACGTGTCCAGTATATGTGTGATCACATCCACACATCCAACAATCAAGGCTATGTGCTTCCTCCTCATCAGCCGGCAATTTCTACTGATCTTACCCGGAAGTACTGTATCCCTGTAGCTTTAATTTGGAATGCCGAAATAACGACATGCATGATGAGAGAAATTTTTAGTCAAGATTGAGGAAATGGAGGTTGTTGTCAGATAAGAGGAGGAGCTGTAAAGAAGGATGACGGACGAGGAAGGTGTTATATTCTACCAGTCTCTGTCGCTTGGGTTTGTCACTCAGTCTGGAACATTTGTCACCGTGTTTCACAATCAACTCCCGTATGGCACCTCGGGCAAAGTGACACTTGATCAGCAAATTGTCTTAGTGAATGCACTACACTTGCGGATATATACAGGTCAGCTTGCAGATGTACATGCCCTGTAAGTCTGTCTCCAAGTGCTACTAGTGGCACTTAAAGGGATATTTTAGAATCCTCGTTTAGACATATCCTGAATTCGAGCGCCAAATTACCTCAGCGGGAGTAAAAAGAAAGCATGTAATACCCTTTGAATACAGTGCCATTTCAAATCAGACTACATGTCTCACACATATTCATTGAGGATGTAAATGTATTTAACCTAATGCATTAAAACCATAAAATTTATGACTTCGCCTTGTTCAAGCATAAAAAATATACAATTCTTTGAATTTAACACCTGATGTACACTGGTACTGACTCACCTCGGACCTTTAGGTGCGTGCCACAGCTCACTCTCTCAAAAGTGAGTGAAATAAAATCTGTCAATTGTAGTATCTGCAAAATAGCGAATAGTCAATCATCAACCAGGGCAGAATAAAAACACAATATACTCCCAAACAAATACTTTTGAATCACATAGTATACCAGCAGCATTGTGATTAGTATGAACTGTGAGGGAAAGTACTTCATCGGTTTTGATGATATGTTATGTGCTAAATATTAAATATAAAACTTAAAATCATACACAAAACAATGAATTTGAAAAGAAATGTTTTTCAAAAATATGGTATGTGAATTATAGTTCTCATCCAGCAGAATCCCTTTTTTTCTGTCAATTTGACCTGCCCAGTCAGGCAAGTAAATCTAACATTCCCGGACAGTCATGTTATTTATCCAGAATCACGAAATATCCGAAACACAACCCACTGCACTGGTCCGATTTGTCTAAATTAGGCTCAGCTTTACATGTTTACGCTCATTAGAGCAAAAAGAAAAGCCTTTTTCATGCAGTACACACACTCATCCTATTCTTGTCGTCTTGCCAGTGTTGGCCTGAATTATCGAAGAATAGCATCCACTATGTGGAGCTTGCGGGGCGGGGGTGGGGTGGGGTGGGGTCAACCAAAACCGACTGAACATTTAAGCACAAACAAATGCCGAGACGTATTGGTATGCAAATCGCAAATATCCGCGCGCCTCTGGGAGGTCTTTGAAGTTCCAACACAATTTATACGAACCGTCAATCACGTGGGAAACCAGTCTGACAACTTGGAGTTTTGGTGTTTGTTTGGAATTTTTCCTCACCGGGTGTCAGATATGGGGAAGGACATCTAAAAGGTTGAACAATTACATGTAGTAGGTAACCTGGAGGGCGGGGCTAATAGTTTAAAATTATTGTTTGTCGTGCATTCGTGGTGTAAACCAGTCCCTCGGGTAGTGGAAAACGCCATGTAATCTGTAATGACATGTACAAATTAATTCAGAGCTTAACTCAAACTACATAATCTCATTGCAAACTTATATGTAAATTCTTAAAATTCGGTCTGCAAGACAACATTTGGCGGCAAGTATTACTCCCTACTTCTGTGCAGGTGAAGATTGTGGGCTTCGATGAAACTCGGGGATCAACTAGGGGCCTCTGCCTGACCTCTTTTTACATGCATAAGGTCCTTTTTTCAGTCAAACTGAGTCAATAAATTAAATCTCTGCGGAACTGATTTACATGTATAGCTGTTGAATTTCATATCTTATGGAATGTCTCTTTGTTTCTTCTTCCTGTGTTTTATGGCAAAATATTCAGATGCTACATCCATTATTAGTACAGCAGATATGTAAGTAAATTGTGCCTTTGCCGATAGAAGCACAAAACTTGGCACACAGTTGGAATATACCTCAACTTACATTTTTGGACATGGAGCCATCCTGAATTCGCCCCGGGATCTTGTTTCAAATAATATTGACTGTCATCGTATATATGATATCATATATAGCATTTTTGTTGTTATTCCCATCACCCAAGTCCTTATTAATTATCACTTTGTTAGTCAACAGCAGGTACTTCATTTGGGCTCCCTAGTTGGTAGCCTGAAAATCAGTCCACCTCGTTTGATATATGAGGGCACCCTGTTGGCACAGTTGTTCAGCAAAAGCTACAAACTGCTCCAGCGTCCATATCCGTTGCCTATGACATGTGGGCTCCATCTCTCGAAGAGACACAGAATGCTGTGGTGACATCTTCTTGTGTTCCAGTCTTCCCATGCCTCTTTCCCAAAGCACACAAAACACTGAAGACATGGGCCAGCAAAGCAACACTTCACTCCAAATAGTCAAGACGCTAGGTCGAAGTTATGACAAAAACATATGTGGATTCCGACGTACAGTGTTGGCATCTGCTTTTTTATCGTCCAGTACAAGAAGATCGCTGCTGCTTTCATGGAACCAATGTCCTCTATACATCTGAATATGTTTTCTGGCTAGCGTTTGTTAGTGGTAATAACCGCTGAGCCATCGACGTCCCCACTCAAGTAAGCCACCCTGCGTCCAAATACATGAACCATCTATCGTCGCAAAGCATCCGGGTTATGAGTTAGAGCCATGGCTGTGATGGCCAGTTGAAAACGAAGAAAATATTTACATTCAATTCTTCAATTTCAAGATCTTAAGTGCAACAATAACGGCAACTTTTTTTTTTTTTTTATCATATTCACTAATTAAGACTCATTAAAGAAATTTCACCCACAGTTATCAGGGGGTACCATTAAAAATGATCTCCTAGCACAATTATGTCAACTTGTGACCGTAATGCTAAACGTTTTGAATACGACGGACATTTTTCAAACTGGCGGACATTTTTCAACATGACGGCGAAACTCATATGAACACTGGCGCAGATGTCTTAGTTTCCCAAAGCGCCAAAGCTAGATGTATTTTATTGAACACAGTGGCATACAAACCATATACAAAGCGCAAATACGTTCTGTTGGCAGCCGTGTTGGAAAATGGCTGTTACTGTTACAGGAAAAATCTTAGATGACCCTATGTTCAAAAGTGTAACCCATACCATAATCTAACAGTGTGCCAGATGCCATGCCTCTTTCATCAGAGGCACAATTCTGCTCATATATCATACCTATCTGCTATACATTATTATACTTCCTCATAGAGCTTAGCCCTCATCCCCCCTCCACATTCAGGAAAAATCACGCATTAGAACAAGATTTACGGCTTATCAAACAGACTGGTGTTCACATGCCAGTCCTATCATTTTGAAGTAAATTCATGCTAAGAAGAGGGATTTCGCATTGCATGAGCTATATCCCGACAAACTATCCTCTTCTACCGAGTTTCTACAGGCTGAATATTTCTGACAGCTGCCAATCAATCATGTCTTGCTTCAAAACCACATATACTTTAGTAACGGTCGATTATTTCAAGGACATTGTTGCGGGTCATTTGGTCCATGGCTGAGAGATTATTGCCGTTTTTGTACTATATTTTTTACGTAACTGTTGGTATGTTTTCAACGTCCATTTTCAACAAAATCATGTCCGTTTCTGTTGTGCTTTACATACTGATCCAGCTATTATCCTTAATGCTCAAAGCAACAGGAAACAGGTATTGCTGTCACAATGGTTCCAAAATGCTTGTATTGATGCACATGTTGTAAAACAGGACCCGCCCCGCCATTGTATGCCATATGATCTTGCAATTGCACTACGCAATAACCAAATCCCCTTTAATCCTACAAGTTCTAGTTTAAATATGTAGAAGTTTATCTTGACCACTTTATAACGAAATTTGCTGTAGTGCTCTTCACTCAAATCGCTTTCTCCTTCGTTATCGTAGCCATCATATCTAGGTGCCTAGGCAAGTTTTTGATTTCATTAGTTTGTCGTGACTTGGAAAACGGTTGTCCGTATGTCTGAGCGTCTGATATTCCATAATATGTTAACATTTTCAAAACGCTATTTCACCTTCAGTTTTTGTCCGATTTCAACGAAACTTTGTTGAAGTGTAGACTGCATCAAGATACATAATTTGTGGAAATGACTTACCATTTCGATGATGGTTTGTGCCCCTGTTTGTATATCTGTTCGTCCAGCATATGTTAACATTCCTTAAAAAGGTACTAGCTACTGTTACAGCTTTTGTACATTTTCAACAAAACTTGGTACAAGCGAATCAAGATTCATATTTCGTAGTACTGATTTTCAATTTTGACTGTTCATTGTCCGTTATACATACATAGTATTGTATATGTTCTCCTTTAGGTGTTGTGCCCAAGAAAGAGGCCGGTTTCATCATTCAGGTTTATGCACGACTTGTCATTTCCCAAAGGAAATTCCATTAATTCCTCTGTCTCTCAGTTGTGTATGACTCTATCGATAATGCTATAGCCTTGGGTTAATCCATGGGACAATGCCGCCTCATGGCTAAGGCAGATACTGATCCCCATACATCCGAATGATTATCACCTGTTAAGCTTCACCTGGAAACAGCTATATTATTTTGACACGTGTCTCCCTATGGGTTGTTCATCTTCCTGTAAATTTTGAATTGCTTAGTAAAAGCTTAACATGAACAATTTTAAACCGATTTCACATTACTGGTAGGTATGTCACACATTTTGGATGATATTTACTTTGCTGGCCCACCTGAGTCGCCTGTTTGTGATAAATATTTGTCAATTTATTGATTGATGTGACAATGTTGCGATTCCCTTAAAACACAGTAAAACAGAACATGCTGGAAATACAATCCCCATTCATGGTTTTGAGGCTCGTTTATGCGTTGACAAGGTTGAAAAGCTCAACGATAAACTACTCACATTTTCAAGGAGTAAAACTACAACTTTAGTGGAACAGCAATCTCCAGATGGGTTCCTAAATTTTTCCTGCGGGATTATATTACCTAGGAGAGGTTTTTTATGGAGTTTGATGCATTTGACAGTAGATCTTAAGAAACCATATCATGATGCTCGCTTAACCAAGGAAGATTGTGCTTATATACCAAATTGGTTGGTTTTCATTGAGAATTTTAATCGAAAATCTATTCTCCTTCACCAACAATGAACTTCATCAGAGGCTATTAAACCGAGGTCTGACGCTGCTGGTAATCATCGTATGGCAGCTGTCTTTAAAGAATCATAAGGTTCTTTTACTTAGTGACATCCAAGCGGTTGTCGAAATCGTCAATAAACAGACATCTAGGGATCTTCTGAACATGAAACTAGTTCGTGGCTTAGTGTCAAGCTTTCTCACCAGCAATATCTTCTTCAAATCCAAGCATATTTGGGGTAAATCTAACATAACGTTTGTCTCCATTTCATTTAAAGGAGGCAAGGATGAGGACACCGTGGTTGAAAAAATTTCCTAGTTCTATTCCACACTGATGACAAGTGGGAAGCATCCCCTAGCGGCTTTTCTGGCTGTGTCTTCAAAATCTACCTACCCCTATACATGGCGCATCTACCATAACTCCATGAATGCACGCTCCGGTACTGCAGTCAAGCAATGAATTTTCCCCGTGTCTGTTCAAACCCTGGTGGCATTTATACCGCACCTTTACATGAAGGGGTATGCACCAACAACTGCCATGGCATTTAGGTCATTCAGGCTACAGGTTATGTTCATAAATACCTCTCTACCTGATCCTTCGCAATCGTTTCTTAGAAAACAATTATTAGTGGGAGTGGGGAAGTTAAGTAGTAGACCCCATTGCTAGCTGCCATTAACAGAAGACATACCCCTACATCTAATAGATGCCATGCAATATATTGTGACCAGTTCATGTGATAGAGCCCATGTCAAGGTCATGTTCCTACTGGCCTTCTATGCTTTTCTGAGAGTGGGAGAAATCACGGCCACCCGTCAAACTCAAACTACACATACGCTCAAGAAGGGAGATTAACTTTGTGATACAAAAAGAAAACTTACAGTGCTGTATCAGGTGTTGAGGTGATATTACGTAATTTTAAGCGTAATCATTCACATAGGTCAGTACATCTTTTTGTAGCCTGCTCTTCCCAATTATTGTTATTGCTCTGTAAAGCTGCAGGGCTGTGATGATGTTTGATCCCTTCCCTCCCAACTCCTCCATGCAGGTAGGTAAAATGCCAGATCACATTTTTCAATACACTTACCGTTATTGGCATTTATTACATTGGAGGACTTGTTGGAATCTTCTTATCACACAGGGTATAGAGGCAGGCCAAAAGTCATTATTACCAAGGATGAAATAGAGATGTTTTGTGGATAAACGATACACAGCAAGACGTATAGCCCGACATTTCAAGTGATTAACACCCAATGTGTGTAAGTGTTATATGAAACAGAATTAAGACAAAGAATCCAGACCATTCATGAAGAATACTGGGAGTGAGGCACAGTACAGAAACACAGTTATCATCATGTCCATTTGTCTATATCCATGTTGATTACTTAAGTCAAAGTAGTTCTGGAAAGTTCAGGGATTTTTCTGAATATTATGACAGTATGGTGATTACTTGGCTCATCCATCAGGATATCTGCTTCTGAGGGCTGTATGCCTGTCACTTCTAGTGTGTTTGCTCATCCCGGTTATCTGTGTGTAACAAAAACAGTGAGTGTTACCTACATGTATACATGTGTGGATTTTTATGTATTTGGCATGTTTAAACTAGCTTCCATAAGCCTACATTTAATGTCTTACAGTGGTACATTTTGGGTTCTTTATATCTAATAAGTTCTCTGGCTACCTTCGTGCTGAAGGTGCCGTTGTTCACCGTGCCTAAGTACGTGCTATTTGGGGATGAATAGACCCACCTTCCGCTGCAAGAACATTGTCAAACTGTTGCTAGACAGGTTTACTCCTCGACCAAACAGTCTGTGACACATGGATGCACACATGAAAATCATTAGGTATTCTACTTTGATCTTTTGCAATCTAAAATCATCTGAAACCTTTTTCCTTCAACATTTTAAGTAGGAAATATCATAATTTACACTCTTCTGGCCTTGCTACTAATGTTTCTTAAGTTAATTTGACGAACTCTGATTATACCAGCAATGAGTTCTGAAATATGTAGCCCTGTCGACATATTTCTTCAATGTTATATATCTAGACCATTTCGCTTATCCCATTTTTATCTTGGCCTTTATATTTCAAATTTTGTTATCATATATATGTAATGTTATATATCACGACTTTTCCAATCCATGTTCAAACAGAAAAATGTATGAAAAAAATAGGATACAGTGACATGTTGGTTAATGTGGTGGAGTAGTGTGGTTTAGTGCATGTGTATCAGTTTGCTAGTCTAGTGTACATGTACTTATGTAGTACATGCATTATGGATGGTGTAGCCTAGTCCGTGTTTCTGCTTCTCGCCCTCTGATGGAAAACAGACTTCATAATGTTCATATCTCAGGCAACTGGACCGCCTCGGTTACCTAGTGCCTGCCTAGAGGTCGGGGATCCATCCCGGATCGGGTCCTACCAAAGACAATAAAAATAGTATTTGATGCTACATCGCTTGACGCTAGTACTGAGAGGTTAGAGTAAGGTGGGCCCGATGTCAGTGTGATGTGACTGGGTGAGGTGTTATGCCCGGTGTCTTCGGTATCATGTTCCAGTGGCAGCATGGGCTCGTCCTGCCACAATAAAACACTGCCTGTACTAAGAACTTCTCGTTGTTTTATGACTCCAAAATTTAGTACGATGTAAAACGTAAATGTACGTACATACATACTTTCTCAGGTATTTATTAAATACATTTGCTGATAATATTTATATAATATTTTATAATATGGCGGTTTCAAATTTGAATGAGTGTCAATGCAAATAAGACTCTCTGCTTACTGAAGTCGTGTTTTTTGTTTCTTTGCAGGTGGGGTTTCACCATCCAGTGGATGCATTAATGGCTTTTCCCGGGTTATTGCTCAGACAATGTTAATAATCCACTGCAGCTGTCTGCTCAGGCTACAGTGAAATATGGAATACTGTCATGTGTGAGATCAGACATTTTGGTGGGGAAAGCATGCAGGTGGCGCTATTGATGAACTTCGTGATCTTCGTCCATAATCGAAGAACAGAGCGGCCGTGGAAAGACCGCTCTACAGTTCTTCATCTGCTATGGAGGATGATGGAATTCTTCAACTAGATGACGAAATAAATGTACAGATGTGGGCACTGCTATTGTATACTGAAGTGTCATCAATCCAAGGCAACCTCCTTTCCAATCTGCATGGAACTGTCACTGAATGAGAACTGAAAACAACAAAACACCTGAGCACATTTGGGTGAATGGGTACATGGATTACATGGACACCAACATGCAAAACAAGAGACACAGGAACTCAGTTTTCAGACATCTTCACTGCGGAGAATAATGAATGAAAACTTGAATCACCTTTGGATACCAGAACGCAGTGCTGAGAGCAGCCATATACAAGCAGAAACAGCTCAAGGGAATCAGCTTTCAAATGCAACAACAACACTATAGTTGTCGGTAGGCCAGATGATTCATATAAAACAAAGTATCCTGCACATACCAAATCCAAGGGATAAATATCCTCCATGTGTTCAGAAACCCTAGAAGTGCTTAATATCTGAAGTCAGATCGAGAATAACACATCCCGAATCTTCAAAAAGTTTGACCAGTAAAGTATAGAGTGAAGTGAAAATTGATAATATATTTGATAACGTTTAGAAATTTATTTAAAACGGAATGAGGCACTTACGAGAAGGAAAAGATAAACTAACCTACCTAAATAACAGAACAGTCCTCTAATATGTCAGAGCATGAACTATGTAGGTGGTAAAATTTACTGAAGATATAGGTTGCATATAGCCTGTTCATTACACATTCCCTTATCAGCGAGCTAACTGGTCAGTGCCTGTCTGAAATGGCAATTCCATCAGACTCCCTCCTCACATTGAGAGTGCAATTCATACGGTCTGAACGGGAGAAAGGGGATAGACAATGGCTATTTGAAAATCTAAATAAAATGGTGTGTATATCTGCTTTAATGAGGGGGCAGTATATTTTTTAATCATGTAAGGCGGTGCTGTTGTGAAAGCGGACCTTGATTTTGGTGGTACGACTGCAATATAACAGTTTCTACTGTATTGCTCTATTGCCTTTAATGTTATATCAATTCAGAAGGAAACGCTTGACGTCAATAAAACGTTATCAGGGTTTTCTGTTGGGTGTTAGGCCGGTGTTCATTAGATTTACTTGTATTATTACCAGGTATTATTTTACTGATACATCAATACGAGGAGTAGCAGGAGAGTTTCTTTTGTTTTTATCTTTATTTGTTAACTGAAAACTGTATCTAACCAATTTTAGTCTTTTGAATACACTATATGCTGTAATGAATCATTTCAGCCGCATATATGTACTTTGTCATAACGTTTTTCTTAACTGTGAAAGAAAACCTTTGACATTGTTCTAAGGATAAATCTTCATGCCTTATGTAACTATGTCAAGTTGTATCTCGGGAATATTTAAAATAGTAGATGGTTAAGCAGACAGAGGGCTTCTACAAGAGATTAGCTTGGAGTGTTTATAATGTTCCATTCATGGTGCCCTGGGGAGTTTCACACAGCTTTGTCTTAGTATTTCTCCCAACCATTTATTGCCCCAGTAGGGCTGAAATATTTCGAATGCGACTTATTTCATTCCTTCATTCTAGACTTGACTTTAGTTATGAAAACCAGTACTTGTGAAATATCCAGACAGTTATTTCGGGCTGGTTGTCAACACGCTTAAAGTGCTGCATAGATTTTAGAAATATTTTCTCCGTGCAATGGGGTATAAATTATTGTGGCTCCCATGTCTATAGGATCATTTGATAGAGAGATGCCATCACTGTCGGTTTCGATGACGTCACATCCAGGTGAATAAATATCTCGATGCACCAAGATAACGAATGGTATTACTCCCATATCTCTAGCGTCAGATGTTCTTTAGGTGCTCTATATCTTTTATTGTTAAAAGTAATAATAAGAAGGGGAAAAAAGAAGAACGAAATGTGGTGAAAATGAAAAGAAATGAACGGGATTTGACCCGAAAACTTCTAAGCGTGGTGTACAATGTGACTCGTGCTGAAGACAAGGATAGAGACAAATGAGAGAAAAAATACATAGTCAAAGTGTTAAAAAATTCTCGAACATGTTTTAATTCGATCAGTTTTCGACAGTTATTAGGGTTGACCTACAATTAGGCTATTTTCATTGGTCACACAAAACCTAATTTGCATACGGATACTCTCTAAATCTGGAAATTTGAATTGGAAGAATACTGTAGTCTTTTAAACCAGGAGTGAGGAGTGAATAATATTCTTAAAGGGTTTTCATTACATTAATTCAATTAAAGTTACACTGATTTCGCATGATGTCGGTTTAGTTTTACAGTTACTTGATAATGGGTATATACATGTATGGGTTTTTGCGCTATATTACTTCTAACACCCTATGCTATTAATGGATACAGTTGTATTTGTGAAAGCAATGAGATCTTATACAACAAAATGTGTATTTCTAAATGACCCGAAAACTTAACTTACAATGTCAACAGTCCCGTTCCACTTTGCCACTGGGGATCCCTGGACTGCGTTCAATATTACAACCAGTCTGATGTGGTGAAAGGTTAGGTATAACTACGTGAACCAATAAAGCCCCTGAGCATTTCTGATATCCTTCTAACGTTGAATTACGAAATACATTGTACATTATCTTTCCATAACATGAAACTATGTTTTAATTTTTTTTCAAAATTGTTCAAACTTTCTAAGGTCCACCCAGATGTAACTAGGCTTGTCCTTGGTGACGCTTTCTTGCGAATCTGACCCGGACGGTCACCGTTATAAAAAAGACAGAGGGTCATATGTTAGATTCAAATGGGACCGTCTTGTACATGTTGGAGGTTGGTGTTCAGAGGTAATGTGACATGCTCATCACTCATAATCACCACATTTTCCTCTGTAACATGTTTACTTTAGCTCCCCAGGCAATCATCACCTCTCGGTATCCCCAAATCTTATGTTTAATTACTTGACCTACTCGGTGCTTCACCTAGGTTGGTTTAGGACAACGGAGAAAAGGCGAGGCTTTTCAAGGGAAAAAGGTGGACATATATTTTGAGCAATAAGACCAATCACGAATACAAAGAAAAAAAAAGAGAGTGGGTTTCCCACGAGATCTGCTCGGTTTCCTGGCTGGCCGCCATCGTTTAAGTGAAACATTCTTGAGTACGGCGCAAAGGAAAAAACAACATCATAGATAAAATAAATATGACACATGACATGGGCACATGTACCGTATTAGAAGGTTTCTGATTGTCGGCTAATCTGCACCTTGCCATAGAATTGTAAGGGACATATTAGTTAAGGTTTTTCTAAGAAATAAGACCAAGGAGTAACAGTGGACAAATATCAAACGGAGATGACTGCAATAGATGCCTTTTCATTTATTCATTTATTTGATTGGTGTTTTACGCCGTACTCAAGAATACTTCACTTTCACTTCGCAGCATTATGGTGGGAGGAAACTGGGCAGTGCATGCTCGAGGAACACACACGACCATCCGTAGGTTGCTGGCAGACCTTTCCTTGTACAGCTGGAGAGGAAGCCAGCTTGAGCTGAACTCACAGTGACAGTATTGGTGAGATTCTCGTGGGTCATTGCGCTGCTCTATCGCCATGTAGGGCCGCAGATGCTTTTTCAAGTGTTCATGAAATGATGGACGTTTATAAACACTGGCTATGTTAAAGCTGCAACAGTCTCACAAGACAAAAACAAGGGTCAAGATCCCAATTACTAAATATATTCCTTCAGCAGAGAATTAAGTTTTATGCAACACATTCAAGGTGATTGAGTCTCATTTCATTCCATTTACATGTCTGATTTCATTTTTAGCTCGTAGCTTATGTCATACCCTGAGTGCCAAGGCGGCGTCGGTGCTCAATAACAGGGAAAGTAATGTCAAACAAAATGTGAAGGGTGGTATCTTAAAAAATACTGCATATATTGAACTCAGGGTTTGCACACATGTAGAGCACAATAACACGAGGGGAATATTCCATCGTTGATGCCTCGTGTAAAAACCGTAAATTACGGAATTCCTAACTTAGTGTGCTGTGTATTACAATCTGTGTTTAACAAAATGTTTGGGCTGGTTTTTTAAAAATACTGTGTGTATTGAGTTCAGGGTTTGCACACATGTAGAACATGATGACACAAGGGGGATATTCCATCGTTGATTCTGTATGTGCATGTTAAATACCGTAAATTACCGAATTCCTGACTTAGTGTGCCGCATATTAGAATCTATCCCCTGCAGTCCAGCTCTTTGGTAGCTTTACTACCACATCTAACTTTTAAGAAGGAATTAAAGTTTAGACTAATGTGACATTGCTAGTCTTAAATTATCTTTCCTTACATTTTGCCAAATGCACTGACCAAAATAGGGGTATATATATGTCCCACAACGTATTCTACATTTCTTACAGGTTGTCTGTAAAAAAGACCTCGATGCTGAAACATAACGCCATTAGTCGACATGCATAACGGCAAGCTGTATATTAAAATTCCGTTTATGCTCTGTAGACGGATCAAATTCCAGAAAAGAACATATTTTAATTCCAGGTGTCCACAGTAATCAGTCTCACAACTGATGTTATGTCACCACAGTTGGGGACATGTCAGTATCCGTTTAGAGACCAAACTATCCTAACAGTCTGTCACACAGCATTGCCCAATATATACAAAGACAATGCTTGACTGTCCACTCGTTAAGGAATGCATTGTTGTTCAACTGTTTAAAGAAAATGTCATAAATGATACTGTGACAATAACGCAGAGCAATCAATTTCTTTTTTTAAGGCAACAACAATCCAGACGCATCGAGACAGCAATTATGTAACAAACAGCCTGTACAAATCTCTTCAGGCTTGTTTGGTTAAACTATTGACCATTGAAATCGACATTGCTCATGGTGGTTCAGTGTAATTACATTGGACAAAAAATGTGTTCTACATTTCGTACAGTTAGTTTATAAGACATGAGACCTTCATATACCTTTATATAACCTTTATATATATTTAAGAGGAAGAGAGCGATAAAGACTATTTGTATCTCTAGGGCAGATCAGTTGATGTTTATCGGAAATAAATGTTAGAGGATTTGTAATCTCTTTGTTCTTATTTTCGCTTCACTATAGTCAAAAATATGTCTGTTGGATTCCGAAATCCCCGAAACACGGGGTTAGGTAAGAACAAATTTAATTGTTTACGTGAATAACGATTTAGCCCTGCATGGACATTTTTGTTGTTGTAATCACGTCACTAAACCTTTTTATAAGGTTTTATAATAAATATGCTAAATGAATTCCAAGATTCCCATAACACAGGGATAACACACCAAATCATGTGTGACTAGACTAATTAAGGAAGGAATAATCAGCATTAAACAGAAGCATCTTGAAACTTAGACCTTAGTTGGCCTACTGTGGTAAACTTTTCCATATATCAATAAGTGTAAGGATAAGGTGGGTGTGTGTCTTGTTTCATGCGTGCAGTCGCCTAATTTCCAGCTTCAGTGCATGCAAGTTTTCAAAATTATTACAAAATACAAGTTTCACGAATACACCGCCTATCATGTGCGTCGGCCTGGCACAGAATTTATCTATGATTATCTTTATCCCTTGTCAAGAGAGAAAACATCCAAGACTAAGGTAATTTTTCACGGCTGATTTTTGAAGTGAAAATCTTTTCATGACCGCAAATAGATGTGTTATATTCCCTCTCTTTGAATACTAAGTAATGAAACATCCTGATGATATATATTACAGGCCTTGTAAAGAATTCTCGCGCTACAAGTATTTACACTTTGTTCTTGAGCAAATATAAATGGACACAAAATTTTATTGACCTAAATTGGACATGCGCTATAGGCCTACAACCCAATAATACAAACAAAGTGTAAGCTACGTCAAACTTAAATGACGACACATACAGTAAAAATACGTCACCATGGTCAGAGGATAGTTACATTTAAAGTGAAAGACAGCGCATGTTCAAAGTTAAGTTTGCCAAACAGGTTGGGCAATATTATGTTTATTTCGGTAAAGTATTTTTTTAACAGATACTACGAAAGAGGAAAATGACATTTGGTCGTGCTCTGTTGGCTAACATGAAACCAGCCATCCTGTGTGGGCCGTAACGTAATCGTCCCAAGTGCGGAACACTCTTGTCACCTGATACTGTAGTAAGCTGCCAGGGTTATGGTCGAAACTTACGTATATTTGTAAATTTATATCATGAAATGATCAAGAAACTTACTCCCGCCATAACACAACGGTCGAGAAATACTTTGCAATGTTGTTCACTCGTGTACTCGTGAATTAAAATACATAACAATAAAACAGTGCCCTGTCCCTATGTTGTAACATGTTACACTGACAATTAACTCAGACCATTTACGTCACAGCTTTCGACCGATAATGTTGGTACATGTTTCCCCACTAAAGAGTATTCTGTAGCCTGTGGTGCCGTGCATCAAAGACATGCATCGTGTGTTTGAATCCAGCTCTATTTTCGGTACTTTATCGAACGTTGTAACATCATTGTTAAAATCACGTCGGTTCGTTACCGTACCACAAATAAAGTAGTTATAGCATGGTATCCCCCCCCCCTCCACCCCAACCAAATGAATTCCTCCATTTTGTCTCCTCTTGAAATTTGACTGCCACTGGACCCTCCCAGTTTTACTAGTGACAGCTTTCTGTGTCCACTGCCTCCGCACCTGGTGTGTCCCAAGTGCCAACGAATCGAACTCAGGGGCCATAACTCTTGACAGCCATTTAGAGACTCCACTGATGATGTATCTCTCGCTAGGATAGTGCCATGCAAGTGTCCGAATAATCTGAAAGTTAATGCAAAAGGCTGTCTCATGGGGACGTAAGTTCAAAACTACGTTTTGTTAACGTCCACAATTTACGTATGCTTTGCTGATTGTTCTAACACGTAAAATGCTGTTGCTGATTGTTCTAACACGTAAAATGCTGTATACATTCGAGTTATTATGAGGGAAATTTCTCTAAGAATCTTCTGTTGTTCATTCAATTTGCAGGTAATCTTTCATGACGTCGCCGGCTAGCTATAAGTGTCCCGAGTAAAGTATCCGCGCGTGAGCGATCTCCAGTCAACACATTCTTCAAATTTACTCCAGCGAAAGAATAATAACGATAAAAATGCTTTATTAAATGTATCTTTAAATTCTATAAGCGAGAACCTTTGACTATTATCTTTGTTTCGACAGTTTAAACGTGAATCCCACCACACGCATTAATTTACACATAACCACCCTTTGTACGCCTAAGTTGACTGAACTTGGCAATATAGAGATGGCTAGGGTTAATTCCCACAAAGACTGAGAGCTAGTGATAAGTTTGGGTCATTATCAGTTTGGGTTAGTATAGGGAACAAGCGCACCTCACTCAAAAGACGAGGGCACCTCACCCGAGGAACCAGCGCATCTCATCCTAGGGAAGCGGCGTACGTCGTCCTAGAGAACCAGCACACATCGCCCTAAGGAGCCAGCACACATCGTCCTAGGGGGCCAGCGCTCCTCACCCTTGGGACCAGCGCACATCGTTCTAGGGACCAAGTCGATTCATGAAGACAACAAACCTGAAACTGCATGAACAAAATTACTCCATATAGATACTCTCAGTGTGCTGTCCTGTTTGAGCTCCACAAGAAGCAAGCAAAAGAAAAGAAAGTCAAAATTTATATATTGGGTTCGATGATATTTTGAAAAAGAGATTAGATAAACTTTCGCGTTATATATCAAATAAGAATTGTTGGACGTTTATATTTCTGTCTCTCAACATGATTTTCAGTCAAGTCCGTTAAATTTTGGAAGTCATCATGATCCGCATCTAGATCCAGACAATTTTCAAACTATTCTTCACTGTTGTCAAATGTCTGTAGGCAACTTTTTAAGAAACTTTGTGCACGGATTAATACAAATACCAGCCCATTTCACATCGGTGCATGGTGGTGCGGCTCTGAATCTGGGTCGGGGAATATTAAGCTGTAGGGTTCTTCATCAATACCAGTTATCGTAAGAAAGCTATGCATGTATTCCACAGCCTAGCATGTTCCCTTGGTGAAGTGGTGCTCCTGGGATCATTTGTGAAAGAGCACTTTGTTTAATTCATGCAGTGCAACTGCTCGCCCATGTCAAGGGATGTTCTTTGTCCTCTTGGGTGAGTAACGTTCACCCAATGTCCACATGTCCACATTCAGACAATCTTCCGTCAAATCCGTTCGCTTGATGATTACGGATTGCATTTTCATAGCTCTAAAGGATCAATCCGTTCCTGAATACTGGTTAATCAGAACAGATAAATCCCATAAATCGACAAGGATATAATCCGCGATCACTAATGAGACGGACCTAACGGAAAATATTTTAGGCCAGATATTTTGAGGGCAACTGCAAACTTTTTCTGGGAAAATGACCAATGCAACAAAGACGGGTCAACACATCTCATGCTGTGGTGAAATCCCCTTACGTATTCTAGATCCTATAGCAGGAACGGCTTCTTTATTTTATAAGGATAGGCCGCACTAGTCGGTGGGAGTTCAAACCAGGTCCGGGAAAGGGAATTTGTGTATTCTCCCGTTTTCACTGTTCGTTGGACCTTGATAACAAAAAGCGGTTAAGGAGTGATTGTTTGACAGGACAGAGTAACTTGTCTTCCACCAATATGGCCTGCATATCTGTGAAAACATTCGTCAGGAGCATGTCAAAGATCGATGGCTTGCCGGATATTCTGGTTTCCTGCACTCATCAAACTGCCCATATCGTATATAAGCGATAATGGCCGAGTGTTTGAAGTGCCTGCCTTTCAATCACACTGTAGGGAACACGAGGTGCGGGTTCAACCTCCCCCTACCTCCCTCCCTTCTCACACATATATCATCAGTTGGATTCGAGGACTGTGGGAACACGTGGGAAAGTCGGTCAGTAACTTGCCAAAGGTCGTCACACCCGTCTACCCCGTAAACGCCGTTTTCCTTCTCCCATAAAATGTGTATTGATGGTCGTCTAAAGCAAGAGTCAAGTATATAAATAACTCCATAGATCCATAATTGATAGAGTGATAGAGAACATCCTACAAATACGTGAATGACATGGCCATGCACCGGTTACAGCATTAAACAGAATATTTACACATGTTAACTTTTATATATAATGTGCGAACTCCCTCCTCTAGAGCCTCTTTTATAATACGTGTTCTTCAATGAGACAAGATTGAACAGCTTAGTAACCATCTTGTTCTGATTACGTCTGGTTAACCCTCTACCCCAGGCCTTGCATGGGGCGTCGACAAAACGGTTATCTCTCACTTGTAAGTCACTGGGGAACTCGGCTTCGCTTTCAAAAACAGGCATGTCGTAACCAATGGCGTATAATCACACACAGCTCCTTTACAGTATTCATAGGCCCTTCAGTCCGTCGGATAAAAACTGAGTTCCGCTCATTTAATAAATTCCTGTAAAATCTTCCCGGTAGAGAGTCACAGCTATATCCCGCTAACCGCATTCTCACTTGGTGAAAGGAAATAAAGAACAGTTACGTGACTGTTTATAGGAACCGTGTGGCCCTCAAGGGAACTTCATTCATCGGATAGCAAATATAGAACAGTTTGGAACGCTAGTTACATTATACAATATATGATGTGTATAGCCGTCTGCATACGGTTATGTATATACAAACGCGAATATATATATACACTTTTGGAAATGCTGAGACAGTCTGGCACGTTACATATATACTGACGATTTAATGTGTACTGCGCAAGTGCAATCATACATCCACTGCTATTGGCAAGATCATTATGTATGTATACATATCATATGCAAAACTCATACATTTCTTACAACTTGAAAGAGAAGCACACAAGTTCCAAACCTAATTTAGTTATTTCCATGGTGGAAAAATGGCACATGCATCCGGCAAGTTGAGCCGAAGAAATCATGATGTTCTATTCCCGAACATCTGCATGAGAACGGTGTGGGCAAGGTGTGCAGATCCCATCATAATATGCAGACACCCGAGTTGTCCATGGATAGGAATTAGCCAATTCCCCTGCTCTCTCATACGTCGAATATCACTTAATTCTTGTCCATCAAAATCAAAGTCTGCGTAAATATTTTCTAACCTTATTAATTTAGCCAATGGTTCAATTTTCCCGGCATATAGAAAACAGCGTACACAGGGGAATGCATAAAGAGAGCAATAACTACACTGTGGTGTAGACTATTCTGAGAATCCTTATTCCACTCCTTGAATCTACATCAAGGCAGGTATAACTTACACCAGCAAATGAGGCGTATGAGCCAGAGAAAAGTTATATTCCTCAATATGCATACCACCGCATTTTCTACGAACAAACGTTGTATTACAACTTTGCTTACTCCAGCTTTTTGCATACCAACTGTGGTACAACCACGAAGTTATACCTCACTTACTCCACTTTTATGTATTCGGCCCCGACAGAATGTAAAGCCCCGTGCACACGACGCGCATAACGCCTAGCGCATATGGCAGATAAAACTCTCAATCGCACACGACAGGCGTAAAGCCCAGCACACACGGCATGTAAGGCCTAGCGCACTCACGCCAGGTACAGCATACGGCAGGTAGCGCCCATTGTATAGGGCAGGTAAAGCCCAGCGCACACATGTAGGCAAATGACATTGAAATCAGTGCTAAGGTTTTGATTATATACCGACTTGCATCTTATATAGACAATGACATTCCGGAAAAGAAATTAATACAGATTTGCTCAGTTTGTCCTTCGCAATGGAACCTTTCACATTTAACTTTTTTTAAAGCATTTCACCGACATTCACAGAAAATTACATTTTAATTTACACTTATACATAACCTATATATATATGTATCACTGCCATGCATGGAATTTTTGAACCGTAACACTTTGCGTTTCTCATTTACATGTATTTAGGCCTAGATTTCCATACCTATATCGACGTTGAAAACAGTGTATAAAAGCACATTACCTTGCAAGGTTCTTAAATTATACTGAATCAAGTTTCTCCGTATCATGGGAACACTTATGGCATGCATGGTTTTATTTTAACTGTATGTATTTATTTCTTTATATGATTGGTGCTTTACGCCGTACACAAGAATATTTCACTTACTGGCGGCCAGCATTATGGTGGGAGGAGACCGGGCAGAGCCAGGCGGAAACCCATGACCATCTGTAGGTTACTGGCAGACCTTCCTGCGTATGGCCGGAGAGGAAACCAGGTAAAGGTGGAACTCACAGCGACCGCATTGGTGGCTTCTGGGTCATTATATTTTAACTGTATGAAAGATAATTTATCCAAAGCTGTACCCTTAAATAAGAAGAACCACAATTTGTGAATCAACCATGCAAGTTTCCGTGGCATATACAGGTTGTATATAAGCGCCTCATAAATAGGGAAGTCCTATTTTCTCAGCATAGGCCATTCCCACGTCTTCATATCATACATATATAGATCTGAAATACGTATACTAGTACATCGGGTTATTCGGTTTAGAGCCTCGGTTAGAATCGCGTACATGTGACCACAGGTTTTAGATCTGTCTCCAGATAGCGCGTTTCCACGACAATTCAAAAAGATGCACTTGCCGATAAATGTGTAATTTTTTTCCACTCAGAGCTGTTTTTCAGTGATGAATTTAGCAAGAGGTCAGCAAAAATGAGAAGGAAAGCTGGAATTAAATGTGTTGGTTGAAGTTCCATCCCTACCAGCATGTGTAGGCCGATATGTTACTATAAAGTTCGGGCTGGGACATGTTTCTCGTTGGAAACAAACCTATATGGCAAAGTAGCTTCGTTATAACACCATGCATTCATTTCGGATGTATGAAATAAAGCACGGCGATCGAAACTGGAGCGACTAGCCCAAGATAGTAAAAATAGTGTATTTCACAAGATCTTTAAATAGCACATGGGCAATGCAATGGTGTTAAGGGACACATGGTATGTTGCTCCCCCCACGTAGCCTTACTACTCCCCCTTCCTCCGTGCCCCCCTCTTCCCCCCACCTTCCCGGCCCCTCTTCCTCACTCACGGGCATGCAGGCTTAGATCGTCGATCTCAAAACTGTCCACCGCGTGGATCGCATCAATTGGGTGTTAGACGAATGATGCATACAGTTAAACACAACTAGATATTTTCTTTCAAATATGTAAACATTTGGAAGCTTAGACTTTTTTCCGTGGTGCTCAGGAACACACCATTTGTTGATGCACTATATATATACGTGCATTTATACATCTACACCCTGGCTACACGGGTCTTTATTTCCCTTCACAGTGTATGAAAAAAACTAAATATATGGACGGATTGGGCCGTGGACTGCGGTGTGTGATATTCTATCCATTTAAACATACTTTTTCATATCGTCAATTTTTTTTTTTATTTCCATTAAAATTCTCTCACAGCATACATTTTTATAGGCCTTAATTTCAGTCTAAACATATGCAGGCAGTGGTGAATAGTAAGATATTAAACATTTTGACACTATGAAAAGCTTTTGCTTCGGAAAAATTCGCCCAATATATCAAACTTAGATATAAAGTATATTATGTAAAGCTTAATAACACTGGAGAGGCTTGCTCGATGTAATTCGCAAACATTTCCCCCAAGGAAGAGGGAAGTGGCCGATGGTATAGGCCTGCTCAGAGACCAAGGATTTTATTCTTCTTATCCTGACCAAGCTCTTCTTGTTTTCTCTACATTTTTTTAGCATAACTTGTCAATGCGGCGAAAAGCCGATCCTATCGCCCTTCTGTCGAAGTTCAATACAAGCATGATGCTTGAGTCATCCACCCGTGAGCCTATGCAGAGTTAGTTATATATTGCATATGGTATTATGAAGTTGGAAAAACCATCGTGAAGTGGTCGCTGAGATTTTCTGCTATCTAGGCTGGCGTACATAGGACAATACCGTGTGTCAGTCTTTCATGACATATTCTGTGATGGAGCTATGGTTTTCAATCCGATTTTAATTAATTAATGGGCAATGGAGATAGGGTCGCCTCGTCAGTGACGGTAGGGGGCGTACCGGCAAAGTGGAATGGTCTTGTGGCGGGGTCAGAGGCCGGCCAGCAGTGTTTTCGAGCATCTCGGTCTTGTCAGTAGAGCCGACAAGTGTTGGGGGAAATTACCGGGCTCCTGTTTGTGATATGTATTCCGAGAGTGCACTATTATAAAACACCTTCTTATGGAAGACTAGGGCCAGGGTGTTTTCAGTCAGTGTAGCTGTTGTACAATTCATGAAGACGTCCTTTTCTCTCTCATCGCTAACTGAGTATCGCCAATGAGGTCTACGGCAGTCGACATCGGCACTGTACATTTCGATCAGGGATTATCGTGCGAGGAAGCATGTTGGTTATAAAGGTAGCGCCCAACTCCTCGCCAACTCTACCGAAATGGGACCAATCAAATATGAAATCGTCGTGCGCTACCTCTTCCTCATACTAGCATGCATATTTCAAGGTAAGTCCTTCTTTCTTTTCATTCTTACGCGCAACATATAAGCCACCAGCGAATATGAGATGCACGCACGTTTTGTACGTGGCTACACTACAGTGTAAGACTGTGTCGTAAATATGACCTTTTTTCCCTTCTGATATTTAAATATGATCCGTGATGTGATCTTTCAAAACTTTTAGTTCATGATATTTTGTGGCATCGGATTGTTAAACGTGGTTCAGATATATTTCTTGGGTAGGGATCATTCATGTTTATCTTTGTTTCCGCTGTGAGAAGTGAAATATGAAGACGTGAGATTGGAAGGCTGCATGCCTGTCGCTGGCCGGTCGCACGCCCGGCAGTCATGCACACACTCTCGGCTCGTGGCGCTGGTACACTGCGAGAAATCATCTACATGTGTCCCCGTGTGAAAGTCATCGAATGTTTAATACCCTGTAATGCGTGACATCGCACGTTCATGGACGCGTGCCTGGCGTCGTAGTTCATGGACCATACATGCTTGCAGCTCTGCATAGTTGAAGGGTACTGCCGTTTGTTTGTTGTTTTTTATATGTTGGAGCCAGTCATTGACCTGCTTACTTCATCAACACATGGCAACAAAGTGTTGCAACTTACATTGTCCTAATTGAATTGAAGGAATTGTTTATGGCTGTCTTGTTTCAGTGCAGTGGATTACCCATAGTGTTTTCAGAAATTATTTTTGCAATTTCTCTGTGTAATAAAATTAGAGTTTTGAGTTAAAAATTAATGTAAATTTAGAGCTGTTCATATGATGTTACAATTGTTTCATTCCATTTTCAGGAGTTGTAAAGTATATGGTGGCGTCAATGTTTGTCATTGACCTACTTATTCATCTGTTCGTTGAGAAAGGCTGCTTTCTATGAAAGTGATGTGATATTCTCTATAATCGCACAATGACCAAAACAGCATCCTAAACTTTACCATTCCCCACCTCCTTTTCCCATGTTTATCACCCTGTTCACCTGCATGTAAGCCTACCTAACATAATACCGAACAGTATTTTCAGTCACAGCCATTACAAACTTTCATGTTTTGATAAGGTACCTAAGCTGTATGAATTTATTTGCTGAGGAATTTCGAAATCTCAGGCAAGTCTCTCCACAAAACTATTAATTTGAATAGAAAAATGAATTTGTAAATTTTCTAGTGTCATCTCCTTTTAAATGTAAACCTATGAAATATATCTGTTAGTATTAGGAATTGTCAAGTAATGTTAACTTAGCCCCTGCCACACCTGATATGAATATTTATGATATTAATCCTATTTTCCCTGCCATCCTGACCATATTACTTGGTTATTTAGTTATTTGTTTGTTCTTCCCGTTCCCATTTATCAGCATTTATCAGTCCAGCATTACATCCAGTAGGTGGCATACCACTCCGGAGAGATTTGGATGCATGGCATCAGATTTTTTTTGCGTCAGATGGTAAGGCTAAGACGGGGGTGGAAGCCATGGCTGAGGTGGTTTTTTTGCTGGTTGGTACTCAGAATGTGGGTGAGGTAACCCAGTGTTCTGAGGGACCAGCTGGTATTTTGGCGGCAGCCTAATTCAGTGAGGATGTCTGTCTAAAGTAGGACCATGTCTGCACTGCAAAGCAGGTTCCCTTTCTCTTTCTGTCTTAACCATTACCGATGTTTTAGGCTCTACATCATACAGTTTATGTCTTCTCATATGGCGAATCTGATTTGACTGAAAATACAGTCTTCATCGGTCAGTGAACTTGATTTTCTTCTTACCAATCTGATCATTTCTTGATGCAAAAGAAGAATCTAGTTCAGTGAAATGATTTTATGTAATTACATGTATACACTTTGAAATAAGAGGAATCTCTAGTTACAACAGGAAGATGATAGCAATGGCCTGTTTTGCATTACTAAGGTGTTTGGGAGATCACAGGAAGTCAATGCTTGTTTCCCTGAATTAGGGAAACTTATTCTAGTCTAGTGTGTAGCTTTTCTTGGCTGATATACTTATTTATGTCCAACTTGTTAAAGTTTTCAGACTAAGTGTACTGCCCGTTCGAAGTAAATTATGAATATTCTGGTTAAGAGGGGATTATCCATTGTTGTCTTGCTGTAAAGATTGTTAGAAAGATTAATAGTCATGTGGGAGTTCTGGTTTCTTGTTCATCAATACTGAATCAAGCCTCCAATTTTAAACCTAATGAATAATTGATAATATTTTAGTTAATTAACTCCTCTGTGTTAAGGACATGCCAGTTATGTAAGACTGTTACAGTGGTATGATACCATGCTTCTGCTTAACAATAGCTGAATGGAGCTCAGCATTCAATGTGGAAGAAGTAAAAATAATTTACAGGTAGTGACTTAATGAGGTGCTGTTTACAAAGGTGTTGCGCAGTCTTCACAAAAGATGATACCTCCCTTTGAGTGTTGTACCCCCACTCTCGTTGTTCCCCTCCCCTAGAAGTCTGTCTTTACTCCTTTACCAGGGGATACTAGGATCCACAGAGAGTCATGCCTCCTAGGATATCAAAAACACTTAAGTGGGTAAGACACTGTGGGTGTAATTTGTTGACTTTGCGATTGGTCAACTGGTGCATATAGTCCTGTATTGTCCAGGTAAGGAGATAGCTCCTTGATAAGGCTTTGTTCAGCCTTCAATTTTAACACCTTGCAGGTAGTAGCTTTGTGCCCTGGTCCTTTGTTGCCCAAAAGGTGCCTTGACTGCCTCCCTAAGAGTGGTTCTGGATGACTTGTCACACAGATGTGTTAGGAAATTGCCCAGCACTGACTTAGGCCACTCCTAATCGTATGTTGGTTTGGAGAGTCCTAACCAAGAACTGACATGATTATTATGCTCAAGGTAGCCAAAATAGTACCCTTCCTCTGAACACTTCAAGTGCAGCAAGGCTATGAAATCAGTACTGTACCACATTTCTGCCTAGTTCAGTGTGGAAAACTTTAAATCTAAATGAGTGTTTTGGCATACTCTGTGAATCTAACCTTGTATGTATGTGATAAATGCATGAATGGTATTGTTGCAAAACTCTTTATATGAATTCTCAGAAAAAAATTTACAGATACATTACTGAAGGAAAAAGAGGAGAGTAGAGTTAGGAAAATGTTTTGTGTATATTTTTGTCGAAGTTGATTTTTGGTGGATCAGTTGGGCCAACACGCGCCCAACATACATATTTTTATTCTTGGCCTGATAAATTCTGCTGTGGTCAGTCGAACTGTTAAAGTTCATCAAGCACTTTTAGGACCATCTTGCTGACCATAAATCTTTAATGGTTGGTTTGAAATCTGGATTGATAAACAAAGTTATCAGTTATTTACCTGGGAAGACCATCAACATTTCCTGTTTATTGGTTGATATAGGCTGATCTATGGACCAAGATCTGGGTGGTTAACAAATCTGTGTGCTGGACTTAAAGTTAGTCCTGAACAAAAGTGTATCCATAGATGCTGCACCCAAGCCCCCAAGTTAAATGTACACACAGATATGACCTGAGACTTTAGAATGGGTACATGCTGTTGGAATTTCCATTCCAAATGCTTGCACTCAAATCATGTAGGAGTTATGTATGGACAGGCCGTACACAATCTTGAGGCTGTCCCTAATACTGTGAAATATCAAACATGAATAAACTGTAAATAAAGGATGGCTTGGACACATTGAAGAAAAAAAAGGCTAGCTGTCTGATTAAACCTGTGAATGTTTTTACTGTGTTTATAACATGAAGGCACTTGTGCAGAACTGCCAGGGAGTCACCTACAGAGCACGGGGTTCAGCTGGTGACGTCAGATATTCCAAATATATATTACATTGAACGATTGTCTTTTAGGAAAATCTATTTTTATGAATGTTATAAATCTCAGTGTTGAGTCATTGAATGCTCACTAAAACTGTACCCATCAGTCAGTTGGTGTTGTGTGACTAATAGAGTTCAAATTTAGGCTTTCATGCTCAGGAAATTCTAAAAAAAACCCCTCAAAACCTGATCTTTCAGTATTTATTTGGAAAGATAAGGCACTAATGTGCCATATGGATCAAAAACCACTGAAGGCATACATGTATGTCAGTTCGCTGACAGCTAGAAACAAATTATTAAACTTCAGAGAGTTGTTATACCAATTAATATAACTTTGAGGTATTCTGTTTAAAAACAATATGACACACAAGAAAGTTACGAAAGGATTTTGATTTATTTTGAAGTGTTAAATTTTGCTTAAAAATGAAACACCATCCTGTGCTTTGTCCAGTTAGTGATTCTGACATGGCCTACAGTTGTAGTTGGATGAAAAAAATAACAGTTATCAGTACCCTGTCTCTTCAACCATGTATCTTCATAAACATCTCAAGTTTCCTTATTTGCCAGCTGAAGTTTTGACTCTACAGAGCACTGAAAGCCTTTGTTAAACCTTTTATATTGGAAATCTAATTATCACTCAGTGATTCTTATGCATCCAGTTGTATTAAATGCAGGCTTTGGTTTCACACAGGCTCAAATATGACTAAAGAGTGAAAATTATGGAGTAAAATTTCTGTCCATGTATTCACTCAGTGTAATGAGTGCGATTCTTGTATTCAGGGCTAATGAGAGTGGGACATAGACTGTGACAAAAATCTGGTTTTGCCATTCATGTTAACTTGTTCGATACACAGATAAATTGGTTTTCAGGTAACTTTTAAGATTGATATAAGGCATTGACATGAAAAATTAAATCATCTCCATAGGGACCTTGTCATATATGGATTCATTTCTGGCCAAAGCCTTTTTGTTTTCCATTTTGGTTCTTTACTTTTTGTCCTTCACCGCAAAAGTTGAAGGTAACAGTGGGTGACCTACGGACTTAGGCAGTGTCTTGTCATTGGTGACAGGATGGTTGAGATTGTCTTTCACGGAGCTCTGTCATCCAAGATGAATGCCGTCAACCATCTTAATTTCAGTTCAGGACTGTTTGCGTAATTTGTCCATGGTTTGCTAATTCTCTTTGTGGAAAATGTTTTAATCAGTTATGAAGACGACTTCAAGCAGGGCTATAGGCCTTTAGGTAGTGTCTCTAGCTGTGTATTTGTTTTTTGTTATATGCTTGTTTTTTTATCGTTATAGGCTTTTTTTACTGATTTTTCTGAAAGACAAAAATATCAGTTCTAAAGGGTATTTTGGATATTTGGTTGTAAAATATTAATTTGTATCTTGTCATTATATGTATGGTTATATAGTGTTACATGTACCATTTAGAGAATATGAATGGGCCTAGTTTTTGCCTGCATATTGCATTGAGGTGTTATTAGTGGAGGCAATAGTGAGTTTAGTAACTCTATTACCTGTCTACCTGGCTGACTGACTTGGCAGCTGAGCAGGGAGATGAACTGTGGCCCGGCCATCAGACATGGGTGAGGTCATAGAATCTATTTCCACGCAACTCCCTGACATAATGCCCTGGCCCATGGCAAACATGATAACATGCCAGAGAATGTCCTACCTCTAGCAGCTTAACAACCAATATAGACGTCATCTTGTAGCGATGAATTTGGTCTCCTGCCATCTCGGGGTTCATTAATGTTCGGTGTAAAGTGTTTACCACCAAACCACAATGACACATTATGCGTTCGTCCTGCAGGCAGAGTTCCTTTCCATTGTTGGAGAAGTAGCTGGCCTCCAGGCACATCGTATATCAGCACAAAATGGTTACCAAGATATAAGCACCAAGAACCACTTTGTAGTTTATGATTTACAAAGTGCAGAAAATGGATCATTAATTTCCATATTTTTTTTTCTGAAATACTGTATTTGATCAAAAATTTTGTCCATGAATAACCAGGTTTAATACTAATTTGGAGTTCTGTTTATTTTAGAAAGGTGTTCTAAGATTTGGTTGGAAGGGAGGGTGATATTCTACTGGGAAAAAGCAAGTTTCAGCACCAAATAATATTTTGTGACCAATAATATTTGCTTCCTAATGTGCTCTTAGGGCAAATACAATAGTTCTCGTCTGATATAACTTTTGATGAGATTTGCTCTCTGTTTATCTAACTAGGGTACACTGAATGTGTTCCACATATGCTGCCCTTTGAGATCATGGTACTCTGCTTAAGGATGTATGGCTAGTCCATTGTCATCTGCTTTCGGATTGAATTTGGACAGTGCTGCCCTTCATTGTCGTGCATTTTGAGAGGGATTTTCACGGATCAGGAATTCTTTAATAATATTTGCAGATTGAGCTGAGGATCACCCACATGGCATACTCTCACAGCCGATTAATTTATTGTGCTGTCGAGAGTTAGCCATCTTCATTGTCTTTGTTTGGCCTCAGTTTCAGATAAAGCTGTCTTAGGAGACCACGGCACCTTTCATCGAAGGTTTCAGTCTGTTTGGTTACCCCAGCCAGCCTCGCTGGACATAAAGCTGTTAATTGACACATTATGCCCTGTGTCTGCAGCGATGTGTCCAGCGCTTCCTGTTTTCCTTTGTGTAGCCCCTGACACCTTTCCTGTTGCGCCTTGACGTGTGCCTGTAGCGCGACGTCAACATCCTGCAGTGATCCATGCAGATGTATAATGCTCTCATACATACATAGTATCATAGCACGAAAATCAAGAGCTCCTCTCTAACGGGAATTGGATCATGGGAGAAGTCTTGTGTCATAATGCAAGACTGCAGGGTGAGATGTAATGTAGCTGACACATGAGGGGGACATATTTGCAGCATTGTGCAGCTGTCCATGTATTCAAGTACATTGATATGTCCAGTGCAGCTGTAGTTAAATTGGAATATGCATGAACCTATATTGCTTAAATGGATACAGAATTAGAACCATAGATGTAATTGTTTGGTTAACATTTAAGATACAGTGTAGACAAGAACATAAATGCAATACAATTTTGAATATTTTGTAAAGGTAAATAAAGTATAATTATCTTCATGAAATAAAAAGATAAAGGTTTTTTTTATATAAGTTTGCAGATGCAATGAATCCCACATTGATGGTTACTTACAGATAGTTGGAATGGTCATATTATACTACGGACTTCCATATACATTGTTTCAAGCATTTTAGTTCACTTTTTTATTGGTCATACCTAGCCATGCAACAAATGGAAATGGTATTGTTATGTAGGTTGGCATATTTATATCATTGCGACTGCCTCTGTGGCCATTAGTGGTTTTAGAGTGTCCTCCTTGGGGTTGAGAGATCTGGGATCAGTCCTGAGTTGGGTCATACCAAAGACTTTAAATGTTGTACTTGTGGCTGCTTCGCTTCGTGCTCAGCAGTGAGAGATTAGAGCAAGGATACAGTACTGGTTGGCCTGGCTTCAGTATAATGTCACAGGGTATATCTGTTGTCATATCTGTTGTCTTTGGCACGATGCTCCAGTAGCAGCCGCACATTGGTAACATGGTCTTGCCCTGCCACTAGAAGATACAGTATATACATGTATGTATATGTTCTAAGGACTTGTCGTCGTCATGTAACTGAAAAATTGTTGAGGACGATGTAAAACCTAAGCATGCAAGCATACATATCAGGGTTTTTTTCTAGCCACTTTCTTATTATGATTTCCAAATATCGGAGAATTGAGTTGAGGAGAAATTTTGTTTTGAGCTTTCATGAAATAAATTGAATTTTTTATACATTAGTGATAAAAAAATTTTCAGATTTGTTCAAATTGAATACCTAAAAAAATTTGGCTAACCCCCCCCTCCAGCCTAAATTGATTTTAAGATACCAACAGTAATAAATAGATTTATTGTCATAATAACCCCTAACTATATGTAAGTATTATTGCAACAGTGAAATAAAAGCCTGCCCTGGCACTGGACTGTGAATCAACCACAGATAGTACTGATGAATGTAAAATTTAGGGCGCAGAGGAGTCTACAAGTGAAATTTGTATCTAAGTGTCTAGTTAACAAATGACATTGTGATTAGTAATGCTGCCTTCTGCCGACGCCGCGCTTAAGTGCTAAAACATCAAGGTACCATTATCACCTACAGAGATCGACATGAGGCATTGAACTTACGTAAAGTATAATAACGATATATTCCAGTAGCAATTATATGAAACATTGGTACGCCTGTTTTTGTATATAGATGCGCGCTTATTGTGTTACTCTTTCATAGGCACGCTAGCTTTGTAATCATTGGCCTGTTCATGGGGATCTGGTTTGGAGATCGCTAGTTTGTCAGTGTGCCAGCGTTAGCATAGGCCGTAACACTCGGCACTTGATGATGTAAAATGCGCTGTGTTATGAGGAATTATTAATCAATAGGCTGTCACAGGGGCAATTTCACCAGCGGCAATGACTTAATAATTTGGCTAGCAACGCACACACAGTTCTACAAAAGCTCATTAAATGACAATGATTGGCTATTCTTAAGACAGTTTTTTTCCCAGAAATAGCAAAATGTTGCTGTTGAGAAAGTGGATTCAGGAAGGCGTGAAAAACGTAGCGCTGAAAGGCTCCTTCAAACAATGCTGTTAGTGTAATCAATGTGCTGATTAGTGTGAGGGTTCATTCTTCGGCCAATCACATTATTATGCAAATTTATTATTTGTAATAATTAAACGTCCCATCTTGGGTTCTAGTAACAAATTTGTTATGTGTAATAATTAAGCATTCCATCTCAGGCTCCGGTAACAGCTTACACAAGATGGACAAAGTTTGAGGCAGTATTCTTGTATTTGTTTTTTACTTTTAGTTTTTCTGACTAAATCATTCTACAGTGTGCAAATTACATCAATATGTTTAACATATGAAATAACTGTTTTTAGATTCTTTTTAATGTAGGGAGAAATAT
Organism: Acanthopleura granulata; assembly: GCA_016165875.1. NCBI lineage: Eukaryota > Metazoa > Mollusca > Polyplacophora > Chitonida > Chitonidae > Acanthopleura > Acanthopleura granulata. The sequence continues at coordinate 1,525,917 of JABBOT010000023.1, read as the reverse complement.
ATCAAGAAATAATGTAATTTGTAATCAGTGTTTTGGTTTGTAAATTTGGAATTTTTTTCTGTCTATAAGGCCTGTAAACTGATCATTTTGAAATATTTACTTTTATGTGTACCATAATTCCTCAACTTTTTCGCATATGAAACAGCAACTTTCAGTGCAATTTATGCACATTTGTTTTTGATTTTGTAGACAAAACTACATTGGTTGAAATGACCAGTTTAAAGGGTTTGGCAAAAAGTAAAATTTTATGAGTCAACATAGAATAATGCCTTCACAATATGGTTGAATAAACACCTTGCAAACATGCGAAAAAGTTGAAAAATTACAGTATATGTTTTTTCTTCGGCATGCTACACTGCTACTATGTGGAAAACATAGCGCTCCTCAGATGGATGGTCAGAGATGTCATAAAGACAGATCAGAATCTTCTTGCTATTCTGTGTGATGCAAACACCAGGGCTGCAGTAATCTTGTTAACTTTGCGTCGTCGTTGATCTTTCATCTGAGTAATGACAGATAATGATTGCCTTTGTAACCAAGTCTTTTGATCCGCGGATGACTTTCACTTTGATATTACACGTATCCGATAGCTCCGCTTAATCATCAACCATATTCTGCTGATAATCAGCAGTAAAGCCTCCGCTGGGGCGTATTAGAATGGGCAGACAAAGGACAATGGACCCCCGAGTGCTGGAAGAGGGAATGCTTAGCTCTTCAACACAAATCCCTACACCCCTGAATGGTGTCTAGTCCGCTATATTTAGACTGTTAAGTAGCTACACATGCTACTGTCATTGTCACCAACCACTTTCCAGGTTTCTAAGGATTTGATTTTTGTCCTGGATTTTCTCATCAAAGGACGGTATTGAGTTTTATCTTTCACTGGCACAAAGAAGGCTGTAATGATTGGCTTTCATTTCATTACAGACATTGTGTATGTTATTCATATTCGATTAATGATAATATATGCATTTGAAATTGTTCCATGTGCAGTATACGTATACTGAGCTTTGAGGTTGTAATAATGGAACAAAATGTTACAGATTCTATTGCTTAACTCCGACTCCAAGTGAATCAGTCTAATAAATGTGTATAAGACTATGGTGGAATTAGTTCAGTTAAATTTCACTGAATATGCAGTTAGCACACTGACACTTGTATGGCTTTGTCCCATGGCAATTTTGTTAGAAGCTTGAATTGGTGTAATTTAACTAGCAATATGCTAACTTCAGCTGAGGTTAGCTGAAGTCCTCAGGTGTATTTCACAAAATGTTTGGCTTGTAATAGCATGTGTAAGTGTGTATTAAGCCAAAGGAATAATGTTGCCATGATGTCTGTCTTTCCCTATAAACATCGTGATCACAATGTGAGTTTTCCTTAAAGTCACAATCATTTTCATTGCTTTTGTAGCTGTCAATACTAGAGTGTACCTGTCTCCTGGGTGGGTGTACAGATAACTGCAAATACTAGATTGTACTAGGCCCCTGAGTGTGTGTACAGATAACTGCAAATACTAGATTGTACTAGGCCCCTGAGTGTGTGTACAGGTAGCTGCAAATACTAGATTGTGCTAGGCCCCTGAGTGTGTGTACAGGTAGCTGCAAATACTAGATTGTACTAGGCCCCTGAGTGTGTGTACAGGTAGCCGCAAATACTAGATTGTACTAGGGCCCTGAGTGGGTGTACAGGTAACTGCAAATACTACGGTGTGCTAGGCCCCTGGATGGGTGTTCAGGTATCTGCAAATACTAGATTGTACTAGGGCCCTGAGTGGGTGTACAGGTATCTGCAAATACTACGGTGTGCTAGGCCCCTGGATGGGTGTACAGGTATCTGCAAATACTAGATTATGCTAGGCCCCTGAGGGGGTGTACAGGTAGCTGCAAATACTAGATTGTACTAGGCCCCTGAGGGGGTGTACAGGTAGCCGCAAATACTAGATTGTGCTAGGCCCCTGGATGGGTGTACAGGTAGCTGCAAATACTAGATTGTGCTAGGCCCCTGGATGGGTGTACAGGTAGCTGCAAATACTAGATTGTACTAGGCCCCTGGATGGGAGTACAGGTAGCCGCAAATACTAGATTGTGCTAGGCCCCTGAGTGTGTGTACAGGTAACTGCAAATACTAGATTGTACTAGGCCCCTGAGTGGGTGTACAGGTATCTGCAAATACTAGATTGTACTAGGCCCCTGAGTGGGTGTACAGGTATCTGCAAATACTAGATTGTACTAGGCCCCTGAGTGGGTGTACAGGTATCTGCAAATACTAGATTATGCTAGGCCCCTGAGAGGGTGTACAGGTAACCGCAAATACTAGGTTGGACTAGGCCCCTGGATGGGTGTACAGGTAGCTGCAAATACTAGATTGTACTAGGCCCCTGAGAGGGTGTACAGGTAACCGCAAATACTAGGTTGTACTAGGCCCCTGAGGGGGTGTATAGGTAGCTGCAAATACTAGGTTGTACTAGGCCCCTGGATGGGTGTACAGGTAGCCGCAAATACTAGATTGTGCTAGGCCCCTGGATGGGTGTACAGGTAGCTGCAAATACTAGATTGTGCTAGGCCCCTGAGTGTGTGTACAGGTAGCCGCAAATACTAGATTGTGCTAGGCCCCTGAGTGGGTGTACAGGTAGCTGCAAATACTAGATTGTACTAGGCCCCTGGATGGGTGTACAGGTGGCCGCAAATACTAGATTGTGCTAGGCCCCTGAGAGGATGTACAGGTAGCCGCAAATACTACGGTGTGCTAGGCCCCTGGATGGGTGTACAGGTAGCTGCAAATACTAGATTGTCCTAGGCCCCTGAGTGTGTGTACAGGTAGCCGCAAATACTAGATTGTGCTAGGCCCCTGAGTGGGTGTACAGGTGGCCGCAAATACTAGATTGTGCTAGGCCCCTGAGAGGATGTACAGGTAGCCGCAAATACTACGGTGTGCTAGGCCCCTGGATGGGTGTACAGGTAGCTGCAAATACTAGATTGTCCTAGGCCCCTGAGTGTGTGTACAGGTAGCCGCAAATACTAGATTGTGCTAGGCCCCTGAGAGGATGTACAGGTAGCCGCAAATACTAGGTTGTACTAGGCCCTTGAGTGGGTGCACAGATAGCCGCAAATACTAGGTTGTAGTAGGCCCCTGGATTGGTGTACAGGTAGCTACAAATACTAGGTTGTACTAGTCCCCTGGATGGGTGTACAGGTAGCTGCAAATACTAGATTGTACTAGGCCCCTGGATGGGTGTACAGGTAGCCACAAATACTAGATGTACTAGTCCCCGGGATGGGTGTACAGGTAGCTGCAAATACTAGATTGTACTAGCCTCCTGGATGGGTGTACAGGTAACTACAAATACTAGATTGTACTAGCCTCCTGGATGGGTGCACAGATAACCACAAATACTAGATTGTACTGGGCTCCTGGGTCGGTGCACAGGTAGCTGCAAATACTAGATTTTACTTAGCTCCTAGGTGGGTGTACAGGTAACTGCAAATACTAGGTTGTACTAGCCTCAAGGACGGGTTTACAGGTAACTGCAAATACTAGGTTGTACTAGCTTCAAGGACGGGTTTACAGGTAACTGCAAATACTAGGTTGTACTAGGCTCCTGGGTGGGTGTACAGGTAACTGCAAATACTACATTGTACTAGGCTCCTGGATGGGTGCACAGGTAACTGCAAATACTAGATTGTAACTAGGCTGGATGTACAGGGGCCAGTTTTATGAAGAGGGTGTAATGGTACATCAGACGTAACTACCATGGCGACGTATCTCTACAGTATGTGTCCTCTTGACAGTTACGTTTGACATAACTTACACCCTGTTTGTAAAATGGGCCCCTAGTAGTGCAAATACTAGGTTACACTAGACCCTTGAGCAGGTGCAGTTGAAGCCACTTGAGTGTTAACTAATCCTGCTACCACTGCTCTTTGATGTATGCTTATATATAGAGTCAAGGGTTTCTAAAACAGGACGTTAGCGGCTGTATTTTTTGATGTACACAATTTTAAGCATTTGGATTATGATGGCCAGAGTGCAAACATCAACTTATTAGTTATCTACCGTGCATGCACAGAGTTGTTGACTCGGGACATAACTTGAAACTGTTCGTTCTCTTTTTTGTCTTTTGCATACACTGTACAGTGAATTGATATTTCAGGAGTATGACATAAAACATACGCCAATCAAACACACCTAACGAAGAAAGATGTCTATGCACACGTAGATTGAGTGTGAGTGTAATGACTCTAGACTTGTGTGCTTGTCTCTTGTTATGGAAAGCATCTGTGGAGAACATGATATAATTTAGGACGGCGCTATATGTATAACATGTGTTTTAAAATAGGTAAGGTGTTGTCTGTTTGGTGAGACCTAAATACAGGATGTTAAGTCTGGTGGGTGCTGGGCCCTATTGTGGCTGGCCAGGAAGGGTTGGGATGTGGCCAAGCAGTTCCCCTGTCTGTGGCAGCCTTAGCTACAGAGTCTGAGCAGACTGGAGGTAAGCAGGTAGACAGGGACTTGGCCTGCAGTCTGCCTGGGCCAGACTGGTACAGTAGACTAGGCAGGTGAGTCTGGTCACAGAACTCCCATCACTTGACAGCCTGCCAGCAGGGAGACCTTTCCTCAAGTACCCCTTGCTTTTTCACCTCACTTGGGATCAGTTTCTGTTTCAATTGAACCACTTGGTTCGCATCCACATTGAAGTTTGCTGCAGCATACTTGATCTACATGTACTTAAGTTCAGCACTTGTACAAACAATATATACACACTCACAAAGGATGGGTAGCTGGCTTTAAACGTATACAGCCTGGCAGTGTCTGGTTTTCATTTCATTCAGTCGACCTCCGGAAGTTATATTTGAGGACTGGAGAAAATTGCAGGTGATAATTCTTTAGCTGCGAGTACTGTGAAGTGTGCTAAAATATCTTAACATTATGGTGGAACATCCTATAGAAACTTTGGCAATGATGTATATATTATATGTATATGTAAGTAAACTGAATTGTTCACAAATCATATCACATGTACAAGAAGTATTAATCTTCACCTGTTGCACACATTGCTATATACTCATTGTTACACACATTGCTATATACTCATTGTTACACACATTGCTATATACTCATTGTTACACACATTGCTATATACTCCTGTTGCACACATTGCGACATACTCACTGGTAACTTCTATGAAAGCTAATTAACAGAGCTACTTAAGAGTAAAAGTCTTGAAATATTTGTATTTAAGGCCAATTTAGCATTTTGATAAGGTTTTGATAGATTCTGTTTTTTTATCATTCTTGGCTGATATAAATAGATACATTATAATTTACAAGTACTCTCCTAAGCCTAACTAGTGGTTGTGTGAAAACAAAATACTTTATTTAAAGCTGTTACTTTTAGTTAAGATCCAGTCTTACCCTAATCTCCTATCCCAACAATTCTCTAACTGTACACATCACACCTAATTAGTTGAATGTTGCAAATTCTGTGGATTTGTCATGGCCTTATGAAATTCAATAAACATGTTAAAAGCAACTTATTTTAATTCATTTCAACATCATGAAAAACATTGGGAGGAAATGCTGCAACTTTTAGCAGATTTGGTACATTTTAATTAATTGCTTTAATGAACTAATGCAGGCCAATCATGTTAAGGTTCTTTCATACGGATTTACTGATCAGCCCAGTCCAGCAAAAGGTGAGAAAGTAAAGAATTCACAACTACATGTATTTCTCCATGTATTTATATGCGTATATTTATAGTTGAAAGACTTACATTTAAGGTCAGAAGTTAATCAAAGCTGTCTGAACTGAAAGTTGATATGCAGTAATTCCTGAAAGATATTAAGAAGAAAGGATACTGCTCATAAACATGTACGAGTATATTTTAAGAATGGTATGTACAGGTAATAGGAACCCTGAAGCGAAACATTTTGTACATATTGCGCATGTATTAGCTACGTTGGTATTACATACATGTTGCGTATGTATTATGTACGTTGCTATTACACTGATGACTAACACTGATATGTAACATGGTATGTAGACATGGAGGTAAGTGTTATGGGTAAAGCTTGCTGGTATAACGACCCACCTTACATGTTGCCATAGGTACTGTGCCGCAGTTGGTGGCACTATTTGGTGACTCATTATGGCATTGTTTACCAGTTGACATTCTCTCCCCTTCCGTATGCACCTGTAAACACTTCTATTGACAGGCTAGCAGCCAGTTTGCAATGGAAACCATCCCTATTGGAACTTGTTAAACAAACCCTCTGAGTTTCAAATCATCAGAAATTATAATAATGCCACATGAAGAATGCTCTGAATGGCTGTCTTATTTATATATGCAGGTTAAAAACAGAGAGAAAGAGGTGTTTGATTTTTAACATTCAACAGTAAGCCGGCTTCATGTGGTTGAGCTGAGAAATTAGGCAAGTTTGCAGACTTCACACCATGTGCATCATGTAACCCGGATATTTTGTTTGGGTGGTTTTTCCCCCCTTGTCTGGCATTCAGGAAACCTCCGATATTTTTACTGCTTCACTAGTAGCTATTTGTGGAATTTCGTAACGTAACTCATCCAGCCTAACTTGTTAACATGCTGAGTCAGTCGTTGGCCCTAGGCCACCTTTTAGTCCAACCCTTAATAAGCTGACGTTTATTTGCTCACCTTCTCAGGTTAAGAAGATTAAGGCCAAAAATGTTGGTGTTATGGCTTCAAACAGGCTCTTGTAACTGACAAAGCTGCAGTTGATTGAGTCTCAGGTGGAACAGAAAGGATGATGGGAGCTAGAGCAACAGAGGACTTGACCCCAGGCAGGCTAGGTGATAACCCACATACATGGTACACAGTGCCATACTTTCTGCCTGTACATACTCATGCGACTCAGTGTATAGCTCTATGAGCATCCATCTGTAGTGCTTCCACCTCAGCCCTCTGTCATGGCATGGTACTGTGCTGTCAGTGGCATGTGTCCATTTGTGATACACACCCCTGTGGCTTAGCAGTGTGGTACAGACACATTGCCACCCGACCCTTGCAGATGTGTATCCCTGTGTAGTACAAACCCTTTGCCACCCAAGCACTTCGGACATGTATCTCTGTGTGGTACAGACGCATTGCCACCCAGCTACTGCAGACATCTATCCCTGTGTGGTACATGTATAGACACATTACCACCCAAGCACTGAAGACATGTATCCCTGTGTGGCACAGATACATTGTCACCCAGCCACTGCAGATATATATCCCTATGTGGCACTGACACACTGCAAACACGTATCCCTGTGTGGTACAAACACATTGCCTATCTGCCACTGCAGCATATATCCCTGTGTAACAGGCCATTGCAGGCATGTACCCCTGTATGGTACAGACACAACATGCTCATGTTTCCCCTTAACGGGACATTACCACTTAGCACTGACATGCACACCTACCCCTTTGTGATACATATGCTTTACCACTGAATACAACTGACATGCACATCTATCCTTTTGTGGTACAAACACCTCACTACTCAGCAATAACATACACCTTACTCATCAGTGACATATATCTTTGTGGTACATCCATCTTACCACTCATCTGTGACATGTGCTCTATTTGGAGTGTTCCATTTGCAGCCTTTATGCATGTTACCTGGCAAATGAATGTATATAGTACTGCCATTGGTTAACATAGAACCATGAGTTAGTTGTTGTATAACTGGTCAGAATATATTACTGCTGTACCATGGGTATTAACATACAATACAGTATATTCAGCCTCCATTCTGCTCTTAGCTCTGGAGGCCGGCCCTGGAATAAACTTTTGGCTGAAGGGCAATATTAACCTGTCAGTGGAAGAACTTTCCATGTCCAGTCTTCAGAATGACCTTTTAACTTGTTTTGCCATCTTGTGAGTGTATTTACAAGTATGTATATGTAGATGTGAAGGTACCATTTCCCATCATTTACCCTTCTGAACCTGGGGTCTGTGGGAGGGAAAGGGGTGGCTATTCTGGTGACTGATGCAACAGCTATGGCCTGGTGTCTCCAGATGAAGGCATATATTAAACAAGTGTATTATACATGTGCATGTACTCTATTTACAAAACATATGTTGAATTACTTAATTTATATTTATATGAATGTTTTTTTGTATTTTAGGCGAATGCATAGCAATACAATACAAAGGCATGAAAATTTCCCGACCTCCAGACTTGAGTTGTCGACCAAAGTAAAGCCAATAAAGAAATATAGTTTTAAAGATGCATGCCCAAAGTTAACCTTTCTTGTGTTCAGTTTTGCTGCATGTTTGTTTAAGGAAGCATTATAGTGAGATGTGAAGTAGTAATTCAGGAATAGAATTTAAACGTTTGATTTCTTTAAGTATTGCAATTTTTAATATTTCTGAATGCTCTGCAGGCATGTTTTGTTGTTTTTGTAAGGCTGACTTAAGCTACATTGACACATCTGACAATTTATTATAAGCCAATAAATTTGTAAGGACAAATCTTCATAAGTACATTTAAACCAAAAAAATTCTTAAGTGATGTGACGTCATTTTGACTGTTTTGATAGCGTTGCCGTTGTTATGGTTTTGTTTTTGACGTGTTTCTTTCGACGTTCATGGTAGAGGCCCACTTCATGATAAGCAGCTGACCATTCTTCTAGCCAGTTACATTCTCCTAAGTTACACAATGGGACACACAGCTGGGAACTGTTTACAGGCCAAAACATAATCAGACATGCAGTCGACAGAATCATTGGCTAGACTTGGATATACAATCATACACGATGGCCCCTAAGAAAACGGTAAATTGTAAGAAGTTGTCCAGATTAATAAAATTGATTATATTACCAAAAATAAGCTGATTTATGTGTAGCATATATCAGAAATACAAAATGTGCTTATGAGACAACCTTCAAGTTGCAGACGAAGAGGCAGACGAAGCAAAAGCTCACTTATACTGTATGCAGAAATCTTAAGGGTTGAGACCTAGCTTGGTCTGCACATTTTGCGTAGACAGTTGAATGGATTATGCAACTGAGGTCAATCACTGAATATTTCGTACTTTGTTATACACTCCGGTATAGTTTTGTCGCAGGAATTCTGTTAAGAATGCAGATTTCAAATACATGTAGTTCATTTGCATTTTGTGTCAATTCAGCATGAATTTGTCCAGATGGCCCAGAAGTTGTTGTAAGATATTTATTTAACTGTTGGCACCAGATAATCAAACCAAAACCTAATATGAGATAGCTTGTTTATTTCTCTTTGTCCCTTTGTGTGGTTAACTTAAACAGCTGAAAATGCCAGCATGACACTGAACCAAAGCCTAATCCTAGTTTTTATCACTAATCATCAATTTGTTTTATGAAGTGGCTCTCAAACTTGCTAGCTTGCATAACTAGGCAGTTAGCGGATAATAACATGAAATTATGATAGATTTTCAGTCATGTCTCGTTGTTAAACAATGCCAGGGAACAGAATTATCTACATGCAAGGAACCTTGGCATTCCTCGTAGAATAGATTTCGAAGCCTACAGGCTCAAGTTATGCATGTACTTTTTCAAAGAGAATACATACGGTAACTTAATTGCTAGTCACACACATTTTCATGTATACAGGTATATTTAATCATCTTGTCTCAGATTTTAATTCCTTGCCAAATATTGTATTTTGTGTTGACAAATCAGTTGTTTTAATTGCCTTCTTATCTTAATACTGTTTCTCTTTTATGTATTTTTTACCTTTAACATGTTTTAAGTGCCTGTCGCAGTTTTTCAGTAAATTTATTCATTGAGCCCTCAGACAGACCTGAGTGTAGTGATAGGCTAGTGAAACACTCTTTGCGGATACGGTGATACTCTATAAACAATTAATAAATGTAAAATACCGGAAAACAATAAAATTATTGTCTTTTATTTACCTGATTTTTGATTAATGTACCAGAAGAATTTTTTGGTGGTGAGTAGTGTGAGTGGAGGAAATCTTGAGTACCAGGAGGAAAACTGCCATGCAACCTTTGGCAAGCTACTGACAGACTTTCCAAGATGTATACGCGCAGATATGTCTACACTATATGGTCACCAAGGGCCCACAGGCAGCAGTAAACTTAAGGAACATGAAAACAAATGAACAAGAACTGGTCTCTCATATTTATTCACATACATGTATGTATTATATATGAACTGCCTGTCTTCAGCCCATATTAAAACCTGATATCCCTTGTCAAATTGCTAGTTACATGCATGTAATGTGTATGCATAATCTGCCTTAAGGACATTCTAGCTAATCCTCTGCCCATGTCCTGCATCAAGCCAAGCATGACCACCTGTACCACAGCACATCTCAACAGGTGAGCTGTAGCCATGCAACGCGGGTTCCCAGACTAAGTGGGTGTTTAGGCAGACAGGTAGATGTGTATACAACCAGGACCTATGACCCAGCCTGGCAAGAGCTGTGAGCACAGGTGAATGCCTGCCCGCAGGAATAGCTGGCATGGTTTAGTGCCGAGCACGGAGGGATTCCAAGAGTAGCTTCTGCCTTAGTGTTGTTCTGCCCAGCATTGTGTGTCGAGTCGGCAAGGTTGAACCAAAGTCCACGCATACCTCTGTCTGGAGATACCTAGCATTCTGGAAGTTTTAATATGAGCTTTGTTGCAAATCTAATGTTTTCCCCACTTGTTACATAATGGCTGACTCTAGAGTGATGTAAAACAGAGTCAGATCTCTTAGGGACACTTTCCATCTTTGTGTTAAAGCGATGGCTTCATAATAGTATGATCAGTCAGGGAGAAGGTGCTTCTTTTGGTAACCATCCTTTGTTGGCATCTTCAGTGTTTGATGAGTGCAGAAACATATAACAAGACTACTAATTAACAAGAGAACTCTCCTTATATTATAGTCTCAAATTACATAATGCCAATAAGATTGAAAGGATAGAATCTGTTGAGATGCTGCTGACATTATTACAGTACACTGTAAATATGTTTTGCATTTACACGCATGTACATGAGAATACTGGGTTTTTAACATATACTTTTAGAAGAAGTCCAATGTTTGATTTTTTTTTTATCAGTTATATTTATATCGAAAATAAACTGCTGTAAGATTCAGTTGGAAAACCGACAAAAACAATATCTCAATAGACATTTCTTAATTTTTTTAGATTTATTTTTCTGGAGTGAAATGTTTGAAATTTAAGGTGGGCTTTGTGGACCACACTACATATAGGCGTCCATGACGCCGCTAACTTTTTTCCACTGGAACACTGTACAGTATTTATGTGTATGGGCCTGTAGACATTACACAAGGTTAATTTACAAGCATTTTTATGTCAATAGTAGAACAAATGCAATTAAAGTGTTATCAGCGTTACTCGGGTCCCCACAATTACATTTTTGCCATTTCTGATAGTCCATTGTTGACACCATGGTAATAAAAAGGAATATGGTGGATTTGAACTCAAGACTGCTAGGTATACCATGGGCCTAGTACTAAAGACCAGCATCGGGATAATCATGCAGCTTTGATTGTTTGCTCAAAGAAGGAATACATTGTCGAAAGGTACGTTTATCTCTGTTCCTGCCATAAACTCCAGTGTATGGTTTCATTAGTTTTCAGAAAATTTTAACCATTTCTGACAGATTTTTATCTTAGCAAAATTTTTCAAATCAGTGGGTGTAGGCTGTTTAGAAATGATATTGCAGTGCAGTATAAGTTGGGGTACTATGTAGATGTTCTTAGTGTGCATATTGTTGTACATTGATCGTAGTTCATGTAGTATTATATTAATAGCAAGTGTATCAGTGTGCACCAAGAAACCAATTATGTATGACCTTATGCCACCTGTGGATTTGTAGTGTACCGGTAGAGTATGGAGGAGCTTGATTTCTGTGATCCCTCTCTTTAACCCTCACCTTTACCCAGCCACTGATTGTTTAGACTTGACACAAAGGAGGGCTGGCTGTAAATCATACATCTACACAGCCCAGAATAACTCAGATTCTGTATGGAAATAAGAACTGTGCACTGAGCCTATGAAAATGTAACCATTTATATCACTGGAAAATATTCCTTTCCCTAGCTGTGTTTATAAACAGGAATGCAGACTGTTTACCATTTGGTGTATATGCCTCATGATCTGATGTATCTTGTGTCATAGAAAAATGTCTTGCAAGCATTGTTTAGATAAATGTGTTGATACATACTGTTAAGTCAGCCAGCAGCGTAATCTGCATGTAGTATGGACCTGTCGAATAAAACAGGGAACTAAGGGCTCACCTAGCTGGTATTCTGTAGCAGATTTTCTAGAAAGACTTTCAAGGAGGGTTGGCCGTTGTGTATCCCATTACCCTACTTAGATTAAAAGGTCATCATAAGACAATCCTTAATTATTTGTTTGAGCTTAACTTACCCTGTTTTTAAATTGGAATTAGCCTGGTAGGGACATTTTTGTGATCAAACAGTGGCATAAAATTGCATTAACAACACATAAATAGGCTTTTAGGTTATCTGTGTTAAAGAAGGAGAAAAATGTTTCTGTCATGGCATAATTATTGGTTATGTTGAAAAAAAGAGTGAAAACGAAAGAAATGTGTTTCAGTTGCCAACCTGTAAAAAGAGTCATAAAATTGACTACTTCATCACTGTTCTAACTGTTTAGTACATGAGTGTGTGCTGTAACTCTTTAGCAGTGATCACTGTTCTAACTGTTATGTACATAGTGTGTGCGCTAACTCTTTACCAGTGATCACTGTTCTAACTGTTTAGCACATGAGTATGTGCTCTAACTATTTAGCAGTGATTTGATAAGTAATATTCCAAGTAATGTTCTAAGCACAATTGCATTAAAAATCAGCGTTCAGCTGACAAATGACTTATATGTAAGCGTTGAACTGGGGAATACAAATACAGTTTGCAGTGCCCTACTGGGGAATACAAATACAGTTTGCAGTGCCCTAATTTGAACAGTAATTATAAGCATATTGTAAAATTATGCATAAAAGCTAAGGAAAGGATGTAATGGAACTTCTGTACATGCACATCTCTCAGTTGAAAAACTTTCAAAATCATACCCCCAAATGCAGGTTTTCCTCAGCTGAGATCAGACTCCTGATGTTTTATAACCTTCCTTCATGTAATGTTCAGTATAATTTCATACAACCACACTCTCTAGAGATTTGGATTTTACAGGACAAGTTTTGTAAGTTCTAACTTTGGAACTAGACATGGGCAGCTGGGGAAGTATTTGAATGCGGAACATGTTTAACAAGTTAACCTTCGAAATAAAGACATTTGCATCTTGGGAAAGATTTAAGACCAAGACAAGCTTCAGAAGTTATAATGTTGGAAGGAGACATGGGCTCCAGGGGAAGAAACTCTTCTCTACCCCAAATTGTTCTTTGAACATCAAAAGCTGGTCAGCTTATGCCAAACAGGCAGGTACAGTATGTAAGAATGGCTTATAAGTTCCGCACAGAAGTGTTGTTCCTTGTTGAAATGTCTGGCCAATCCTTTTGGGAAACATTTTGGGATCTCTTTCCCAATCTTGCAGGACCAATGTTCTGCAGATTGCTGCCATAAAACTTTGGCCTTCTATTGATGTTGCTTCCAAAGCTGCTGATCTTGGAAAGTCATAGGACAAAGGCTATTGGATATTGTGGCAAGCTGACCTTGAACTGTCTGGTGATAAAACGTTGAGGAACATTTTACCTTTGATGGTTATGTCTGTGGCTGTGGGCTCTGTGGCTGTGTGCCTCAGATCTTTGAATTTCAGAATATTACTGTAGTAGAGGATAGATTTCGGGCTGGAATGATGAATGGGATATTGACTGTCCATAAAACCATGCTATATGAAGTGTGTTGCATTAAGTCTTCATCATGCAATTGTATGTATATCATATATGTGTACATGTATATGGACTGTGGTGACAGAATATATCACAGAAAATGCACTTTGCCACCTGTTGTAATAGTTTCTTTTGGATTTCTGTTAAAGAATATTGTCATTGGCCATATCCATCCAGTGGCTGGCAAGGTGATTGCAATACGGAACATGGATGTAACCACATTGCCTTTGAATTATTGCTGTTATTGTAGTTGTTAACCTAGGAGGACCTGTTAATTACAAGACAAAACATGCATTTTTCATTGCTTGCGAATTATTGCTATTATTGCATTCATTGTTTACTTACTTCAGCAACACACTGAAGTCCAAACTACTTTTAAGGAGAATATCAAACAGAGACCCATAAGTCTTTAACAATGGTTGTGCCAAATGTATGCGTTTATGGATATGGACATGTACATGTATCTGTAATTTAATTTATACCACTGCTGCATATTTGTTTTGGATCAGTGCCAAAAAAAATCAGAAATAGTAGCTTTTACTTGGAAACTTTAATCTTCAGAATATCGGTTTGTTTTGTTAAAGAAAAAAGTTTTTGTTAAAGCCTATTGAATTAAGATTTTACAGTTAAAATAGGAATATGAAATGCTTATTAAGCACATGCAGTGAAAACAGGAATAGTCGAAGATTATTTTTTCTGTGACCCTGGAATTTTTAAGAATTTGTAGAAATCTGCTGTCATTGTAACACTATAGCTTTGAAGTACTGAAGGAATTTTACTCTTAGAACTATATAGATCAATACATTACTAATTTACCTAATGTAAATGAAAAGCATTTGATTTATGAATTATTTTATTGTAATTAACAAATGTAGGTTAATTTGTCTGGAAATTATTAGAGAAGGTTATTTGTCTGTTGTCAATGGGTTTGGGGTAATATGTCTGGAAATTATTACTAAAGTACATGGCAGCATGAAGATGTTAATCCAAGGCTGATTTATTAGTAGTACTAATTAGAAAAATCACTGGATACAATTGTGTTTGAAGCATTGCTTTGTGCTGGAGACTGATAAATTCTGAAGAGATTAGTACCTGATTTGTTGGACCTATCGCAACAAACTTATGAAGTACACATTGATTACTTAGTTGTGTGTACTTTGTTGCCTGAATGAGCAAACCTGATGAACTCCATGGTGATGATGGTATTGTCCAGAGCGAAGCTGTATTTGCAGCACAAAGGCATTTGTCTGGGAATGTAGAAAATTGGAATATGGTGGTGTGGAGTTGCTACAAATATGTGAATAAATAAAAAAGATATGGCTTGTTTAATGATGAGGTGACCTGAAAGATGGTGTCAAATATATTTAAGATTTACATACATGTGCATAGTTTGCATGCTGGTGTTATATTAACTCTTCTAGGATGGATCAAAAGAAACCATTAACTTTTCTAACATGAGGGCAAGGAATTAGCTCTTGTGAACCTGTTGTGCTTGAGAAGCCATTGTTGTATAAAATGTAAGAGGACCTATGCTTGGGTGTTGACAGGACAGATTATGTTAGCCCAGGCGGCTGCCAGACCGTGAAACTTCACACGTTGTGGAATAAAGCTGTCCCCTTGAATCTAGGTAAGCAGAAGGGCGATCTTGGTTGATACCCCCCTCCTGGCATAACCCAACAGACAGCCATTATCATAGCTACTCTAATCACTGAGCTGTCACTTGTAATTATGGCTGGCCGAAAAAAAACCCTGCTCAGAAATAGTTGACTTCAAGAAGCAGAGAAGTGCATGCACTGTGGCAAAAGTGGTTCCATGAATGATGTTGGCGTGCTTTAACTTCTGTCTGGCGATATGTCTGGGGGTGTTGTGTTTAGATTCACCCAGCTAGTCCCAGTTACTGGTCCTCTCGTACTACCTGTAACTGCTATGGGCAGGTCAGCTTTCTGATCTGCCAGGAATCGGCACACCCACACTCCGACAACTCTTTAAGTACATGTATCTTTGCTAAAACTTTGATAACTTAATGATTTATTTGTTATGTATGGGATCTTATGACTTGCATCCTGCTTTACAATAAATAATTTGAATCAAAATGCTTTGGCAGAATGCTTTGTGTAACCAACAAGGAACTTTTGGAAAACAACTTTCAAAATGACTGGTGTGGACATTTATAAACACCTGAGATTCAAATGTCATAATTAGAAGTTATGTTCATTTGTTAAGCAGTATTCAGGGAATTTACCAGGCGACATACCTGTGCATGTGGTTTAAATTCACGATATAATTTACACATTTGATACTGCACAATGGTTTCCTTGTTCTTGGAAAACTGTCAATTATTACATTTTTACTAATGGGTTAAAATAAAAGAAAACTTTATGAGTAACTCACATGTACTGTGGTTTCTTCAATAGTCCATGGATGCAATCATTAGAAAATACAGCGTATATATGATTCTGTCAAAAACCATTTGCATGAATTAATCAACTAAAATATTAAATCATATCAGCCGGCATCTACAGTTTGCATACAGTTGCTTATCATTGTAGTTACACGTATGAATCAGTAGTAACTTTGGATTTTGTCTGAGACTGCATGTAAGGAGGACCTAGGGCCAGTAAAACACTGGTAAAATCCATCAATATCAATATTTATGTGCACACTTGTTTTTTGAATCATCGCTGAAGTAATCGCATGATTTTGGATATTGTAATGATTAGGTTCAGTGTTTTTTTTCATGGTATGATTTGTAGTCTTTCTGTCCCTGCTGTATTGGCTACACAGTAGATACGTCATTTATACATACATCAGCGTTCATGCAATACATACATATACCATTCTGCTGTGATAAAGTTTGGCAGACAATCTGCGGTGGTAATCTATAGTTCTGATATCACCATGTCATCTTTGGCACTGTCTGACAGACACACGTTGAGGGGCACTATCTGACACTACATCTATAAACTGCCATGTTGCTATTGCTGCTGAGATCATCTTGAAATGGCTGAGAGAGAATGTTGTAGCGATGGTTATCTCTTATCTGTGGCAAATGAGGGTTTAAAGACCTGAGCACACTTAATAAAGTGACCTTTGTTCTTCATCCTGGTTTACACGTAATGCAATTTGATAGAGGCCTAGGCATGTATTATTTATGTCATCATTCAATTTATTCTCAACGTACATGCAATCTTATTCCTTACCATTGTTTTGTATGAAAGGTTAACATTAAAATATGGATTTGCGATCTTAATTACAATAAATTGCAGTAAAATTTCATCCCAAAAAGAGCATTTTTAGATGCAAATTATCATAAAATATTACTTTGGTGCAGAAACTGTTTTTCCACTTTGCCCATTAAGGTATTATCCTACCTTCTAAAGAATCCTCAAAAACACCTTTCTAAAATGGATGGAGCTCTCAGAATCAGGTACATGTAACTTACACATGGATCAGATTTTTAATTCATTTGCTGTATTTGATGTTTGAGACAGCACTACAATGCTTGTGTTCACCAACTCCAGGCTTCATGGGAAGTACAACATATAGTTTTGACAGTTTAATTGGAGAAATGCCTCCAGAATACTCAGTGGTAAATGGTTTAAATAGGAGAGCTGTTTTTGTGGCTGGACATAAAGCTGATTTAAGTTGATAGTGATAAGGCTCATCACATACATTGTACCTGTCAATCTGCAGAAGTCACTCCCAGACGGTGACCGCCTACCTCCACCCAGACACCTCACGGCCATCACACAGGGACAAGTGAAATATTTTTTAGAACATGGTTTTATGCTTTCCTGGCAGCTTCAGTGAGCTGGCATCTTCACCTGTGCATGGTTGGGTGGTGTGTTAGTCTGTCTGTGAGTATGTGTGATGTAGTATTGTGAGCAAAACATCTCTACAACTATTTTTGAAGATCATTGTTTTATTTCTTCATTTTTAAATTCTTGCTGATGAACTCATGCATGGAAGCCTGTTAAGTAATATGTATTCTCTTCCCTCGTGGGGTGTGCCCCACTGCCAAGTGAGACTTTCACTCTGGAAAAGTTTGCCACAAAGCCCTTCAGGTGGAATAGCTGAATAGACATCAGTTGATTGATTTGATTAGGGATAAATTTGATAAATATCGAAATCTATTGCTTTATAATATTTGGTTCAGGACTTTGAAGAGCCCCTGCTGAATATGGAGAATTTTCATGCAGTTGACATTGACACAAAATGAGATTGAGTATAAATATAATCTTCTAGACAAACTATTACGCATGTATTTGGGGTCAGGATATCCAAGATCAATCCCGGGTCGATTCATATCAAACAATTTAAAAATGGTACTTCAGGTGTTTCTGCCTTGGTTCGTGCTCAGGGATGTGAGAGCTGAGAGCGAGGAAACACCACTGGTCGGCCCGGTGCCAGTATAATGTGACTGGGTGGGGTGTCATGTCTGGTGTTCCAGTTTTCCCCTGCCACAAAAAGACATAGCATATATAAATATATACACATTATAATTATCCTCGTCTTCATATAACTGAATAATTGTAGAGTATGATGTATTACTCAAGCATACTTACATACCCATGCACGTGTACATTTATGTAAAAGGCACTGGTGGAGTATATTACTATGTTAGATTGATAGTGTTGTTAGTTACTTTATTGTCCACTTTTGTTTAATGGTTATGGGATGTGCAAGCCTTGAAATAAACAGGATTTATTTTTTGTAGTTCGACCTGAAAAACTTGATTCTACCAAAACAGCCTTTAATAGCTGCTGTTTACAGTATGGATGCTAAACTTAGAAGATATTTTAATTCCCAACACCTTTTGAAAATGCTGAATGCACTTTTGTGTATACGTGAAAGAAACGTGAAAGTTCAATTAGAAACTGTCATTTTACATTGCTTGAGTGTTCTAAGTTAAAGAATATCCCCAGTACATCAGTGTACAACCTTGTACATATATGTATGTAGTTGTGTCAGCCAACAGGTGTTTGTCTTATTCTTACAGTGTTTGTCTTCTGCTCTCTAAAACAAGCATTTCTACTTCCACCAGAGGGCATATTTCCAAATTCCCCACCAGTATGTATGACACTCTGCCCTGAGTCTAACTGCCTGGTAAGGTGAACCGTTTCTGAATGTCATGTATTCTTCACTGACTTGAAGTGATCTAGCTGTAGGCTTAAAATATACATTTATTCAAATGCATTTGACATAAAAACTAAATGTATCATAGTGCAAATTTGCAAAAATCAGTGACGTACATGTAGGCTCAGGACCCTCATTAATGGCCAGTGTCAAAGCATAGGATGTCAGAAATTTGAATCCTCAATGAACGAACCATCCGACAGATAGAAATACTGTACATAGCGACTTCTAGATTGGCTTGTGACAGCTAAAAATATAATCAAGAAATACTCACAAGTGAAGGCCATATGCATGTTTGTATACAAACAGCTCTGGCAAGTAAGCAAAGATACACATATATAGAAATGTCTCTTGACATATTGAGACATTAGCTTTGGGTGATGGCTGAAAATATCTTGTGGAAGTCCCTGTATATAGGTAGACTAGGTGATATATCTGTTTGGGAGTGCTTGTGGGTGATAGAGTCTGATAGAACTAATTGGGTGCGCTCATGTTGTTTAGAAGTTGGGCATATCTCACTCTTGGGCGGGATCGCTGTGTACTTCGTGCAAGATAAACATATCGTTTTAAGTGCTACATAATTCCGCCGAGTTTGAGGTGATTCCGTCAATTTTGTCTGTTTACGGCACCATGTCAACAATTTACCGGAGCCCCATTGGAAGCAGCAGGGTTGCACAATAGAAGGCGAGGTGATGGTTCAGGTCTGACTAAGGCCCCAGGCACAGCACAACCAGAACTTGACCGGCTGCCAAAACTCGGGGCTAGCATTCCCAACCATCGGGACAAATTTCAGGGGGGTTTCAGGCAGACGAAACACTTTTCTACCAGTTCCTGTTGTTTGTTGATCGCCAGTGTTACCGTATGTTCGATTCTGATAATGGTTTTGACACAGCTGTGTACTATATATCAGCACGGAACTCTGAACAGTGCCAAAGTCTGGGTTGTTACACAACTGCCTTGTAATGTATTAAGTGATGTCTCTGAGCCTTGTGCTGTTGGCTGGCTTGCTTAAAAATAAAATATGTGAATTGAATATTGCTTAAAAACAGAATTGCAAATGGGTGCAAAGATGCTTGCATAACTGCTTCCTGGACTCTGATTAGCAAGCATATACATCTGTAACAGAATCATCTTTAGTATAAGCATTGATTCTCCGGTAAACTGTCCCTACACATAAATTTGATTTCATTTCATTGCTGACTGCTGAAAATAATAATTAGTGTTTTTCACGGACCCATGTTGGTGTTGGTGTTGATGTTGAAAGATATCACCTGCAAACATCTATAGCACTGCAAATAAACTGTAAGGTTGCAAGTTGAAATATAGTGACCAGGCTGGTTCATAATTATAAGGGAATGTTTGTCTAGTTAGCTGGTGGGTAACGTTACAAGATTCCTTTACACAGAAACTGACTTTACTGGTGAAGCTTGTACATGTATAGTAAATGTGTATGTGGAGTGGTTGAAATGCTAAGTTTAAACACCAGAATCAGTGATATCTATGTGATACCCAATTTGATGCTTAGGGAAGTTTGACTGTTCAAATTGAATTTTCTAAAATACAGCCATTATGTCAACATTGGATTAAGTATGCTCATAAAAAATCTTCTAGTTGAGATTTGCATTCCAAAAATTTCAGGAAAAGTGTTGCCATGCTAAGTAATTGATTAACATTTACTATATTTTATATACATGTATGAATATTATGAAAACCAGTATCTCTATGTGCATGCAGTATTCCCTGTCATGGAGTACTGCCACATACATGAAAGTCCTTGTCAGTATATAACATGAAGCCTAGGCTGTAACCGCAACAGCTTGCAGATATGAGTATCATTAGCGTTGCATGGTGCTGTAACTGTGCCCACTGTCGCCACAGCCTCTGGCGTGATGCTGTAGCCATCCCTACAGCCTCACCTGGGACAAATAACCCTACTCAGGTTACCACGATGTCAGCACAGGCGAAATTGATCAGACTAAATCAGTCACGACCTCAGCTGTTAGAGATAACCAATAAATCAAGGGCCTTAAGCGCTGCTCTTTGATTAGTTCCCTGTTTCCATCATGCGAGGGGCACCCCGTGCTGACCCGGAGTTGTCTGCCTTAGTAAGAGGTCCGTCCACTCTTCTGCAGGGGTCATCCTGTTTCCTAACTTGTGTTTCCCCTTTAAGCAGATCGGATGCACCCAGAGAATGTTCACTTTGTTATCATAATAAACGAGGTGCTTCTTTCAGGTGATTGTGATAAATGGCCTTGTGAAGGCCCTGTGTTGACCTGAGTACAGTGTAAAGCCACAGACCATAGGCAGATGTTAGCCATCCAAACTTGATTGCCCCCACCCTGTGGCCTGACCATCAGCTGTTCATCATAGACAACAGATTAGGGTGCTGCCCAGAGAGCACAGGGCACCGACCCCTCAGTCTTCATGTTCTGACCTCTAGGCACATGGAGTCCAGTCTGACCTCAGCACCCTTGTACCTAGAACTTCCTGCAGTCTATTACCCTCATCAGTACAGTGCTTCGCTCTCATTCTAACTGAAATTTTTGCTGAAAAGGATGAAACTCTTCAATGGCACCGATTTGATGATAACAATTTCACCTCACGCTCTTATAAATTCCACGATTTTGTAGCAGATTCTAAATTATGGATTGTGCTTTTGTCATTGTCTAAGAGAAGACAACTTCCACTGTGTTCAGCTCATATTGTACTCTCATCTGCTATTCTTGGCTGTCCCCCTGAAGCCATAACACTGTCTTCTTCCAAAATTCGCAGCCTTGGGTCCGATTCCAGAAAGCCAGTCCTCATTTAAGTCAAAACTTAATTGGAACTCAGGTTTAGGCTCTCTTTAGAGCCTCAAGAGAAGTTGAAATTTTCAAGTTTTTATCTTAAGACAAATGCTTCAGCATTTCACTGAAAAACTGAAAACGGGGCATTTTGATGAGTTTTTAATTAAGTTTCAAGATAAGTCAGAAATGGCGTAGATGAATCTGCTCTCCTGCACTAGATCAAATCGCTCCGAGGTCATCAGACCATTCTCCCTAGAAGCTTAGCACCCCATCTTGCTTGTTTGATCAGTGGTAACTGTACTTCCTGTAGTCTCTGTTTGTTTAACCACACAGCTACACAGACCCTAATGTGCTAATGGTCAGTGCATGTGGCTACAGGATAGCTGATCCAGTGTCTGTTGAGTGATGAGTTAAGTGTGCAGGAGGGAAAACTCCTAGAAGATGGCTCAGGAGATTGGCAAGCAAGTCAGGCTACACGTGGACGTAGTTCCATAGCTTAGGTTGCCTCTGACATTCTGCTGGTAATTTGCGTAGGCAGCTAAAATTATCATGGTACCAAGGTGGTAATAAGCAGATATGGTAATGTTAGGCTGGAAGGTGAATTGATGAAGAATGGGTGATAAATGATGTATGAAGAAACTTTCAATAGAAAGCAGCCTACAGAACTGTAATTCTTCACCATTTTGTCTTGTCTGCAAGACGTTCATTTAAATAAAAAAGCATATTTTGAGGGCATTATGCTGTGTAGACTGGTAAAATTTTATTTTTGCACATTCATGACATTGGCCCGCCCAATCAATGTAGTTCTGTTGCCAAAAGCAATTCGGAAAAATACATGATCGCACTCCAAGTTGCCCTTTCATATGCAAAAAGGTTAAGGATTTAGCCTATCTAGTGTGCCTACATTCAGTATATTGTAGGTATGAGGAGGCATCTGCCGAGGCATTGAAATCAACACTTTACTGACATTATTGGCCATAGCCTGGAGATGTCAAGCACTGTAAAAGAGTGAATTGTTAACTTTGCATGTGACATGTCATTTTAATTCAATAATTTTGTTTGATTTCAGCAAATAAGTAGTGTCAGTGTAAACTATCTCAAGATACATAATCTGTAGTATCGATTTTCCATGTTGATGATTGGTTGTCCGTCCATCGGTGGGTCTGTTCATCCAGTATATATTAGCATATCTTTCAAGATGCTACCCCTACTGATTTCAGTCTGACTTGGTTGAAGTGTAGACTACATCAAGATACAACTAGAATTTAGGTTATTGATTTTGATGCTTGGTTATCTGTCGGTATGTTAACATTTCTTTCAAAATGCTACTAATGTTACAATTTTTGTCCAGTATCAGCAAAACTTGGTACAAGTGAATTGAGATTTATGCATATTTCGTAGTATTGGTTTTCAATTTTGATTGTCCATTGTCTGGTATACATAAACAAGTATGTAATCCACCAGTAGATTAATACTGTCTCATCCGAGACTCAGGGTTTCTTCTGCATTGGGTTGGAATGAAGATGAACTTTTATTTGATTTATTTTGTCCCTTTCACCCAAGTATACACTTTGAAATTTGCAAATTTTTAGTGAAATGGGAATATTTTATTGGACAGTTCATTGCATAAAGCATATACATGGGCTAATTAATTAAACACAAACTTCATATGATTCCATGTTTGAAGTTTGTCTGTAATTTATTACTCATACATGTAACCACCAAACAAATTTTGAATCACTACTAGTGATGATATTTAAGGTGATGTGTGCATATATACTTCTTACATGTATGTGTGGATGTATAGCCATGACCTACTGTTCATTCATATATGTTGAGTGTGACTTTGTTAACTGATGGCTATGGTGTTGTTGTTGCAGGTATAAGTTTGGACTTGCGAGGGAGGGATGTGATCGACCTGTTACAGGCCCTGAACGCATCCCAACCATTGGGTCACAGCTATACATCAGGTCATAACAACACCCCTGTTCTAGTGCTAGAAGGTAAGCTCAATGTAAGTGAAGAAAACATGGCAGTTGCGAGGTCATTTGCTTCGGTTCTTTTTGCTGTAAACACTGATTATTCTACATGAACAAATGTATATACAAGTGGATTTATAAGTGGGGTGTTGAAACCGACATTCGCATTCACAAGATCACTTACCAAAAATGACAAATAACACAGATCAGTAAGAGCCATGAAAGTATATAAAATATTAAAATTAGAACGGATTCATGCAAAGAGAAGCTGTCAGCAGTTTTCAGTGATGACGAAAGGACACGATGAATGTTCTGGGCAGATGAATAAAATCAGTTTCCAAATCGGGTACCATTTAAGCATATATGGTGTTGATGGTCAAATATGTATTCAGGGCACTTCGTGGCTCAGTCGGTTAGTGTGCTAGCTTAGTGCAGTGACCTAGAAGCCTCCCACTAATGCGGTCGCTGTGAGTTCAAGTCCAGCTCATACTGGATTGCTCTTCGGCCGTATGTGGGAAGGTCTGCCAGGAACCTGCGGATGGTCGTGGGTTTTCGCCATGCTCTGCCCTGTTTCCTCCCACCGTAATACTGAAAGCCATCGTATTAGTGAAATATTCTTGAGTACGGCTTAAAACACCAATCAAATAAATCAATAAACGTGTATCACAGTTGCGCTTTGATTGCAACTGTTCATATATACAACATTGCGATCACACTCAACACGATGAACATATGGCCCTTAGCCCTTTTTAAGGGGAATTAGGCACAGTTATGAAGCCCAGGGGCCCCACCACGGTCACGGTTTTCCAGTCAGTTCCTGACATCTGATAAGGTCTAGTTTTGCTTTGGATTTATGACAGAATATTGGTCAGGTATCTGTTAAAAGGGCACGATGATGGGGAAATCTGGGCACTCCTCCATCAGTAAACCTGGTAAGACTGAGTGAAAAACTCTTAAAGTACAGCATTCGATATTACCGAAGTGCTTTTGCTTATGTAAGTTTAGATTTGTTAAATTTCCCGTATAAAACAATCTGTGTGTATTGCTAGATATTACACTGAAAATAAATGTTTACATGTTACAAGGTACGTGTACATATTTATCCCTTTGGCCAACTTTGACATAAGCATGTTACCTATCCATTAGCCCTATCCATCTGTTAAGGCAATATCTTGAGATTTAATTCATGTGTCTGTGTAAAATTTGGTGTCTCTCTGCTCTAGTAGAAAGCCTGTGGAATATAAACTTGACAGACTCTCTTTAACGGGTATATGTCTTCTCATTTGCATTAGAATTCATATTTTCGCTTTCTAACAGTAATCATATATCTCCAAAACAACTTTCCAAATTCATGGAGGCTCCATACATGGATATACTGCTGAATGTCCCAGAAGACACAACAGGATGTGCTCAGATAACTTATTTTTGCCTGTTTTCTTGAAGATGAACAATGGGGCACAATATTTACTAGTGAGTGTTCGGGAACAAAACACGCCTCCTCAAAATGAATAATGTAATTTAGAGTGCTTATTCATTTTGAAATGGTCATGTTGGCATGGCCATTATCCATTTGTTGCATAGAGGGGCCGATGGGAAAGCATGAAAATCAATCCCATTGTAATTCGGTGAGTGATTAGCATAGTTGATTGCTGTACAAAATGGCACACTGCCATTGTGATGCCATACACTAGGGGGACATCCAGGACAGATAAGTGTGTAGAGAATACCAAACTTCACGAAACTCAGTGTATTGGTCTTGAAAAAGATTTTTTTTTCAAAAAACCTAGCGATTTTTATTATTTAATTTTTTTTGGGCGTGTTTCAGATACCTTTATCTATGTTAAGATATGTTATATCAGTTTGCATGATAAAATGGATCAACCGGAGAGTTCACCTTTAAGTCAGGGGACATGTTTGCATCAGACCTGGGCCATATTCATTGAAAATTTTCTCATGGATTGAAAACTGGTTCTCCTAGACTGTAATCTTCAATCCTCACAATATAGAGAAGAAATACTAGTTTTTGAAGATATATAAATATGCAGACGTACTATCTGGTGAAGTGTAACTTTGGTGAGGTGTTTTTTTTTTCTTTCCTTTTCATTGTTTTTATTATTGTTTTTTTAGAAGCTGGATGCACAGAAAATAAGAACAAGGGCATTGACTTATATGTATGAATAGGAATCTCTTAAGAATAACAACCTCATAATAACTAGACAACAGGTGTCAGACATATATGTGATATTGACATGCAGGTAGAGAGGTTATCAGGTAATAGACATCAGAGGTAATAAACAATAACAGTAATACACAATGAAGGAAGTGATTCATTAACAAAGGAGGTGAGAGGCTTTATGATGTAGGTCCTGGCTGGTCACAATTAAACTCTGCTAGAGGGAGACAGGGAGGAGGGAATGCTGGATGGCCTTGGCTGACAGGATGTGTAAGTTTTGGTCTCTGTATTCATTGTCAGCTTATAATTAAGTCTTGATCTGGATAACGTCATTTCCCCTTATCATTTGGGTTAGTAATCTGTTTCAACAAGATGCCAATCATGATCAGTCTTTTCAGTCGGGTTTTCTTTAATTAAGGAGCTGATTTTGAGTCGGGTTTTCCTGTTGGATTGCTTAAAATTTTCAAGATGTTGCTGAAGGAGTTGGTTCTCTGACTTTTAGCTGTCATGAGATGTCGCTATATGTACATGTATGTCGTACGTATGTCAGTGAAATACTTTTATTTAACTTTTTGATGCGTTGGCAATTGTTGCTCAGCGATTCACCAGCATTTGAATTACACTGTGACATTTTATGGAAATTACTGATGTTTATTACACAGATGAAGACAAAATGTAAAAAGAAACTGCAATTAAAGCTAAATACTGCTGTAATTCTTCAATATAGTCTGGTTTTGTTTCAATTTGTGGCATGGTAGAGAAGGTTTTGTGGATTGCTACTGGCAGTTTTCTAAATCTTGGTGGCATAATGTAATGTGGTGCTTCAGAAATCCTGGTTTCAATATAAACCGGTACATGTAATGACAAACATTAATGGTGTCATATGTATAACTATTAGCCTGTGGCTGTTTGTTTTAGCTTCGGTAAAGTTGCTTCTTGTAATTGTTCCTGGCGAAACTGTGGCTACAGTTGCTGTTTGTCCAATGAAAGGTGTCCATGTGATGTAGCTGGTTTCCATTAAGTCCATATCCTAGGGCTCATCTGGCAGAAAGGCTGTAACCCCCGGGCATCGTTTATCTAACTCGTTTGCCAATCTCTTTTGGACTCATTTGAAGTTCGGAAGATTTTGCTGTGAACTCGAGCCCCGGAGTTGTGTTTCATTATAAATATTGGTGGTCTCCGAAGGGTTGGCTGACTCGACCTGTTGTTTTTAAGTTTCAACGACTGTCTACACAACATATGAACTGAGTGCAGCGATCCCAGATAGTGTGTCTTAGGAAACCGTCCCTATCAGGATATCTGACCTTGCAAGAAATGCACTCGACACGTGTACATATGTGGTTGTTTCTGGTAGCTGTCTGGGGGAAGCCAGACCTCTGGGCTGATTCTTCTGCCCACACACATGCAAGTGGAGATTAGGTAGAATGATAGCTCAACCTGCATCGTGATGTGTCATGGCGGAGACTGTAGAAAAATAGTGGTACATGTAGTAGCAATAACATAGCCATGATTTCCAGGTTCATCTTGTCAGATGCAGATCCCAGGGTACCCGTAATCCACAACAAATTCGACCAGTGAAGTGTAGTTTCAGAAGCAGTTTGAAAACACAACATACGAAGTTTTGAAGAGTAAAAGGTGTCATTAATGTAGGGGCACATATGACCTTCCCAGAAACCATAAAATAACCGGACCAGAGTATGTAACATTCTACTGAGATAGCAAAAAATGCAGTGTCTGTGATGGAATTTGTTGTGGATTTAGGGTAAATATTAAAAGATGAAAATTTTGGATTGAATTGAACAGTGTAGCTACACTATGTTACACACTCCTTCCACAAGATAGCATTTGTTGCGATATAAGGCACTGCACCTAATAACAAAATAATGGAAATGTTCCGTGAACTTGTCAGTGTAGCTGTGTAACCATTATTTTAAGCTGCTGACATTCTATAAACTTTCAGCAATTCAGAAGTAAGTTATTGGGTTGTCACTTCAAATCTTATGCTCCGATTTTCACTTTTGATGGACATGCTATCGGCTCCTCTCACTGACAGATGTATGGGTAGTTTGTGCGGGCAACCAGATTTATTTGCTGCCTAGATTCATGGAAAGCTACTATTGGGGGTCACAGGCTCATTGAGATTCTCTTATGTAATTCAGCGGTTAATACATTATGTGGGAATATGAGTACGACATTCTTGCTTGGTGGTGCAGCATTCATCAGAATGATAAAGTCATAAAACTTACAGAGAGTTTAAAGGATGAGACAAATAAGTAATAACTGTGTTTATGCATTCAGTGAACATGGTCACTTATCATCTCAAAGCAGTTTGCCACAAGTCTGGTAAAAGAGATCACATTCCAGGCATTTGCATTAGTTATGAGATCGATTATCATGTACTTAAGTTATTGCTTACGCAGTTTTCGGCTGGCTCAGGAACATGTAAATATGACAAACAGGTAAATTGAGAATATTCCCTCAAATGTTGAAAATGGGATGTATATAACTAGGTAAAAATATGACATCACCCGAGATTAGCAGTGGTCATTACGGTAACATGTTATAGGCCATAGTTGGAAAACTGGACAAGATTATTAAGGGTCGTCCACTCTGAGTGTTGATGAAGGCTTAACTCACATACTACATTTAAAGATTACTGGTAACTCTATACATGTAAAATATTGGGTGCACAGTTTATAGAGCCTTCAAGAAATGAATCCTGTGCACGTGTATGTTAATGGAGTCTGATGGAGCATAAGGAGAATGGTACAGTGAAATCTTACTGGAAGTGGTTGTGAGGATGAAGCCGTCAAATCTGTATTTTTCTCAGAAATTAGCTTCTTTCCATGAGGACAAAATTATATGTGCATGTTTTTTATGGATAAACTTACATTTAAACTGTCATGTACTCTGGTCCCTAACTATACCTGTGCCTTTCACACTCCCAGTGCCTTTCCATATGGTGCCATAATGTGGGTATCTACTTGTGCCTTTGTTAATGGTACCACATTGTGGGTGTCTGCCTGTGCCTTTGTTGATAGTACCACACTGTGGGTGCCTACCTGTGCCTTTGTTGATGGTACTCACACTGTGGGTGCCTACCTGTGCCTTTGTTGATGGTACCACACCTGTGCCTTTGTTGATGGTTCTCACACTGTGGGTGCCTACCTGTGCCTTTGTTGATAGTACCACACTGCAAGTGTCTACCTGTGCCTTTGTTGATGGTACCAGAGTGTGGGTGTCTACCTATGCCTTTGTTGATGGTACTTACACTGTGGGTGTCTGCCTGTGCCTTTGTTGACAATACCACACTGTGGGTATCTGCCTGTGCCTTTGTTGATGGTACTCATACTGTGGGTGTTTACCCATGCCTTTGTTGATGGTACTTCACTGTGGGTGTCTACATATGCCTTTGCTGATGGTACCAGAGTGTGGGTGTCTACCTGTACCTTTGTTGACAGTACCACATTGTTGGTGTCTACCTGTGCCTTTGTTGATAGTACTACACTGTGGGTGTCTATCTATGCCTTTGTTGACAGTACCACATTGTTGGTGTCTACCTGTGCCTTTGTTGATAGTACTGCACTGTGGGTGTCTACCTGTACCTTTGTTGACAGTACCACAGTGTGGGTGTCTACCTGTGGCTTTGATGATGGTACCATACTGTGGGTTTCTACCAATTCCTTTGTTGATGATACCACATTATGGTATCATTGCCCTTGTTGATAGTTCCTCACTGTGGGTGTCTGCCGGTGTCATTGTTGATAGTACCACATTGTTGGTAACATACATATATACCTCTACCTATCTTGTTAGTGCAACACGATATATGTAGTTATGTATTTTGCCTTTGTTGATAGTGTTTTAATTTTTTTCCACCAAAGTATTAGAAATTGTTTTCTCGGTCTTTGTCATTGTGTTGAGAGCAAACAAACAAATGCAGGTTCTTCACACCTCTCACCCCAGAGCGTCTGCTTAGGCCATCAGAAATGGAAGGCTTGAGTAACATTAGGTTGCGTATGTCTAATTATTTTACCGTACAGCGCTCAAGCTAATCCTGGCACCAGATTATGTCTTTAAATACACAATATGTGAGTGGAGGTTACCTTAAGGTTGTGAATCTATTTTCAAAAGTGTTTAAAATAAGCAGTACAGTAGCAGCTGTACGATTGCAAAGTGTTAAGTCAGAAAAAAAACCCTGACAAAAGTCTCATTACAGCTATTCCTCTTCTGGCTGTTTTACAAGTGAAATTCCTCCGTTTGGCTGAGGGACTTGGGTGGTACCCACATACATCTGACAGCAGCTTTCATGATACCGTTAAATGCTTTTGTGTGAAGTTGAGCTTTTTTTGACAAGATATATTAGCTGGAAGTTTGAAGTGAAGGGCGGTGTCTAAAACACATTGTCTCATGAGTTACGCATATAATTTAGATTTCTTTCCCCTGAGTCAATGTTGTTTGAGATGTGAAATGTTGATTTGGTCGTTTGGCAGTGCGTTGGCAAATCTATTAACGTGTCTGATCAGATATCTGTATGGCAGACTAATTGATGATGTATGATCTCCACTGGAATTCGCTGGATATCTAAACAGTTAATGTTTACAGTGGGCTATGAAGAGCTTTATTCGAGCTAATTTAAAAGCAGGTTGACTGGATTGCAGGACTGGTGGGTTTTTGTCCAAATCTGAAATTGTAATGGGCATCCAGTTTGCCAGTCCATTCTGCAAAGATATGAAACCCATGGGTAGTGTGCATGTAGCAGACCCTATATCAAATTTGCACCAAATGGTCAGTAGAAATTTCTTGGGTTCATTTGTAAATTTTGATCTTTGGAATGTTGCATTCACACGGGAAGTGTTGTTGCATAATGTTTTCTTCCTGTGACACTGTCAACCACTCCATCATTTGTATGGCACCTGCCACCCTGCCCCTCTGCCCCCAAACAGCCCCAGCCTCATCAGCCACTATCCATGGTCAGAACCAATATAGTTCATTCTCTCCATTAGACAAATATGGGAATATTTGATAAACTCATAAAAAAATAGTTAACTTTTGAATAGACAACGAAAATTAAGTAGGAACACGTAGGTACATGCATGCTTTTGTAGAGAAGAAGACTGGCTATGGTAAATAGAGGTGCCGATTTTCAGTATATAAAACACCACAGCAAAGTAATTTCCCAGCCAAGTGATTTCTATATGTCTATAGTTACTAAACGAGCAGTTAAGAAAGGAGTTGGATTTGTTGTGAGCTGGCAGCAGCTTGTTGGTCCGTTGTTGTTGTTGTCCATTATCTCATTTCACTGACGCACAGTTTGTTTTTCTCTTATCTTTTCAGATTCTGCACGCTACTTAAAACTTCCAGAGCAGGCGCTCACAAGGGCTTTAAAATTTATGAAAGAAAATAATGAAATAACATTTTTAGCAACAGTTCGACAAGAAGTGGGCGATTCGGGTAGCATCATTGCATTTTCTTCAGATATTATAAGGTAACTTTTAACTTTTCTTTTTTTGTGTTATTGTTGTTTAAGTATTTTACTATTTTATGTTGTGGAGTATTCCATTTGTTTTTGACATGGTGATGTTGATCGAGTTTTTTCTGAAGGATAGGTTAATTCTTCTGAAATGCGTTCTTTGAAAACTGATTAAAAAAATGAAATAAAAGTCATATTGGCAGAACTAAGAAACTGTATACATGTTGTACTGTTTTGCACCAAAATATGCACCTATACGTGAGTCTTTTTTTTTTTCATAGAAAAAGTTTCTTTCATTATATGTGGAAAGAGATTCATGCAGTCACCATGCTGTGTTTCCTGACTGTTAAAACTACATGTAATCAACTATATAAGTAAAATACCCCTCCCCCCCAAACCTGGTAGCCCACTCTTCATGACCTGGGTGTTATCTTCTGACTACTGCTACATTGTTAGTAATTGAGGAGCTGGCCACATACATGGGCACAGACATGTATCACTTGTTATTGTTTTCCCTGGCTGACAAGATGTCTCCAGTATCTTCTGAGGAATCTTGCTGATTGGGAGGCATGTGAGAAGTGTGACTGGAATTTGAGTTAGTCGTTAAGACAAATTGGAGAAATATGTGAGATCCAGGAGCAGCTGTCAGAGTGTGGAGGGGTGGGTCAGGCTGATGATGGTGGTGGGCAGCCCCCTAATTATGTTGACTAATTGGTGGACAGTAGTGGCTGAAGTAGCGGCTCTCCCAAGTGCTGCTTATCCTTTTTAACCAGTCTCTAAAGTTTCCCTTTATGGAATGTAGCGTATATTTATTTATTCTTCTTTTTAAGAAATTTCTTTTTTACAACCTGTGAAAAAATTCTTCAATATATTTATTGTCATTTAACAACAGGCAAAGAAATAAATGTTCTTGTAGATTCTGCGGAAAACTAATTACAGGCTGTTTAATATGTGTAGATGCAAAATACAAAAGAAAACACTTTTAGCAATGAATATGTGTACATGTATGTATGGGTAAGTCTGAACTGTGTTCTGGTTACCTACCTACATGTATTAGTGCAGTATGTTCTGAGTCATGCCCTGGTATGTATGTACACTTAAAGGAAAGTTGAGTATAGGAACAGAATGTTGAACTATGTGTATATTTTCTCTATTTATGATTTTCTGTTTTGAAATTTGAAGTCCTACAAGTAGTAGGATAAATGGGTTTCATTGTTTGGATTCATAGCAGGCACAGCATTGTCTTCAGGGAAAAGCTATACAAGTACCAGGACTAAATTACTCATTTGTTTCTGATTCTGAGAGCTCTGTTGATTTTAGAAAGATGTTTTGAGGTTTGTTTAGAAAGTTGGATGACAACCTATTGGAAAAATGGAGGTTTCAGGACCAAAAGCAATATTTTACGACATCTTTTTTTGCCTCTAAAAATGACCCTTTATGGGTGAAATTTTAGGTCATTTATGGTATGTTTAGTTGTATTAATGATTGATAATTATGATAATAATAAAGTAAAAATCATGTTCTAACTATACCAACAAAAAATTCGCAAAAGTTGAGGAATATGCTAATTAGGTGCATTGTATGTGACATGCGCTGTTCTGTCAAGCTCTCTAAAGTGCTCTCAGTTGCAGAGCGGTGAATCATTTTATTCTTGTCACACATCCGTTTTCATCGACAAATTCTTTTTTAAAGCTTTTACCAAAATCTGTCCTGTAACTTCCACAGTAAATCAGTAGATCTCTCTAAGTGTCTGACATTCTGATGTAGAAACCAATGGCTTCAAGGTATATGTAAGAGTAGTATATAGGAGCAAATAGCTTTGTGTTAGAGTGAAATGTTTGTTTGCTGTTATGTGTATTGTAAGGGTGTGAACAGAAAGCATTACCCAGTCTGATGCATTCTCCCACCCACCTACACGGGCGGCCTGCCGTTAAATCGCTAAAACACAGCTAAATACCACAGTGTGCTTACTGAGTTGAGCAGCTCCTAGTCAGTGGTATACTAAGCTTGTTTTATGTTAAATGTATACATAGACCTTGAAAAATGTTCTGTTATTTGAGAGATGCTAAGTGGTATTCAGCATTGTGTGCGACTTGTAGGCCTGATTTCTTGACCATCTAATCCTTGATTGTGTTAGCTTATTAAATGAAACTGATAAAAAAGGCTTTGCGGTGTGTGTAAAAACAATGCTTCAGAGGTGCTGAGTCAGTTTGGAATTTGTTTGGAACTGACAAACTGAAAATGGTGAGTAAAAGAAAAATACAACGGATCCATTGTTTTAAATGTGATAAGAAAGACATGAATGTAAAAACTGATTTTGTGAGAGATATCAGACACATGATATCCTGCTTCATTACATGATCAGTGTATTAAGAACTAGGAAAATTCAAACTGAAGATTATGTGGACTTCAGTTGGCACTTTTGCACTAAAAAGCTTAAGTCTATACATGCATGCATGACATAGATCTGTGGTTTGTGATCTTGTACAGAACAGAGCCAACTGCATCACATCCATTTTAGAATTCCAGGAAACCAGTGATTACACGTCTCCATTTGTTCACAGAGCTGATTGATGGTTCTAGAGTAAATATGGCGCCTTTAATTCTCCAACATTTTAGAAGAAGGGTTAGAAGAAGGAGCAGTACCTTGTTATTGAACTGTCTCTTAAACATATTACTGACAGATGTGGAAGTTTTGCCACTGTATAATATGATTCAGAAGATGAACATTATTGGTTAGTTTTGGACACAGTCCCATGACACTTTACAGTTTGAACCCTCTTGTGTTGCAAAACAGCATGGCAATTTGCAACAAATGGATATCACTGTAATAAAGCAGCAGGTAAAAAATTAAAAACGCCATGTACGTCTGTGAAATTCACCCGTGTGAAAATGTGTTGTCCCCTCGAGAGGAAACTTTCGAGACTTCCATCAAAACTGAACAAAACTGGAATTTGTAATGAACAGAAATCGTTGGGACAATACACATGTTATTCACAAATCACATATAGAACTTGCATATCTGTTTGAGGCATCTTGGACTCAGCTGTACACTGTATATTAAATAGATATTCTGTCTTGTGAGATGAGATGGCTGTCTAAAGTAATATGTGATAATGCTGAACTTGGACAAGCCTGTGATAAGATGTAAATGCAACATGCCCAAGTTATTTCCATGCCCATATACTACTTTTTTTACCAAATACGAAATGTTAGAAATAGATAGAATAGGTAGAAATACTTTTTGATTTGATGAGGTAGGAAGTTGGAAGTTCTGAATTCAGTCAGCTTATCAGGGTGGTAATGTATATAGCATTTCAAGTGTGAAAAGAGTGACTTTATGGTGTAAGCATGTAAGGATCTTCACGTGGCCAATATATCTGTTTGATGAATGAATGTCTGACGTTTAACAGCACATTGGCAGCATTTCACTCATATCCTAGTAAAATCTCTCTGATGAGTTGTATTTTTAGAACTTTAAACATGCATGTCTTAGATGCATGTCTGGATAAATATGAATGGAACTTGGGTTCTTTATCCTCTGCCTTGAAATAGAACTTAAGCGATCACTAAACCATTGAAGTGACCAGGATAAGCTTTGCTGAGCAGGGTTCTATCAATTTTCTGACATGTGTGAACATGTTTCCACAGCTGGCCCCCCTGATCTGTTGGCCATTAAGGGGATGTGCCCATTACATTGACCATGTCAACACCTCCCTAATGCTGACCATCATTAGAACCCCATGTACCCAGCTGACCAGTCACCCTTATCTCCAGGCCTCTCTTCTCTATCTGGACTGATCCCTTCAACTTTAACACTGCTCCTGTCAGCCTCCAGTTCCTCTTTTTAGACCTATAATTACTGTGGCAGATATATTAGAGTGATGTTCATAACCTTCAAATTTCTGCTATTGTCATGAGCCAAATATATCAGACTTATTAGAAGTTTATCTGATGAACTGTATTCATTTCGATGTAAAGACTAAAAGTAGTTTCTTGGAATTGACTGGCCTTCCACCAGTATGACATACACATTCAGTTTGCTCAAGAGGTGTACATGTTAAAGTGTTTGTGTCACGTCTAGGAAAGTTTGTCAGTTATTTGCCAAAGTCTGGGGGTTTATTCTTGCCACTCCTGTTTCCTCCATGTAAGAAACTGCCATCTTTGCATAAATAAAATATATTAAGCAGCAGTCAGTCAGTAATTTGGCTGATAACAAAACATTCTGACAAACTGGTCTAATACTCGTTTTTTTCTTTTCTCTATTTCAGATTTTTAGAATTAGAGAGTAGTGGGCGGAGGAATGAGCTGCGTTTTCATTATACCCATGACCAACAAGTACAAGTTGAAACATTCCCTTATAGACTGGCAGACAATATGTGGCACAAGTTGGCACTGAGCCTCAGTGGCACACGTGTCACCATACTAGTGAACTGTAGTAAAATCTATGAACGGGTGATAAAATCAGTAGATAAAGAATTTACAGCAGGAAAACTTTCACTTTTTATAGGCCAACGAAATGGTCAGCATGCTCTTTTTAGGGTGAGTAGCTTTTTTGTACACCTGTATAATATGTATAAATTTCAATCTTTGAGTGGGTGTATCTTGATCTTGATTAAAAAGCATAGATACCCCGAAAAAACTGAGAAAGTGCATGTTTGACATTTCAACATTGTGACAAAATTTCATGTGTCAGAATTTTGTCACAATATTGAAATATCAAACAAGCAAGTTCTTAGTTTTTCGGAGTACATGTATCTATGCTTTAGCATTGTGTGGAGTATGTGTATGTTAGTAATGTTTTTCAGCCTCTATTTGCTTCTTCAGTTTGATATTCAGGAAAAGGCAGCTGTACATTAACGGTATCTATTGCTAAGTTCCTCATGATTATATGATATACAATTTTAAAACATGCCCCTGAAGAGAAGAAAAAACAACAGTAGGCTATTTAATGTATCGTCATTTAACAAGCATATGGTTGTATGCTCGCTATATTTTGGGAAGGGGGATGTGTGGTTCAGTAAAATGGGTGTTTCCTGAAACACAAACAGCATTTCATGTATAAGCACCACTGCTTTTGATTGCTATTTGATGTGGTACTCACAAATATTTCACTAATACATTGGCAATCACATCTATTTCAAGCAGTTACTCCAGTTTTCTTTATTGAATAGAGTCACATTTTGTGAGCATATATTTTCATGAAAAAATTCAGTCAATTGACATATGGAAAATTCTGTGAAATTTAGTTAAAGGGTCTTGTAAATAAAGATGACTGTTTCACCTTCATTAAACAATTCTGATTTGAAAATACATATATTGTCGGACAAAAGATACTTGGACAAGCTGGTAGGCTATCTTGGTTGGTATAGAGGAGTTTTGAGTATGAATTCTTTTGTGACTGAAGATAAAAAAATAAGTTCTGTGGTACAATGGGAGTTGTCAGAAGTGTTGGACAGCTACATGTATTTTTGATAACATGTTCATTTACTGTAACAAAGGCATCTAGAAAAGTTCCGCATAATATTAAAGTAAGATATCTGGATGTCATTTATGCCTTGAGAACATCTCCAGACAGCTAGATGATCAGTAAATTAATGGCAACAAAAGGTGCCTAACATTTTGGACAGATCCAAAAAAAAGAAAAAAACAGTATGAATTTTTTTTACCATTACTGACAAAAGAGTTAGATCTCAAAGCTGCCATATTGATGTAAAAAAGCTTTTCCCAAAGTGAATTGTGCTTTGAGGTTATTCCACATGGGATTAAAATCTGATCCCTTATCAGGCTGTCTGTTGAAATGTGAGAATTTTTTCAGGGCGAGCTTACATCTGAGCTCCACTAATTTGTATGATCCCTCTGGAAACTCTTTCAATTTGAACAGTTGTCACTTTGATGTAATCCTGTCCGGCGCCATTTTGACTGCAGAATCATAATATTTGAATGGACTTTGTCCATAATCTTGTCTTGTGTAGCCTTTTCTGAAAGCGTTGGATTTTCCTAGAATTATAATGATGGAACTTACCAGCAAGGCATTGGCAGCGAGGAAAAATGTCTGGAGTATTGCTGACAAGTGTTGAGTCACGTTGGCAAAGCATGTATTTAATTTATGAAAACTGTCTTTGTAGGAATGATTTGTGTATGTCCTTTTGATGTTTTTTTGTTGGCAGGGAGCATTGCAAGATGTGAAAATCGTCACACAAGCACATGGGTACTTGTTACAATGTCCTCTCCATAACACAGGTAAGGGAAACATATTAAGTGTACAGTGGACATTTCTACTGTCAAAAGAAATGAACAGCCTCCTCCATTCCTAAACCTGCCTTAACAGTATAACAATGTGAGAAATTGTGTGCAGTACACCATGAAACACAGGCCAGCTTAGATGTCTTTTGCATGATATGGCTGAAGCGTTTATTAATGCATTTCAAGGACATTGTATAATTCTCCACTGTTTCAGACTGTGTGTGGGTTTACAAGTATAGAATTTCAGTGAAATCATCTTGTGAATAATAGCAATAAATAACAACTTTATGATAAATGAAGATTTATGTTAAAGTGAAATGTTTGATGTGGAACTCAGATGGTTTCATGCCAATGTAAACTATGTACATGTAGGAAGGATGAAAGCACTTCAATTTTTCTGCCGAGACGAAACGATCTTGTTTTGCACCAGACCTGGTAAATTGTGGCTTAAATCCATCTTGTCTGAATTTGCAATTGACAGGATTTGAATCCAAATAACAATGAAGAGTAAAATTACATGCTGGCCATATTGCATTCTAGAAACCTTAATGTTTCAGGGTGGTATATAAGTCTAGTGACCTTGACTTGTAACCCAGAGATTGCTGGTTCATATCCCCAGCTGGTTAGCTTGATCACATTAGTCTCTCAGTTTTGCAGAGCTAATCATTTCCCAATGGTAAGGCTTTTTACACACACTACACTTCTGTGTTTTTCATCACAGATTGCCCTACCTGTGCCCAGTACCAAGATTTAGAAGCAAAGGTGGAACAAATGTATACATTATATGAAAATTTATCAGTAAAGGTAAGATGTTTCATTATTTCAGATGTTTCATACCATTCCTTTAGCAGCCAGTGAGTGCAAATTTTCTCTGTAGAATTAAGATTTGTAGGAAAGCAAGTTGCATGTACACAGAATAGTATTGGCAATTTATTTAGGCAATTGATTAGCTTAATGAAAATTTAACTTTTATAAGTAGAGGATTTTCTAGCCTATATCTTTTTAGAAACTCAATTTGAACAAATCAGAAAACTCAATATTTTATCGTCTCCATTGTATCAAAAGCTCAACTTATTGCATGAAAACTCAATACAAAATATGTCTAAAACTCAATTTTCCGATATTTGTTGATGTGATTACCACAGTGAGAAAGTGGCTAGAAAACCCCCAGATATGCCCCCCCCATAATGCTGGTTAATGCTGTTTAAAAGTATTGGAAAATAAACAGAAACATGGGATACTTGTATTTGAGAGCAACAGTAGTGAACTGATGTTGCAAAGCTCTGTGCTAGAAGTGTTGTTTAACTGGAGATCACCAGCAAGTGCTGTTATTGTAAGCAGTTATTGAACATGATGATGGATTACCTGTTCTGCTGGCGAAAGATTGAACAGATCAGGTAGAATAACACTGTATATAGGTGGATAATGAATGAGTCCCAGGTAGGTAATATCATCTGGAAGTTAGCAGTCTGATCTGTCTAATGACCCATCTCCAGTGTACATGTGTTAAGAGCTGGCCAGAGCTGGCTGGCTGGCTAGCTAGCCCACCCTGATGATGTCTTAAACAGACATTGTCTGCTCATACTGGCTGCCAGCGGATTGAGCCTTGGTCATATTAGGGGAAGCTTGGCTTGAGAGGATGGACATGCCTGCAATTTGATAACCATAAGCCAGATTTATGTGGCTATAGTCTGTAATCAGTTTGTGCTCTTTGAATTTTGCATGCAGGGTTAACAAATAGAAAAACAAAGACAAAGAAATGAAGGGGTTTATACAAATTTAAATGATGTGTCTGTATTGGAACATATGATTATTGGGAATTGTATTGACTGCTGTCTTTGCCCTCCAGAAAAGTGCATCTTTAGAGGCAGAGGTGTTGTAATGGTCTTTTTGGTGCTGAAACTTACATTTTTCAAGTAAGATGTCATCATACCCTCCAAACAAACTAAAATATGCATTTCTAAGATTAAAAGAGTGACATATTCATTGACTTCAGTTTTACAGTACATGATACAGTTTATCTGCAGTCTTGAGAAAATCTAGATGGTTGATGTGTACTAAATTCACTGTGTTAAAACGCAGTGCGTGGCTCTGCACAGATTGTTTCTTTGTATAACTCCGCTGTGCCTGGAAAGAACCCTTGCTGATACACTGTAATTATTCTTCCAGAAATATAGCCTTCAATTAGCTTTTATAGACTCTAAATCTTTTCCTTTTTCAGTGAGATTTCTTTCTGTGAAGTATCCCAGCAATCATTAAACAAGTTTGGTTTTAAGACCAAAGGTGGCCCTAAAACTATTAGTTGCGCTCATGATAATTGAGTTCATCTTGATCTTAATGAAAAACACCTTAGTGGATATGAATTAAGCTTGTTTCCAGTAAGTACTGGTAGATGATTAATTCTAGAAAGGGGCACTATGTTAAGTAAAACGTCTTACACACAATTGGAGAACAAATGACTTCCTGACATACAAAGCTTTCAGATCCTGATGTTGATATGGGAATTACCACTTTACATAACATGGAAAAGAATGTTTTGTGCAATTGTTGATCGTATGGAGGCGGTTTTTGAGGCTGGATTTGTTATGGTTTAAAGGCAGGGGACTGTCAACATTTAAGTAATTATCATTTTATGGACTACTCAAAACCCGTGTGTGATAAAAAAGAAAACTTATTTGTTTAGAATATCTGTTAATTGCCAAGAAACCTCAGGGTTTGGCACCACACTTACGGCTTTTGACCTTATATATGTTAGCAGTTATGAAATGTTGATTGCTTTTAATTACAGTAATGTAAATTAATATGTACAAGTTATCAAGTGGCAAGTCGGTGTGTGTTAATATGCATTGCGTACATGACACGATTAATATACAAACCTCAGCTCTGTCTCCCTGCCTTAATTAAGATACCCATCTGTGGTTTAATAACATAAGTAACACAGTGACAAAAAATACAACCAGAGCTGCAGCAGTATATTTAGTTTATTGCAGGAATATTTCTGACCCAAATCTCACACCAAGAATGGATGTGGCGACTGATTGACCCTATGAAAATGTGTCAACACATCAGAAATTTTTTTTCTTTGAAGTTAAAACTTCAGTCAAAAAGTTAAAGTGATACAGTTGCATTAGTACCCCTATTGTCTGTCTGTAGCAAGGATTGTGCGAAGGTAGGAAGTAGCTGATATCCTGGTGGCCTGGTGTGTATATCTTCACCCCGTAGTCCCTGTCACCTGTAGCACTAAGGTTACAGTACCACCCACA
Source organism: Acanthopleura granulata (assembly GCA_016165875.1). Classification (NCBI taxonomy): domain Eukaryota; kingdom Metazoa; phylum Mollusca; class Polyplacophora; order Chitonida; family Chitonidae; genus Acanthopleura; species Acanthopleura granulata. The sequence goes on along the minus strand of JABBOT010000023.1, from coordinate 1,485,023 downwards.
TCACAGCAGGGCTGGATGATCCCCCACAATCATCCCTCAGCTGCTAACAGCAATTTCCCACCCCTTAGCCTAATTCAAACCGGCTTGAAAACATTTGTGTCCAATTATAGCCTTATAATATCAGCAACTGGAAGGATAAGAATAATTACTTCTGTGACCCATAAATTCCGCCACAAGCACGGGTGAGTGGGTAGGGGATGTCCAAGCAGCCTGCCAGTCATGCTGCCCCTCAGAAATGAGCCTGTAGACACTGAACGAAGCCAGTAGGAAAGCTAGCACTCCCATAAGGCGAGTGTATGGAGGCGACAGCCTATCTGAGAAAAATATGGAAGCGTCTTCGAAAAAAAATGATTCACTTAATATATTTATTGGCCATTAACTAGCTTGTGATGCAGTTTTATCGCAGATGGATGATGAATGGTAAGAACTCCTGCACTAATGGAGCTGTAGAAAGACGTAAAGTCTTGCCGATAATTGATGTATCCAGTTTGCCCATGTACTGAACATGCAAACCAATGTGGAGACATAGCGTGGATATGAAGTATAGACTACTAACATAAGCCGGACTTTGATGCAAAGATCTATGCATACAACTTAATTGAGGTTGTTGTGCATGTGTGTTTACAAATTGTTTTTATCTAATTCATCTAGAGAAAAAGACACAGGGCATATTTGTGTCCCTTTTTTGTGATGTATGCAAAACATTTATTTATTTGAGGAGGTTGGGTGAGACGATCATCTTTCAGGTGATTTACTGGGCATGAGGTGATGATTCAGTCCCAGCTTGTGGCAATTTTAAAGATTGCCCTATAACCACTATTCTTGGTGACATAAAGACATAAACCACACATGTATGTAGGGCTAATAAAGATGGCCAGACTCACCTGACATATAATGGAGTTCATTTGCCTTCCACTAACAATATGTATATACACATTTAGCTCACCCTCACATTTAGCTCACCCTCACATTTAGCTCACCCTCACATTTGAAGATGGTTTTATGTGAGAAAGTTTATTAGTTATCTGACAAATCTACGCATCCAAGAGCATTCAAGTTATACTTGTCACCTGTCAATCAAATCATTCATTGTGATTTAAGCACCATTTCTTGGATTACTTCATTACTATTATACTAGTAAGGATTTCATATGGTTGGTGCAAACCGCTTGCAAAGTGCTTTACAACCCTTTTGTTGAGCTTCAGTTTAACGCTGAACCTAATTTTGCAACTGTTAATCAGCTGTGATGAGAGCAAGACTTTAACTGATAGTGATCGAACTACTGTGATACCCTGGCTGGCATCTGAAGAGAGCAAGTATGTCAAATTTACAGTGTAGATGTATCGTAATGAATGAAAGTTCTAATGAATTAGGAGATAATTATTATTATTATGGAGCTGTTGGACTGTGCGAAGTTCTGGAGTACTTCCTCACACCTACAGGTAGGAGTGAAACCAATTGTTGCCTTGCTATTTGGGCTATGGTGAAGTACAACTACCTGCAGTCATAAACTGTATACTGTTATACATATACAGAATACTTTCCCTTACCTCATTCTTTAAATTTTCTTTTCAGCTTCTGCAGGCAGAAGAGAGACTGACAGATTTGGAAAAATGTGAATGCCAAAAAAATTGTTATGATAATATGACAGTCCATAAAGAAGGAGAAGTGTGGAGTTTGGATCAGTGTACTCTCTGTGATTGTATGGTGAGTAAAGATTGTGGTTCTGTGGATAAACGTACTCTCTATGATTGTATGGTGAGTAATGATTGTGGTTCTGTGGATAAACGTACTTTCTGTGATTGTATGGTGAGTAAAGATTGTGGTTCTGTGGATAAACATACTCTCTATGATTGTATGGTGAGTAAAGATTGTGGTTCTGTGGATAAGCATGCCCTCTGTGAATGTGGTGAGTAAAGAGATGCGGTTCTGTGGATGAGTGTGCTCTCAATGATTGTATGGTTAGTAAAGATTGTGGTTCTGTGGATAAGCGTGCTCTCTGTGAATGTGGTGAGTAAAGATTGTGGTTCTGTGGATAAGCATGCTCTCTGTGAATGTGGTGAGTAAAGATTGTGGTTCTGTGGATAAGCATGCTCTCTGTGAGTGTGGTGAGTAAAGATTGTGGTTCTGTGGATAAGCATGCTCTCTGTGAGTGTGGTGAGTAAAGATTGTGGTTCTGTGGATAAACATACTCTCTGTGAGTGTGGTGAGTAAAGGTCTCACCCATTTCTCCATTCTCTTTGCATGAGTGTACCCATATGCTATATATACCTTATCAGCAAGTGACTTACGGTTTGAGATTTCAGCGTGAAATTTTGAATATGGTTTCATTTTTGTTGATTGATTTATTTATTTGATTGTTGTTTTGTGCTGTCCTGAAGAATATCTCACTTATACGACGGCAACCAGCATTATGGTAGGTGGAAATTTGACAGGGCCCCGGAGAAACCCACGCACATTCGCAGGTTGCTGGTGGACCTTCCCACGTATGACGGGAGAGGAAGCCAGTGTGAGATGGGCTTGAACTCACAGCCATCGCATTGGTGAGAGGCACCTGGGTGATTATGCTAATCATAAGCATGGCACACTCACTTTCTCGGCCAGGGAGTTTCCCATTTTTGTTGAATCTCACTTATTACTCATATTCAAGGTGTTGACATGTATGTGTGTTGTTGGTTCACGGTGAAAGAAGAATTTGATCTCTATATTCACTCAGATTGGATAATACTGTTACCCTATACTCACTGTGAAAACAATTGAAAACAAAATCATGATAACCATATCAGGATCTGTACAAAATGGCCTTCAGATGCTGCATACATGTACCGCATTTAAAAGTGGTCTGTTCACTTCAGTGAAAATTATTTGAGATGATGAGATGTGGCATTGATACTGGGGAATGTTGGATTGAAATAATGTGGAAGATCTTTATTTAAACCAGCAGAATAGAACGAATTTGTGTTTATGCTTATGTTATGAGAGCCGCTCATTCGATGGAATGCGCACCTCTCATAACGGAAGTTTGTATGGAATTCCTGGGTCTTGACATGTTGCATGTCCTACCAAGTATTTTCATTCATTGGTTCTCTTTGCTCAACATGAAATAGTTCCCAGAGTGCATTTTGTGTAAGTTGAGGTAATTTGGTTGTAATTAGTCCTTCAAGAGTGTCTGTTGCTGTCAATCACATACGTTATGGGTGGCTGATACTGGTAAGCCACTTCACTGGTGAAATGACTGACACAGCAGTAGAATAACACTTGCCATGCAGTCAACCCGCTTGATATGTAACGGTCACTCAGAAATTTGAGTTAGAGATCACAGTATGAAATGAGCATAGCCCAGTGTTAGGGTTCACTTCGTAGCATTTCTCAAACTTGAGGTGAATGAAAATGAAAATGTGAAAGCCTCATACAGTGAAAAGATAACCAAAATCTTTAATCAAAACTTTAGTGAATGTCTTAAGCTATCACCCAAAGTAGTTATGACAAAATAAGTGCCATGAAGTTTTACTTTGGTGTTGAAACTTCTGTTTAATTTTAGCTGGTTTGTACAAATTTGAAGTGCAGTGAGAGCTAATGTCATTACCTGAGTGTTGGTATAGGTGTCCAGCAACAGTTAAAGCAACCTTAATTTGAACATTAAGGGTGGTATCTAAAAAATATGGGCATTGAGCTTGATTTTGGTATACTCTGTAAAACACATGGGTTATGTTCCCTCATTGGTGCCTTGGTTGCATATTAAGTATTGTAAATTACGCAGACAGAAACAGTGAGATAATAGTCTAGGGGTATAACAATCCATATTAAGGTGATTGTTACAGTAATGTATAGAGCTGAAGTTTTGTATTCATGCATCTGCGAGAGATTACGCTGTGATAACCTAGCTGCCCAAATCTTTCTTGTAAGACATCATCCTACCTTTTGAGTCAACACCCCCCCCCCCCAGATCAGTAGAACAAAAAATTTCTAGTGGTAGTGGAAAAATCACTGATTGGTGGAGAAGACTTTACCATGTGTGATTCACATGCCTATAGCAAATACAATTGAAGTTTGTGGTTCTGTTCACCCATTGATGGACTGAGTTTCCATTTCATTTAAATTGTTCTCATTGTAATTCTTCATTGAACTTTTCTGGAGGCGAGATCTCATTTTCCCCAGCATCAAAATCTTTGTGGGCATTGTATGAGCTTCTGCTTGATCTGTAAATCAATCAATTCCCTGATAATTCAGCTTATTCTGTGCATTTACACCTATATTCCATGCTCAATTTGCTCAAATGTGAAGCAAAAGTCCCTGAGCTTATGAAAAATGGAATTGGGCCCGTTACTTTGAATCCTCCCTTCCTTCTGGCAGGTTGCCAAGGTCTGACTAGACGCTGAATAAAGAACTGACAATTCCTCGTCTGGGATTTCTCATCAAATTCGGGGAATCTAGTGACTTCACTTTGGCTTGGCTTCCGATCTCCCAGGTTATGTCATTTTCAGTGTTGGCTTCTTTAAAGAAAACTTGACATCTGGCAATTGGAAAGCATCACCTCATTTTCTACAGAAAGTTGTGAACTTTGCCAACCCTGCAGTATTTCAGAGTAAACTATGAGTCATCGTGGCCAAATAGTCCTGCTGACATTTATGATGTTAGTGACATACCAGTCAAATAAAGAAATTAAGAGTGTAGGCTAATATTAATTGTGTAGTTCTGGAACATTTGCAGATATATTGTTACCAGTATTTTTCTTTAGGTGTATTATTTTACAAAAGTGTACCAAAATTTCCACATATTGAGAATATAAACAGATAATTTTCATTGCACTCATTTATGCAAGTGTATTGCATGATGAAACTCAAGGATGTAGCTTATAAAAAAAGCGTTAATTAACAAATATGCTTAAGAACAGAAAAACTTGATGTGAACATGCTCACATGTGCATTGTACCTGGTTCAGTCTACATGTAACCTTTCATTTTGCAAACTATTAAGTTTGACAGTCATTAGAAGAAGGAATCCAGATAAGGCATAATGGAATTCACTTTTCCTTGCATACTGTTGACTGTCTGTCTGTAGAAGTCAATGGCAGGCCCCAGAGAGATTTTAGTTTGATTGAAACTCGAACATGTGAAGTATTCTTTGGGATTGAGACAATGTATCTTACGACCTAATCTGCAGTGGACTGGTCTGTAGGAGGCAATGTAAGTGCAGAATGTAATTAGTTTGTGCGTGGAATCATGGTAAATGGTTTGCTTTGAGACAGAATATATTGGAGGAACAATAATCTACATATCCAGGAAAGAGTTGAGGCTAATTGCCAGGTTTAATGGTCGCAACCTTATCCAGGGTTCATTGCACCATCCTCTTCACTGCCTGGGACAAAAGATACGATACCAGGAGCAATTTACGGCCTTTCCCCGCTGTATGTATATTTGGGGATGACGTGTTCTCCCGGGGTATGTGCGCTGATGAATTTCCAACTGTAAGGAGGTGGCCTCTCCTATGAATCAAACAAAACGATCACAGAACTTGATTCTTTTCAAACAGAGCTCCAGACATTACTACATCTTACTCACCCTTCCCTGTATCCAGTCCACACTTGGCACCTTGCCAGCTTCTCTTTCCCTCAGGGCCACACACTTTACAACTGATCAATTGGCTTTACTTCAGACGAGTTTTGTGAGACTTTCACTTTCTTTTCCATGTAGAAATAAACCAGGGAGACAGGGAGACAAAAAAAATATACCGTATTTTTGTGCAAAGGCCTCATTTGCTGTATGTGTCTAGTCTAGGTGTCGTTCAAGATCAGCTCAGAGGCTTTGTAATCTGTGCAGTGGATATGCTTGAATTGTTAAATTTAGTAAACTGCAAGAAGAATTTGATCTGTGTTGAGGAATTTGTGGAATATGTTGTCTTTTATGTGTGATAAACACAGAAGCTGATCCAGTGTTCACCGATTTTGTATGAGGATGTGCTTCATTTTCGGGCTTTGTGAAAAAAGACACATCTCTAATATCATTAGGTTACTAATAACTTATAGAAATTCCCAAGCTCATTTAAAATGGATGTGTTCTAGCTTGTGTACCATTTAACCCTTTAACAGACAAGTATTCCTCATGTATCCAAAATATCTTCAGAACTGAATCAAATACATGTATAGTTATAAAGTCTGGTTAACTTGTTTATGTCCTGTCCAGTGATAATCCCATACTGAAAATGAATGGTGAGACAATATTTTACTGGCTGTTGGCTCGTTTTCTGATATGGTTGGAATTCAGGTTTGGTTTGATAGCATTTTTGTCAGGTGGTTGGTCATTGATAAATTTTTGTTTTCTGTTATATTTAGAACAAAATTTGATTGAGTGTTTGAACATCATGAAATGAAGACTTTGTTTTCTCATTTCTCTGATGGATTTTGTTTGTGTTTTGTGATGAGTTTTGTGTGTGTGCTATGATGAGTTTTGTGTGTTCTGTGATGGGTGTGTGTTGGTGAAGCTGCATGTCTGACATCCCACATGTATCTGCCATGTCTTTGTTTACTTTCGCTATAACATCGCTTTCAACGTTACTTTGCTACCTGCTTGGAGATCAGGTGAACTACAAAGCAATGGCAAATAATATTGTTAGTTTAATTGCCAAAGTTTCCCCACCATTAGCTGGTCTGGCTTGTGTGCTTGCAAGCACCAGACTGTGGTTGTTTACAGCTGAATGATATTGGGGAAACTCACTGTGGGCTAATGTTTTAAAAGCCCATTGATGAGATTAACTTCTGTTCTCTGCCATGGATGCTAATGGCCAGTGATGACCAAGGCCAGTCATTCATAGTTAACACCATTGCTCTGGCAACACATTTTTAACTTCACAAACGATAAAGGCAAATATTAATCTAGATTGTTTGTCTGGTTAAGAAAGCTGATCCAGGTCATTAGAAAGAACTTGTCATTCACAGCTTAGTCAATAGTCGTTATGATAAATGCTTCTGTGACATGATTGACGCAGACCCTTAAACAGCTTACATACTGGAATTAATAATGATTACCCTAAATGATCTAAAATTCTCTGACAAAGTTGCTCATTTTTCCTGATTCTGACAGCTCTGTTGATAGTGAAAAGGTGATTTGAGGTTTGTTTGGAAGGTAGGATGATAATTTAGAGGAAAATTGTAGTTTCAGCTCCAAAAGTAATATTTTAAGGTATTTATTCGCCTGTAAGAATGCACTTTTTGGCAAAATATTAAATCATTTACAGTAAATCCGCAAGCTTCGACCAGATGTATTGGATGAAACCAAGTCAACCTGAGCATGATCTTTTTTGTGGATACTATATGTAGGAGCAGCTCACAGGATCCTCTGACCGAAATTGTATTAATTTCCTTGCATGGTGGTTAATAATAAGTGATTTCGATGAGGGAAGTGCTGTGTTTTGGTATTGATCCTGATAATAGGACTTGTATAGTTGTATCGATTTTACTTTTTGGTGGGTTTTCGGCTGATTGTATCAAGTGCGTGTACACAAGTGATATCCTTAGGGGACTTAGCTCTTTATTGTAATAACTCTGATGAGGTATCCGACCCTCTTGCCAGAATTTTTTTTACTCCAGATCTGAACTCAGTTCCTGAAATTGATTCTAAGAGTGTGGTTAATAGGTCAAGCTCCAGTAAGAAGAAGTAGACATGGCCAGATGAGTCATCTGTGTGTTTGCTTCAAAGCCTGGACTTGCTAGCCGGGAGGTGATGTCAGGCTGCACTGTTTACTTGGCATGTCCTACTGTACACAGATTTCGCCATATATGACTCACTCGTGGTCACTTTTGCCACGGGTAAAGTTAGTGAAGACATGTCATGGTTTTCAATCACGTTATCTAAAATGGTAGCAATATTAAATAATGACTGGTGTAAATATGTATTGATCTTTTAAGATAGGTGAGTTTGTTAAATGCCATGTCTTGTAAATATCATTTCAGTGATTGTTACTCCATGCTGTTGAATTTACATGAATCCCTTACTGTGTTACTCATGTCTGTTCTTGTTTTCATTTATTTGTCATAACCAATGTGTTGTGATTATCTGAATATGATGAATTATTATAATAACATGTATTTTGAAAGCCTTGTTGACAGAAGAACAATTTCTCAGTGAATTGATGAAGCGTCCTTCATTAAAGGATTAATGCAAAAAAGTATTTAAATAGTGTATTTTAATCTGAGTTATACAGCTCATACAATCATTAGATGATGAGGCTGGTATTCTGAATTTTTCTGCAAACACTCAGTGGTCTGAATTGTGATAGCTCAAAAAGGTTGGACACAACCTTTACAAACTGTCATAAAGGTTATAAAGCCCAGCCAGCGTTGGGCTGGCCATCTGGGAAGTCATCCGCTGAGCCGCACTGGGTGACAGGCTAGAGGTCGACTAGACCAGTAAATCTATTGTTTATGGTGGATTTAAAGTCATTATTACATTTCTCAGAAACCTTGGTAATATAATGTGTAAACAGGTTATAATCATTATAATTAGGACCAGAAGCAAAATCTGGATGCCCATCCAGTAAATAAACATCTGATTATGACATAGAAGAAATATGGGTGAATCAGAAAGGGTTGTGACTTGTTTTTGTTGTACCCATCACTATCGCTGTGCTTCTGGGTGACTGTAAGATTCTGTTGTGCAGTCCCAGATGGATAATAAATTTATCTTTACTCTTCTTTCAGTTTTGGTAACTTAGTTTATGAGATCATTATAAGCTGGCCAACTGTTAAAAGGTTGAAGATTGGCAACAGTTTGGTGTTCAACCTGTAGATAGCAGTGCAGTGCAGGTACTTATCCATGCTGGTTGTAAGGCAGTCCTACAGTTCATTTAGAGACACTGCTAATTTGATACATTGTTCAGTGCTCACTTTCTCATGTAGTGGCACATCTGCCTTCTTGGACCAATTATGAATTAAGTTATGATGACAAGAAAAACTTCAAAGGTAGTTTATATTACATAACTTTTTATTGGCGATGAGTAAGTTGTCTGCTCGGCTGTTGACACTGAACATATGTGAAGTTTACTCCGGTCTGGCTTGCCTCTTCTTTCTGGCTGGCCCAGGCAGTTCATTTCGGAACGCTGCATGGCTCGCTCGCTGTAGGATGTATACCATCTCAATTATGCCCGGTTATCAGTTAATGGCGGAATCATCTTGCAGTTAGGATAAGAAAGGCCAGGGTCAGTCCGGAGTGCATGAAGCATAACAGGCTGTGGTGCTAAATGAGCCAAGGTGTTCCCTGCTGCTTTGTCTGGCTGCGTGCTGCTGATCCCACCGCCGCCGCCGTCCCTGCATGCCGGGCTATTTTAGCGTGCCACCAACACAAGCTGCTATTTCTGGCTGGCTTCCTGCTGTAGAATGCCAGACAACACCTCCCTCAATGAGCCTCACATCACGTTACACAGTCGCTGTCTGCTGCCTTGTGCAGGGGCGTCTCAGTGGGCCAGGTAGCCACGCCGGAGCTGTCTAACCTGCGGAGGTGTTTAGTCTGCATTGGGACTTGTTCCCTTGCGGCAGGGGTCACTGGCTGGCTCTGTGTTGGATAGCCACCAAACCACGCCCTTGCCTGACATCTGAGTTTTCGCCCCGACTCATGCACTTCTCACCTCAGACAAACACTTGCCTCTGTAGTCTGGAAGTTTTCTGAGCAAGTTGTATTCTCTAGTCAGAACACACCCTGTTTTTTAGTTTACTGAGTCCTGTTGACCTTAGCCTGTGCAGTTCATCAGCCTTGAAATTTCAGCTCAGTTTTGCCACCCTCCAGTTCAGCTGACTGTGGCCACCCTCCAGTTCAGCTGATTGTTGCCACCCCCCCTCCAGTTCAGCTGACTTTTGCCACCCATCAGTTCAGCTGACTTTTGCCACCCACCAGTTCAGCTGACTTTTGCCACCCACCAGTTCAGCTGACTGTTGCCACCCATCAATTTAGCTGACTTTTGCCACCCACCAGTTCAGCTGACTTTTGTCACCCGCCAGTTCAGCTGACTTTTGCCATCCACCAGTTCAGCTGACTTTTGCCCCTCAAGCTGAGTTTTGCCACCCAGTTTCAGCTGACTTGCCACCCACCAGTTCAACTGACTTTTGCCCCCTCCCCCAGTTCAACTGGCATCATTACAATTGACTTGGTCCCATTCAGCTGACTTTTCCCCCTAGTTCAGCTGACTTCTGTCATTATTACAGGTTTGTAGGAGAAGGAGTCTTGTCAGTTAACTGCCGACACAGAGTTATATGACATCACCACAAGGGAGTTCTGAATGTCTCAGGAGTCAACAGTCTACCTGATTTCTTCCAACAGAAAACCAGGCTATTTGGTCATGGTTGTGGACTCCTGGCATAGTTGAGGTCCTTAGTTCAAAATATCCTGTTGAAATGAATCTTGTCAGTGTAACTTGTCCCAGAGTTGTAGATGTACATGTATTTCACTGAGCTTGGGTAAACATAATCACCATTTAGTCAATGTGTTTGTTTTATTTATTATTATTGTAAACTTATTTTATCATTATTGAGCTGGTTTTGAGTTATGGCCTTTAAATGTCCATAGTAATGTTGCCAGCAATTGACAGTGGGCATCAGGAATATTCTGATATTTTCTAAATAAAAATAAAATGTTAAATGCAAACATTGTCTGAGTAAAATGAAAAGTTAAATGCCAACATTACTTATCAATCTTATTTTTATTGCTGTGTTGAGAACATAATCAATTTGACATGGCTTAAATGAAATTGCCTATCAAATTGCTATAGATAATGGTACGGTAAAACTTATGAAAGTGTATCTTCATCAAATACTTCAATAATGACTTAATAACAAAGGCTGATGTGCTTACATAGTAGAGTGGATGTCCTTTTACTGTGACCGTATACTTAAGATCTTGTAACAGATGGCCTTATACACAGTCTGTGATCATCTTAAACAGTTTGACCATAACCTCATTGTTTTGAAGTGTCGCATAATTGTCTGAAAAATTTCAGTTTATTCACGAGGTGATTTGTTTGGTGGATAAAGGAATGATTTATTTCCCTTTTCTTTCACATGACATCCAAGTTAACAATAAGTTTGAATTGCACTTTACTTGTCGTTATTCACTTTTGTGATTAGTTCTATGGACACATCAATTTGAGCTGATTTTTCCTCATTTCAGAATGGTTCAATTAATTGTAAAAAGTTGGACTGTCCCGGGGTCAGTTGTAAGCACCCAGTGTACAAAGAGGGGGAGTGCTGTCCAGTCTGTCTCAGTAAGTATACTTTGTTTACTATATGTGCCAGGGGCATGAGCAGATCTGCTACCTGAATCGTCCAGAAACAATGGATACTTCCTTTTTTACTGCAATTAATTATCACACTGTATATGCAGTGAATGAAGTCATTATTTCATTATTGTCCCCGTGGCCTACGAGCGATGAAGGAGAGGGGCATCTTGATTTTATAGTTTTATGTAATGTATTAGTTATGGACTGCCTGCCAGCCCTGTTACATGTAGTTACACATTTGTTTTGTTTGTGTCATGCCTGCTCTTCACATGATATAGAGCACAGAAAATAGCTGTTTTCATCACCGGATATCTGTATAAGGCTAGTGCAGGTTAAAAGATTACACGCTGCTCAGCCATGGAGCAAGGATTATCAAGAGGCTGCCTCTGAGTGCTTCCTGGGACGGATGGAGAAAGATATGATGCTGGCTGGTACTAGACTCTGACTTCATCTACCTGGAAGTGCCATGCTGCCAGAAACCTGTCACTGGGCCACGGTAAATCCTGCTTTACTACTGGTGTAAACGAGGGGGAAATGCTCCTGGCCGTGCGGCCAGTTGCAGCAAATCAGAGCTTCTGGGCTCTGTAAAGCCACACAAGGCAGCGGTCATTAACTGAGCTTACGTTGTCTGCTGGGGGCCTAGCGCTGGATCTACACGCTGTTTTATATTGATCCCTTGGCGTCTGCCGAACCAGACTGAGCTATTGATTTTAGATTTTTCGAAAGAGTTTCTCTGGTCCAGCCCATATCGTAACCACGATAGCCTCATGGTACGGCCTTTCCTTGGCCTACCTCTGCGCCAGTATTTGATACCATTTCCAGGAAGAGACAATTACTGTAGCTGTTTACATGGGTTAAATTGCCTGTATGTTGTTCAGCCCTGATAATAGAGGGTAGATCACAGGTCTCAGTTGACTGAAGCCCTCCCCTATCCCAGTTGGAATGCATAAGTGTAATAAATCCTTGGTAAACCTTATGGCACTGTGGTAACTCCATCTGAAAGGCTGTCTGAAGGTATGATCAGGGTGCAGGATGGGCAGTTTGGGGGGTAGGGCTCGTGGGTTTGGTGCACGTGTATGGACGTAAGGATCCACACACTGGATACCACCATATATATCCAACCTTAACCACATCTCATACCTTTGTCTAGTTCTTTTGCACGCCTTCCAGACTGTCTCCAGCTTGCATTTGCTATCCATTTATTTATTTATATATATATTTGATGAAAGTTTTACGCCGTTCTCCTGAATATTTCACTTATACGATGGCGACCAGCACTATGGTGGAGGAAACCAGGCAGTGTCTGGGGGAAACCTTGTCCACAGGTTGCTGGCAGACCTTACCACAGAGAGGAATTAAGTTAGCCAGCACTGGACTTGAACTCACAGTGACTGCATTGGTGAGAGACAAGAGGCAATTGGGGTCATTGTATTGTGCTAGGACATTAACCATTTGGCCAAGGATATGTTAAATTTATGTATAACTTTTGGGACCTCTGTGGCTAGCACGCAAAAGCACCACAATGACCCAGGAGCCTCTCACCAATGCGGTCAATATGAATTCAAGTCCAAATTATGCTGACGTCCTGTCTGGCCATACGAAGGAAAGTTTGCCAGCAACCTGCGGATGATTGTGGATTTCAACCAGGCTCTGTCTGGTTTTCTCCCACCATAATACTGGTATGTATATGATGGTATAAGAGAAATATTCTTGAGGGAGGTATAAAACACCAAATAAATAAAGAACTAAATATGTATAAATTTCATATGATGCCTGCTTTGTAACTTCTGTTAATTGAAGAATTTAAATAAAATTTTCCCTTAATATCTCAGTAGCAAGAAAGACCAAAATCGGAAAATATTTATAATGTTCTTTTTTTTTCAGTAACTAATAGGTGATTCAATTTTGGAGAAGGTGTTTAAATAATGTGCAACTGATTAGTATAGTGTCGCAGATAGTAAAAATTTTTTGTTTGTTATGTCGGAATGGTTGCTTGGGTACTGTAAATGACCTAAAATTTCTTCAAAAAATGCACATTTTTAGAGGGAAATAAATGCCATAAAATACTACTTTTGCCGCGGAAACATTTTTCCAGTAGGATATCATCCTACCTTCCTAACAAACCTCAGAATACCCTTGTACAATCAATAGAACTCTCAGAATGAGGAAATATGAACAGATTTGTCGTGGACGAAATTTTAGGTCATTTAGGGGTACGTAATACACTTCACTGGGCAGAAAGAGGTTTGGAGTTTGTTACCATAGTACTTGTTAGGAGTTAGACGATTATGGTTGTTTTGTGATTCTTCATTACTCTGTGAAAGAGCAGTACATATAGTTACTGTAACAGTGCAATCATCCCCTATTTACACCCAATGGTATTTACACTCATGCTTTAGTCTCAGTTGCAGCTCATCATACTTACACCGCTTACCTATTAAAGGTTTACTGGTTAATCTTAATTCTTATGCTTTCTGAAAAGAGAAATCAGGCTTCCTATGACAGATGATTGATACTGAGTAATTTTGTATTCAAGTTTCCTCTTCCAAATGATTTGTTACCAAGTAATCTGTAATGCATTGGTTCCCTCTTCCAGATGATTGTTGTAGAGTAATCTATAATGTATTGGTTCCCTCTTCCAGATGATTGTTGCAGAGTAATATATAATGCATTACTTCCCCCTTCCAGATGATTGTTGTAGAGTAATCTATAATGTATTACTTCCCCGTTCCAGATGATTGTTGTAGAGTAATCTATATTGTATTGGTTCCCTCTTCCAGTTGATTGTTGTAGAGTAATCTGTAATGTATTGGTTACCCATTCCAGATGATTGTTGTTGCTCGGATACACAATGCATTGGTTACCCATTCCAGGTTACTGCTTCCAGTTGCACTAATTCTTTCTCGTGTTCTTCTGTTGCTGATGATTGTGGCACTGATTTTCTGCATTGTTGACATGTTACAGATAATTGTTACATGATGTGTTCCACGATAATTGTTCTTATGTTAGCGATAAATGTACGCTAATGCTCTGCATTGTTCTTTTGTTGCAGATGCGTGTTGCCCTACTTTCTGTTTTGTTCTTGTGCTGTCTATGATTGTTGCACTAATTCCCTATTGTTACAGATCAGTGCACTAATTTTCTGTAGAGTACGTCTGTCACAGATTGTTGTATGAGTTGTGTGACAAAAGATTGTTGCAGTAATTCCCTGTATTCTGTTCGCTCAGATGACTAATTCTCTATTCTTGGTTTTATAGATGATTGATTTTTGAACTAATTCTCTGTATCCTATTCTTATAGGTGACTAATTCTCTATTCTTGTGGTACAGATGATCGATTGTTGCAGTAATTCCCTGTATTCTGTTCGTACTGATGATGATTCTCCGTATTCCTGTGTTACAGATGACTGTTACTACCTAGGAGAGTATTACGACCATGGGGAGAGTTCCATACCCAGGCCTTGTGTTGTCTGTATGTGTAATGTAAGTACCTCTTGAATGCTTATTCTAAAATGCACAGGACAGATTTAATTTTAAAAATTTTCCTTCTTTTTATTTTAATATTTGTATGCATATTTTTTTTTAGTTACACTTGGTCATTAGGTGTAAGCTTATTGGTATATGTGTGACACCAGTGTATTTAGAATTGGGGCCAGTTGTTGACAACCATCATCTGTATTTTTGATCTCACTGGTTCTCTGTACTTAGGATGGTAATATGATCTGTGAAAAAGAAGACAGCTGCCCGCCATTAAATTGTTCAGAAGAGGATCAGTTGTCTGTTCAAGGGGAATGCTGTCCAGTATGCAGAGGTAACCCTCCCACAGTTCTGTCAGTAATTACTGCAGCTGGCCTGACCACTCAGACCAGGCTTACAAAAAAAAAATCTGCTTTCTCTTAACTGAGCTGATTCATGGAATCTTCACTGTTAGAGCTCGCTGAAATAGCAGCGAATGCTGATAGGCGCAGAATTCAGATTTGTTCTCCAAATGGCAGTGTGTATTTCTCACCCTGACAGCTTTCCAGCACTTGTTAGCCAGTGAGATTGTCTGTTCACGTTGTCGTTGTTGTGATTAGTTTTAACAGTGAGAAGGATTCAAAGTCAGCTGAGGGTTGACTTTTGAGATCCCTGAGCATCAGTTATCACCTAAAAAGACAGGAAATCACAATCAAAAACTGCTCTTATAGGAGTTTAACTCTGAATTTATTTCTTTACACAAGCATTTTTTAAATAAATGTAAATAAATATCAAGATACAAAGGTTGCTGCAGCTATTTCCCAGGTTTTCTCATCTGCATCACATCTTAATTGGTTGAAATGTATCAGTGTTCATTGAAAGTTAATTAAAGGCTTTACCAAGTCAGACAGAGTAAAGTAAAATCCTTGTTTATCTGGTCAACAAAAAAGAGAATTTTTAAATGTCACTGTGGGTATAAAATAAAAAATGATACCTGATTTATAGTACCATCCTTTGTTGGGCGTAACCAAACCCTATGAGCAAAAATAGGGTAAGTTGGTAGGGTCTTTTTTATTCTGAATCTAGAAAAGGATAGGGATTTTAAAGAAATTAATATGGAGAGAAAGATAAAAAAACTTTTATAAAAATACCAATAAAAAATTTTGAGTAGACTAGTTTTCGATCGTTACTGAGTTCAGACTCCTGATTCCAAACTCAATTGTGATTCTTTACCCAGTTTGATAATACAAATGTCATGTCCAGTGGAAAGGTTACTTGTAATATGGTTGAACCGTTTTCTTGTTCTTTGAACTATAAATAAGTCTCATGTTTTGGCATAGCAGAGGTAGGTGTTTATTTGTCTTACAAACTACAGACTTGTATCAAAGTTGCAATATCAAATTTCTGAAGTTGCTGATGCCTTATGGAATACAGTACTTGAATTGATCAGTGAGTCTGTGCAGATGTACCAGTTCCTCATGAATGTATGTGTTGGGTTATTGTTGTCAGGGACAGATTTCTGCTCTCAAGGCCATGACTGCCATGTCAATGCCACGTGTGTCAACTTGGATACCCGCTACGCCTGTCAGTGCAAGGCTGGTTTCCATGGGGATGGGAGGGAATGCGAAGGTAAGTCTGTGCTTGTCCATCTGTCTGGCTTGCCCAAACCAGTGTTACTACAACAGACACTTATTGCCCTCTGGAGAATGCGGATGTTTGTGAGGATTGAGGAGCTTCCATGGCCGACCCAAAGGGGTCAGTGCACCAGCGTGATGTAATGACCCAGATGCCCCTCACCAATGCAGTCTCTGTGAGTTCAAGTCCAGCTCTTGCAAACTTCCTCTCAGGTCTCTCTCATATGTGGGAAGGTTTGCCATCAACCTGTTATGGGCTCTGCCTGGATTCCGCCCACCATAATGCTGGCTGCTGGTGTAAAACACCAATCAAATAAATAAATAAAGTGTTTCAGTTTGAACATAAATTTGACATAAATCTTTGTTATTGCAATGAATAGATGAGTAAACAACATAAGGTTAACAAATTTGAAGTGTTCCAAGCCTCTTAGCAATACATAGTTTGAAGGCTGAAAGATTGTTCTTGAATGTGGACATTACATGGGCAACAGCTGAAGGGGCTTGTCTGAGAAAACCTGTGTACACACATACACCTTCTTCAGGGCACAAACTGGCAGTGATGCCATTGCCTAGAACAAACTAGTTCTGCGAAACAAGCCAACAGAGGAAACGGTTGAAGTGATCACATATCGCTCCATCCAAATGAATACTGATACTGATGTATATTGGAGTGGTTGAGGAATCCCTCTCAATTGGTGACAGTTGTATGGATGGAGTGAAAGTCATTTTTGAGACGATGGAGACATTTTGTGCTAGATTTCTAAATTATGTGCAAGTGTCATATCATCAACCAGAATTAATAATTATTCAGCAATTGTTTATATCAGATCTGTATTACAGTGTACTAGTCAGTGGAATAATAATAATAACTCAATAATAAATCAATTTCAGATGTTGATGAATGCTTGACTGAGGGGGGACGAAATGGTCACCACTGCCATGGCAACACATTCTGTGTGAACACGATCGGTGCATACCGCTGCCAGTGTGCCGGAGGTCACAAAAAGGGGAGGAGCGATGACTCGAGTGATGATGCTTGTGAAGGTAGCGCGGGTTTAGTTCTTGTACAGTCTGTGATGGTGGTTGGAGTTTGTCTACTGTTTGGCAGGGTCCTCTAAGGACAGGCAGCATGTGTATGTGTGCCAATACACATATGTGCAAAACAGTGCACCGTTTGTGAGAACAGAGAAATCTTGGACTAATTCTAAATGTTTACAGTATTTTATATGTGCTTACCACTTTGTACAGTATTCTGTATTTGCTACGCTCCCATTTGGGTGACCAGGTCGTTGAGTATATAATAGAGAGGAATTCTCCCAATCATGTTGTAGAAAGTCTATTTTCTAGAAGGGAGAGAAGCGCAATGATGTGAAAAAAAAATTAGTCCAAAAAAAATGTGAAAAAACGAAAAATGGAATTATTATTATGAAACAGATACAGAAAGCAGTTGTTATGATGACTCAATTTTTCTACCTCTGGGATAAATCAGCTGTAGGTTTTAAGGAAAAATAAATCCCATTTCCTTTTTACAAAATATATCTTTCTGTGTTTGTTTTTCATTGGTGCATGACCGTGTGTCGTGCCTCCAAAATCTAGCCAAGGTAAGAGAGAACTTCACGCAAGGCCAACTAAACAGATGTAAATGAGACTATATTGTCGGTCAGACACCTCCGCTGTTTAGTCACCTGCTTGGGGTCAGCTTCTCTTACCTTCAGTGTGTTCAGAACGATATGCTGCAAAATACTGCTTCATCAATAAATTCCAAGAAACAAATAAGAATAGAAAAACTCCAAGGAAATGGTGATTTATTTTTTCTTTTTGTGCTGCACTAGAACAGAAAAATAGGAAAATTTTCATGAAATACTCAAGTAGCAGTCTTGAGTATATATGTATATGCCCCTTGAAGGGTGTTACATGAAGGAAGTATTCTGCAGCTATGGTTCAGAGTGTTAAAATTGGGTAGGTGATGCTTTACCAGTGATGGACAGCAGGTGGGGCTTTACCATTGATTGACATCAAGTGGGACTTCATCACTAACTGACATCAAGTGGGACTTTACCGCTGATTAACAGCAGGTGGGGCTTTACCACAGATTGACATGAGGTGGAACTTCATCACTAATTGACATCAAGTGGGGATTTATGGCTGTTTGACAGGGTGTGGGGTTTTATCACTGATTGACAGCATGTGGGGTTTTATCACTGATTGACAGCTGGTGATACTTTAACACTGATTGACATCAACTGGGGTTTTACCACTGATTGACATCAACTGGGACTTTACCACTGATTGACATCAACTGCGGTTTTATCACTGATTGACAGCTGGTGATACTTTAACACTGATTGACATCAACTGGGGTTTTACCACTGAATGACATCAACTGGAGTTTTATCACTGATTGACACCATTTGGGGTATTATCACTGATTGACATCAACTGGAGTTTTATCACTGATTGACACCAACTGGGGTTTTATCACTGATTGACATCAACTGGGGTTTTATCACTGATTGACATCAGGATTCATTCAGAAGCTGCTGCACATTTCACTGTGGAGAACTATGAAAAGCCTTTGTGCAGCATATATATGTACTGTACTAAAACAGTGCCCAGACTTATTAGGGGGCAAATTATTAATCGGAAGTGTTTTAGTGAAATTAATAAGATTCTGAAGAACTGCTTTTACCCATCGTTTCCTGTGATAAACCTAGTCCTAAGCTGGTTGAAACTTGTTGGGTAGATTTCAAAATTCCCAGTGCAGACATAAACTGATGACATTCAGGGAGCTCAAAGGCACAGGAAACTGTGACTGATTCCACGAAACCGTTTTTGGCTTCAAATTAAAACTTAAAGCCTCTGTGTAATACACAATACCCGGGGGCTGAAATTTTAACATGTTTGTCTAAACCTAAGTGATAGAATCACATTTTTTGACCTTAGTCAGATCTGGCTTTATGGCATCGTCCTCTCAACTTCAAGGTTATTGGATGACTGAAATATCTGTGAAATATGTTGCATTTAGCTGCTGGTGTTTTTACATCCTTAACTCTCTTGTAAAGTCTTACAAAAGCTGGTTCGTAAAAAAAAAAATCTCTGCAGTCGAATGTGGTGTGTGGATAACAAACTGAAAGTTTAGTGATGAGAGGATTGGTGAGGCAGAGAATGAAAGCAAAATGGAGTGTGTGCATGCTTGCTTTTGAGTTGGAGGTCAGTCTTCAGGGATCAGGTGGAGTGTGTGGGGCTTATAGTGTTGCAGTAGCGTGGAACATATCGGGGTTTTGTGGGGCTTGTAGTGGATGGGTGGGATTTACAGACGCTAGGTGGAACAAGTGTAGGATGTGTGGGGCTTGTATTGGATGGGTGGAGTGTGTGGAACATGTCAGGGTTGTGTGGGGTTTGTAGTGGATGACTGGGATTTGTAGAGGCAGGGTGAAGCATGTGAAGGTTTTGTGGGGCTTGTAGTGGATTGGTGGGGTGTGTGGAGGCAGGGTAGAGCATGTAGAGATTGTATGGGGCATGTCAGGGTTTTGTGGGGCTTGTAGTGGTTTGGTGGGGTGTGTGGAGGCAGGGTAGAGCATGTAGAGATTGTATGGGACATGTCAGGGTTGTGTGGGGCTTGTAGTGGATGGGTGGGGTGTGTGGAGGCAGGGTAGAGCATGTAGAGATTGGATGGAACATGTGAGGGTTGTGTGGAGCTTGTAGTGGTTTGGTGGGGTGTGTGGAGGCAGGGTAGAGCATGTAGAGATTGTATGGGACATGTCAGGGTTGTGTGGGGCTTGTAGTGGTTTGGTGGGGTGTGTGGAGGCAGGGTAGAGCATGTAGAGATTGGATGGAACATATCAGGGTTGTGTGGAGCTTGTAGTGGATGGGTGGCTGTTTACAGATAGGATGGATTATTTGGAGATTGGATGGAACATGTCAGGGTTGTGTGGGGCTTGTAGTGGTTTGGTGGGGTGTGTGGAGGCAGGGTAGAGCATGTAGAGATTGTATGGGACATGTCAGGGTTGTGTGGAGCTTGTAGTGGTTTGGTGGGGTGTGTGGAGGCAGGGTAGAGCATGTAGAGATTGTATGGGGCATGTCAGGGTTGTGTGGGGCTTGTAGTGGATGGGTGGGGTGTGTGGAGGCAGGGTAGAGCATGTAGAGATTGGATGGAATATGTCAGGGTTGTGTGGGGCTTGTAGTGGATGGGTGGGGTGTGTGGAGGCAGGGTAGAGCATGTAGAGATTGTGCGGGACGTCAAGAGTTGTGGTTGGCTTGGAGTGGATGGGTCTGTAAAGGCAGGGTGGAAGATGTGGCGATTGTGTGGGACATGTGAGGGCTGTGTGGAGCTTGTAGTGAAAGGGTGGGATGTGTTGAGGTAAGGTGGAACATGTAGAGATTGTGTGGTACATGTGAGGGTGTGTGGAGCTTGTAGTGGAAGGGTGGGATGTGTTGAGGCAGGGTGGAACATGTAGAGATTGTGTGGGACATGTGAGGGCTGTGTGGAGCTTGTAGTGGAAGGGTGAGATGTGTTGAGGCAGGGTGGAACATGTAGAGATTGTGTGGTACATGTGAGGGCTGTGTGGAGCTTGTAGTGAAAGGGTGGGATGTGTTGAGGTAAGGTGGAACATGTGGAGGTTATATGGTACATGTGAGGGCTGTGTGGAGCTGAGGTAAGGTGGAACATGTGGAGGTTATATGGTACATGTGAGGGCTGTGTGGAGCTTGTAGTGAAAGGGTGGGATGTGTTGAGGCAGGGTGGAACATGTGGAGGTTATATGGTACATGTGAGGGCTGTGTGGAGCTTGTAGTGGAAGGGTGGGATGTGTTGAGGCAGGGTGGAACATGTGTTATATGGTACATGTGAGCTTGTAGTGAAAGGGTGGGATGTGTTGAGGTAAGGTGGAACATGTGGAGGTTATATGGTACATGTGAGGGCTGTGTGGAGCTTGTAGTGAAAGGGTGGGATGTGTTGAGGTAAGGTGGAACATGTGGAGGTTATATGGTACATGTGAGGGCTGTGTGGAGCTTGTAGTGGAAGGGTGGGATGTGTTGAGGCAGGGTGGAACATGTGGAGGTTATATGGTACATGTGAGGGCTGTGTGGAGCTTGTAGTGGAAGGGTGGGATGTGTTGAGGCAGGGTGGAACATGTGAAGGTTATATGGTACATGTGAGGGCTGTGTGGAGCTTGTAGTGGAAGGGTGGGATGTGTTGAGGTAAGGTGGAACATGTGGAGGTTATATGGTACATGTGAGGGCTGTGTGGAGCTTGTAGTGAAAGGGTGGGATGTGTTGAGGTAAGGTGGAACATGTGGAGGTTATATGGTACATGTGAGGGCTGTGTGGAGCTTGTAGTGAAAGGGTGGGATGTGTTGAGGTAAGGTGGAACATGTGGAGGTTATATGGTACATGTGAGGGCTGTGTGGAGCTTGTAGTGGAAGGGTGGGATGTGTTGAGGCAGGGTGGAACATGTAGAGATTATGTGGGACATGTGAGGGCTGTGTGGAGCTTGTAGTGGAAGGGTGGGATGTGTTGAGGCAGGGTGGAACATGTAGAGATTGTGTGGGACATGTGAGGGCTGTGTGGAGCTTGTAGTGAAAGGGTGGGATGTGTTGAGGCAGGGTGGAACATGTAGAGATTGTGTGGGACATGTGAGGGCTGTGTGGAGCTTGTAGTGGAAGGATGGGATGTGTTGAGGCAGGGTGGAACATGTAGAGATTGTGTGGGACATGTGAGGGCTGTGTGGAGCTTGTAGTGGAAGGGTGGGATGTGTTGAGGCAGGGTGGAACATGTAGAGATTGTGTGGGACATGTGAGGGCTGTGTGGAGCTTGTAGTGGAAGGGTGGGATGTGTTGAGGTAAGATGGAACATGTGGAGGTTATATGTGTGAGGCTTGTAGTGGAAGAGTGGGATGTGTTGAGATAAGGTGGAACATGTGGAGGTTATATGGTACATGTGAGGGCTGTGTGGAGCTTGTAGTGAAACGGTGGGATGTGTTGAGGTAAGGTGGAACATGTGGAGGTTATATGGTACATGTGAGGGCTGTGTGGAGCTTGTAGTGAAAGGGTGGGATGTGTTGAGGTAAGGTGGAACATGTGGAGGTTATATGGTACATGTGAGGGCTGTGTGGAGCTTGTAGTGGAAGGGTGGGATGTGTTGAGGTAAGGTGGAACATGTGGAGGTTATATGGTACATGTGAGGGCTGTGTGGAGCTTGTAGTGGAAGGGTGGGATGTGTTGAGGCAGGGTGGAACATGTAGAGATTGTGTGGGACATGTGAGGGCTGTGTGGAGCTTGTAGTGGAAGGGTGGGATGTGTTGAGGCAGGGTGGAACATGTAGAGGAACATGTGAGGGCTGTGTGGAGCTTGTAGTGGAAGGGTGGGATGTGTTGAGGCAGGGTGGAACATGTAGAGATTGTGTGGGACATGTGAGGGCTGTGTGGAGCTTGTAGTGGAAGGGTGGGATGTGTTGAGGCAGGGTGGAACATGTAGAGATTGTGTGGGACATATGAGGGCTGTGTGGAGCTTGTAGTGGAAGGGTGGGATGTGTTGAGGCAGGGTGGAACATGTGGAGGTTATATGGTACATGTGAGGGCTGTGTGGAGCTTGTAGTGAAAGGATGGGATGTGTTGAGGTAAGGTGGAACATGTGGAGGTTATATGGTACATGTGAGGGCTGTGTGGAGCTTGTAGTGAAAGGGTGGGATGTGTTGAGGCAGGGTGGAACATGTGGAGGTTATATGGTACATGTGAGGGCTGTGTGGAGCTTGTAGTGGAAGGGTGGGATGTGTTGAGGTAAGGTGGAACATGTGGAGGTTATATGGTACATGTGAGGGCTGTGTGGAGCTTGTAGTGGAAGGGTGGGATGTGTTGAGGCAGGGTGGAACATGTAGAGATTGTGTGGGACATGTGAGGGCTGTGTGGAGCTTGTAGTGGAAGGGTGAGATGTGTTGAGGCAGGGTGGAACATGTGGAGGTTATATGGTACATGTGAGGGCTGTGTGGAGCTTGTAGTGGAAGGGTGGGATGTGTTGAGGTAAGGTGGAACATGTGGAGGTTATATGGTACATGTGAGGGCTGTGTGGAGCTTGTAGTGAAAGGGTGGGATGTGTTGAGGTAAGGTGGAACATGTGGAGGTTATATGGTACATGTGAGGGCTGTGTGGAGCTTGTAGTGAAACGGTGGGATGTGTTGAGGTAAGGTGGAACATGTGGAGATTATGTGATACATACCAGAGTTGTATGGGGCTTGTAATTCAGAGGTGGGGTGTGTAGAGGCCAGGTAGAGCGCTCTGTGTAGATTGTGTACTTTTGTGAGTGTTTACATCATTCTTTACTGGTTGTGGGTGAGCTCGGAATACATTGGAGAAGGGATGGACATTAGTGCAATGGTTGGGTGGGGGGTTTGATGTGGAAAGGTTGCTGAGGCTAAATATTTGTAGGTTGGATAGGATGTGTGAAAGGTGGATATTGATTGAAGATATTGGAGTATCAAGACAGAGAAACTGAAGTTACAAGAGTTATCTCGTCTGATGATCATGAACTGTGAGGTAGTGGTTTTCCTCCGAACATCTTAGTCTGGTGAGAGCAGATTAAGCGCGTGGACAAGCCTGCTATGTGACATTCTGTTCCTCAGATGTGGATGAATGTGCCAGTGAAGTGCATACATGCGGCGAGCATGCAGTCTGTGTGAACACGGCCGGAGGCTATGTCTGCCAGTGTCAAGCTGGCTATACCATCCAAGGGGGACAACTCTGTCAGCGTAAGTTGCTTCATATCATTATTTTGCTTTGCTGAAAGAAAGTGATTTGGGTCTGCCTTTCACTCTTTGATTTCTGTTCAATAATTGCACCAAACATTGTCTAATTCTGATTTGTATGCATGCTGAGATTCACTTGACCGTGGGATCATGTTTAGAAGATCAGCTATGCCTGTACTTAAGTGTTGGTTATGTGATGAATTTTGAGGTTCTCCTTGGTTGTTGGTTTCTGCGTAATAACTGTTTCAAATATTTTCTGACTTTGAAAATATTTTGTGTGCAAATTCATTCTGTACTTTCTCGGATAAGCTTGAAAGTCAACTTGGTCCACGCATAAAGTTTGCATAATTAGCATGGGGTAGAAATTCTCTGAATTTAATTGGGTTATATTTTCTGTTCTAAAGCTTAGCCATGGAATTTCACTTGACACTTAATATTTTGTTTTTCTGTTTTTGCACAAGATAAAAATATCCACACCAAATAGCTATGGCAGAGAAGATACAAAATTTCATTTTTTTTCTGTTGTTTTTATTTCTTGTTAAAGTGTCTGTAGCTGTGTTTGTCAAAGATGATTGTCTTTTATTTTGTGTTAAAAATTTTTTTTTTGTTTTCTCCAGCCTCTTGCTCTGGACATTGTCAAAATGGTGGACATTGCATTGCTCCAGACACCTGCTCCTGTCGCCATGGTTACATGGGTCCAATTTGTGAAATAGGTATCTATGCTATTTTTTTTTGGCACAAAATTTCCTTTGATCATGATCTCAAAACACTGAATTACTTACTTGTAAGTGCCAACGGGACAAATATTCTTTATGTATTGTCAATATTTATTGAAGGGGAGTAACTCTAAAACATTTTTGAATTTTGAATATATACAGCAGTTTTGTCTTGCCTTAAAAAGGTAGTTTCATTAATACAAGATCTGTACCTTGATCACAAATATTGACTAAACCATTCTGTGTACCAAGAAATGTTGATAATTCAAAGATTTGAAGTATTCAACAAGGAAATGCCATTTTATGCACTGAAGAACAAGTATACATATTATAATCTGTTTTTTTTATTTAGGCGTATATTTTTGACTTTCTGTAAATTCGCCCATTGTAACTATTTCTTTTTGCTGTGACATGTAACACCCAACACACTTCAAACTGATGTGTAATAAGGTTTCTGCCACAAAAAGTGCGTTAACTTGAGTTTCATGGCAAGTATAAAGATGTGATATATATCATTTTGTAGAGTTTTGGGTGTTTCATGTCACTGAAAATATGAAATACTGATAGTAACAATGGCCGAATTTACAGAAGGCCAAAAGTACGTGACTAAACAAAAGAAACAGGCTATAATGGGTTTGTCAGGTTACACCTGTGTCATTTAGATTTAGACTTGGTCTTGATGAAAGAATGTTACCGGTACAGTTTTGACACTTTTAGGTCACACATTTGAATCATATTATTTATGGCTGATTGGATTCAGAAATGAGCCTCACAGGTGGTTGTTGTCATTGCAGATGTTGACGAATGTAATCTGGCTATAGCCACCTGCGGTCCCCACTCAGTGTGTGTGAACTTGCCTGGGTGGTACCACTGTCAATGTGAGGAGGGGTACCGCAGCCTGTGGACTGACAACCATTATGGCCGACTGTGTGTGGGTGAGTTTTGGCGGATATTTAGCTGCAAGCAGACTGAATCAGAATGAAATATTGTGAGCTTATACAATGGTAGAATTTGCATTCGACATAGTTGCATTGAATACTGGGCCATAGACGAAAACTGACTACAGAGGCTTTATGCACACATAAGAAGTAAAGCTTAAAAGTACTAATTAAACCTCCTCATTAAATAAAGTAGTATTGTTATTATCTTAGGGTAGATTTTTAATGTTTACGTAAACTTTTACAATGTCCCTTAGCTGGGATGTTTATCATTGATAAAACCGTCAGATTAGCATTATATCTAGGGCAAGAACCAAGATGATCAATATGTGCTTTGTGGTCGGTGCGAGTTCAAGTCCAGCTCATGCTGGCTTCCTCTCCGGCTGTACATGTTATCCTGGGGATGGTTGTGGGTTTCTGCCCGGTTTTCTCCCACTATTATGTTAGCTGTCATTGACCATCATATAAGCAAAATATTCTTGTGTACGGCATAAAACACCAATCAAATAAATCAATCATGTTGTGCTGTTTTCTCGTCTGCAGATATCGACGAGTGTTCGGGGGAGGGAGACGGCCACACCTGTCACTCCAGCCTGACCTGTGAGAACACAGATGGAGGCTACAGGTGCCAGTGTCCTCACCCAAGGGGCAACTGCGTCTTCAGTGGGTCCTTTTCCTTTAAGGGCTAAATTTATTTACTCCATTTTTATTGATACAGCCCAGCATGTCCTTCTCTGATAAAGGAGATATTTTCATAAGTTAATTATTACTTTTGTTATTATAATAATAATGTAATAATATCTTTATTATCTGAGGGTTATACAACTTATATATAAACATTGACCCAGTATATTTACCATATACCAAATATATGGTAAAATGGGCTATGGAACTCAGGGACTATGTACAAGGCAGGCTACTGTAAATCTTCAACCTTTTCAATCATTAAAGTTGTTAATAAAGTCTAGTGAATGTATACAGTTACTGTAAAAATGAAGCCAGAAATGATTTGTTTGAATTTTTTCTCTAGAGCCTACAGTTCTCTAAGACAATTTTAAAATATGAGTATGACCATTAGTGATACAGGTGTTGGAAATTTTGTATTGAGGAGGCACATTGAAGAGAGTAGGGAGAGCGTTCCAGTTCAGACTTCCAGAATAGGAAAGACTCAATTTAAACATTTCAGAATGAAGAAAAGAGTGAATTAGTTGTATGGTTTTACTTGATCTTAGTTGTCTGTCTTGTTGTTCTTTTATATGAAACATATATTTCATATATTCAGGGAAGTAGTCCTTCAGAGATTTGTAAATGTATAAATAGAGTATTAAACAGTGAAGGTTCAGTACCAAAAATATTCTTCTTGTGAAAGGTGGAAGTCATAACCCATCTCTCATCTCTCACTCAAACAATATTTATGATATTCAACTTTCACTGTGCAATATTCTCTATATATTTCACCTAAAGTTTAGCTTTTTTCAAAAGAGTCTAGTTTGGCTTGCTTCTGATTGATACACCTGCCCTATAGGGCCACTATATTTTTTGCCAGAAATTTTTGTGCGAAATTTCGCTGTGTTATCATCTAAACTATAAACCTCTGGTGCAAAAATGTATTCAGAATGACATTAATGTGCCTGTCAGTTTTCCTGAAACTGTTTTGAAGAATGTATTAATAGACTGAGGGAAGTTTGTCAGTATTGGCGACTTGTCATTTATTGCTGGTTTACCCATGGCCTTTGTGCATTCCTCCACCCATAAAACTGATCACCAGTGTATAAGCAAAACATGCTTGAAGAAGATCTATTAACACTACATTGTTGACTGCATCGTGTTAATGTAGTTAGTGATGCAGTTTTTGTGGATTGATGAAAATTACGATGTAATTTTAGTGCAATACTGTGTAATATTTTGTACATTGGATTAAAGCTTAGAATGTTTTAAATATTGGCACAGTGGAATGATACTGAATGTATTGTGGACTACATTTCTTGATGACAATTGTAAGGCTGCAGTGTGAGACATTGGTACATGTTATGTTTTTAAGGCTGTGTATATGATGGGGAGGAACACGAAAGTGGCACTAACTGGACCCATTCAGAGGAGCCATGTACTCTGTGTACTTGTCAGGTAATCAGAGTTCAAATCTCAAACTTGTCACATTGTCTTGAAGACTTTTTACATGAAGCTGTCCCATTTTAAGGAGCAGTCTTAACGAATTTATTATTCATGAGCAATGATGAATTGAATTGAAAATTGTATAGTTCACATTTCAAGATCACCTTGATGAATTTAGTGTGCTAAATTTTAGATAACTGAGTTTGTTAGCTTTATGTATACCAATCATGCTGAAATTTTAGATAACTGAGTTTGTTAGCTTTATGTATACCAATCATGCTGAAATTTTAGATAGCTGAGTTTGTTAGCTTTACGTATACCAGTCAGGCTGAAATTTTAGATAACTGAGTTCGTTAGCTTTACGTATACCAGTCAGACTGAAATTTTAGATAACTGAGTTCGTTAGCTTTACGTATACCAGTCAGGCTGAAATTCATGAAGCAGGGTATTAAGAGCATATCACTGTGAAATCCTTAATATTGCAAAATATTGTATATACTATTCACAAACAAACTAGACTGCCTCAGTGGCCTAGTGGTTAGAGCATCCACCTCAAGATTAGGAGATTAGAGTCGGGTCGTACCAAAAATGGTACTTGTTGTTTCTTCACTTGGTGCTCAGCACTGAGAGATTAGAGCAAGGAAACCGGACTGGTCAGTCTGGTGTCAGTATAATGTGACTGAATGTGGTGTCGTGTCTGTTGTCTTTGGAATAATGTTCCAGTTGCAGCTGCACTTTGGCGGCATGTACTCTCCCTGCCACAAGACGACACAGTAAATATACATACTCAGGACACTTCCTCGTCACATGACTGAAAAATTGTAAAGTATGACGTAAAACCCAAGTATATATACATATGGATATATAAGCATTCCAAATTTGAGTCAGTCCATGCGGGATTATCTAACATAAAAGATATGTCTGCAGTATAAGTTTACAATTATGTTTGCTGCCTTCCTTGGCGCTCAGCATTGAGAGGTTAGAGCAATGAAGCAATGTCACTCTGGTGTCAGTATAATGTGGTTGGGAGGGGTGTCATGTCTGGTGTCTTCTGTGTGATCTTTCAGTGGCATTACATGTACATATATATGTATTTTTAATGTGTATATCTAGGAATGAACAAATGAAGTTTTGTTCTCAGCTGCAAGTGAGTGTTTTAGTACAATCAAATATGAATCAGAGTCTGAATTTTACTATCTAGAGCAGATCATATTATTTGACCTATGTGAAATATCTTTGAACTTCTTGTTATAACAGGCTGGCGTGATGGTGTGTCATCGTAAGGCCTGTGATTGTAACTCCCCAACTGTGGACTACCAATGCTGCCCCCAGTGTGACCTCAACTCCCAGTGTAACCACCAAGAGTTACCTCTCTTGCTGCAGAATGGAGATCAGTGGTTGTTCCAGTGTCAGATCTGTGAATGCTTGGTGAGTATTGAGTATCAAAGGTTGTTGATATGTCATAATGGCTGATTGTTGTGCATGAGGACTGCAAGAAATGTGCGTTATGTTTGTTACAATAGATAGATTTAAAGCATGATATAACATTGTATATAATTTGAGAGTGTGTAGCATAGTGGGTTGGAATTATCTCTCCCTGGGAAATTATTACTTGATTCCTGATTTCAGTTAAAATTAAATATACAGATAAGAATCTTTTTTAGAAGAAGTTTTTATGAAAACCATTGAATATGTATCAGACTTGTTGATCTTTTTCATGTGGTGCAAAGTGAAATTTTTTTTTTTTCAGCTAAGGAGTGAGAAATAAATAGGCTTTCTTGTTTATGTAAAAGTAATTTAAAAATATATATATCAGTGATAATTATGTGCTAATTAATATTCATCAGGGTGGTGAGATTGACTGCTGGCCAATGGACTGCCCAACTGTCACCTGTCAATCACAAGTACAGTTGCCAGGCGACTGCTGTCCGCGATGTGCTGAGGATAACCCTTGTCTCTTGGACCAGTCTGTGGGAGGTGTAGATCTGTCTCAATCCAGCTGTGTCTACAAGCAGTTCACCTACCCCAACAGCCACGTGTGGAATCTAGACAATGACCCCTGTACATTTTGTGAGTGCAAGGTAAGACATCTTCTCAAACAAACCTCATGTCGACCAAAACAATGCGAGCCCAGTGTGTTTCCGTTATGTATACTGTAAATGACCTAAAACTTCGTCCCAAAAAGTGCATCTTTAGAGGCAAGTAAATGTCATGAAATACTATTTCTGGTGATGAAACTCATATTTTTCCATAGGGTATTGTCCAACCTTCCAAGCACACCTGAAAACAACTTTCTCAAATCAATAGAACTCACAGAATCAGAAAAAATTAGTAACTTAGTCATGGACAAAATTTTAGGTCATTTAGGGTACTCTCCATCAGTCTGACTCATTTATTTTGTATTTTTCCACACACATAAAAACAGATCACCTTTGTATAAGGGGGAAATTGTTGAATGTGGCATATGATCACAACTAAATAAAAAAAAAACAAAGATGGAATTTTTGAGTTTCATTCTACTGTAGTTCAAAATTTCAGTATTGCTGCTTTTATACACACTCCCTTGTTTTCAGCACATTTGTATATATATATATGTATACTCTTGCCAATCACACTCCTGTCATCTGTGTTAGGGTCTGCTAGCAACCTACAGATAGCCATGGTTTTCCCCTGGGCTCTGCATACCCTGGTATGTGTTCTGTAAATGCATTGTGCAGCCTTTTAGTTTGAACTGAATTTTTATATCTGAGATATTTCACAAAAATAGGGGGTGCAAAAATTAGCAGAAATACATTAGATTGATGTAAATTTTTATGTTTTGTATCCACTGTGCCATTGTGTACAAAAAAACAATCCCGCTGTGATTATTTCATTTTTTTTTTTTTATTTTATTTATTTCAGGCTGGTCATATCTGTTGTGCTTTCAACCAGACATGTGTTTAGGAGAATAGGCTGGTAATATACCTCTTGGGATCTGTGAAGAATTTGCCTACACTGGTGATGTACCCCTTGAGATCTGTGAAGAATTTGTCTACACTGGTGATGTACCTCTTGAGATCTGTGAAGAATTTGCCTACACTGGTGATATACCTCTTGAGATCTGTGAAGAATTTGTCTACACTGGTGATGTACCTCTTGAGATCTGTGAAGAATTTACCTACACTGGTGATATACCTCTTGAGATCTGTGAAGAATTTACCTACACTGGTGATATACCTCTTGAGATCTGTGGAGAATTCACCTGCACTGGTAGTATTCATCTTGATATTTATGGACAATTAACTTACAGTACTGTTATCCGTCTTATGGTCTATGGAGAATTAGCCTATACTGATGATGTCCGTCTTGAGAGCTGTGGAGATCTGTTCTACACTGGTACCAATGGTTTCAGATCTGTGGACATTATATAGTCAACACTATAAATATCTCTCCAGAGAACTGTGGACAAGCCTCTGCTGGTTATATTCAGCTTGAGATGTATGGAGATTTAGCCTATACGTTGATAATGTTGGCCTTGAGACCTTTGGAGAACTAGCCTGAACTGGTAATATCTGTTTTAAGATCTATGGAGAATTACCTATACATTAGTGATATCCCTCCTGAGACTTACCGAAAATTGGCCTACATAGTGGTAATGACTGTCTTGAGATCTGTGGAGAGTGAGCCTACATCAGTTTGGTAATCTCTCTTTTGAGATCTATGGGGTCTATACCAGAATATCATGTATTACCATAACTAGACTGTATTCTTTATGCAGTTTTGCAGATGCATAAGGGAAGGTAATACTGTGGAACAAGATATCATGTCATAGCCATGGCCTTACCTAATGTGCTTCTGTGCTGTAACGGCTGAAGGCATGTGGTATTGGCTGGTGGCTGTAGGTAGCACATCACTAAATTCTTTCAAAGAATGCAACACCGGTGACATAATTGTTTGGAAAAAAAACATTGTCAAGCATTTTGCAGCTATTTTTCTCAGCTACATTTTTGACTGTTGTTATCTCAGTGTAGTGTCAGTAAGCTGGCAGTATTTTTGTAATGTTCTAAAAGTCTTCCATTTTTGTTTTTGTTGCAAGACTGTAATAATTGTTATGTGTTTGTTTTATTATTACATGTTAGCGTATGTTTAAATCATGCACCTCCAAGCCCAGTTGATGCATGAGATCTGCATATATGTCTGCATTTAGTCCTGTCTGTGGTGGTTACTGCAGGCCCCCATTTAGTTCTGTCTGTGGGGGTTACTGCAGGCCCCCATTTAGTTCTGTCTGTGGGGGTTACTGTAGGCCCCCATTTAGTCCTGTCTGTGGGGGTTACTGTAGGCCCCCATTTAGTTCTGTCTGTGGGGGTTACTGTAGGCCCCCATTTAGTCCTGTCTGTGGTGGTTACTGCAGGCCCCCATTTAGTCCTGTCTGTGGGGGTTACTGTAGGCCCCCATTTACTTCTGTCTGTGGGGGTTACTGTAGGCCCCCATTTAGTCCTGTCTGTGGGGGTTACTGCAGGCCCCCATTTAGTCCTGTCTGTGGGGGTTACTGCAGGCCCCCATTTAGTTCTGTCTGTGGGGGTTACTGCAGGCCCCCATTTAGTTCTGTCTGTGGGGGTTACTGCAGGCCCCCATTTAGTTCTGTCTGTGGGGGTTACTGCAGGCCCCCATTTAGTTCTGTCTGTGGTGGTTACTGCAGGCCCCCATTTAGTCCTGTCTGTGGTGGTTACTGCAGGCCCCCATTTAGTCCTGTCTGTGGGGGTTACTGCAGGCCCCCATTTAGTCCTGTCTGTGGGGGTTACTGTAGGCCCCCATTTAGTCCTGTCTGTGGTGGTTACTGTAGGCCCCCATTTAGTCCTGTCTGTGGTGGTTACTGCAGGCCCCCATTTAGTTCTGTCTGTGGGGGTTACTGTAGGCCCCCATTTAGTTCTGTCTGTGGTGGTTACTGCAGGCCCCCATTTAGTTCTGTCTGTGGGGGTTACTGCAGGCCCCCATTTAGTTCTGTCTGTGGTGGTTACTGTAGGCCCCCATTTAGTCCTGTCTGTGGGGGTTACTGCAGGCCCCCATTTAGTTCTGTCTGTGGGGGTTACTGCAGGCCCCCATTTAGTCCTGTCTGTGGGGGTTACTGTAGGCCCCCATTTAGTTCTGTCTGTGGGGGTTACTGCAGGCCCCCATTTAGTCCTGTCTGTGGTGGTTACTGCAGGCCCCCATTTAGTCCTGTCTGTGGTGGTTACTGCAGGCCCCCATTTAGTCCTGTCTGTGGTGGTTACTGCAGGCCCCCATTTAGTTCTGTCTGTGGTGGTTACTGTAGGCCCCCATTTAGTTCTGTCTGTGGTGGTTACTGCAGGCCCCCATTTAGTCCTGTCTGTGGTGGTTACTGCAGGCCCCCATTTAGTCCTGTCTGTGGTGGTTACTGCAGGCCCCCATTTAGTTCTGTCTGTGGGGGTTACTGCAGGCCCCCATTTAGTCCTGTCTGTGAGGGTTACTGTAGGCCCCCATTTAGTTCTGTCTGTGGGGGTTACTGTAGGCCCCCATTTACTTCTGTCTGTGGGGGTTACTGCAGGCCCCCATTTAGTCCTGTCTGTGGGGGTTACTGTAGGCCCCCATTTAGTTCTGTCTGTGGGGGTTACTGTAGGCCTCCATTTAGTTCTGTCTGTGGGGGTTACTGTAGGCCCCCATTGGTACTGGTACGTTCATTGTGCTGTCAGAGTATTGTGAACTTTATGTATTGTGAACCTTTTGCTTCTCAAAACTAGGACATTTTACATTTTGGTGTGGTGTATTGGTGTGGACTGCCATAGCCTGTCTGGCAACTTTTTGTAGTCATGAATACTGTTCCAATACAACATATTAATAATTAAGTGTAGATTTGTAGTTGAACTAAAGAAATTAAATTCCTGACCTTTTGGACTGAATTTGAGATTTTGATGCTATCTGTATATAAACTAAATTTACACATAATATATATTTCTCCTTTTTTGGTTTGTAAGAAAAGGTGAATACTGTTATTTTATTGAATTAGCTAGGTTAGCCTGGATTTGTGCCATGAGGATTTAGATCTTGTTAAAGGTTTGCCTAAATGTGCTGATCATGGATGTTATTAAAGATTGACCTAGACTTGTGCCATGCTGATCTTAGATCTTGTTAAAGGTTTACATAGATTTGTACTATGCTGATCTTAGGAAGTAATCTTAAATGAACTGCATGTGTGCAATGTCTCCCTTGATTTTTTTGTAATTTTCTGTATAATTATACATAGGAATTACTTTGACTGATTGAGCTCTTGATACCACAAGAACATGCATGTTTATTATTTAAATCTTAAGTTATCTTTTTCTCTTATTTAAGGTGATGTATTTTGTATGTACATGCAGTTTTATTAATATTATTATTCCTAATTTTTGTTTATTTTTCGTAGTATTATTTGTTTGGTAATATTTTTCTTGACATGATTTCAGTGCTACTTGTAGTTGCGTAGGCTGTTGTTCACTGTAACTGTGTTTAATAATATGCCCTCTGTGGTGAAGTTAAGTGAGAAGCACTCCATTGGTAATGCATGTGAGAATAAATAGAGCCCGGCAGTGTCAACTTATTGTGTAAGGTATTCATAACTGAATGCACTAAATCAGTCAAACAGGAATGCATAAAGGTGGCGTGAATGCCATTTGTTTGATTAGCCTACATACCATGTGTGGTTGTAGTCACTGTTTAGAGCACTTATGTTTGGCAGCAGTTCGAGGTGAGATATTCTCCCAGTCCCTACCTTACCGCCCTTGCTATTTTCACAAGTGAAATGGTTTAGCAGTGTTGCAGTGTCCTTTTGCCAGCTGGCTGCAAATGGGACATCTGTCATTTTTTATCTTTTGATGGCACTAGAGTGTCTGTATTTTTTATTGATGCAGGTTGTAAAGATTAAACTGTTTCTCCAGAATGTACTGCGCCTTCAAGCCGGTTAAAGCCCACCCACCTCTCTGGTCATATGGATAGGTGCCTAGTAGCCAATGGTGCAGTTGTCGGCATTGAATTTTACACATCCTGAACACGTCAGTGACATGATATATGTAACTCAAAATTGAAAGCCCCCAAACTTTTGTTAAAGCGAATTATGGTTTAAGGAGATTGTGACCTGAAGAAAAATTCAGAAACTAGGAAACTGGTGTCACTAATGGTTACTGAAGGTAGAGTGTATTCAGTCTACATAGTCTGCATGGTTGAGTTGCCAGACATGTTTAGGATTGATATATGTACACGTTTGAGTGCGCATGAATTGTGGATGCATTTTGAAACGTGCGTGAATGATGCCCGATTTCAGCCTATTTTTTGTTTAGGTGTGAACAATGATAGCACCGTGCATGTACATGTAGGTGGCCTCTTATTTGACAGCATATTTCAAACCATTTGTGTAATGAATATCATGGAGTAAATAGATGAAGATATGTTCCATGGAGGGACCAAGATAACTGTGGTCTCTGTGGTGTCCATTAAGGGTATTGATTTTGAGAATATTATATGATATGTACTTCGTAATTACTCTATGCTTCACATGTTCATTCTAGTCTTTTTCTGTTATGTTATATTATCTCATCTGATTTTTGAGATTGCATTTCTTCTTTGACTTCTCATTATTGCCATTGATGACATACCTCATAAGAATAGAAATACATGTTCATGTATGATGTTAATGGGTACATATGTGAGTATTTAATATATATATGCTGAAATTAACTTTCGTTTTGCAGTGTTGTAATAACAGGTGTGTAATTAATGATTCACAATGCAGGTGTAGCTACATGTGTTTGTGTATCATTAGAAATTATAAAAATACTAAAAATTTTGAAAAAAAAAGTTATGTGTATATAAGTAACAAATAAATAAATAAAAACCCCAAAAATATTAAAATATTAACAAAATGTTAATGACAGTAACAGTTGAAGATAATGTTGAAAAGGTGTAC
The DNA here is from genome assembly GCA_016165875.1 of Acanthopleura granulata. Classification (NCBI taxonomy): domain Eukaryota; kingdom Metazoa; phylum Mollusca; class Polyplacophora; order Chitonida; family Chitonidae; genus Acanthopleura; species Acanthopleura granulata. Next base: position 1,449,237 of record JABBOT010000023.1, on the reverse strand, counting down.
AAAGTTGTATGTGAAAATTTCTCAGATGTAGAAAAATTATTTGTTGAACGTCGTCCTCTTCCCAGATTATTGATCTTTCACCTTAACTTAAAATGATGATAAATGTAGTGACTGACTTGGAGTTTGTGTATATATAAAGTACATATCTATCTATCTGTATACATGTGTATATGTGTGTAAAAATAGTGGATGTTCTGATGTGGAAAAAGGGTACAAGAAAAAACAAGGAAGCCTTCTCACTTCTACATTCTTGTATTCCAACTGCAGTCTCAAACTTGTGTTCTCTTTGTTTCTACTTATATATAAATATATGTATAGATAATTAATATATATCTTTCTCATTCCGGTATATTCAGAAATTATTGAATCCTTTTCAAATGTTTGGTATTCCAGTATTTGTTTGAGTCTGAGTGTTATTGTTGTGGTTGTCAGTGGAGACTTTTGATATTATGTATATACATCTATGTTCATTTTGATAGTAGTGTTTGATATAAGTACTGTGGCTAAAACATGCAATTGAAGTATAACAAAAAATTTGTCGCATTTTTCAAGTTATTGTTTTTAATTCATTGTCCACTGGAAACTGAAGAGTGTTCTTGGATTTAATAGTTATGCCAAGGTATTAAATTTACAATTCTCAAAGATGAAGGAACCAGAGTATGGAATTTATCATGGATCAACCTCGAAGACTTCAAGGAAACTATTTACCATGTTGATACATGTAACTTTGAAACCAGAGACTGCCAATAGATCTGATTTGTGACACAGTTGGTGGAGTTGCAATCAGTCCAGTCACACTTAATTTCAATCCCATAGTTGCTCCCAAAGGGTTAACGCTTAGTAATTATAAAAAAAGGGCAGCTGTACTAGATCTGACCTGATTGAAATTGAACAGCTTTGTGTATTATTTGAATATAAGGTTGAATCAGTTTACAAAATAAACTTGATGACCTTGGCAGCCAGGTAGTGCACACACCTGTATATCTGAGTAGATATTTAATTAAGCTAGATGAATCAGGCCTGTAATCATGATAAGTAAGGAAGACTTCTTTTGGAGTAATCATTATATTGTCATTGTTTGTGTTGTTTTGTGTTTGAGTAACCCCGCTGATGTATGGGAAGTTGTGATGTGAAGAAGTGGAAACTTCTGGTGCTATATCAGTAAGCTATCAAAATACATCATTATTTCAAAATTCTTCGAAGACTTTGTTTTTTCAAATCACTTGTTCAGTCTGTCTACTGTTTTATTTATTTACATGTATTTTATTGTTGTTTAATGCCATACACAAGCATTTTCACTTACTGAATTTGACCAAAAATTTCTTCCATGACCATTAGCTCATTTTGTCTGGTTTAAAGTGTTTGATTGATCAGAGAGAAGTGTTGTGTGGTTTGTTTGGAAAATAGGTTTCCTATTGGAAAAACATTTCAAGAACAAAGTTAATCTTGCAGGAAGATTATTTGACTAAAAAAAATGAAGTCTTTGGAGCAAATTTTTTAAGGTCAAATACAGTATACCAAGGTAATCAGTTTTAAGGAAACTGGAGTACCAGTAGAAAACCAACTTATGGCATCTTACTGATGAACTTTCCCAAGTGTGTACTGTACTTGCAATCCATTTTGGTAGAAGACAAACAGTCGACAAAACATCATCAATGAACGATGAGAGCAGGGGAAATCACAAATTCCCTGTCCAAGAAGCTAGGTCAGGGGAGAGTGTACTTCTTGCTAGTCTTTTATATCTGTTATATCACATATCTTATCACTGTCAGACGTATATCATACTCACAGCTACTTTCTGAAAACTTCCAAGGTCAATTTTTCCAAAAAACACAACCTCTGTTTAATAAGGCATTGAAACTCTTGGGAAAAAATTATGGATTGAAGAAGTTGTGCAAATGCTTGTTATTCTCTCTTCTCCACAAATATAGGGTTAATCTGTTAAAAGTATGTTTATCTATTAGATGTTCCATCTTCCTTCTACATTAAGCTTAAAATCCTACTGCAGGAAACTCTAACTTTTGGGATATTTGTAAGTGTGAAGCAGTCTGAGGGTAGTCAGCTTCTAATTCTGGGATAAACTTGTTTTACCGGGTTGAATTCTGCAGTCATACAGTTTATTTATTTATTTATTTATTTATTTATTTGATTGGTGTACTCAAGAATATTTCAGTTATATGATGATATCATCTTAGTGTGAGGAAACTCGCTCTCTCGCCAGGGGAAACTCACGACTCTCCTCAGGTTGCTGGCAGACCTGTCCACATACCACCGAAGAGGAAGCCAGCATGAGCTGGGCTTGAACTCAGTCAGGAGGGCATACACGGACTGGCAGCTATTCAAATGTCACTCTATTGTACACCCAATAATTGTTCACTACAGCTTCATTCCCTGTGGCTTGAGTTTCATACATATTACCAGATGAGCACACTGTCACGGGCTATCGCTTCAGAGGGATTACCTTAATTGAGGTGTCCTCTGGCAACAAGCGTTCCACAACAGCTAGCTGAACTCCTGTGTCTACCCTTATACTTCAGGTTTACATATGTGTTATCACATATTTACATGGCACAGGGAGTATTGTGTTGATTCAAAAGCCAGCTAACCCTGCAAAAGTCAAACATGTCTGAACTGGATATGACCAGGGTTCCTGCTTGACTGGATAGGCTGAATAGCCTAGGTAGTTTAGCAGGCGAGAGAAAGAAATTGGTGCTCCAGAAGTTTCTTGTTAAGTGCATAGTGATGTGTTCATAAACAGACCAATCAGTATGGGCTTCATGCCTGGAGGCACCAAACAACATTTTGGCCAGTGTTAGCTTTTAGCAGATCTTTAAAAGAACTGGAAGGCATTAAGTTGATAACTGCACAGGCCAATATTGATTGCTTCAACAGCTCGACTGTGAAAAAGAATGGATAGCCTTTTCAATGAACAACAGAGAATTTATCTACTTAATTGGCCTTGGATAAAAAGGCTCCAGCCACTATTTGAGATTTGCAGTGGAAACACTGCATAGGTCTGACTAACCTTGCACCTTGTTGGTGGTGGACTTCATATGCAAACATGGAAATTTCAAGTGACCCAGGTTGTTTCAAATGTTTTCTGCCATTAATAAAGCATTTTTAAATTCAGCCCACATTAATTATATATAAGCCTTCAAAATGGGGGTGTTAATCTTGCCGTCCCATGAATTATTAAACGTAGTTGCAGAGCAGGGCAATAAACAGGTTTGGTAATGAGCGATAACATATGACATAATGAGTGATTAAGAAGTTGTTATATGTTTTGATGAACTAGCCAGAAACAAAATTCAACATGGATGAATCCAGGTTAATGCAAATGGCCTATGGATGGCATCAAGGTAGCTGTGTTCACACTGTATTATTTCTTTTACCAACTGCTGAGGTATGTGTATGATTTGTAATTTGTATGTCTCTTTGTCTGAGATAATAATTTCACCTGACAGAAATTCTGTAAACTTTGACCTCCAGCTGAAAGGTGAATTAGGGAGATGACTGTGGCCAAGTGGTTAAGATCCTTGCCTTTTAACCACTAGGATTCATGAGGTATGGGTTCAAACCCAGCTTTTGATGGGAAACAGGAAATTAATAGATTCCTCATTTTTCATCGCGCCAAGGGGGGTTAGTGCACGAGTGCAGTGTAATGACCTCGGTGCTTCTCACCAATGCAATGGCTGTGAGTTCAAGCCCAGTTCGTACTTGACAATAATGCTTTTTTGGCCAATTGCACAGACTAACCTTAGCCTATGAACACTAACCAATATTGTTCCAGGTTCCTCCACCCATAATACTGTCATCATGTGAGTAGAAAACTTTGCAATAACTGTTGTCAAAGGCTTCCCATGATCAATGTATGCTGTATATGATTGAGGGAATTTTCTTATTAATTATTGTTAATGAAAGTCTTTACGATTGCCCAGTGTAATGTAACGCAAATGTGCCTTGCTTATCTTTAATCATGCTACAAACTGCATGCACCTGTCCAAAGGAATAGAGTAGTCATCACCATGATAATTCTGTTTCAGATCAAACACCTATGCAAATCACCTTTAAATAATTACACAAACAGAACATCTGGAATACTTTTATAATAGTTGGCCTTGGGCTGAATCAAGCTCACGAAAAAAGGTTGCACTTCTGAAAATCAAATATTGGAGCAAGAAACAAAGTCAATCAGAAAATCACACCTATTTTTAAGTTGTACACTTGTAGTGCTTTTTCGGTTACTTGTCAACATGCATGTTCACAAATGCTCATCCTGAAAATGAACGGAATGGCTAGAAACTGTTCTTAACCTTTCACAATGACCAAAAGCTAGGAATAATAACTAGAGGACACCAACTTCAGTTCTTTGAAAACAATTCTGTTTCATGCAAATTTATAAGCCTTTTGACTTTGATAATTGATGCTACATTTTTATTTCAGACATAATAACACAAATGAAGTGACACGCAATTATTTTCCTCCAATATATACATACACATAGTTGAAGATGAGGGCCTGTCTTATATTGCAGTCTCAATGCTAAGTGCATTACTATGGTGATCAATCTCTTCACCAAATGTATAGCCATGGCATTACATCGGCCCATGCTTCAAGGCAATTATCTAATTCTTCAGTCATTGAGTGGGGCACTATTTACTTGTTGGCAACCAAGTGCCCGGAAAGAAGACACATGGGACAGAAGTATTGACGAAAGGTTAACAGCTTTAATTACCAGAAATCAATGTACATGAAGAAGAGAAACAACATAATCACACTTCTCGTTAACAGCCTAATATACCCACAATGCACTTATGACTTGTTTCACAACGAGAATAAGGAAATACAAGCCAAATTCATTAACTATATATAGAAAACATTTTTTTTAGCAGTTTGACCAGAAAATATCCTTGAAAATTGCTCAATAACTGCTTTTTTAAAAAGTCACAAGAATACTTTGCTAATCTTTCTCTGAAACAACACATTCTATCCAATCCATGCTTACTAAAGTGTTGAAAACTCTCTGCATACATAACTAATGGCAAGTATAGAAAGTGATTCACAGTTCTGGAGGCCAGCAGGTAGCTGAGTTGGAAGATAGTTTAAAAAGGGTAGCATTCTCATCAAGCATTAAATACAAGTATCAAATCCTATCACTCTCAACAAGTGGTAATACGCTTGTGTAAAAACTATCAGGTAAAACAGAAAGAAAGAAAGAGCACAAACACTATATTTGCGTGATTAGTTAATAATGACAAGGCTAAAAATATTGTAATTTTTCAAAACACCTAGCATAAACTATCAAAGAATTTTAACGAATATTTAACAGTTGTGTAGATAACTATATAGCGAGTATAAAAGGTGAAAAAAAAAAAAAAAATTATCAAAGTTAGAAGATAGGAAAACACAATACTTTAAATGTAGACACATCTATAAAATTTACAATACTGATTTGATATGGGGGAAATGTGGTGTGAATACTGTTTCTGGTTGGGCAGATCACAGACTGGAAAATACTGAGCTACACCCGACTTCCCTTCAACAATTGAGCAGGTATGAACTTCTTAAATCTGAGGATACAAGTAATACCTAGAACAGAAAACAACATCCATTATTATAAATATATTTATATACTACTCTAAACTTAAAACTAATGTCATTAAATGGCACTGGAAGAAGTAAACTTGACCAATATATTAAATTATATATAATCTTAGGAAGAACATATGCTTAAAAAAAACCTTACAATGTACAACTGACTGACGAAAGTGATTACAAGACCCACAAACAGACCTTTCAGTTTCTTAGATCTATAAAAAAAATTAATGTGAAAATTCATAAACATTATCATGGATATAACAGAGATGTATAAAAGCTGTTGGTCTTAACTGTTACAATCAAATGGTTTAAACAATCCAATGGAAGCACTATACAAGTATGCGCCCAACAAGTCACATATTTGGTCAACTGTAAAAAATACCAATTTCGCTGGTCAGATTCGCCATACTTTGTGCCAACTTGATGGAGAGATTTTATCACTTAATGACATAGAAGAAAACCTGAAGCAACTGTTCTGTTATTTAAAGATTGGAAGAGCTACAACACATTAAAATGCTTTTTAAACAGATTGGACTTACACTGGACTTTTGTGTTATAATTTCTGTGTTCTAATCATGACACTCCACAATTAGTGGTGCTAGGTATTCTGAGTGCCGGATTCCAAAGCTGAACTGAGGTGCTTGTTTCTTGTTGATATACACCTGAAACAACATAATGACCACATCATACTTGTGTATACATTTTATACCCACCCACCCACCCCCCAAAAAAGAGCATAAATTTACATGAACAAATTTCAGTGTATCTTGGGCTGAGGATGTCAATATCCAGACACATTTTCTGATTGACTTAATCTTTATACCTACACAAATCTGAGGCCAGAGTACAAAAACCATCATGATACAAATTCGAGGTCTCCATGGCCTAGGAGGTTAGCACACTAGTACAGCGTATTGATCTAGGTACCTCTCACCAAAGCAATCGCTGTGACTTCAAGCCCAGCTCCTGCTGGTTTCCTTTGGCTGTAAGTGGGAAGGTCGGCCAGCAACCAGTGGATGATGATGGGTTTTCCCTGGGCTCAGCCCGATTTCGTCTCAGCATAATGCTGGCCGTTGGAGCGTGAACGAAATATTCTTGAGTATGGCATAAAACACCCATCACATAAATAAATAAATGATACAAATTTGGTTGTCATGACTTTAAAGTGAACCATGTAGAACAATAAGAAACTAGTGCTTGTTTCTCATTCACAACTATTGTGACACTCACATTCTCCGGGAAGTGGGCCCCGGGGCCAGGCTTTGTGGTGGTATCTCCTGGAGCTTGGTTCCGACTGGTCATACTGTAAGATGGGGCCTTCAGCTTGTTTGTGTTGGGATCATTCACTTTGTACGTCCCAGGGCCTGGAGTCTAAACAAGGAGAAGACGCAGCTAGGAGCCAATTCTCTCACAGTTTGGAACATTTACATACATGCAGGCACTTGTTACACAACCAATATTTACCATAAAATGTTCGGGTAAATTCTGAGAGTGAAATTCAGATATTGAAAAGCCTTACATTTCAGCAAAAGTTTTCAAACAGATGATAATAATGGCACATATGTGTCACCAGAAAGATCATGAAGATCACTGGTGCCATCAAATGTGTTGGTGATTTTATACTTAAGTTATTTACAGCTGTTTATGGCCATATAAATAAGGATTTGTATTGGAAGAGACAAGAAGAGACAATAAGAAATACATCTCTGAAAAAATATTTTAAACATGTACTTAATTAGAGAAGGAGTAAGTACATAAGCAGGTGAGTACATGTTTATTGAAATACTACAGGTAAAAGGAGTCTACTGATATACAGGTGTCTTAAGTACTGCATGACTAATTCAGGGCTCTGTGACTGACAAAGGGCACAGCTGACAATTTTCCACTTGGCATAATGCCATGTCTGTTTGTACCTTGGCCAAATCCTCGTGAAATCCGCCTACCATACTGCGTCCACTGAGGGAATAGCAAGGGGCTTGGCGTTTGCCACTCTGGACAGTTTTACAAATCATAGGGGGCAAAGAATAGTTGTTGGGTGCTACAAGCAAAATAAACAAACAAGCATGCAGGAAAGAGACGTACAAAATACACAATAGGAGAGGTTAATTGTCTTGTACATATGAAATGATGGAGTTCAGAAAGATGACTGCTGCATTTTTTTTATGGCCTGCTCACATGCACCCCACATGAATACATGTCCAGTATCACATTAATACAACCTTGTAGGTCTAATCATTTTATGTTAGAACTTATACCCATTAATGTACAACCAAAGTTACCACCCGTTATTCCTCTTGATATTTCAAATAACCTCCACATGGGTGCATTCACATTCAGCCTTTAAATTCAAACAGCATGCCTGGGCTCATCCTGAATCAATGACTAAAGTAAATACTCTGGTGCATTTTCTACATTACTTCAAATATGCACATTATACACATGGATGGAAACTGAATGACAATCTTATCTGTGAAGGGCTTAAATTTGACTAAACTGTGGTTCAATACACATTTGCCAAACTCCACCACAACATCTGCTATTGCACTTGAGATTATAACAACAGGGATGTAAGTCTTTAAATAGTAATACTCATTCACCTAGTGCCAAAACTGTCCATTTTATCCATTATTGTCAAATTAATGTTTGGATGCTAAAGGTAATATTTCCTAGATAAGATAATTCCATAGTGTTAGGTAACACTATGGTTTGAGTGTGCAATTTGATCTTGGTCTAACATCTCGAAAGCAGTTTGCTGTATGACATTAGTTCGCACGTATTAGGCAAACCAAAATTAGTAAGAGTCTGTCTGAGGCAAAATGCTAGTGTTGTTTTTTCGGAACACATTATTTTCATTACTATTATCAAAAACAATGAAGAAAGCCACACCAGTGTTAGTAAATGAATGATTAGTTTCAGATTGGCTGACTGGACAAATCTAAACTCAGGGTGGCAGCTGAAACATGATATGAGCATTTCACAGCACTCCACAGCAAACAGTGTCCCGTGGTCTTGGAACACTGATGATACCTTGCTTAAATCTTCAAAAAAGCTGCCCTGAACACGACGGCCTCTTTGTGAATACACTGGGGCTTGTGTTTTGTCACTTTGAATTGTACGAGGCCCAAAGACCGCCGGCAAAGTATAGTTATTAGGTGCTGTAATGAAGTTACAGTAATACAATCAGAGAATTAAAGCTTTGCACAGAGCAGATACATACATATATCCGTCCATTCGCTAAGAAGATGTAGCTACAGCATCTACCAGAAACAAGGGGCTAATAGGATGGATCCCATTATCATTCCCTTCTCGGAGCAGAGGGTTGCTCATGACTGAGGCCTGATGTGAAAATGTCAGATTTACCAAACTGTCACCGACAATACTGTGTGTGATCACCATTAACATCAAATTCTTTTCTCACATGAACATAAATATGGCAATTCTCTGACGTGGATCAAACCAGACATCAGTCATGAAGAGGAAATGACAGAACAAGGCACGACACGTACATGGACATCTACAGTGTATCAAACAACACTAAACATAGATTAACCTTTGACAAATCTTCAGCAAAATGACCGACATTTGAGCGGCTTCGTAAAGAATAACAAGGAGACGAGCGTTTCGTGCCCACAGGTGTCCTGCCCAGAGCAATGGGCACAGTGTACTTATTAGGTCCTGGAATATAGATAAACCATTAATTTGTATGTAAATTCTGACATCAAACCATGACCTGAAGCTTGTTATGTGAAATACATCATTTCTGTTTCTCTCTAAAAGAATGACCGTTGGTAAATATTTATTTTAAAGTCAGCATAACCGCACAATATTAAATAACCCCTGTCCACTTTATCAATCAACCTTAACTTACATCAGAAGCCATGCATGTTGTTATTTTAACTCTAAATGACAGCTTTTGACCTGTTCGGTGGCACATTTATATACAAAACACCCATACAGACATTACCAAGAGAGAACCTTTCACTCTGCATGGTCTACTGGTGCCGCATATAGTTTACCTGGGGTGTTGTCAGTCTGCCTGTTCCTGTGGCGTGTACCAAAGCTATACTTTGGTGGAGAGTAGTAAGCCTGGGGTCCCACAGTTTCAGGACAATATGCCCCAGGGCCTGGAGTGCGGAAGCCAGCACAGTCTTGCGGCCGTGAGTACAGGGAGTAAGATGGATCCCCTTTCCTGCCAACCCTTGTGTAGTTGGGATCTGGGTAGTATGCTGGACCAGGGCTACAGTCATCCTTATACTTCCCGGATTTTGTTCTCATTGAATAGGCCGGAGCTTTATTGTGCACGCTACGAGGATCATGGTTGGGCGCCCCTGTCAATCCTGGCAGACCATAACAGGGTCCAGGGCTGCTAAACATGGCCGCAATAAGCCGAGGCTTCCCATTTGGAAGTGTTGCCGTCATCTTTGTAAACAAAGCTAGTCCTCTTAATCTTCCTTTCTAATGATAGTTTACCAGCTGAAATCCAAAGAAATGTAGACATTTCTAGGTGTACAATGTAAGTACATAGATAAATGAATAAATAAATTAGTTTAAATAAATTATCTTCAACACCATCTTTTTTTTCGTGTACTTATTTAAATTACAAGTATCTCCCTTTTTCCGTTTTACCTCTTAACTTCATTTATAACAGTACATAAATGTTACATCTGCAAATTATATATGAATGGTTGCCAGGATCAGAAAAACTGATAAGCTATGACAGATCAATTACCACCACACAAGAGACAAGAATTAACAATCCTGACATGTCAGCAGGCCTACACTCAAGTTTCTCCTATTCATGCTCAGTAGTTTCCTACATATACATGTACATCCACGTTTCACTGTACAAATATTAATTATGAAAGGCTATTTCATAAAATTTTTAATTTACTTCTGAAATAACAATAATATTTCAAGTTCTTGACAACTTCACAGACATATGTATGCCTGCCAGAAATACATTGACTATGTATTATGAGTTTGTTGTGAATTTTACTCTAACATTCAACAGCAATGCAGACATCTGTTATACTGAAATTCAGTCACTCATGTAAAGGTTGCAGATAATTTTCTCTTCTTTGCGCTGATTACATTAGCCAGTACATAAAACAGTTTACTGTCATGGGTTATTTATGGTGTTCTGAATGAGACTGAATTTGACAAATACCAGTATGGATAAAATTTGATGTATAAAAAATTCCCCTGTGTGTACATGTATGCTTAACAACATGTATACTAAGCCAATTTCATATGAAAAACGTGATTCTCATTTGTTTGATAAAGTATAAACTGTGTCGCACTACACACCCGTTCAGGTGTGAACAATAGTTTTCTGTTCGCCAACTTTCAGTTGGTTTCAACTGAAGTTCAGACCCACCCAACCCTCAAAATAACAACAAAATAACAAAAACAAACACACAACAATCCTGATTCTTGCTTGTCAGTACTGCTCCTATTAACTCAGTCTGCCGCGAGCTAATTTGCACTGTGTAATCGATTAGGCTAGTGCATGCATTCTGTTGATAGCTACATGTACACAACGTCAAACGTCCCAAACATACACCATCACATCACTGACACGCAAAACTGTCAGGACCCAAAATCTTCTGATCTAATGTCGACTTAATGCAAAGTATACTCACCATTTCCACAAATGATTGAAGATCGGAAGCTATCTGTTATCAAAGACAGTTTTAAGCACGGCAAACAAACTTCTAAGTCGATCAGTTTTGGTTGCTAGAGAGCAGCGTGACCTGTCGTTCAGCCGGTTCACGTGACCAGTTATTCTGCCATTTCATTGGCCTCGCGCATTCCGATGTTGTTTTTCGGAACAGCGGAAACAACCGAAGTGGGAAGTTGGTTGCTAATGACACTGCGCCCCACGTGTTTCTGACTATGGCTTAGGTTGTCAATATCGGTTATCCGAAATCGATATTTTTTAACGTGTCGTATAAATGTGTGACCGTACACGAAGGCCTCTGTTTGTTTCTCGGGAGACGTATACGTACATTTGGTTCGATGAAATCATGACACCCAACCTGTACTTGGTCAGGCGATTGCCACTTTAGGCTGGTGCCATGAGGTGTGGGGCTGTAAACGTGTTGTAGTGATGCAGATATGAAAGTGTATTGAGTTAATGGATTCAGGACCGTACATAAGTTAGACCATGCGCAGTTTAGGCATCCATTACTCTGCCCTACGCTAAACAAATGCAGGTTACTGAGTACACTGATTTTCCTTAACATTTTTAAGACTTTCAACTCAAAGCTTTTATCCTCACAAAGCAAAGCAGAACTGGTATGAATTGGATTTATGCCTGTGACCTGTGGGCTGCGGCCAGGGTTAAACTACAAAGACTAAGCAACTGAACCAGCAAGGGTGCCCAAAGAACTGAAATAATAATAATAATAATAAATGAAAAAAGAAATAAATACAAATAATGCTTTTCAAAACCAAAAATGAAGAATACCAACAAGGTTTACTATCTTTGCATTTGTATTTTTCAACAACACTACATTTCTTTCAAAGATTGCTGATGTATATATATAGACAGAAAAAATGATAAACATAATTTTTTTTTAGCCACTTATCAATAGTTTTTGTCTACTGTATGTAAGAAAATTAATATATGTATATCTTCAGTTCCAGTGTAGTGCATGAATCCTTGTTGCAAGCTTTAAATTCCCTTTATTGTGTACACTACATGTGAAATAGAAAAAACAAACACAGAATACTTATTAGATAAATAATGACAAATTTATACATTTGTCCATCCACATTTCCAGAATGCAGGCTTTCCTTTAGACGCATAGTTCCAGAACATTGTTTTATACCTGACTGCCTAATGTAAAAATAAACCTAGGGCTAATCAATATAATGCTTAATCTGGCATGACCTGGTGAACGAATGATTCTCATAAATGAATCACTGCATCCTTTAGCGTTGTGATATTCTCATATTTTCACATCTGCAGCCCTTACTCACCCACATTACTCTTACAGATGGAGCATCTTCTGGGCTTCTGTCCTTGAAAACTTCTTCTGGATTGTTCTTCTGTTAAAACTTGTAAACTTTACTAAAACAAGGATATTACAGTGTATGACACAAAATATGGTAGTCCTATTGTACAAGTTTGGGCACTTTGCTACATTGGGCATCATAGCATGTGGAGGAAGTTCCCATTGGGAATAAAAGTTCCCAGTGAAACATCTCTAAATTCATACATAAAAGGCACTCAATAACAGAAAATCTGCTGTGTGACAAAAATCCATTTTCAGTATTATTAAATCATAAAGTAGGTGGTAAGTACAATCTGCCCAATTACAATTAAAGTGTAACAAATGTCATTCACACATATAAATAATTTGTACAACATACACATGACAGGAGACACATTTATTAATAATGAACAATTAAAAATAAACAAATTTACAGACATTAAAACTTATGTCTATAAAAACACGCACAAGTTAGTCACTGGTCAGTCATTATGGTGGTAACCATGAGACACTGCTAAAATATTCCCCAAATACATGTAATGTTGTGTTTAATAAAATTACCCCTTTTTAACACATCCTGTGAGATGAATTTCAATATTTGCAATAGCCATGTGATGAATTACAGGGCTTTGCAAAAAATGTGTTAAACTAAAACATCTTTCATATTAATATTGATCTAACACAGTTCCTAAAACTAGTGATACTGTAATTCTTTAACCTTTTCAACCACCTCTGCAACCAATATTTTCAAACTTTCTGACAGAATTATGAGGTGTAAAGAAATAATTTGCAGTTTTATGAAGCTCACATCCTTAATCACACAAATCATTTTACCGTCTTTTTCATAATCACTGTATGCATAAATTCCACTAAAAAAAAGTGCTTTAGTGGTTGAAAGGGTTGAACATTTACAGAATGTCACTTTAATGGCAAACCAGAGTTCAATAATCCTTCAGATCTTCTATTTATTGATCATAGGAAATATAATAACAGCACAAGTAATGCCATTCAGTCACTGAAAATAACACCCAAATTGAAATTTGAAAAATAATCAACAAGTAAATACAAAATCAGTATTGCACCAAGTTCATGGATATATAAAATGAGATCACTACACAGGTTTACCTATGTCTTCAGATCTTTGCAAAGTTTAAAGTAATGTCAATTAAAATTGCCCCCCCCCTCCCCAAGGAACCATTTGATATCTTACTGATTTTCCCATGAATAAAGTTTCTTGTTGATCACACAAGTGTTGCTTTATGTAGCCTGATGAACAAATACTTTGTAAGACAGACATGATTGATAACAGCTGGATCATAGTAGAAAGACTTATCAGACAAACCAATAGTAATTTTCCCCATTTCTTTTATTATATAAATTAAATTTCTGCTGACATAATGTGAATATATATAACCTAGAATATATGTAACAAGTATGATCTGAAGTAGCACCTTCTTACTATGTATATAATTTGTGGTCGGTAACAACGTGTACTAACTCATATCATGAACATACATGATACTACAAACTCAGTTACGTCCTGACAAGAACAGAACAAGTGCACATATGAGCAGGAGCACCTTCTATATATGTGATTTGATAACTAGTAAATTGATGAGGCTGGTTTAAAAATATGAACACTGTAGACTGTTAATGCTGAATATGATGAATTAAATGATGAGAAAAAATACTGTAATGATTTAATATCAATGTTACGTTTTACATAAATACAAAGCTGTCACATATGGACTCTACGGACACTCAATGATGTGATATGCTACAATGCAGAGTGAATGTGATCATGCTGACTGCACATGTAAGGTAACGCCATCCTTAAAAAGTTCTTTCTTGCAGGTAACATAACCCTATCTCAATAAAATTGGTTGGTTAGTAGAGAAATTTTTTTTTTGTTCTTGCTAAATGAAATAAATAATGTTTTTAAAGAAATTGACATACAGAGAAAATAAACTCAGAAATTCCAACTTAAGCCCAATTAAAACTTCAAGTGTAGGGCCCTTTTTCAGAGTATGACTAATCATGCTGGCTACATATGCAAGGTAATTCTGGGACAATGGTATATGATACAGATAATGATTACAATCATCCTGACTATGGTAAAATGATGTAGCAAATGATTATAATCATGTGCCGACATAAATAACTATACGGGTAACTGTGATATTTTGAATTCTCAGTGATATGTCATATTATGATGATTACTGTATTTTACCTAAAGTCTCGCGTGTTAAAAATGCAACCTAAGAAGTGCTCAAAGACCTTACAATGATACATTTTTCTGTTAAGAAGGCAATCAACCTTATAAGATGGCTGAATCCACTGGAATCAAGTAAATTGTGTCCCTTGAAAAAAAGCTTAAGTTTAGGTAAAATACAGTATTATCATGCTGGTGGCATACCTGCCAGGTACTTGAGGATCAATCCAAATATGAGCAACAAATTAAAAACCATACATGTAAATATGCCACAGGTAACAACAGAAGCCTTTCTCCACAGATAACAGACGGACATGGTATGCCACAATTACTAACAGAGAGCTACAATCATGTGAAATGATTCACGGGGCAAACTGGATACCCCTTTGGCACTTTAATTTTTGATAATGTCTGTTCTGAGACCTTGTCTTCAAACGATATCTGGGAAGTACTGAGCACAAATCTGCGGATGAAACTTCTGGAACTGTTTCAGTCTGAGTTTCTTCTCTTTGAGGGGTATTTTTGTGTCATCTAGGATTGCATCAATCACATTTTTCAATCCCTCATTAGTGGCCGCCTCTTTTTGTTTGCTGTACTCTTCATGTGTTAACCTGGCACAGTACGACTCCTCTGTAAAACAGAAAAATTACCCATATCATTCAAAAATAAACATAAAAGGCATGTCATATGTGTTGAAAATTATATTGAAGATCTTAACAAAAAGACTAATGTTTCTTCACAGAAACCTTTTAAGAACACTGTACTAATGAAACCACTGTTCTTAAGGAAATATTTTACACAGCTATTTATAAGTTGGAAGAACTGTAACAATGGATTTATGGCTCTTATAATCTTGATTTATTTACACTTAAGATTAGACTGAAAAGAGTTGTTAAACAATCTTAAAGTTATAAACAAGCTTCCACACTGTTTTGTTAGTGTAGTAAACTATGAAGTAATCATTTTAACAGAGACTGATCTCAGTCTTACTGCTTTAGAAAGACTCTTGAATCTTAGAAGATTAGGCAAAGAAAATTAATTTTCAAAGCTACTTGTTATCACTCATTATCTCATGCTTTGCACTTTCTATCTTGAGAAGAAAAGTTAGGTACAAAGGGACAAAGAAATTTGGGGAGAATTTGTTAGAATGAAACCATGCAAGTGCAACCCAGTACATATGAACATGCAATGGTCTCATTCATGCAGCACAGTGGAACTCCCTTCACATTATCCAGTTTGCCTCCAAATATCTCCGCCACCAAATCATTTTGAAATGTGTTCAAATCACCCAGAAGTCAAAATAAGAAGACAAAAAACGGGATAAATAAATGGGAAATTCTGTGAAGGCTGTTGCATTGTCCTGCACGATCAGGCCAATCAAATACCACCAAACTCCACCTACTTTTTATGGTTGGCAGACACATACCAATAACAGGGTCCAGCTTTCCTTGTCTGACCTGTGCCATGTAGTATTGAACTTTATCTTCAATCTCTTTAGGGATCGTAAAGACAGTTCCAGCATTGGACAGGATAAAGCCAACAAGAACAGCCGAAAGATTGTGAGAGATCATGGTGTGTTGGATGAGAACATCAGTAAATCTGTTGATGACTATGATCTTGTTATCCTCCTGTAAACAATACCAAATTAAAATAAATATCAAAATTTTATCCATATTTAACACAATACTATGCAACTTTAAAGTCAACATACATTAATCATGCAAAATGGAAAGATTCAAACTCTTGATTCTTAAAAAAATAGAATAAATAATAAGAAAATACTTAAAGTACAGCAGCGAACACAGCTTTACTAACGAGCTAACCTGTTCCTCCAGAGAGCAGGACGCATCTTCAGCGACTGCCACCATAAACTTAAAGAGCCGATCCACTTCCTCAATAGTCTGCCAGGGCAGAAGTATCATGAGCAGCTGGAGAGCCTTGACAGCCAGGTCATCCTTCTCCTGCAGGATCAGGTTCAGGATTGCCAGGTACAGGTCGATGAACCTCTCCGGTAAAAGAGGCTCTACTGCCTGGGAGTAGTGCTTGCAGACTGCTCGAAACAGTTGCCGTTTCGTGGACACGGTGACTGGCGCCTGGAGCTCCTTGTCAAGGACAGATAACCCCAATGGTAGACCTTCCAACACATCCAAGGCTGACTTCACCCAAGGATCCTCATTTCCCCCTACGGAGGCCGAAGGGCGCATACGGTTATTGATGACATTGGTTATGACGATGTTAAATCGGTTGGACTTCCTGTGTGTCTTGTCTTCAGACAGAAGGCCATCTAAAATGGGCACATCCACTATTGTTAAAAGCTTCCTTAAGGCCACTTCTCTCCACATCTCATCATAGGCTGGAAGCAGAAATAAAGGAAGTTAACTTTGTTTAGGGACTTAACAAACAGCTGTATAATGGTCTGGCTAGTCCTCAAGGAATGAATGATTATGGCTTAACACAGCTGAGTAATGGCACAAGTTTTTGCACAGATATGAAATATTTATACAATGAAGAATAGCTATAAATACAAAATAAATAAATAATGTAATTAAATAAAACAGTCCTGGTACACCCCACAACATTCTGTGACACTGATCAGATGAAGACACCTTTTGACACAGATTATTTAGAAATGATGGTAAATCTAAACTACAACTTAGTACTAAATCAGTAACTTTAATAGTCCAACATTCCACAACAAATAAAAACATATCTGACGCACTGAAAGTCTAAATCTTCTGAGAAAACACATACTTCTTCCTCCATCTAACCCTGAACTGGCTAAATAACTTACCACCTGGCTGAATCTCTCCAGGGTTGTCCCCTAGCTTCATCCCCTCAGGGTACGAAAATCGGCGTGGCACTTTAGTGCACTGTAATGGGTGAGCAGCCAGGTTGACACTCTTCCTCTTCAGGCCCTTCTGTAACTGTAACACCTCAGCCATCATATTTCCTTGTTTGCTCATGAGTATAGGGTTGCAGATGATGTCGTCATGGTCACCAATCATGTCTGGTTCTAGGTCCTGGTTATTTCTACAAACGTGAAATACAGATTGCCATCAAGGTCAAGAAGGGCACAGGTTATAATAAAACTTTTTCTTCTTATAGGCATAATACATGTGGAGAGTAAGTAACTCTGGTCAGCTACACTCATGCCATTTGTCACAAAATTTAATCAGAAAAAAATAATTAATATGCCAAGTGTGAAAACCTGAAAACTTTGAAGTTGATTATTCTAAATTATATCAATGATATGACACACTGGTCACATCTGTGGAGAGAGGAATAACCAAAAGAGGCATTTTACAAGTGTACAAATACACGCACATGCTGATTTTAGGATCTGATTTTTTAGCATTTCAGGATGGGAAAAAACATAAATATTTTAAAACTGCTTACCTCCTCTCCTCCCCTGGGCTGGATCCTTCCGTGTCCTCATCATCAGTGTCTTCCAATACTTCTATGTCAGAGTCGTAGCTGATAGTATCACACGGATCCACGCCGATAAACTGGTACAACTTACTATGGCTATCCTCAAACACTGGCCTCTTCCCTTCACTCACTCGACTGGACACAGGCTCAAACACACTACGATCCATCAACGTCTGACAAAGCTGATAACATGCAAATTGAAAGGAAAGATATTAACGATGTAAGCAACTACTCTTTACTGTATCACACATTAATCCAAAAAATGCTTACACACCAGCAATTTTAAATTATAATGATCACCTATCAAATAAACTACATGCACATATACATGTATTGTGTGTATTCAATATCCACTAATAAATGATGTAACTCATCTTGAAACAGATTTAGATCTATAATTAATTGAAACTTAAGCAAATTAAGCAAACAAAATCTCATCCATGCTGGCTTCCTCTCCAGTCGAAAGTGGGAAGGTCTGCCAGCTACCTGCGAATGGTTGTGGGTTTCCCCCACAACCTCAGCTTGGTTTCCACCACCAAAATGCTGGCCGCCGTCATATAAGGGAAACATTCTTGAGTACGGCGTAAAACACCAATCAACTAAATAAATAAATAAATCAAATTCCCACCTTTACTGCTTTCTCTCTGCAAATTTCAGCTCCAAAGCAACTCTGATCTTTCAGTAAATATTGGAAAACTACATTGACTGCATCTGTCCCAGTGAAACAATTATCAATGTATCTCATCTTGTGTCGTCGTCTCTTCACTTCAACTGTCAACTTCAAATGAGTAACAATTTCATTCCAAATTTGAGTAGCACGGAAAGGCCCTGAAATACAGAACAGAAATTGAGCATAATGCCAGTAAAATATAAAATTGCAACTGTCATAATCAGTCTTCTTTTAACAGCCAAAATACTCAAATAAAACAGAAAAACAGAACACACGTCAAAGGACGGTATTTCTCACCTAGCACTTTAGTTTCACAGCTGATTTGCCCCATCTTAGCACTTTTGGAAATTTCAGTAAAGAGTCGAGATGTATTGGCAAATTCGCTTAGCACTTTCTGCACTGGTGTGAAAAGCAGAGGCTCTGTGGGTTAATCTTTAGAAGCACTGAGCACTGATGGTGAAAACAGCTGGGGAGTGGAGTCTTCCTGTCACATGCCCTTAGACTGTCTGCTCCCTAAACATTAACTTCTAATTTAGCTCTTCTATGTTATACAACAGTATGTAATAGCAGTCCAGTAAGCTTGTTGTAATAGGATAGCCTTCTCTTCTAGTTCCTTGCACAAGTCTAAATGTGCATGTAAGTTGTGGGTAAATATAGTTGTTTTGTTTACGTCAGTATCTTGGTTCTGACTAAGCAATGATAAATCAATGCCTTTTATACTAAAATGCTTACACGGAAGTATCAAAATCATCATCCAGCTTACCAAGCCAATAAACTTAATTTAATCTTATTTAGTCTGTGATTAGTCCAGTAGGTTTGGGCTGACTACAATAATAAACTGGATTTAACCCCTACTGATTCTGGCACCAGGCTCATCCCAAGAGTTATCCAAATGAGACTTGCTTTACAACCAGTCTGCTGGACCTTATGGCCCAGGCTGGCAGCTTGGAGGCTCAGTGTGCCTAATGATAGCTGGTGGGTATATGAACACACAGGAGAAGAAATGAGGTGGGGGGGGGGGCAGGGGTAATAAAACAAGCTGCACCATCAAGAATCCCACTGCTCAGCACTGTGAAGGGTGTGATAGAAATTTAAAGAAATAACAACCTGTGGAGTAATATTTGCCAGTATGAATTAACCAGTGATAAGACAGATGCTCTTGTTCCCCCGGGCATTCTATATTGTGACTGAATAAACAGATATCAATTCCAGCGAGATGTTTGATGTGGGCCTTACAAATTATTCGTTAATCAACATCATTATGTGAAATGACGTAAACCACATCTGCCAAAAAATATCGGATGTCAACAGCTAGTCCTTTTGTTCTCAGGAACTGGGATATGGAGATGTTATTATGATAAGGATATAGTAGTTTCTGGTAGCCATGAGACAGGCTAAGTCTGTGAAAAACAGGTACACAGTTTTAAAAATCAATATAAACTAGACACGTAAATCTGCTTTCGTGCCACTATTTACAGTCCAAGAATCTTATTGTTTAATTAAATTACCGTTGTAGAAGAATTGTGCTTCCTCTAAAAGATTAACGAAAAGAAAAATGTGATGGGCGTTTCGCGAAATCTGGACCCTTCATGCTTCTAATTGTAAAACACACTCGACAAGGATATTCTTGAAAACAGCAAAATACAGATTGCAAACAAGCTAAAATATAATCATAAAGGTTCTTCTACTCACCCAGACTAAGTTTCGACTCTCTGGCTGGTTCCCCTCTGGTAAAAGCTGTATATTTTAACGGTGTAACACAGTCGTCCATGATCGTACTTTGATAATTTTGAAACTGCCGGGTACTATTACCCAGAATGCACTGGGCACAACACTTGGGTGAATACGGAAGTGAGTTTAGTACAGCCACAGTGGTAAAACCAGCGTAAATTATTCGCTTTTTCTTGGTCGAAACGACTATTCTAAATCAAACTTCGTTCGAAATTTAGATAATTTCCTTAATTTATGATCTCTCGATCTTGCCTGTTAGGCTAATTTTGACTGATAAAGTATCCTCAATCTGTGTTGACTTATATAGGCGTGTTTATATGCACTCATGATTTGCAGACGGCTTGGATTGAATTTACTCAATTCATTGTATGACATGATTTTTAAAAGGTGATAAGGAAACAAGCTAATGTCAATTCTGAGTACATGGCCACTCTGGATTAAAGAGCTTTAATGACAGGTACCGGTATGTCGGACGATGAGTTCTGCAGACATCACCTGAGCTCACACACCCCGCGGGCGTGACCGGCAAGCCCAAGAAAACAATAGGCTTTAGCCTCATGCATTCATCACACTGAGCAATTCAGTCTTTGTTGTTGAAATGAGTGAAATAAGGCAGGTACAATTCCAATCGAAAGTTTGTTGTAGAAAAACTTTAACTGACGAACACATGAAATTAACAAACAAAATAATCAGCACTGTAAAAAAAGAAAAACTGGAGACAAGATGCGATAGGTACCCGAACCTATATATCATAGCTCGAAAACATTGAGCAATTCATGTTTAGAAAAAGTCAGAATAAATATGAATTCTACTTGAATTACTGTCTAACTGAAAATATATATCCCATTCAATAAGAAAATGTTCGGTGCCCGGCGACTAATAAGTGTATAAAGATAAGGATTGTTCTTAATTCGGAATTAGGCTTTCATCGTCTTGGTGTATGTATTTTATTTGTTCGACAAGTATGTAACGTTCAGTTGGGAATCCGTAAAACTTTTCCACAATAATGGAAAACTAAGCAAAAGGCCTTAATGACAGTAAAAAAAAATAATGAAAAAATGATACATTAAAGCACGAAATGTACTCGGCCAATATGCAATATATATCCATATTGTATTTCTGCGCTCAGCAATTCAAAAAAATTGTTTTTGCGTTTGTTTTTTTTTCAGCCATGATGGCAGTCTTTTGCTCGAATTCGCCTTCCTCCGAACTGACATGAATCATTCATCATCATCTTTGTAAAACAAAATGAGCTTGTGTTGTGCCTTAAACGGTTCACGAGCCGTGTGGTCAAATTCCGAACGGTATATTGCTACATGTGGCTCGTGTGGTCAAATTCCGAACGGTATATTGCTACATGTGGCTCGTGTGGTCAAATTCCAAACGGTATATTGCTACATATTGCTACATGATATGTAGCAATATACCGTTTGGAATTTGACCACACGGCTCGTGAACCGTTTAATGTAGCAATATACCGTTCGGAATTTGACCACACAGCTCGTGAACCGTTTAAGTGAACACCACCTGCTGATATTGTCATACTGAGGCAAAAGCATGCAGCTAGTGTTGGATTTACTTCACCAACCACTTCACACTGTGATTTCCGCTGTGAGTTTCGGAAAGAACCGTTAACTATTCTTCATGGGTGCTAAGTAAGATTAAGAAATTGGCCATAGGCTCTTCAGTGTGATTTGACATCTATAGCTAACTGTCTATAGTTATCACCCAATTGGCATGGTGAGATTTTGGACATTTCAGGGAGCCCAGTTTTTATTGGGAGCTGGCGGGAGGTAGGGGGATTTATTACATAACTACTTGATAGAAAGCCCCCCCCCCACACTCTACATGCTCAGAATGTTCAGAAAAAAATGGCCCTTTAAGCCACACCCAATATTACTGGGGTAGAAAGTCCTTCAGATACGGTTCTGTGCTGCAGACGTTGGAAGGTATGTTTTGCAAATGAAGTCCAGTATCTATATATTCTTGACCTATATACCCACGATGTATAACAAAGATGAGGTCACCATTACATTGCAATCGTTGTCTTTACCGATCGAAGTGAAATCCTAACTGTATGAGATGTAAGCTGTAAAATGCCACACGCCTGATTCACTGGCTATGTGCTATCCTGGAAATTATCGTGCCTTTGCATTGTGCAGGTTCGGGTTTAACTCTCGATGACAATTTACAATATGTTGCCTGTTTTAAGTTTTTCGAAAAACATCATTGTTTTCAGTATGAACTTTTCAATTATGCCTTGTGTATAGTTCCCGTGTACATCCTCTGACATACACCAGAATAGTAATCGCATATAGGCCTAAAACTTGGATAATCTGCACTTGGCTTGAGCTACATGAACTGTAAATTTATTTTGAAGAGCACAGAGTTACGCTCTGTTTATACCCAAGAGCCAGCTCATGCTGTCTACCTCTCCGGCCGTACGTCGGAAGGTCTGCCAGGAACCTGCTGAATGGGTTTCCCCGAGCTCTGCGCGGTTTCCTTCCACCATATTGCTGGCCGACGCCGTATAAGTGAAATATTCTTTAGTATGACGTAAAGCACCAATCAAATAAATAACTAAATATACTCAAGAGGCGAAATGAATGCATAGGGTTTTAAGTTGTGGACATGGCGAAAGCTTAGCCACCATGCGTGTTTCAATGAAATTGCAAGCTCTTGTATCACACTCAACCCCGCATTATGGTCTCCTTTAAACTTACCATCAAAATGGTTGGTAAAACCTGGCGTCTTCATGCTCTTCTGATGTCGTCCACTCTTCTCTCGGGATTCTTGAAACTGGCGGATCATGATAAACAGCAAGCAACTGCAACCTTCTTCCGCAGCGGACCTGTCCATAACCCTGCTGGTAACATTCACGCCTATGCAGATAACACACACACACACACACTCGAATTTTTCACGTTGGTAAAGGCTGAAGTCTCATTTGACTGGAACATGACACGTGAGAAATATTCACAGAAGCAAAGTGGAGGTTTGTAAAGGCTTGTCTAGCGTGGGTATTATCGAATGACTTGGTCAGGTGTGAGAGTTTATGTCTTGCACGGGTACCTTTGTTTTATTGAATAAAGGAAGTGCAAACTAACAAAAACCCGCACCTCCAACTCAAACTCCCCACCCTTTCATCGCGTACATGCACCTTGGATTCGGGGGCCTTCGTGGCCTAGCCTAATCGTGCTAGTATTGTACAATTATCCATGCAGGAGTTTCTCACCCATGCGGTTGCAGTGAGTTGAAGTCCAGCCCTTACTGGCTTCCAATCCGATCGGTTGCCACAATAATGTGCGCGCAGTAGTTTTTAGAGAACAATTTTTAATATAAAAAGTACTTGTTCCTTTATTTTTCTTCACACCTGTCAGTATTATTTCACCTGTAACGTCTGTCAGTTTTCTGAAACGATGAAAGTGGAAAGAGCCGATTGGTAACTTCCTCTGGTTCCAGAAACATAAAAATGATGTCAAAATCAGATGAAAGAGCGTCAAAACTTAATATTTCTATATATTGTCTTAAAACATAAACATAAAACATGAAAATGACATAAATTTGAGATGAAAGAGTGAGAAAAGTTATTTGTAAATATGATCTTCAATATTTTTTCGATTTTTCTTTAATGAGAAAAAGACACTTGAAAATAATTTTTGTATGGTGGGTATTGGAGCCACCTTTTGGTATTCATAGTCTTTGTGTAATATTGTTATAAATGAGGATGTAACACATGTTTAATAAATCTTTTTGCACTAGAATTTATCCTTTTTAGCTAATAAATGTGTTCAACATGGATTTGGATCATATTTATACTTTAATATGTTCATAAATATTATCATAATTCAGGTTCAAATTTACATTCAAATAAATTTATTAGACATGTACCACATCCTTACATAGAACATTACTATGCAACAATGATAAATACCAAAAGTTGGTCACAAATACCCACCAAACAAATATATTCTTGAATACCCCTTTCTCCTGAAAAAAAAATCGGAAAAAATATTAAAGACCATATTTGGAAATAAGTTTTGATGCTCTTTCATCTGATTTTGGTATAATTTTTATGTTTTCTTCACCTTTAAGAAGGTTTTGCTGGACGTATTTTCTGACGTAGTTGGTAACTTGTCAACTTTTAATCTGGAATTCATACGAAGGCATGAGGTACACCATGTTAGAGACACCGGAAACATTATGTCGGATCACATACACCCATGGGCGCGCATGTGGTTAACGGGCAAAGCAGGGAAATAACTCTCGCTTGATTGATTTAAATTGATAATATGCGGTGATTTCGACTTTTCTGAATGCGTGCGACTTCACCCACTTTAGACTGCGACATATCGCTTTTCCACCATTACAACAATAAAAACGTTTCTTTTATAAAGTTTATGTGAAATACTCTATGGATGCATGTATTCATTTGGTTTAGTGTTGACTTCTCTTTTAAATCCCAGTTTGTCATGCGGAATCGTCGAATTCTAGAAGTGGAACGAAATTTAGGACATCTGTTTCCACAAGTCGCGTGTAGACGAATGCAAAATACAGAAAGAGTATTATATTTTATACCCTCTTGTTTTCTTGTGAGGTAATAGTAACAGACGGTTATTGAAGAAATTCCATGGCTCTTGCACTTCTTTCTTTAGTTGACGGTTGGACACCTTCGTATGTACGCTGGGGATGTTGGATTGGACGTCGGTATAATGCAGGCCTGCGATTCACCCCTGACATCAGGCCTAATGAAATGTACATGTATATTCTATACATATAGTCATATGTGTGAGTGTGTGAGACATGAAGCAGGTCAATTACAGGTGACTAGTAAATTAACATATATCTATGCTGATCTACATGTTTTGTAAGTATAATACTGAGTAAAATGCCAGGTGTTAGATCTATATAACCTATAGATATATATACAGGTATAGGCCTACGCGGTTGGGTTAGGTTTTCTTTAATGATGTCTATTGTAGGCACGTACGAACGAAATTCAGTCATTCATTATATGGCACATTTTAATACATTACTTAGTTTGCACAAGTCCATATGATGTCTTGAATATACATTGCGGACATTTGTGTGTGTATGCTGATCGATATGCATGCTTCAAAGGGCAAGGTAGAACTCCAGTGTGCTGACGTTTTACTACGCCATATTAACTTTATGCATGTATAGAAATTAACATCATGTCATGCCACAATTTATATTTATACCTTTCAGTGAAGGTGTGTGGATGTCAACTATCTCTATGTGATCAGCAAAGGCTCAGCTGTAAATTTCTTCGCCATATTACTGCAAACTTTGATCACGTTCGTGACCATTCAAAAGTCCCACCAAAGATGCGGTGGTCATACGCCTGCTATGGAAAGGCGAATTCTTTCGCCCAGATGAACTGCCCTTGGGGTACTCGGGTGTCTTTACGAAAAATTGCCTTCGGTTCCAAAGCGGACCCCAGCTGCCCTTTAGAGACAGACTTCTTCACCCCACTGGGTTGCTGTATCCCGGAGTGTGGGGACTGTTTGGTGGAGGACACGGGATTCCACAAACACATCTTGCAGCAGTCCGCCTGCGAAGGGAAGACGGGATGTTCCGTGAGAGCCCAGAGATCGTCCACTGCCGGGTGTGGCCCTAAACCGTTCACTAATTACATGGTGGTCATGTACGAGTGTGTCCCAGGTATATACTGTCATATATTTTTAGGATAATTGTGTAATTTTCACTTCACTAAAAGTAGGATTTGAATGCTGAAAATGAGATATTGCAGATGTTTAATATCTCCTTATCTTTTAATATAAGATATTAAATGTTATAGTTATTAAAGCAGATCAGCAGAAAGAATGAACTCTTTACAAAGTCCTTTGGTTCACTCAGTTTTAAACTGGGATATCACAATGTAGGCCTACCTTACATGTACCAAGGCAGCCATGTCGGTTTATGCGTGGAGGAAACATATCTGTCCGTGGCCAAGCTCCGCCCTTCGCCATGTTGCCTTTACCTTACAAATTCGCTGTAGATCCGTAGCCAAGTACCACCCCTCGCCATGTTGCCCTTACCTCACAAACTCGCTGTCTGCTCGTGGCCAAGCACCACCCTTCGCCTTGTTGCCCTTACCTTACAAACTCGCTGTCTGTCACTGTATCGCCCTTCGACATGTTGCCCTTACCTTACAAACCCTCTGTCGTGAAGCTGGATTTTATTCAAAGCGCCGGATAGTTCTGTGCGATCTGCGGTATAATACATCCCAGATTTTTTCAGTGGTTTTCTTTTCAACTACGTATACGTCCAATGCTTTGTTTTCCTTCATTCTGTTGTAAACATATGAAAAAACCCTTACACCGTATATACACACGCATATTTACATTACGTGGGATCACTTCAACGTCAACTCACATTAATAACATAGCTCGTCTTTAAGCAGCATAGAAGAAATACATGGCATGTGCATGTATAAAATAAACTAAAACGACTTTTCCAGTACACATATTTAAGTGCATGATTAAACCTACAAAAATGTCTGTCGTTAACTCCGTTACTTGAGGGCTGGCAGATTGCATTTCCGTTGATCAAACGAATTAATCCGTCCCTGATTGCGGACTAATTCCTTACTAGGTATAAGGCATCTGACAGATGATTTTTAGAGGAAACTCTGAAAATATCTCGTTTTGAATTGTTATTATATTGAGTAGTCCTTCTTAACAAACTTAGGCTTACCGACAGTAAATAGTACAGTTCACTATATACTGACCAACAGCACGCATTTCCTTAGCCTTCATGAATATTTAATTACAGTGACTGGTTATACTATATGTGCAAATCAACACCATGCAGGCGTTTCATTTGACTGAACACACACCTGCTCTTATATTTATATCTCTTCGCATATTTAAACTACATATTAGTCTATTCATCTTAAAATACGTAAGTCCATGCTTGTCACTTTTAGGTAATTATATAAATAGTGGGATGAAAAAAATCATTGTAATATAAACAAATAAGCAATATGTATACAGTATAAGAAACATCTTACCAGGACTGTCGTCACAATATGTCCAAGGCATTCTTGAGAATGACAGCGGTACATGTACGTACATGAAAACAGGGGCCATTACCTACTCCCGTAGGTACTGTCCTACAAACTATACAAGTTTTTATTGAAGTCACTTCCGTAACCGTTCTAGATATTGAACTGAAGTAGTCTAATATCATCGTTCATTAAATCAACGTTTGTAGTTGTTTGTCTCTTAGGCAAGAGTCGCATTCATTTTTCACATGTCACACAGGCTTACGTGTGTGTCTTTTAACATTTACCTTGCGAGAGACTAGATTCTAGTACATTTCTTTTACCACCTATATTGCGAAACACTACGTACCAGTGCATTTCTTTTAACATCTGTTTTCTGCCGTGAAGTTCAGATTCATTTCATTTAACACTATGTTTTGAATGCATGCAACGTTTCACTTGTGAAATGGCGAACAAAGGGGAAAACAATACATTTGAAAAATATTTTACAGGTTTTATCAGCGAAGCAAACGTTTTGTCCATAAAGTTTTCCACGAGATTAAAAGTCTGACTCTTCAACCAACCAATTAATCCTTCAAGAATTCAGAAAGTCCACACAAACCCTTTTTTGACTGATCAATTTTCCTCCACAGGTTCGGACATCCTCGCCGAGCATATCCAGCTGTACAGCCCGTCTGTCAAGGAGGAGCTGTGTGCCTCTCTCCGTTGGCGTCAGTCGCAGCAGTTGCCCGGTGGGAGTAACGTCACAAGTTCAGCCGCAGCTCCTAGTACAACCACCCAACCGATTGCAGTCAACGTTTCCACGACTCCCACGGCACTGCCGGATGTGGCAAAAGAGGGTAATTGCTAGCTAATTAAAGAACTAAGGAAAAAAATCTATTACTATATTTTTCTTTCAATGTGTAACGTAATTCATTTATGTAATTATTTTATTGGATGTTTATCTCAGATTACACATTATGTTACGTGAACCAGGGTTATCACGAGGATATCGTTATAAATTTTGATTGATTGGATTTTATGTGTTTGATTAGGTTTTGACCAGGATTTAACGTCACTATCAACATTTTTTTCCGACTAGAGGCTCTTGGAACACTGTTCAGGAGGCGGTTATAATCCTGTCTGGGTGTTTCCATAAAAAGGCACATAAGCTAGCTGGTTGCCTAGAATGATTAGCTATTCTGACGCTGACGAAGCTGCGTCATGCTCAATTTAGAATACTTCACTATCCGGATATACATTTATTTATTCAACTGATTACAGCTTTATAAGTTGTACTCAGTAAAGTTGAATTGACACGACGGCGGCCAGCGTTAGGCCTCTTGTTGTAGGACACCGGAGAGAACATGGGAAAACTCCTCGACAGGTTGCTGACAGACCCGCTCACGTACGACTGGAGACAGACACTTGATTACTGATAACTGCAGTTATTTGTTTCGCGAGAATTGACAATAGCATCTACAGACAATTTGTTTCACAGGCACTTTTTGAAAGAAGTTAATGTCAGAAGTAATCACCAGGGGCCGTTTTGCATAAATGGGTGTAACTTATGTCATACGTAAATGTCTTGCAACACATACATGTAGAGATATGTCCACATGGTAGTTACGTGTGACGAAACGTTACACCCTCTCAGTGAAACTTTCCATAAAGACTACTGGACGGAAATCCAGTGGAGGCGATCTAGGAAAACAGTAACGTGGTTAATTCTGCGATGAAATGGCTTACCGTAAGAAAATAAAATGGCGCGATTTGAAGAGGAGACTATCATATGTAGAACGTGTTCTTTTCAGGAGCAATAATCGGAGCTCTGGTAGGCGGCGCCACTTTGTTGATAGCAGTCGTCTTGTTCATTGTTATCTGCTGCTGTTTAAGGTAGGTGTCAGTGAGTTCAGGTCGTGGATTCACATTTATCATATAGCTAGCGATAAGGTAATATTCCAGTACCCGGTTATTGGTTATGGGATTTCTCCCTTCATTAAAGGAAAAGGTAAAAATGAACTGATGGTGAGTGAAAAGACCATTAAAAACTCTTTCTGAAAATACCTTCACTGAATATTTTAGATTTTTTTTCACCAAAATAAACGCAGCCAAATATATTGATAGTATGATGGGTTTTATGGACCATATTGATGTTGTGGCTCACCAGTGACGTCACACAACTTTGTGTGCACTTTTATGTTCAGCTCTGAAAATTGTTCTTGTAAAGAGTACCCCAATAATGTTTGCTTTCGTATGGAAACGCGGATATGACATTAAACTTCTGCTTTAAGGCAATAGAAAAATCGGCGTGACGTCACTGGTGAACCTCAACATCCGTATGGCTCATAATACCCATCGTACAATCAAAGCATTTGATTGCATTTATTTTGGTGAAGAAAATCTAAAAAATTCAGGAAAGTTATTTTCAGATTCAGTTTTTAATGGCCTTTTCACTCGTCCTAAGTAATGTTTGCATATGTTGTACTGATAAAAAAAACTCATTTCGAGTGATTCTTTTGTAATAAATGCCATACGGTAACATTAGTGCCATGCTGTTGTGTTCGCAACCGGAGTAACGTGGCTGTACTCATTGTATCTTGTTACAATGTTATCTTGTAATAACATAGTGAAAATGATATAATATGTTGTTACGGTACTCAAAATTATATTCATTGTTATACATTTTACACTGGCCAAATGTGACTATTTTTGGAAAGTATATCGGTTTTAACATAAGCCTACAACTAAATTAGGCCTACTGTCGACTCCCCCATAATGTTTCACTGATTTTGGACCTCATGCAGTCAGACGGCAACAAAAGGCCCTGCACAAACTATGCATGGTCAGTGTAATCCCACCAAGGTGCACGACGAGGGTGCTTTTGTTTCAGTAATGCTAAGGGTAGAGAAGCAGACGGCATTGTCGTGGTATTTGTATCAAAATATAATGCAGTTTGTACATGAGGCACTCTCATTTAATACTGTGCCTTACTGTGAATGAAACTGGTGCTTAGTTCGAACACAATACATCAAATATGTTGCTGTCAGTCATTGGACCGCATGTATTATATTGTTCTGGTCGTCGCAGATGAAAGATGATTTGACGCATTAAGCCAGCTGAGACCCATGTACGATTATGCTAATTCAGCCTTCCGCCCTTCAATTGTACCAAAATGGAATCGAAGGCTCCCTGGGCCAACCATCCATTATACACAAGCTTGACACCTCTCCAGGCTAGTGTTATGTTGGGGGATCTTTCTATCGACCTGTCATCTGCTAAATCATCCAAAAAGGTGGAAAATCTACTGACCAGCCCACGAATGAATCGTTTGATGCATCAATCGGTCAGTTTATACATCCATAAGTCTACCTATGAAGCAAGTAATCAATTATCTAACCAGTACATGGACTGATTAATAACTGATTTTACGTAAATTGCCGAAAAGTAACACACACGCATATGGTTTTGAATTGTGCAAAAGTGGGTATTTAATTTAATACACTGTCATTTTGAGCAAATTTCCACGATGTGAAAGTCAGTAATTATAAAATAAGCAGCGAAATCTCTTTCAGTTTTGACACCAGTTCACAAGTTGGCATTTACTGTGGGTATTTGTGACATCTGGTGTCACCAACATCTTCTC
Source organism: Acanthopleura granulata (assembly GCA_016165875.1). Classification (NCBI taxonomy): domain Eukaryota; kingdom Metazoa; phylum Mollusca; class Polyplacophora; order Chitonida; family Chitonidae; genus Acanthopleura; species Acanthopleura granulata. The sequence goes on along the minus strand of JABBOT010000023.1, from coordinate 1,417,944 downwards.
ACTACGAGTTTCTCATTTTTGGTAGGCTATGTGTAAAAATATAATGATATAATAATGTTACAGATGGCGGCCGGAAGAAGACGAAGACGTAGAAAACAAAAGCAATCTCAGTTTTATAGACCCACTTACCCTACAACCGTCTTATCACGCTTTTGGATCGGTGGACGGATCGAGTATAGCCGAACAAGTCCAGGCTGACAACCTGTCCATGTGGTCAGCTTCTACTGACCAGTACTCCTCCGTCAAGATAACCAGCCCTGAGGACACTTCAGTCAGTTGCCAAGGCCGGTGGTACGAAAACCAGATTGCAACTGCGAACGGCTTCGCACCTAGTAAGCCTGTTCCATTCCCAAGGACGACTAGAGCAGACCCTAACACAGGTATAGAGGCCAAAAGGCGACCCCAGTCTGGTAGAGGCAGCCGGAAGCATTGGAACATAGGTATCGTCGCACGCAAAGAACGTGGTGTAAGAAATTCCAAAAATCATTCCTCGAAGTCAGCAGACAGAACGGATCACAATTCAGCGGCTAGTTGTAAAAGACCTGCCAAAGACAACTATTACAAAGGCAAAGCTATGGCGTTAAAGGAATTGACTGTATCTCATTTTCAGGGTCAGGTGACTTCTGATTCCCCTCCAGGGGTGGGACCGATGTCCGGAAATCGGGGGTTGTCTTCCTGGTGGCTGCTGAACGCCATGAGGTCGGGGTCAGAACCCATTACGAGGTTTCAGTACCGAACAGAGACTGGTCAACACTTTGGTCGTATGGGCAACAGGCGTCAGGTGTGATTCTGCGCTGTATGATCATGAAAAGGGAATCATAAGTCCATACGGCAAATTTAGACCAACAGCTATCGGTAATCGCTTGATATTTACTGGCGTCGACTGAGGCATTCTCATGCACCGAAGCCGGATATCCGGAAAATTTCTTGTGCAGTGTTTCCTGACACATCTAATTTCAGATTGCCAATTATTTGTTATAACAAGAACCGACGTAACATTTATTACTCTGGTTTTCAGTCTTAAAGTCCACTGGTTAAGATCTTGTTAATGGACGTATTCTGCTGCTCGCTGCCCTCCAACAAAGAACCATTCGATGGAAAACTACACATCCATATGGGCTGTGTGTCAAGTGAAAAATTTCTTAAATAGCTGTCCATCAATTAACTGTTACTTCGAGGCAATAATTGGCACTTCCTTGGAACTATTGCTGACAGCTAATGTCATAACGGCTTTTTAGATTGACTGCGCGAGAGAAACCCTTGACGAAAGGATAGAAACGCTGTGTGCAATAGAGGACATTTAAATTTGTAATCAGACCGTCAAAACTTTAAATTATGTCATTTATTATATGTAAAATACGTTTTACAAAAAAAGCCAAATTGTCTTTATTTTGTTAGACCCGCATTGATTGTGTTCACTTTAATGCCCATATGTATGCATCAGATATTTTTGGAAAGTAACTGAAATAAACAATAACCTATAGTATATAAAATGTCTGCGATGTGTTCATTTTTGCACAAAGGAATGGCCATTTCGACACAAATGCACTCGTCATGGAAATGGTCGATCTCAGCTAGCACTAATATACTTTTCGCACCTGGTGTGGCGTTGTGGTTTTATTTATGTTAACACGATCAACGACATAGCTGTCATTTTTTAACCTCTAATTCATCAGTTAAATTAAACATTCATGTACATGTATTCGGCTGTCAAATTTCAGCATTTGCTTTTTCCGAGATCCTGTAAAAGAATGCAGTGACATCCCTGTAAATATTTATATTTCGCTAGAATTTTTTTGCCGTTATCAAGAAATGTGCGCTTTGAAAACCACGATTTCATGTATTCGCCGAGGAAACCGCCATTCTTCTTTGGGTACCGGACAGTTCTCCTGACTTAAAGCCGCTGGTTGGCCAGCCATACACATTGTGATTATGTTGATAGCTGTATCGCAATACTCAATAATTTTTGGAGGTAGGCGTTATGGGTGGAGAATTCCGGGATAAACCACCTACTTTGAGCAAGTCAATGAAGAACTTTTCTACTTGTGACGTTCAGATATGCACACCATATTTGTGGAAGTAAAGTGATCTTCAACCAACGTTATACTGCGCAGCTGACTCCGTGAAACCATTTATTGTCACCAAAAGCCCCGCTGACAGGGAAGGCAAGGGAATCTGTAGCCCGAATTCCTTACCCAAGACTGGATTTGAACCCGCACCTTGTTTCTCCGAGGGAATGAAAAGCACGTTGCACTCCCTGAGACACTATTAAATGAGATATCTGCTAGTGTATATGAGATGGTGTTAACTGAGGGCGAGAAATGAAGTCTATGACTTTAATCCTCTTGTGTGAAAGTTGTATCCCCAAGTCAGTAGGGAGAGTTGCAGTTCAGTTTCGCGACAAATCTCCCCAATCTCTGCTTGCCACAGGCGTGGGTAGGCTTACTTTTGTTGACAAGGCCGACGCCATGGGGGACATTCGTAACATTCGTCACCAAGCGAACTCGACTGCCTGGAATTCATTTGATTCTGTACAAATAAGGAACACTGAGGTCTTAAGTATCCCATGTATGCGACAGTTCACAACTGTAAAAAACAAACAATCAATAAAAAAAATACTTAAAATAAACGATTATGACATATATACCTTTTCATCCGAACTGATGGCTGTGGAAAGAGCGAAAAATAAACCATCAGTGTGACAGATGAAGGGACAGCGTGCTGGTTATCAGTGAGGTAAACAAGACACAGATAACATCCAGCAACTGTGCTCTCTTACATTTATGCTTCCCAGTTCCTAGTTTCACACGAAAATTGTCACATTAAAGGAAATCACGAGGCAAGCGCAACGCCAACCGATCTGAAAACATGAGAAATTCAAGTTTTTGTATTCAGTAACAATTCCAAATTTACCCTTTTCTCTCTGCCACTTACCTTAAACTTTAGCCAAAAAATAAATAAATGAAAGAGCCGCCAGCTGTAGACAATGTCGGCGGCCATCAAGGTAGACAGCGAAGGTGCAAATGTTAAACTTACAGAGACGAAGTCTACCAAATTTGTTGATGGAGATAGGGTTTTAACTGTTGAGATGGGACCTCTGTAACACGATGGAGAGTGGGCCTACCTGTTAACGGGGATCAGCCTATTTGCTTCCCCATTACGACATTCCGACCTGAACATTGATGACCCTAAAAAATTTTGACGGATTAAACCTTTAAATAAAAACAAATTCAAAAGTACCGTTCGTTCCTGAGACACATTTATTTCAGCACTACTCATTCAAAACGCGACTGCAAACAAAGAGCCAAGATTGATGTGAAATAATAGGATGTGTTTGACACCGGTTTTCATGTTTTTGTCACTTGAAAGCCTGTCTAAGAAAATAAAGTCTCGTTAGACGTTCATAAAACCCAATTATCCAAACAGTACTTAAATTTTAACAGAACAAACATAGCATAGTTGTAAATGAAGGGATTTGGAGGAAAAGACCTGCAATATGTTCCAATGGTCGAACTGGTAAAATGAAGATTTAAGCAGAAAAAATTATCTACAAGGTAGATCTTCTCGGAGATTCGTTCAAAAATATTTGCAATATGTCACAAAAAATTTTAACACGCATACATATGTTTGATATGTTTCATAGCAGTTTGATTGAAAAAAGAAATGCAGTAATGCAGTTATTATCAAAAGACCTCATAGATAATGCACTTCTAAACTGATGTACCAGCGTACATCTGTTAACAAACATAGATGTGGCAGCGTACAGTTGTTATCAAACATAAATATTCTGGAGAGCTCATAGCACTTTCAAGCACAAGAGAAAATAAAACACACGTATCTGACACTAAACTTTACTCCATGTATTTTTAAATGGACAATTACTGAACTGGCGAAGACCCTACATTTAGTTTGAGAACGAAAAAACGATGATGCACAATTTGGGACAGGTATCATTGAATTCTGACGTTGTGTTCAACGTGGAGAGGCACATTTGTAATCGAGTATTAGCAATAGTTCACCAACTGAGTTTTAATTTACCACCGAACACTCTCCGATACGAGATATCCTCTAGTCGACCTCGTACAATAACAGTGGTGATGTATGTGACATTCAAGCTACACTGTGCTTCGCCATGGTTAATAAAATCCAAATGTCAGATACAACTGGTACATTGATTACATTGGAATCGCACTAATTAAATGTGAGCTGCCGGAATCAAGACGGAAGCGATAGGGAGACATAGGGTCTCTCCGCAATCCGACAAGCACAGGAAAGTAATACAGCGGAAACATCAACAAATGGACTAAACTTGACTGCCTGATCCGATGCCTTCAAACGTAGTCGTGGTAAATGGCATCGGTGTAGCACTGAAACGGTTGACTGAGATGAACTCACTGCACGGTAACTACAGGAAAGCTGAGTATAGTAAAACTATGCGCCATTGCAGGAGAGAGACAGAATGTGGGGACTCATAACTGGTCAAGAAAACTTCCTTTTAGAGAAGAAAAGCGTGTAAAGAAGCAAACTAAAAAAGCAAGGAATCTGACGACTCCCGGAAACCAATTGTTTTTGTAAAACATAATTCAGTTCGTGGTCACAACCCCTCGCAGCCTCGTCACCGTGGCTAAACATGGTTTTCGGTTGCGCACGTTACTGACAAGTTTCCAGCAAATCATCCAATGAACAGCCTCGCCTACAGCAAATGTCCGCCATGACGTGAATAGGTGCCAGACCACGTTTCCTGGCATTAGATTTCGATCTTCTGTACGTCTGTACTGCTCTCTTCACGCTATCAGTTGACGATCGTCGATAGTATCCTCCCGATCTCACTTTAAAAACAGAAAAATTAAAAAGTTAGTGGATTCTGAACCTTTAAATGCCTCCTTGGATATATGAACTGTTGTAATCAAAATGCAAACCCAGATAATATTTACAAAACTATAGGCAAAATATACCTCCATTTGTATGGCGAGACCATGTTGGTGGCAACCGAGAAGAGTGATGGAGTACGCTAAAACGGCGCTTCATCAAGTCACTAAAACAATGCCCCATATCAAGTCAACCAGAAATGGATTTGAATTTTCCACCCTGCATCGCTATGGCTGTTTTCTTCAAAGACCATGGTGTGTGACTGTTTACTCTTTGTGTTTTCTATTTATTTACCAAGGGAACATGGATGCAATGTTGTTAGAGTGAGTGGGTGAGTACTTGGGTTTAACGTCGTACTTAACAGTGTTTCAGTCATATGACGACGAAGAGTCCTTCTGGTGTGTACTTACAGTGTGTCTTCTTGTGGCAGGGCGAGTCCATGCCGCCAAAGTGCTGCCGCCACTGTAACATCATACCGAAGACACCAAACATGACACCCCACCCAGTCACATTATACTGACACGGGGCCGACCAGTCCTGTTTCCTTGCTCTAACCTCTGAATGTTGAGCGCCAAGCGAGGCAGCAACAAGTACCATTTTAAAGTTTTTGGTATGACTCGACCCAGAGCGAAAGCCTGGATCTCCTGGCCTCGAGGCGGACGCTGTAACCACTAGAACACCGAGACGGTCCAACGCTGTTAGAGTAGCACCATGTAGTAAGGTACCTTTCCCCTCGCAATGGCGATTTGGGTCCCAAGCTGGAGTGACCATTGTTTATTTATCGATTGGTGTTTTACGCCGAATATTTTCACCTATTATAATGGGAGGAAACCGGTCACAGCCCGGGGGAAACCCACCACCATCCGCAGGTTGCTGGTGTGACTATTGCTTTCTTGCGCTATATGAGTACCACGTTACCAGACACCATGAGCAAATCGTCAATGACAATGTACAGGAGTGAACAACATACTACACAGCTTAGACCAGAGCTACTTCAGGCGTAAAACACTGTTAATATGAGAAGAGAAAGTTATATGAAAAGAGAAGTAAACAGTTTCCCCAAGCACTATTCAAAATTAACATTTTATTTGATGCTTGTCAGAAATACGGTGTTTATTTTACTGATATGTTATTATTTGTTGTAATAATTTTTTTCTTCTTTGAAATGGTTTATTTTTAGACCAATCATGTTATCCTGATTTTGAATCTGCAGGGCAACAGCTTAGTGGGCTGTTTCCTGTTTTGGATACGCGGGCCGGATATCCCCAAAACAATAGAAGTTTGCGGCAGACAGGTGGTCAGCAACTCATATTAAGTCTGCCCTTGCCGCATTGAACTGCTTGCAATTTAACCGCGTGTGACTGGCTTGTGAAAAGCATTTGTTTGAGACCATGACCACTTCAACCTATTTTTAGTAGCAAAACGTTTTGATACACGCATAGTTGTAACTGTTATTGTATTTTCCTTTAAAATCTTCCAGAAAGCAAGTAGAGAAACCACTTACAAAATGCTTCTGTTGAATCGACGTTTAATAAGGATCCTCCTCTTTTCGTAACGCCACAAATGGCGATGAGTGCTCTCGGGAGGTGCATTGAACAGTATCGGGACCTGTTGGCGACTGTGCTGGACCACAATACAATGGTCATGACGAGGAGAGAGGCGGTGACACTCGGGGTTTTCATCTGCAGCACGAAGAAAACAGTCACTGTCACATATACGTCTTTTAACACAGAATATGTCGACTTTCATCTGGGGGACAAAGAAAACACAGTCACCCTGATATGTACATCTTGTAACATTGAATATGTCAACTTTCATCTGGAGCACAAAGAAGATACAGTTGCCGTCACATACATTTTACAGTTTTTACCAGAAGCACATGGAAAACACGACCACCATGCTAAGTATCTTATAACATGGAATATGTCGACTGTCATCTGAAGCACAGAGGCAAACAAGTGATTATAACACATCTCATAACAAGGAATAAGATGGGATACCCTCAAATGACATAACATTTCGTTTCTATAAAGCACATTTGCCTAATTCTGAGAATTCTTTAAATGTTAAAAGATTGTTGGAAGATTTGTTTGGAAGGTAGACTTAAAAACCATTCCGGGAAATGTAAAAAAAATCATGTTTTATAACACGAACATGCCTCTAAAAATGCGCTTTTTGGGCAAAATTTTAGGCCGTATACAGTATGTATACTACCCTTTTTCTAACATAATTAACCTGTTAATACATTCTTCTATTCGGAAAAGAGTACTATGGTAATGATTTTTATACGCCTGATGATTACACTTGGAACATTGTTCACAGTGTGAATTGTGGAATTTTTTCCATGCTCTCATGGAATGCATGAGAGCCCCCAGCTGAGTCCCTGAAAGATGGTTCTTCTTAGTACAATCTGTCTCATATCGTTATTATATGAAAGGGTATGAGAGATTAGGGAACGCCTTTACCTGGAAATACATGCAATATCCGCTCTGACTGGTTGACAATAATCCATTTAGCTCACGTTTCTGTGATAATATAAGGCATGTCTTTCGGACTCATTTAGTTTATCTGTCGCGTGAATGGGTATCGGTGTTGAATGCCCATAGGTGAACAATTAGAAAAAATCTGAGAGATTACCGATTACCGTACGTGTGACCATTTGCCAATCATATTTTGACTGTCATATAAGCGAAATATGTTATTTGCACAATGGCTGTCAATAAATAAATACACCAGAACCAAAACTCTAGGATACAAAAAACTTGTTACGTGTCACAGTCCTACTTCCAGTGACAAAAAATTTCGGAAAGGTGGTCATCACTCGTGTATGTCCAGATTATTGCAAAGAACGATTTTGTCGCACAATGAAGTCTAGCCCGTGCACCATAGTCGGGTATAGTCAAGTGACATCCATGATTTAATGACAGGTTTTCATAGCACAGTGGTGAATTTGTAGCCTTCAAGAAAGTGCTTCAAACAACGCCTTTCTCAAAGCTTAATGTAACAAAACTGACGTATTCTTTGAATTGTGTTTATTTAAAGGAAATTAAAAAGTAATGAATGAATACTTTCGACTGAGGGTCTGGCCTTCGAGCAACAATCTCCAATACTTCCTTCACAGCGCACTATACGCAGTCATACTGGCAGAACAGATATCCCCGAAGGGGCCATTAACAGAGAACTGTATAGATCGGCACGCAGGCTGCCTTTAAAACATCGGGGTTTGGTTTGACTCCACGTGTACACACGAGAGTATTCTTTTCTTCCCATGACGTCGTTTCTTCCCACTCAATGGCGAACATCTTAATACGTTACCAACATTGATTAAGAAAACTGGAATCGTATAAATCCCATGCGTACACTGCGATTTAAATCCGGGTTTAAGCCTTCCGCTGCTTTTATGTCCAACTGTTCTACAAAGTCATGAAACACTGTCGTCGCTTCTGAGAAAAAGTGATGGCTACACATTGTTGGAAAGCTGTTTGTCAGGCAAGTGTGTTTTTGGCTTAGAAGTTCATTTAGTCCATGTGATTTGCTTTTGAGCCTTTGTGACCGCAGCAACATATATCCAGTATGACGTCATGCTTGATGTGTTACTGTGTTGGAAATGTTATTACGTTTTTCATGTAGCGTTCAATATTAGCCTAGAGAATTAAGAGTTAATACATGATACAAAGGTGAGTGGAAAATAATATTTAAAATAAGCGACGATAAAGGTAAGGCCTACAGAATTGAGACCTAAGACATTATTAAAAGGTGAGTGAGAAATAATATTTAAAAAGACGCCACAACGAATAAGGAAAAATGCATTGGCTAAGGAAAATTAGGGCTGCTTGTAACGATGTTATGTCCTTGGAGAATGTACTCTCTGTTATGGCATAATTTGTTATTCTTCCAGGCTTTGGAAATGACAGGAACAGTTGTTAACGTAATAATTACAACAGTCAAATGGTTTTAATTTAGGAAACATAAAGTAAACAGTTAGAGGTTTTTTTCCATTGGTAAATAGGTTATTCTCTGTTCAGGTCAAGACCTATCAAGATTCTGCGTGGCGTGCCATGGACATGGATTTTCGTAACTGATATTGAATCAAACAAACAAAATACATGCAAACAGTTTGTTTGTTTAGCTCATGGCGGTTTCGCTCTGTATAACTGTTCCTCCACATCCGTCATTAAATTCCTCCATAAAGTGAAATAAAGTATCTCTGCAAAGGCACTTTGAAGTTGGTGATACAGTTAAACCTGTGTCAGAGGTAGCACTGATTGTGAGAATCAAAGAACTTCGCAATAATAAAACCGTAATAATAACAAGAATAGAAAATAGATCTACAAAATAAATTTAAGACAGAACAACACGTCTACATGGTAAACGTCCGTACTTCATTAGTCACGCGTGGATTCACGTGTGTCTCCACTACTCAGCCGTTTGTATGTATGATTGGTTTTGCATGTTTTGTGTGTTATCGCCAATGTGCACCTACAGTGCACCTGCGTAAGGGCTGCCCCTCCCCCCCCCCCAAAAAAAGCACGTGTTGTTTATATGAAGTGCATGTGCCAATATAACCATTTTGTTTAAATGCCTGGAACATGCAATGTCACAGTTTGGATTCGATTATTGACTCAAACCAAATTGCTACATCATGTGCCTAACAAGAGAGAAGTTTTTCGGTACAAATGTACTTATTCTCGCAAACACAATCGTTTTGATTTCAGTTGAGAAGTATCTATGGGACTTTCCGTTTTTGTAATTACAGATCGAAAGTCAACCAGTATGAAACTACACGTAATATTCTATAGAAGGAAACCACTATACTCTTCGAAAGAAGGGTCGTTCGTAAAAAACATTTTACAAAACTAAAATGCAAAAACAATTCAATATACCCTTTAAATTTTTTCTAGACAGATTTACAGTGTCAGAATACAATTCATTACAAATTACTTACAAATCATATAAGTCATATATTTTGTGAGCTGGAAATATGTATAATGTATATAAAGGACTAATTTGGTCCGTTCTGCTACGTGTTAACAGTATGCCACTGGTTTGTTCACTTGGAGACAAGGTGAGACCAGCTGGTATAGATTAATACTGACGTCCTTGAGTGTCGCATTATGTACGTAGACACTGCAACGATATATCATAACAACTCTCATTTACTTTCAGACGCTGAAGGATAGAGCAAAGGTACAGCCGGCATTTGCATGTATATACGCATGGGCTATATACACATGGCCAGATGAATTCAGTCTAACGCTGAAAGTATTTATATTTACTTGACGGTAAAAACCAAAATAACAATTGAAAAATATCACACGCCTGTGTCATAGCCAACGTATATGAAAGATAACATACAAAAGCCTATTCACTTCTACAATTGTTGGTAACTCATTTTGTGCGTAAAACAGGAAAAAAAGTGAAACATGAAGAAAGTGAAAGTCCGAAAGTTGGAATACATCGGTGGGTGGAGTGGAGCGATGAAGAAATTGAGAAGCCTTTTTCCTTTCTCTTATACAGAATATAAAGATTGTTCTTTAGAAGTGTTCACCGGTGTGGTATACCAGAAAAGTCCAACAGGCCAATTTTGGTTTAAATGTCAGATAATTCACAATATATTTAAATATAGAACAAAAAATGAAATACATTTATAAACTATGAAATCTGCGAGTGTGGAGATGGAGAGAGAGAAGGTGTGGCACAGTTATGGGTCCGTGTGATAGAACATTCCATGTCCTTGTCCATGATGGGTGTGGAGTATTTTGCTGAACATTTACTGTCTTGGCTTTTGGGAGCAGCTAAGGTATGTAGGTAACAAACACATGTTTAGAGCAGCAGCTAAGAATGCAAGTGATCTGGAAAAGTTATAATAAATAGATTAGTTAATGGTAAAAGAATAAGGTGATATTTCTTTTTCAGACAGTTTCTAATATCGTTTATAATACCCCGATGACAATAAAAACGTGATGTTCTCGCACGCCCAAGTTAGTCTTCACTGAAAACAACACCTATATACAACAGGGATTTAAATTTCACTCACAAAGGTAAAACCGTGAAGTATTAAATTGGTCAGATTTTTGGGACACACATTTTAATAGTCACGCATGTGTTGAGTTTTGTCTGCATTTCAAGACAAGATAATAGAAAACAGCGCTTCATCACTGATAGCCGTGGCCGTCAATGACTACGTCGTATAGACGTCATTCAGTAAAGTGCATTTTATTCATACTAACTGACGGTTAAGGCGTGAAGGAAAGCGGACATATAACATTACACATTAATATTGACATCTGGGCCTAAATGTGGTTATTGGCACCTATTAAGTCTGAGCATTAAGGATCTCATGTATAAAAATCGGAAAGTGTACTTAGACCCAGAATGAATATTGGCTGCAGGACAACCGAAATGTTACTGGATCTGGATACCTGAATGTCGTGTATTGCCTATGCAGGTCTGTGGCCTGCTTCATCTCTTCCACGATAATAGCCCTAGTAATTGGGGGAATATATTTTAATAATGGATATTTGGGATGAGGAAGTTCGAGAATCACGGATGATTTTTCCCATCATATACAAGTATCTGTTTGCTGCGTCTAACTAATGTTATCCAACGGGCTGGTCGTCTCAGAGGAAAACCATTATCCCCTGGTCCGATTCAATAAAGGGAATTTTAAATGAAGTGAAAGCATTGGTATCTAAATGAAATACAAAGTTTATGACCTGGTGTGTTTCAATTATGAAATACACTTGATAAGTGATCCAAAGTTTAATACGTATGGCCCAAAATTAAGCGTTCTTATCACACTTCAAATTTTGACTTAAATTAATAAAGGCTTTGTGGACTCAGGCCATGCTGCTGACACGTTCGCATCCAGCCCGTGCAGGACGATTTAAACCATTAACCTCTAACAAAGAACTAAGCCCTTTATTTTAACTTCTTACGACATCTGAACAAAGTTTATGTAAAGCTGAAGCGCTCCTGTTGACACGAATATCTGGAGACACCGACTAGTTCTGGTAAAACACGACAGCCATAAGGACAAATCACGAACGTAAACCGGCAAAAAGATGTCGTTGGTGTATGGATTATATAACAAGAAGGGGTTGATATATATGGGCCCTGAGTGTGAACCGATTGTTTGCTATGCCGTGTTTGATTCTATCTAAATGCGGCAATTCCCATCAACTTAACGGTGGCCCGACACGCAATGCTGCTCACAAGCGAGAAATCGAAATGTTGTTGCCGGGTAGATGGGTCATCAAAGCAGGGGAAAGCAGCGCGGTAAAGCATAGTTATCCATCCGAGTTCCAATTGGATTTAAAGCAGAACAGCGTTTTGATTTCGTTCTTCCCGTCCTCATTTTCCTCAAGTCGACGTCACTCGAGGCTTTAGTTCTCCTGAGATTTGAGCCGCTCTGCACCTCACTACCCACTCCTTATTGCCTGGGCATTTCATAAATATTCATGTGGTTCATTTGGTCAAAAACTCCACCGAGTTGCCCTCAAGACGAAACGTCAAGTCAACTTTAGCCACAAGAATAAAAAACGAAAGACGTGTTTGTGGATGCGGAAGTTTTATATATTACCACTTTGGGTCTTTCGCAGAACCATTCACCTTGTATACATAATTAAGGCTTAACGCCACGTTGACAGTATTTCAGCCTTATGGTGGAAAGCATTCCTGTTGTATAAATGATCAGGACTTAAGGCCTCCTTGACAGTATTTCAGCTGTACGATTTCAAGCATTCATGTTGTGTAAATGGTCAGGGCTTAACGCTATTTCAGACACACTGTAGAGATCATTCAAAAGACTGACTTTATACCTTGATATCAAGTCAAAAGATATTCTTGTCAACGCGGATCTTTTTGAATGACAAGGTCTGTACTTGGATGGGTGACACTGAGTGATTAGGGCTATAAAAACACCTGAGAACACCGAGTGTTGTAGATTGCTTAGAGTTTTGAATGCGGGTTGTAGTCTAATAGATAGTGGGGCTTGCCTTGCAATAGTTCGACACACGAGGTGCGGGTTCAAATCCGGCCGTTAGCAGGGTATTTGTAGATTCCTCCGTTCTCAGTGTGAAGCCATGATGCCGATGACACTGATGGTCACTCGGTGTTAACCAGCATGGCGTGCATATCAGAAGACCTACATCATGCGTGGGAAAGTTCGTCCGTAAATTTCCATGGGTCGATGGTTTTCCTCCCCCAACACGGACAGCCGTCGTAGGAGGGATAATTCTTGGGTATAGTTTTTAGTAATAATGAAATAAGTAAATAAATATGTTCTGAAAAATGCTATAACCGACCGTGACAAGATGGCATGTGAATTACCTTATGTAAAAACCGTACACGTATTCCACAACCACTAGCTGAGCATTTGATTTTTATAAAGAATGAGGACGGATTTCCATATGTCTTACAAAATAGTAGGCGTTAGCCACCGATCATAGCTGAGTAAGTATCAGTTGATGATATTTCTTCTTCAGTCAGTGAGGTTATATATTTGATCACTATGTAGTAACAGAAAGCACACAACCGGTAAGCCGATCATAACTGGATAAGCAAGAACTGATGATACTTTTTCCCAGTCAGTGTGGTTATTACTTCATGGTTTTGTTGTAACAGCAAACATGGATAAGAATGGACTATGTACGTCATCTTATATGTTCAGCGTGCTATTCATTAGTTTATGATTTACACCCTTCCCTAGTAAATTTTCTGTCACACGAGGGCACTGTGGAATACTGTTTGACGCTGGATTTTCTCTTTGATTAAATGTACAAGGCGTTTACTCGCTTCTTGAAGGCGGTACAACATTTCCGGGCCGAATCACTGATGGTACTAAATAACATCACTCGTGCAAAACGTAATTTTCTCTTAGAGCGCCGGTATATTCAGCCTTTGTATACCAGTTAATATGTCTAACCAAAGAAATACATGCCTTACTCTTTGGACAAGATTTTGGTTTTCATTACGAACAGATATAGTGATTTACAATACTTAAATGGCACTTTTCAAAATAAGACTTTTCCTATTGAATAGTTGTTGGCTACTCAACGAAACGACCGATTGATAAGCACTAAACGTTAGTCTGAACTGTACCTGGAGGTTTTACCAATATAACATAAATACATGAACTAACATACATTACCGATTTTCCAGTTAAACACAGCTACACCGAAAACAAAATATACGCCGATCATTTAACATCTAAAAGTTTGCTGGCGTTAAATCATTTATTTTAAAAGAGTGCCTGATAATTAATCACTTAATCAGTCTTAGGGCGAACTTATCAGGTGGTTTCATTTTTAATTTTCGCTCAAGTCCCCAAATTGTTAGTGATTTACCCGGCATTAAGTCCCTTCAATTCTCGTGAGGTGCAAATGGAAGCTTTTTACGTAGGATTGCCCTGCGTACATTGTCGAGACTAGGTTCCATAAACCTGATATACAAGCATTACCCACATCTGACAATGATGATATTACAAATTCTGATGTAGTAAATTTTACCATTTGCAACGTAGTTCATCTTACAGGCTTCGAGGAATACAAGAAGGTATTGATTTTCTGAATTAACGCTAACAAAAGCATCTTGAAATCAAGCAATACTGCTGATGACGACGATAACCTCCAATAAAGGAACTCAGAACTATTAGTTTAAAGAAAAAGACAAATAAAAGTCAGGTTTTGTTAAAAAAAGTAAATGATTAAAATTGACATAGCTTACCTGAATGAAACGGCAGCTAAATTAAGGGTAAACTGAAGCTTGCCAACCTCTTGTTTGCCCGGTATAACGACAGCACTGTGTGCCGCTTTGGATCGTCAAGCCGCTAACAGTGAACTAAAAACCACACTAACGTAGGCGTTAACACTCCGCCAATGAGTTCATATCCAAAACCAGTAAATCGCTTAAATCAAACTACAAACACTTTCCCATATGCACGTCTCCTCAGCGGTCAGGAATAAAAAGGACAGTAACATAAAACAGCTCGAATTTCTAAGGCACGGGATGCCCGTGGGATGCCGAAGTTTTCGACTGATGACGTCACATCTGATGAAACAGTCGCAAATTGGGCGGACTGGCCAGGCTGTTGGTGTTCGGGACTTTCATACAGAAATTACACACCTTGCAAGGTGTAAGCGGTCCACTGGGAGGAATTGCAGGCAATCATAGCCGCTCGCTATCCAAACAGCTACTTAACATCTCTCTGTACCTGACAGCTTGGATGACCCCCAGTTGTCGTGAAGCTCCCCAGGCTGAGAAGCTTGTGTTGGCAATGCCGTCAGTCATAACGCTAGCTCTCGCGGAGGCTAACTGCTACTTCCCTGCTTCACAAACTCCCCTGGGTCTACACTCGTTGGAATTCGCGTGTAAACAAAAAAACCTACTATTTCGAGCAGAGTTTTCTTTTCTTTTATATACTCTTGTATTTAAAATGGCAGCACATTATTCAGATTGTGTTTTTCGTATCTTTTAAAGGCAATGATTGGAGCTTTATGCTGACAAAACCTACATCAGAGAGCAGACTTTTGATAAACTGGACATAAACGACTTCATCATAGTTCCGCATGCAACAGTTTTGCTTGTGAACCAAATGGAACTTGAGCAAACTTTCTCTTTTAGAGAAAAAAAAAACAAAACAAAAAAAACAAAAAAAAAAAACGAATTCTTTGGGCAAGGATTTTGTACGTTGCATCGTTCTAATTGCTCGTGATGCCTTAGTGGCAGTAAGCGGTCGATGTCGCATTCGTGGCAGTTTGCGCAGTCCGCCGGCTAACTAACTAATTAACTAACTGAATAAATAAAAACGAGTCACTTAATAATACATTACCAAAAATGTAACCGAAATTCATCTCATAATCACCCTTCGTAATAGCTACTAGTTGTTTGATTATTGACTTTTTGACTCAGTGGTACGGTATATGTAATAATAACCATATCGACAGTTGTATGTCGGTCTGTCGGGCTAAACCAGGGTAGTAAATTTTAGAGTAATAATACCTGCTGGTCTTGTGTTGTCAGTGACTACATGTTCCACTATAATTAAGTGCACATGTGTGCTCTGCTTGATAATAATAAGATACATCAGACCTATATGGTTTTGTATTCGCGTTGGAGCTTCATTGAACACTTTGGGTCCAGTTCTTTGTATCCGGAATATGCACGTCTTTTGTAGACTCATAACGACAGGTATAATAGCCAGAGACCCATATGTACTGGAGTATAGTTAGCCACCAGTTTATAAAAAACTGCTGACTACTTCTCCTTGTATGAATCCATCCTAATTTTTTCTTTTTATATTTTATATACTTTCTTAGTTCTTTGGCGGTTTGTGTTATTTGTAGTTTCGGAAACTGATCTTGCTATTATTGACCAGGAACACCCATATTGGTTGACGGCTGGTATGCCAATGTCGGTTTGCACGCCTAGGTTCTAACTTTAGTTTATTTTTCCACTCTAAAACGAAAAAAAAAGGAAAGAAAAAAAATTGACAGACTCGATTTTCCCTAATATCTTGACGGTTTTTCAAGGCACTTTATTCCAAATTCAAAAATGTGTACCCTTGCGCGTGCGCGTGCGCGTGCGCGTGCGCGTGTGTGTATACATACATACATGTTTGATTATATTGATATTTTTTGTGGGCACTTATCACAGGTCGGTTAAAAGTACATTATTCTATGGAATGAAGGGATCATAAACCTAAAAACCACCATCAACATAATCTGTACATGCACCTCGCCTTCACTGGCCATTGGCACAAGTCTTCTGTATACGATACTCATTAGGCTTTAATTATTAGTGTGGGCGTTCTTGCTCGGTTGAGGCATATGTACTCAGTAGGAATGGGATTGTGGGTCTGTGTCATAAGGCCTGTCCATTAGGTGTGTGTAGGACGGATTTAAACACTACTTGTGGACATCAGCTAACTGGCCAGTTATGGTGGCCCCCGTATCACTCTTTCATTCATTGATGGACAATTGGAAACGTAAAAGCCATAAACGAATTATTTATGTTTGTTTTTTTTGATGTCTATAAATATCTCTTGATAAGAGTTTCAGCATGCATTGGAAAGAAATGTCCATCCACATTGATAAAGCTATATGGATACCACTAAAAGGCCAATGACATGATGGCACCAGTTTATGTGCACGACCTATATAGTGTGTGCTTTAAAGTGTGGCACGAATGGACATAGGTTCCGTGTCATGCTGTTGTGTGCGTTGGGGGCGATGATTGCAGATTATGCTGGCAACTTTGGTTTTCAATGATCCTCTTCTGCTTTCATATCCATCCAAAGAAGTTAAATACTTGCCATCTATCACATTTCTTTGATCATCTGCCATTTATGCCATAGACATTAATTGTTTGAATGTGTAACTGAAATATATATGTATAGCTGGAACACAGCATTATCAGGATGTGCGGGGTTACATGAAGAGATACATGGCATGGAGACACCAACCAGTGAAGCTATTCCACAAGGTGCAAACTCTTTTAGTTCATGTACTTCTCATTAGATGCAGGAGGTGTAAGTTTTGGTAATTCAAAATAAACTTTGTATTTCAGATGGTGTTACATTGTACAGCACATTTTGGCGAGTGACTCTTCCTTGTTTTTTGTGCCTTGCTGTTCAGCCGAAGACAAATATTAATAACGGAATTTTGACTAAGGCCTATTATCTCCGGAATTTACGAATGTATAACTTTCGGTATGTGGATATGAACACCAGATGAGATCTGATGTATCAGTGACGCCTGTAGGGACTAACTTGGGGCGCATTAACTAAGACACACGAATCAAATTTAGCCATTCATGCTAATTACGGGTTTTAAGTTTCCATGAAATTGAAATTTTCTCGGCTCGTCCTAATGAACCGAGCCTTCGGACTGTCTGGAGAAATCCTGTCGTTTAAATGACGACTTGTCCCTTGGGGCCATGTCGAGGATAGACAGAAGTACTCATTCTCCACCTCCATCTGTGGTGCCACGTGTCTCAGACGCTATAAGCCTCTTCGTACAACACATGAATAGCCAATTATGTTTCTTGTGGTTTCTGTTTGCCGGCACAAATAAATAAATAAATAAAATAATTAATTAATTAATAAAACAGAAAAGTTCTTCATAAAGGTTCTACTTTTCATTTTAATTTTAAGGAATTTGTTTGAATGATATTTCTCTACATTTCTTTAAGCAATATCTGGCCAGTGCGAAGGCGAATCATGTGCATGTACTGCCATTGGCGTACACAAAACCCTGAAGGTTCATTCTTGTACAGTGATTACCCGATAGACCTATCCCAGTTCCCTCGGAAATCTCACAAAGAGCCACGGAATTATGCGAGTTCGAGCAACGGATTCGCTGCTTGCATGGGAAAACAAACAAAACGGCGCGTGAATATGTTCCACACTTCAGGGCAAAGTTATCCACGTAGGAGTTACAGTATATCAGCTCTCTTTGTTTTCACGACGTGTGTGCAAGAAACAATTTAGAGCTGCTGCACAATCTCAAGATAAAACAATTAGATGTAATCACTTCGTGACAAAAGTTAAGCAACACCTTATTTTCAGTCACAAATGACAAACAACCACCAACTCCACTCCCCCTATCCCCCTTTTCCTTGGGCTGTGTTGTACAAGTTGTTGAAAAATACGCTAACTGTAACTACCATGTCAACATACATGCGGCAGGTAGACTTAACAATTTAGTCTCCGACAGTTTATAACATCCCCATCAGCAAGACTCTAAGTGACCCAACATCTTCAAAATTCAGCGCATGTAAAACACTTGAAGAAAACTAACCAGTTAGATCGGCAATGGATACTTAAAATTTCTACACACAAACACGCATACACCCACACACAAGAACCAAAACAACATATAGGGAACATGAAAGTAGAGACGTAGAAACCTTTAATGTTATTCTCACGTGGCTACACAAATGTTTTTCAAAAATTCGCATTCACGAGTTTTGTGCACGTGCGTCAGTAACTTAATAAATCGTGTCTTTTAAACAATTAATTGACAGATTCGACTAATTCGACAGAGAGTCCACTATGCATTGTGTTCTATATTATAATCCTTAACTTTATTGTTCTCGCTTATGGGTAATTCAATACTTACTACTCACATTATACGTGTCCTTTAAGGCCTGCCTGATGCATTTATATACATAATCACGTGTGAACGTATTGGTCTCACGTCTATAGGGTAATAGTATGTATTACGAAAAATCATTTGTTTTGTGAAGTTAGTATTACACCATTTTGATGATACACATATATATGGTGAAAGCATAATACGTTATCACTGTCTCTTATTTCTGGTGCCCACACGAGTCACTTTGATGGCCAAGGGACTAAAATCCGTGGGGTAATATTGAACTAGCGCTGCAAACAATCGACTGTGCACACATTTTCATGTCACTGAATCGTGTCTTGGCATTTATCGTGTGACAGTGGAAAACAGTGTGCCTTTGAAACTTCCAGTTTTCCTGTTTCGCTGGTTATCACTGGTGTCCTCCATATGGGTGTGAAGGGGGGTGAGGGGTAAGGTAGGGAAGACCTACCATCTTGTCAGTTGATAGCCCTCCCAAACAGACGATAATCACGAATCACTGTTTACCATATCAGGTCTTATCTAATCGCTATTCATCATCTTGTTAGAATTTCCCTGTTACTATTTCGGTTGAGGTTGAGAGTGAGGGGCCGGCTTTTACAAACTAGGAGCAAGTTATGACGAAACCTTACACCATGCGTGTACGGGTACCACTATGGAAAAGTGATAAACATGAGGTTTGCATACCGGACTCCTGACGAGGTGCGGCGGGTTCGCCCAGTCTCCTACACGGGGATCTCCCTCCCACAGGCCTTGCTGGCGTCAAGTAAATGGCATACGTAGTAAAGAACCACAAGCAATTATATAATATAGCGAATAATTACATATATACACAGTAAATAAGTGAGTCATTTGAAAAGTCGACTGTACATAGATTGTAGGATGCTCATAACTGGTAGTTTTGAAGAAAAAAAGTTTTAAAATAACTAAAAGACTAATTAAAGAAAAAAAAACACTGTAGGCCTACAGATGTGGTCATGAACTCTGGTTCATCTCTCTGTCACTTTCTTTTTATATTCTTTTTACATTGTTATGTTCAAAGCACTGTGTTGGAGTGGAACACATAGTTGCTTTTGTCACTGATATACACGCGGTCATGTCATAAACAATTGAATTTTGCAGTTTTCCTTTAGTTCTGTGTTGGAAGGTTATGTTGTTCCTGAAAGTCCTTTAGGTTACACGAGCGCATTGAGTTTCCTTCCTATTTATGTAGTAAATTTGTCAACTTTAACTCCCAAAATATATATCCCGAAACGTTTGGGTGGTGATATTTCATACCACCACACACAGACTTTTTTCTACATCATGTCAAAAAATCAACATAGCATGACCACCATTTTTTTGGGAGCTGTTGTTCCTGGAAGTGACGGAATAGCATTTTGTCATCTTGATAACCTCCAGGGAGGGGGCATGGGTGGATGGTCCCCCTGGCAAAAAGTTTTCAGTTGTATCCACAGCAGATAGTTATGATATATTTTAACTGGGTGGAAAATGACAGTATATAAATTTATAGTGTATCAACAACCCAGACTGTCTGTGTGGCATTATTATCCAATCGGTACCCCAGCACTCATCAGTTCGGCACCAAATCTTCAACCCAACTGGTCGAATTGCCCATGTGTAACTTTTAGTACTGCCGTATGTGGTCATCACAACGGTCTCTTCATGACTCAACGACTGACCGTTATTGACTGTGTAGTACGTACTTTCTGGCTATTTCCTTAAATATTTATTCAGCCGTGTTGTCGAAGTACGACCGTCTTAGGAAAATTCTGCCAGTTATCGTGATGTCAATGTGTGCTGAGGAAACCATAGAGAATGATTCAGACCTGTGGGCAAAAAGAAAATAAAGTCATAGAACTTTACCGCTGTGTAACTCCTTGCGATATCAGTGAGATAGATACAGGCCCTATTTGTCACAAAAGACAAGGAGAGTAGCCGTGATAATACACTACGGACCACGTCTGTGAACATAATGACACCTATTTACTCTGGAGAACCTGTTCCCAGTGCGTGTCAGTTTTCAGCGGCCAATGTATTCTACGACTGGACAAGGTGTTGGCTAGGGCTACCTTGGATACTGTGAGGGTCTACAGGAGGCTTACAGGTAACTTATTGCGGTAGAAATCCGCGCTAACACGAGACTGTCCCCCTGAGAGGGGACACTGTCAGGATCAAAGGCGCACTTAGTCGCCATCAAGAGTTTAGCAACATCCAAAGTGAAAACCGCTCTCGACAATGGCCAGTGGCTCATTTAGAGGTGTACGACAGGAGAATCTTATACCAACATACCAGCTTAGTAGCGACCTGACACAAAGATGCCGAGTCCCTCACAAGGACTCACAGGACGTCGCCGTGGGAGTTGTCCGCTGACTTACTGTGTTTCCATGCGATGTGTCTGTGATATATTTAGGAGGATTTGAAGTCTGTTTGAGGAAGTCGATCTGAGAAGACGTCTGAGGAGGTGGACATGAGGAGAATTTTCGGAATGGGTTTGACATACATCGGTATAAAGGTTCCACAAACAAACTGAGCAGAATATCTGGACGTTAAGCGACAAGCTTTTTGGGAACACATTGCACAAATAGATCCAGAGAGTGGGTGAAGATATTTATGGACGTGAATGAGGCGTAAACGTCCAAAATTGGCAAAGATATTTGTAGAAGTGGATTTAACATGAAGGTTCAAAAATGGTATGGTAAAGATGTCGAATGGACACCAATGTCCAGAAGTGGTAAAGATGTTTGTGGAAGTGGATTGAACCCCAAGGTTTAAAATGGAGTGTAAATCACAGCTCGAATTGTTGAGTCATTGTGGAAAAAGTTTTCCCAATAATCCGAGAGCGTGTATCAGTAACAGAGTTGCACAGTTTTAGTTTTAAGTCTTTTATCTTCTTTAAAGGCGCATTTTTGTCCCACTTGTGAATGTTAGTTTACCAAGTGTTGTAGATTTACAATGTGTTACAATGTATATGTAGCTTACCATTTGCTAAACAGAAGACTATGCACAAGAACTGATGACTCACAAAAATAGGATTAAACGGCTACAAAAACCAAACAAAAGAAAAACAGTATCAGTGCCACCAGAAATGGTGTCAGAGAACAGACATGTACTTGTATTTAGGGTTTGACACTATGCAGGAACCGAATTCAGTGAACCCAGAAAAATATTTCCAGCTGAATCTTCAAGGAAATTGCAGTACAAACCGATAGACATGCACGCAAATATGAATGTACATGCATTTGTAGATCAGGTCCAGCAAAACCATGCTGTTCCATCCTCTTTAACTATTCTTTGATCTTAAACACTAACGGCAATGCGAACTGTCTCGGCGATATTATGGAGAATGAAACTGCGTCCTTCCACGCCATATCTTGTACAAAATATTTATTTTCCCTAAGGCCGGAAAATAACTTCACTCAACATGAATCTTCACTCTTTAATGTACAGTATGAGTTCAAATCCAGCTCAGGCTGGCTTCCTCTCTGGCCGCAAGTGGGAAGGTCTGCCAGCAACCTGCGGATGGTCGTGGGTTCCCCCGGGCTGAGCTCGGTTTCCCACCATAATTCTGTCCGCCGTCGCATAAGTGAAACATTTTTGAGTATACGGCGTAAAACACCAATCAAATAAATAAACAATGGTCCCTCCCGGCTTGGGCCCCAATCGCCACTGCACGGGAAAATGTACCTTATTCTATTGCGCTACTCTAACAGCGTTGCATCCATGCTCCCTTCGTAAATAAATAGAAAACATTGTTACAACAATTTTTTTATTTACTTGATTGTTTAGGCCGCACTTAAGAATATTTCACTAATACGTTGACGCCCACGATAATAGTGGGAGGAAACCGTGCAGAGTCCAGGTCAAACTCTTGTCCATCCACAGGTTGCTGGCAGGCCTTCCAACGTACGGCTGGAGAGGAAGCCAGCATAAGCTGGACTTGATCTAACAGCCACTGAACTGGAGCGCCTGCATCATTGCACTGCATCAGCGCTAACCACCCAAGTCAGGGAAGCCCCCGCTACAACAAATATTCAGAGTAGCCACACGCACATAAAGGTGACATTGCTTCAAACGAATGAAAAGCATACAATTATTTTCTTATTTATTTGATTGGTGATTTTCGCCGCACTCAAGAATATTTCAGTTATCTTCTTAAAACCGCACATTTAAAGAATGCCAACATAATCGCATCGATTTCCCACCCACCCTGCGGAACGTCATGTATCAGCGAACAGCTCCACAGAATTAGTCTAGGTGTAATGTATATGTGCTCATGAATACGTAACCTCGCATATCTATGACGTGTATTGTGTGAATGTATTTCTTTTGTCGAACATTTAAGCAGTACAATACATAGATATTTGTCAGAAAAATACATCACACCCAAAGTTCACCAAAATGTTATTAACTCGTTGGATTTTCAGTTAATTCCTTCCTAAAATAAGCGAAGCTTTCAACAGCAAAAACATACGAATATCCCTACCAGTCAGAAGTGTGGAAGCCATGCAGTGATTCAAATTCAAAAACAGAGGAGGAAAGTTCTCTGCTGATAAGAATGGTTCATTTAAATACCCATGCTATCCTATGCCTTTTACAAGTCTCTTAAAATAAAGTTCAGTTTCGAATATAACAGCCATTTATAGTGAAAATCTCAATCGGTTATCGAAAGCCAAGAACGTTTAAAGAAATAGTTATTAAATCTGAATCAGCCATCGTTATCGCAACGTACGTCAGGCAGCAGGAGATTTAAGGGCTTAAATGAGGTCCATCTTCCATTCATCATACTATCTTGGGATGGAGGAAAGGCGAGTAGTAAACCATAATGTAAAATGGAAACATCGGAATATACAATTGTTAGACTGCACAACTTGGTATTGCTTCAATCGGAAGAAATTGCTGAGGGAATACTATTGCTCGCTTTTATGGAAGACGGATGAGGCCACTCGCGTTTTGAAAAACACGCGGCTCGAGAACTCGAGAATGCGAGATTCGGTTAAACCGTGAGAGAATATCGCATTTTCGCGCGTTCGAGACTCTCGCACTATTGCGCTGCAAAATACCAAGCGACTCGAGAAATTTTCCGCGTTCTGGAGTTCTCGAGCCGCGCGTTTTAAAAACCACACGACAGGAGAACGCGAGAACACGAAATTAGCGCTAATCTCGCGCAGTTTGACAAAATCTTGCAAGATTAATGTTACTCTCGCTCGGTTTTTACTAATCTCGCATTCTCGAGTTCTCGAGCCCCGTGATTTTTAAAAGGTACTGTTCGAGAACGCCAGTGGCCGCACCCGTCTTCCATACTTTTCTGTCTTAATTTGTATCTTGAATTATATTTATTTAGTTTACTTTAGTTTATTTAGTTTTCAAGAAACGTCCCCAGTCCCATTATTTGTTACACAATAAAATGTGTTCAGTTCAGCTCTACTTCGGAGAACACACATCAAGACACATAAGTTGCATATGATTTTGGTGTACTTCGGAACTAAAATAAACAGTTGAAATAAGCTTCATATCCGTGTCCTAAAAAAAGCTTAAGAATGAATAATAAATATTTATTCTGAATATTCACCGTTAAATTCCTTGAGGCTGGAACCCTGAAATGTATAGCTCTTGAGCAGTTGGGTTCTCTGGTAATAGATGCTGTCAAAATACCATTAACCAGTTGACATCATCCAGAAGTGACTAAAGGCTTAACGTGCTTGTCACCATTGAGTGACAATAAGCAACGCTTTCTGAAAGCCACACTGGGGAATCAGAAACGTAATCATATCTCGGTCAGCCAAAGGATTTTGAGAAGGTTAGTTTAGTCAGTTTACCTTTTTTAAACAGACCTTTATACGTCATTATTTATTGCTACTTCACTGTTAAGAAAGGCACTTTAATTCGTGTACACTATACCTCTATAGTTGAATGTTATACTACATGCTTCTGTTGCTATTATATTAAAAATTATAAACTTTCGCTTGTTATAGATGAACAAGCTTTTTGAAATGAATTTAGAGCAAATATTATACACAGTGTACTTCATAATATGTATAAGTATTTGTACAGACCTATATAAATATATTCCTTTATTTCATTTTTAGAAAGCGCGACTTTTACTAAACATTCTTTCCAAGTTAGGCGGAAATATACACAGAGTTCAAAACGAAGAAAATGAGTAGGCCAAAATAAATACTTTTCTTAGGTGATGCTACCTCTCAAAATAGTTTAATCTCGCCGAGTTAAAGTAGAGGCCAGTGTCTGCTCAGTTGAACGCATCATATAACACCAACTATGCTCTCAAATTCACATGGCACGGACCTGAGCTGCCCGACACACGGTTGGTTTACTACCAATATGTTGGACATTGGAGCACAGTGGTCGGGTGTAGAGTAATTATATTGTCCTACTGAAATAATCGCTGATATCAGATATCTAGAATATAAGAGGCCCCCAGTATGATACCAAATGACGGTACAAAATACATCGGAGAGGGTTGGACAAAACGGTGTTCTCAAATTGTGTGCTGTTGTTCGTTTATGAAGACAATATATTAAATGTATGTCTCTTAATTCTCTTTTTTTATCACTTTACAGAGCTCTCCGCCACCTGTTCTCAGTTATTTATACCTATTCCGCATAGATTATTCCATTCTGTTTCATAGGACATAATCTACGGGTTCTGCCAGCATCTAAAACAACGTTCACCTTTAATTATTTCTCTAATTGTCTCTTGTTGCCGAAGTTTGATCCACCAGCCGGTGCGTTGGTAGCTGGTATACATGGTTTTTAACTATGAAAAGGTACAGGTCAGATTCGAGTTTCTGGTTGTTTCTACCATTTTCGACAACCACAGTCCAGTTTACCGTGCTTTCATTAGTTATTCATGATGGTTCATCGTAAATAATAGACACTTCATTTCTTACACATGTTCATGTTTTATCCATCTTCGTCAAAATTATAACGTACTGATATCCTGATATGCACATAAGTGTGGAAAACAATTTGATCGAACAGTCCGGCAATCGCGACCTCTGCACATGGATGTCTAGATTCTGCCGCTATCATTGTCAACGTGCCAGACACATCTGAATGAATGATTATGGCTTAACGCCACATCGGCAATATCTCAGCCATATCGTGGCGGTAGACACATCTGTTCCACAACCCATCGGTAATAATGATTTGATTCCAAAACAAACGGACGAACGTCAGATTGCGTAATCGGTCACAGGAGTGTCGTTGAACGTTGATAAATTGCCACCAACGCCCTAGGAAGAGCAAGACTTGAAGAATCGTCGTATTCGCTGTTCATCCGAACCTCGAGATTATCCTGGCGATTGAAGGGCGTGTGTCTTAAGCACTCGGCCACTTCCGGCTCACATAAGATACTAATGGTGTAGCTACTAATGAAGAACTCAAACAACTTATAATGGCCAAGTCATTGGTTCGATAAATTTATTCTTTACAAGGCTACAATGCTGAAAACGTAGGCGGAATGTTATCAAGCAGAGAGGTGGATATATAGGTACATGCTATATAATAACTGATTTCAATCACATGGTTCAAAAAGTGTTTACGTTTGTGCGGTGGCTGAATAGTAGAGTGTATAACTGGTTAATATAAGTAAAATATGTGTAGCACATTGCCGAACACGAGCTCCGTTGAAAAATTGTCTGAACGTGGCCTAGGCTAGACGTCCCTCGCTGATCTCCGTGGGATGATCGGGGTGAGGGGAATCCACCCCTACAGTTCAGTTAATGGCCGGCTATTCCCACTGACAGACACAGGGTCAGGAGTGTCCCACCTGACGTAAACTGGGAATCGTGTGATCATTTGCACGAAGAGTGGTTGGATCTAATTGTTGAAAAATCACATTTCCGATGATTGATAGATGTTCTACTGATTTGCAGAGATCATTCGACTAGAAAGTTATTCGGTAGATTCATTCAGTTTTTAGGCCGTCATATGTCTAGTCTTACATTCCTTAATTCAGCAGATAATCGACGTCAAATGACACGACGAAAGGAAAAATATCCACTGCGAAAGTCGAGATCGGAGCAGTAATACTTTGCTTTGACATATACAATTCTCTAAGAGCAGAACGGAGCAAATTGATTACAACTAACGTGGTCATAATATGAGTCAGTTATGACTGACTGAAAGCACGCAAAGACTTGGAAGATAATAGCTTAAGCTTTACCACGACCACCTATATTTCATACTTGGAGTTGTCTGAATTTAGAACAGACTTTTAAATTAGTACGCTGTGCAGTCCTTGTCAGCATGAACACATATATAGCTGTCACGACTGTTTTTGAGATCCTCAGAGACAGGCTAGGCCGACCAGGATGTAATATTGACGAATGGAATTTGCCCAATATTTTGGGGATTCAAATGTAGCTGCAAGTTCTAAAGACGGTGAGACTCTAAGCGCCGGTATTAACGGCTCACAGCAGTTCAGGTTATCCCCATAGATGGTAATGAGGTCTTCCGTACCCAAGGGGGTTAGCTCGCCAACTCGGCGTAATGATCCACATACCTCTCACCAATGCAGTCGCTGTGAACTCAAGTCCAGCGCGTGTTTGCTTGCTCTCCGGCCGCACGTGGGAAGGTCTGCCAGCAACCGTGGGCCGTGGGTTTACTCCCACACTAATGCTGGCTGCCGTAGTGTAAGTGAAATATTCTAGAGTGTGGCGAGTAAGTACAACCATGGTGATGTGGTTTATCCCGTGCATGAAGAAGGCTTTGTCAGGCGTGGAAAGAAGAGGACACATTGTTATGTAAAGTCGTGTATAGTATATAGGCATAAAGGTGCAGATATACTATACACACTTGATGTAAATATACTATATATACCCATTCATGTGAATACACACCTTTATGTGGATACACTACTGGTTCACCTCCGTGTGGTTGTACTATATACACACTTTCACGTACATACGCCTATATGTAGATATGCTGTACACACATAACACTATGTGAATATACTATATGCACACCTTTATATGAATGACTATAATACGTACACACACCTTAGTGTGGATATACCACAGATACCTTTATGTGGATATGCTAATTACAACCTTCATTTGGATATACTATACACACCTTCATGCATATATACCGTATACATACCTTTACGTGCGTATATTATAAAGCACTTTATGTGTTCACCTTTCCTAGTAAAGTATTTGATAGAACCTTTCCTTATACGCCATTCGCTGAAATTGTCAGACATACCTATCGTATTGTAGCACGCCAGTGCTTATATTTTGTGTGTTGTTTCCGTCATCCTGAGCCATGATAAGCGGCTTTGCAAGTGTGAAGAACTAAAGCCCCTCGAAACCGGGCAGTACAGTAAAGATAAAAATGTAAAATGCTATGTTTAATAGAGAAGGTTTTCGCCATATTCGTTTTCGGTGTTTGATTTCGGTAATACGCATGGTTAGCGGTTCATAGCATAGCAGATAACAAATAGCAGATAACCTGGTAAGTGGTTACTCTGTAGCGGCTAAAGCTCCTCAGTCTAAGGCATAACCGCTGACCAGGTGTAATCGAGATCGAAGACCTCAAGCTTATAGGTGAATACCTTTGCTTACACATTTGAAGTGACCCATAAATCGGTAATGTGTAATACCCTGTGGTACGGTGGCCCATATACGACATTTTCCATTGTTCTTAGGTTTTGTCACTTTTTCTTCAGTTTCCACCAGGTTGAAAACGGTTTTCATCCGGGTAAAAACTATGGTGGCTGATAGCGTCCATTTATTACCGCCCCTTTCGAGACCCCATCAAGGCAGTGGATTTAAAAAAAACCGTGACCCCCGCAACCCCGGGGACAGCGAGGAAGGCACAGAGGGCGCAGATCCGCGTTGTCTGTGCCTTCCGCGCCCCCCGCGAGGAGGGCGCGATTACAATAAAATCTGCGCTTTCCGCGCCTTCCGTGCCTTCCGCGGGGTCACGAAGGTCACGAAGGGCACAGTTTTAATAAAACCGCTCCTTCCGTGGCCCCGCAAAGGGCGCTTAGTTCGTGAAGGATGCGGATTCTTGCCCTCCGTGCCCTCCATGTGTTCCGTGGTGACGCGGTTTTTTTTTTTTTTTTTTTTTTTTTTTTTTTTTTTTTGTGTGTGTGTGTGTGTGTGAAAAGAGACCTCAGTTGGGTGAATAGGTTATTACCTGAGCGAAAAAAGTCCTCAACGTTTTTCAACCAAGTGTAAATTCAGGTCTCGCTCTCACTTCCGAGGAAATAAATGACAACTAAAGGACGAGTAACTAGAACCAGGATTATAAAGTATACGATGAACTTAAAACGGAAGTTTTGTTTAAAACTCGTTTTCATGTGGTCATGCCTTGGATTCGAATGCTTAAGTTAATTGCACATATGGGAATGTTTAAGCTAACTTCAGCACTGGGTTTTCATAAACTATTGCATCTGGAAACAAGCATTCTATGGAAGCATTAAATTGTGAAAGCAAGACAGGCTTCTTTTAGCTGACAGAGTAGCTGGGTTAAATCTTTACCAGAAGCAAAACGACATATTTTTTTTTCAAAATTCGGCGGAACAGGCCAACACTTGGATTCACCTAGAAAAGTTACTGTGTATTAAGTTTCAATTTAGAGTCTACTAAACATGCATATTCATCAGGAAAGTCAGATAAACTGCCAAAAAGATGGACAACAATGTTGGAAATGGATGAAACAGCTCGAAAGTTTGTGGGTATCAAGTAGGCATCTGACAACTTAAAAGAATTAATAACTTAACTTAAAGAACATAAAGCATTAACAAATTATGTGAATTTATTTTCACAAAACCGCCCCTTGTAATAATAACCCGTTGCAAAAGTGTGTGGCCTAAAGGGGGGAGATTATTGATTGGCAGGTGTCAGAAACATTCAACCTCCTGAGGTGGGTAAGGTTATATGAATAAGGATAATAATGGATGCAGCATTTGTGTCTTTCACGACCCCCCCCCAACAAAAAAAAAAAAATATATATATATATATAATAGACATAGGCAGATAATAGTATGAAATTTCATCGCTTTAATGAACAAATCTTAATTTTATAGTAAGACTTTATCCTGCGTTTGCTTCTAGAAGCATCCAATTTTTAAATCATGATAAATATTGCTCTGAGTTCACATCCAGCTCTGGCCGACGTAAGCCTACTTTCTCTCCAGTCAGAAGCAATCTCCGGATTTCTGTGGGTTTCCTCTGGACTTTGCCGGGTCTCTGTCCACAATTATTTAATGCTGGTCTTCGTCTGCAAGTGAAATGTTCCTGAGTGTGCTGTATAATACCTATAAAATAATAAATATTTTTTAAAGATATTTTCTTATTAAATTGTAATACCTTTAATTTAATCCAACGGTTTTAATTTTAAACA
This sequence comes from Acanthopleura granulata, assembly GCA_016165875.1. Classification (NCBI taxonomy): domain Eukaryota; kingdom Metazoa; phylum Mollusca; class Polyplacophora; order Chitonida; family Chitonidae; genus Acanthopleura; species Acanthopleura granulata. Next base: position 1,387,586 of record JABBOT010000023.1, on the reverse strand, counting down.
TTCATTTTCTACTTCATTTTAGATATGAAAAAACAAAAAACACTTTTTTTTATTCTAACCTCGGTTTTAAATCATCTTTTAGTTCTATTTATATTCATGTTACATTTTAAAACTATCATCAAAATTCTTATGTTCATCAGAAAGAAAAAAAAAACAGCAGTAGATATGTACTTTGCTTTCCTTCAACAAAGAACACTCGAAGATATCCTCTTTATACGTCATTCAAACAGTAATTTCGGACAAATTTCTTGTCTTCCCTTTTCCCAGCCAAATAATCTTTACTTTCAGATTTTCTTCTCATTGAAAATCCTTGCCACTCTGTGCTTTGTCAACCTTATAATACTGTAAATGCTATACTACTGACTTACTGGCAACCTGAGGACTACAAGCATCGCCATCTGTGATGTCACTTCAACATAGCATAACTTTGTTTTAATCATTGCCTTTTTTGAGCTGAGTGATTTTTACACTGCATGCTACGAAGGCAAATGTATAGAGAATAAGACACTTCCCCAATTCGTTGTTAGAGCCAAAGTAACATGTGTATGGGTGGTGCACTTGGGTGATGGAAATTGGGCCATGTATAATGCGACAACGATAAATCGGCGAATAATGTTAATAATTTGTTTTAAAAGATTAGTTATATGAATTGGATTTCTCACGTTTTAATTTTAAAAAATAAGGAAAGAAATGCTTCTCGCAGAATTATAAGTTTCATGGAGTTTCCAGGAGTTTATATTTTTGTCCAACGATGCCCTCAGAGCTCGTGAAAAGAAGAGTTTGAGTGGGACTGAATTTAACGAGTGGGTCGTGTTGCCCGCAACACTCTTTTTAATGCTTGCCTGACCGAATCACTGGAATTTCCGAATGACTGCAAATGAGTGCCTGCAAACAACACACCGTATTTCATGACTTAGTTACGTTGTACTATACAATGGTAATGCTGCAATGGGGCTTACTTACCGAAATAGTAGAAAACCTTTCAGGGATGCTGAAACAGGCCGCCGCAGTACACACTTAAACTGGAACTACTTCGGTAAATCTGTGGCAAATTTTGGCCACCTCTGAAATGCCCTCTTAGGACTCTCTCCGCTTCGCCTCTAGACCCCAGAAAGAATATGTTTGTTATCTGCTGTCTTGATACGTACATGAACATTCTTTTCGCCATCTTTGGACCATAACGAGGTACATGTATCACCTGAGTTTCCACATGGGTGAAAACGTTTCTTCCCAGGTGGGAATTGAATAAAATACTACAAACTGACGAAAAAGGAAAATGTCGTACCTGTACCACTCTACTATGGAAGTCAAGATGGTCCACCGTGTTTTGTACAGCTTAGACCTATGTTGTTCCGCATACATTGAAGAATACACAACGATATTCTCGCGAACCGACATCACAAATTAATTATTTAGATCGCGTGTTCAAACTGGTGGTCAGACCTGGTGTTCAAACTTTTGCTTCCTTGTCCTTTCAAAGGCGTAATCCCTATATGTTTAAGTGAACCAGTGCGATGTATTTAACATAAAGCAACAATAACGGCAAGTTACTTCATCGATTAGCGTATTAACACAGCTACCTCAACAATGTGCATTGTAATTATAGAAGTCCTTTACTATATGTGGATCTAACACATGTGTATCATTGGTGGTTTGTTTATTGTTTTATTTATTTGATTGGTATTTAAAGCCGTACTAAAGAATATTTCATGTATTCGACGGGGTTCAGCGTTATGGTGGGAGGAAACCGAACATAAGCAAGGTGAAACCAACAATCATCCGCAGGTTGCGGGCGGATCTTCCCATGTACGGCCGGAGAGGAAACCAGCATGAGCTGGACTGAAACTCACATTTGTAAGAGGCACGTGGGTCATTACGCCGCGCTGGCGAGCCAACTAACTTGGCCAGGAAGGCCCCAGTTAGTGTTTTAGTTCTGTAAGCAGCAACCCGCGAATGGTCATGGGTTTCCCTCGGGTCTTGCCGGTTTCCTTTCACCGTAATGCTGGCCGCCGTCATGTAAGTGAAATATTTTTGAGTACGGCATTAAACACTAATAAAATGAATAATTAAAAAATTATTGTTTTGTTTTATGCTCCTCTTCCATGATGCTGACCATGTTGACGGATGGAGAAAACCTGGCAGAGCCCGGGGAAAACCAGCGTACAACACTAGACACCTTCTGATGCCTTCTCAGGCAATTGTAAACTTATTGACACCCTATGCATCATTTGTGACAATCACTGTCATTATGATCCTTGCAATTCAATTTAGAATTTAAAAATTCAAACAGAATATTCTGTGTGATATTTACAAATAACAAAATCTAATTAATTATTACGTTGTATGCCCCTTGTGGCATTTTCGTATAAAATATCAGTACTGCGTCTTACGCCGTTATTTATTTTTTATTTTCACAGAAAATTTTAAACAAGGGTAGCAACTGAGAAGAATAGTATTATGACCCTGACAATTTGGATTACCTCCCTTTGTCTGTCTGCGGAAGACAAGAACATGGACGCGTGCAATGCCATTGAGAGTTGAACCCGGCATTAAGTTTAGATAAATTTACAGAATGGGCTGTTTATTGGACAATGGTGAGTACTGGTGTATTTTCAATGAACACCATTTAATGCGCGATTTTCCTGTCGCTAAGAGAACACGTCTGCAGAACTTCTCAATGGTGAGCATTCCTTCCTTTTGCCATAACACCTGTAGTTAAAATATGGCGAACCAAATATTGCATGCAAAGAATAATACACTTATCAGACAGCCTCATGCAATTTATTTATTCTTGGAGTGATGAGAAGAATTTACGTGTATCTTAAGAATGCTGATTCTGATTATTCCTGTATAATATCACAATTATAAAGACTTTTTTTCACCCGCTACAAAATACATATACCTGTAGCTTCAGAGTACTTAGGAATGACCGATTACTTTATCACCGCGCCGATGATCTACAGGACTGTTACTTTATTACTCCCTCTGTGGCCTACAGGACAATTTCTTTATTGCCACGTGCATGGTATAGAGGACTATTGCTTATCACGGCATTCATAGTCTACATGAGTATTACTTTATTACTGCTTGCATGGCCCAAATTACTTTTACTTGATTTCCGCGTGCATGGCCAGCAGGGGTCAGCCTACAACGTCTCCGACACAAAGAGACAAACAAATTGAGTTATTATGTATTAACCAGAAGCCTAAGGAATTGCTATGTTTTTACAGGATGCCCAAATGTACTATTGTGTTATTACTGTATTCCCAAATGTATTATTTTGTTATCACAGTTTCTCCATATAGATTAATATATTGTCACTTCATGCCAGCAAGCTGCGGATGGTCTTGGGTTTTCTCCCACCACGGTGCTGGCCGACGTCGTATAAGAGAAATATTCTTGAGTACAGCGTAAAATACCAATCAAATAAATAAATAATTAAATCGTGCCCATGTGGAGCAATATATTTATAACGGCATGGTCAGTGTTTTCACACCGCATGCTGGTTTGCCCCAAAGTAGTATGGTATTACCTTGATTTGTGACCACATGTAAGATTGACATCATGTAATGGATATAATGGTATTATCATCTGGTGTGTGTGACTCATACCTATTATAACACTGCTTTACTTGCTTTGCTTCACTTTACAGTACATTATTTTACTAGATACGATTTTAAGGGACAGTTGCTAATGTTATGGCTTGCTGCAAATGGCGGTTTGTAGGCGCCTGTATACTCACGTCTAATAAAATCGCATAATGCACGTGTTACCCGTAATGTAACATTGTTACATTATGGCGAGCAAGTGATGTCCACAATATAATCGTTCTACTGCATTCTGTAATCATTGGTAGTGATTACCCATTTTGTTCCCAGTATGTAATAAATATATTTACTTCTTCATGCGTATATTTATGTAACTAGGATTCTGCCTGCAGATAAGTTATCATCACCTGAAGCTCGAACAGGCTGCTACAGAGGGCATGAGATGACATAAGGCTCTCGCTGGCTTAGTGATTTAAGGTGTTGAATTTCCATGTACTTGTAGAGCACAAACATTTGACCAGTGAGGCCTCGTGCCAGAATCCAGCTGCCCCGATTGGGCTACAACTTTACGTCAGTGGGTGTGACAGGTACCCGATGCATTTCACTCGGCTATACGCAGATATTTAAGCCATGAATTGTAGAAGGTATCTTGCAGTAGGTATCTAGGGGCTTTCCCTGATCTGATTATACATACAAGTTCTTGATACTGGGAATTACTCAAGCTTAAACCAACTGGTTAAAATTTGGTAAACGGGGTAACTAAAAATTGTATTTAAATTTTAATTATATGATGAAGTTATGAAATGGGAATAAACCCCTTCGAGCTGACGCGTCGTTGTTGATCGTGGACATTCCATGTGAATACAGCTGTGTTACATTGTGGGAATCTTGAAACAATTCATTCCAAAACAAGCATGGCCTCTGTCTGGTGCCACAACAGTGTGACAGGAGCGTGGGAAGTGAACGACGTTGCAGGTTGCCATTTGAGCAGTCTAACGTTCCTTGAAGACCACTTATTGGTCTTCCACCAAAAAGCCAGTGTATGACATGCGCAAGGGAAAATTCGTCATACCATCATATCTGAATGACGAACATGCCACATAAATTCAGGTTCAACCTGGGCTGAGACACTTCTATTTTTTGCGACGTCATAAAAGAAGGAAATTTACACATCAGCTTAATTGGAATCCGTCCTACCCGACCGATGAGAAAAGGACACCGATGGATAATTAAGGTCAATAGTTATCAAATTTATTTTTAAATTAGATGAAGCAAACCGATTCGTTTGATATTTTGCAGGAAATGGTTAGTTTTGCAAAATGGAAAGTAATATATCAGTTGATTTTAAAATGTTGACAAACGGGTTTGGACATTGCATGGACTTGGAGAACCAGTATATAGACCTGCAAAGGCGGAGACGGCCTTGTGAGTCGTCCACGAGTTTCAGTGAGTATGTTAGCGCACGCTATTGTCTCGTTGGCAGAACTCCAGGCAGGCATTAAGCTTGGAGACGGTCCACCCGGGTCTCTCTGTCTCTCTCTCTCCCAGCACTCTATATAGCTTGCAGAGTTATACCGATTATCAAGCTTCTCTGATGTCAGGGACCATCTCACTTAACTCGGCTATGATATTAATTCTTCATACAGGCAAAATACAGGCGGAGGAATAATGAAGTGATATGGCCTTGCTCTGGAAACGGCAGTAGCCCGCGGCATCCTCGGGAACGGGTCCGCTATCTTCCAATATAATCGTTCCTTAATCCAATACAGCATCGTCGATCTTAACATCCGTATGTTCATTTGGGGATAGACTTTCCGACAGAAGAACGTCTGAGGAAACGGAAACAGCGCTCCAGACGGAAAAAATGTTTGATGGCATACTGTTAATTTAGATTAGCATCGTCCCTGCAATATTTCGTAATGGCGACGCCCAGTTCCGTATCCCCCTATGCATGCACCGAGGAGTTGTCACCATAAGCACTGATCTCTGTGGATGAAAACGTGACAAATGTTACCACGGATAATGGTTCGGGCCCTGACTTAATCTTAACTCCCAGAACCGTCTGCTGTGTAAACTGGAACTGTGACAATTGTTTAGCCCATCAAGATAATGATGACAATTCATATTTAAGTGAAAGCATAAGATTAGGATTAAGATAATTCAAAGCTAAGCCTTCTAGATAAACTCTGAGATGGCGGTGACATTCCCGAGAGATACATCTCTTGAAAATGTAAAATATACTTTAAATAACCCAAAATTTTGCCCCGGAGTGTTCATTTTTCGAGGCAAATATATGTCATAAAATATTACTTTTGATAATGACACTTGCATTTTCCCAGAAGGATATCATTCAACATTACAAACAAACCTCAAAGCACTTTTCTAGCACCACGAGAACTCTCAGAGTCAGAAATAAAAGAGCAACTTTCGTATTGGAAATTTTAGGCCATTTAGGGTATATATATATTGAAATAGGAAAGTTGTTCTTGCTGTTTCACCCTCATGTCTATCACCTGCCTACTCCCTAATAGTATGGCCCAACGATTACATACAACCCAATCCTCGTCTAGCTTGTAGTTTGACGTGTATGTACGGCGCACCGTGCAGGTCAAAACGAATTATGGCAGTAATGACTACATGACGCACCATTGTACTAAGACTGGAACGTCACAGTGTAGCTGCTTCGCACTCTTTGACATCCTCAAAACCGTATGTAAGCTCTCGTCTGTTACAAAGGGAACGTCTTTCCAACCAAAAAAAAAAAAACAAACAAACAAAATAATCAGTATAACGGTTACCATTCCGAAATCAATGAGTCAGTCAAATATTGTACTGAAAAGCTATAATAAATCGCTCACATTCAGCAAAATCGGGAAGGCCACACGGCCATTTTATGTAGTAGGCGATGTGTTCTCTGGTCTGATAACCGCGACTGTTTGTGTCATGTAGCACCGGCTGTATTGTATGTAACCTACCCCCGTGCCAAATGGCTGTAGAATGGGTCAGATTGAGTTTAATGTCAACAATGCACGGAACATTGTACAAGTCATTTGTATTGGTGAGGTCGACTGAGACGTGCATAAAGCCTCACTGTTTGAACGTAAAATGCAGTTATAATGCCGGTATGCATGCATGCAGGGTTATTGTGTATATGTCTCTTAGAGTTGTACAAGTCTTGTTCTGTGTTCCGAGGTTGTACCGTTTCTCGCTGTGTTAAAATATCGTACAGGTTTATGTTTCATTCTGGTCACGGGGAAGACACCAAGTTTGGAGAAAACAGAGCCATCATCATCTGGCCACAGAATATATGGACTCGGAAAAATGTATGTGTAATCAGGATCTGGTCAGTATATACCAATATATGCCAAAATAACCGTGTTGTTTCCTACTTTAGCTGTTTATTATAAACTGCCATAGAGGCTTGCATACAGTGAGATGTCTGTTATGGTTTTCATTGCACCAACGTTGGAGTGCGGCATGCCTCTGATTTGTTCACCTGTAGCAAATAGTTTTACAAGCTGCAGAGTAACGGTTTACGAAAGGTATTTCAGTCACTAGTCGCGGTCATTTACCCCAACACACCCTCCGCAATCTGACAAAGGCTGCATGATCGTCAAGTTGTAAAGTATGTGGATCCTTGTTTAACCATTTGTTAAAACTTCGAAGTTTACAGCCAGCTTGTATTATTATTGCAATATTGGACTAGTACAAGCAGAAAATGAAAATACAAATACTTATAGGCCAAAATACATATCTGATTCTTGTATACATGTGCACATAGGCTCTCTATGGATATATACAGATATATAAATATGTACAGAAAATATTCATGCTCATGATGGTCGGTATTCTCGTCTCCTTGAAGTGAACACTGTATTTACATGCCCATAGATCAAGCAAAGTCACTGTGTTTAAGTGCATACTTTCATGAAACTTTCAAAACACATGTAGGAGTTGTCAGGACAAAAACGCGTTAAGTCTATTAACAGTATAAAATGCTGTATATTTACAAAGAAGACCTGTGATTTGGCGTTATAGCTTATTTAAAACAGAACACGGTGATTTTGTACAAGACCAGGCAGAAATACGACGTGCCAGTATAGCCGTTCAATTAACGAAAAACTCCTTTGTCAGCGCCGTCAAATGATAATGCGTGTACGTGGTAGGCAGCATCGAGAAGATTGAGAAGGTCTACAGATTCAGAAAGAGAAATAAAGTCGATGCGTTTGTAAAATAGCTAGCTGAATCGCTCGGGGATGGCCAGATTGAACGTTCAACGAGGCTGTATCTCCCAAGCACGTCATTAAACATGCATGATTCTTGTATCGGGATTATTTCCCCAGGGCAGCCCTGACATGCGATCACAAACTCCCCAACAGCCCACCACATGTGTAAATAAGGTCCACGCTGTAATGATCGGTTTGCTGGACTTTGGGTACACCCAAAACCATACTATACCTAACACATCTTGGCGTCGATCTGCCGATGAAGTTCAGCCCTGATCTGACATCTAGACAACTCGTCTAGTTGTCCCTCGTGCCTCCCATAGCTTTTGTTCAAATCAGTTGTAGCAGTTATAGCTATACAAAATTTCTAATTCACTCCGGGCCGTAGTTAGAGTTGAGGACGAGTTAGAGTTTTAAAAATAACACATCGCATCACTGCTTGTAGACGTCACTACAACTTATGGGTGTAAATAGAGAGATATTTGACGGAAGATTGGAATAGAATGTTCTGAGGTGCAAACAGCTGTTGGATGCTGTAAAATACCAACCCGCGTCCCTTCCAAACACAAACCTGACATCAGCGGCCTGAAGCAATGAACCCATCCATAGAGGTCGATTTCATATTCAACGTTCGATGTAAAACCATCGCATCACAATGATTTGACTGAAAAAGTTTTCTGAACCTGCATGGACAAAAAGTAATTCTTTGATTGATTGAACTCAAAATTTACCAAAGCTATACTGAGATTGCAATGCGCCAGGAGGCGACACTCAACGCCGAAAAACCCGAACTCTGTGACATTTGATCACAAAATATTTTTTTGGTAGAAATAAAAGAAAAAAAAAATAAAACCACAAAAACAAGAGCAACCAAGCAGTTGGATTTGCCTTAATTCCAGAAAGGATATTTATCAATCGGTTACCTTGGTGATGCAAGTGAAGCACAACGACAGCTCCGCGATGATAAACACTTAAATACCTTGGAATAACGTAAATCCTAATGAGCACAAAGATTTGCAATTTTATTTGTTATGTAATATAACATTATGTAAAATTGCTTTAAATTTCTTTCTTTCGGATGTAGGCCCATACTGCCAGAAAATATGTGCAGGTAAAGTCAAAATATTTATTACATGTTGAAATGTGAAATGGGACTATTTTTCTCTCTCATGAAAGTGCTGTTTCACTAAAAGTGGCTGTATGTTAGTATAATATATACCGCGGGATAAGATGTCTGAAGGTCCCATATACACATGTAACGATAGCAGTTCGTTTTAGAAATTTTTTTCTCCTTTATCCTTATCATAATATACAAATCAATATTATAAAAAATATACAAGCTCTGATTTTTTGGGGAAAAAATCCTATGACATTATTAGCATAAATGTATAGACTTTTTAGCATTGTTGTTTCTTTGTTTTAAACTTATCCTCAACGCTATAAACAATTATGTGTGAAAATATTCGACATGAAGCAAAAGGAAGCATATATAAATTCCTATGCATCTAAATAATATCGTGCAGAATTGTGGCGTGTTCCGGCTAGATGTGTTTACATGTGGTTGCTTTAGACATGCTTGGAGGCCGGCACGCAACAATCAGCCGGGACGGGCAATTGGCCGAGATTAAGTGCAGCAAACACGAATCATTCCTGCACGTTAGAGTTTTAATAAAGATATGAACGGTTTTCTCGGGATGATAAAGAGGTTCTCAAGAAGCAGGTCAAGTCTGTATACGCGACGGCAGGCTCCAGTAAAACATTAAAACGCGAGACGCTACTAGCCGCGCGCTTTTCCCCTCTGGTCACTTACCGTAGTTCATGCGATGCTATATTAATGCTGTCCCGAACACGCAGTTTTATACAACATGAAAATACCTTGTTAGTGACATTCCCACCTGGGCATCGGACTTACACCACCTATATCCTACTCTAATTGTGACCCGACTCTCTGGCCGAATGACACCAACACGACTTACAGTTTATTACATTTTTTCCGCAAGATAATTAGCGAGGAGACAAACCCTCTTCTAGATGAGTGGTACATTTGCATACAGATACTTTGCACGCAATTTACTTGCTTGTTCTAATGTTAATCTGAATGTTTTAACCTACATAAATACATTAATATATAACATTAAGACAAGGAAATTAAAACTAGTAAAATAAATATTTTAAGGAGAGAAATGAAAGAAATATATATATTTTTAGAATAAATTATTTGCTACCAAAGTAAAGAAAGACATCTGCATATGTAGTTATATAAACTACTGTTAAAATGTTCACGCAATATATATATATATATATATATATATATATATATATATATATATATATATATATATATATATATATATCATCTACCTATTTCAAATGTTAGAAGGAATTTTTTTTATTTTTTCAAGATTAGAATTGTGTGTGAACCGATGTATGTAAGAGATCTTGCCATCGGATCAGAGGAATAGTATGCAAATGAATATGTCTATGTATTGTAACATATACATGTCAATATACATGTAATACATGTTCACTTCAGAACGATATTCTTGCAGGCATACACAACTGCTTAAGTCGTCTACCATAACTGAGCAAAATGCAACTTGTAAATTGTTCTTTAACTTTCATGTTTTCGAGGCGAGTCGATAGATGCAGGTGGAATGGAGTACAAAGAAATATCCAGCAATGTTCATTAAGCAGAAGTAACCTAGACATTCGTAAGTGAAGAAGATAGCGAAAGATGTAAATACATGTATATCATTTACATAAAATTTGGCTTGAAAAAAAAAACTTGAAAAGATCAGTGAAATTTTGTGAAATTTTGTACCCGGTTTTATTATGTATACATATATATCGTTATGTAGTGTCTCTGTGTTTGCTTGAATGCTTACAGAGCTTATAACATCACTTCGGCAGCCATATCGTACACAAAAACCCACAGTGTGTATAGCAGATGAATTGGGTGAGTTATACAACTACTGTCGGAATTTTTTATGCTCAGAATTATAGACTATTACAAATCTAATGTTGAGATATGTTCTAAAGCTCTGAATTTACATGTCATAGTACATACACACGGGCGCGTATATATCATGCCGGAATTTGTTTCATGATAGGTATATCTCTCTATATAACTCGTGTACAGTCAGGTTGTCGCTATATAATAATGCTTATTTGTAGAACACCACATCATATTTAGATTAGTTTATATCACGAATTGTTACATTTATTTCCAGGGAGACAGAGTAGGCCTACGTATGCATATGAAGGTAATTTTATATAATAATATGTCTGAAAGTATAAGCTAGTGATATTGCGTGTTTGGTGCCTCACTTAACGTTCATACAATATAGTCTGTCAAATAATAAATCAAAGAGATTGATCAGAAGTATTCGTGAACAAATGTCAAGATGTATATCATGTAGTTTGAGATAATTTCACTTCGTGTAATAATGGCCTAAAAACGTTTGAATATATGGCGATTATATGGTACTTTCTGGACAAATATTTTCTGGAGATAACATATACCGCAAGGTATGGGGCCTATGAGCGAATGAATAATGTAGTTTTGTGACTTGTTTATTTTGTGACCTGTTTTTTTTCTTTTTTTTTTTTTTTTTTTTTTACAGGGTGTAATAACGCGCGGATAACTCTATACAACTGGCTACATTAAATTGAATTCTTAAATTAATAAGCAGTATATATACTTCAATGTCGTTAATATAATTATGTTCTTTCAATTTGTATGTCGTGCACCAACCAATTCACATTAGTGTTTGTCCACAAAAAGATTTGCACCCGAGTCCAGGCTCGTCCAAAATCCCAGTGTTATCGAACAAATATTTTGGTAAACACCCATATATCTCATAAAAACCAGGGCGGTTTATTTGATTCGCACGTAAACACGTGCAAATAATTTTTAATGGAACAACGTTGGCAATAAAATTTATTAAAGTGACAGAACAGCTTAAAATTGTGAAGTCGCTTTGAATTCATGGATTTATGCCGTGTGATGTAAATTACTCCGACCACACAGTACTTTAGGGTTTTGTACGAGCTCCTGATATACTGACACTTGCAATATAAGTTTATATTTAACGGAAACCAGTACACGGTTTACTCATCGAAAAACGGAGACAACATAGCAGCTCCACGGGAGCTCCAGTATCGCAACACTGCATGGCTACTTATACATTTAATGGTTAGCTCAAAATGTGGTCCACTATAATTCTACTATTCATGATAAAGATATAAGGTAAACTAATAATATACGCATCGGTCAGAACTAATTCAATGTTTTTTGATATCTTTGTATAGAACTATTTGTGGATGTATGCGTAATCCGGAAATCCGAATGAAAATTGATGAAATTTCCCATATAGACGAGTAGCTCTGACGCATAACGGTCATTCATGCAGGCCTGTATACAGCTGTGTAAATCTTCTCTTGTCGCTCTGCACTCATGATGTATAAAACGAGGATGTGACGAGTGGGTGATCCTCATTAACTGTCGGGCCTTATACGACATTTTATACCTCAGTCTAATTTGTCACATGCACATCAGATTTATCACTCCTTCTGTCACCCTGACGAAGTACATTCTAGCCCGTACAATTAACGGGAAACTGCAAAAGCAAACTACGGATAAAAATCCTTGCTGAATGGGGTTTCATGGCCTAATGAAGAAGTATATAATGTATTAGTTTTAGAATATTATGAAAGTGATAAGTAGTCTGTAACTAAACTGATACCTTCCAAATCCCAAGAAGTCGATACTACCACCAGTACAAGTTTTAGATGCTATACGATTTTACACTTCATCAAATTACAGACAACGACAGAATGGAGAACTTAAACAAAATACTAAGCCCATCGTGACAAGAACGTCCCTTTCTATGATACACCATTTTTCTCTTCAAGAGTCACTCTTTCTATCGTAAATGTGTTATTTTAGTGCAAACACAAAGTATAGTGGTGTTTTATTCATTTAATTCTATAGCCCTTTATTTCCGCTTTCAACTTTCGTTTGCTAACTTCTGGTATAAAAACTTTATTACTTATTTAATATTATTAAATATTTACAGAGTGTGGTTCTGATACTACTTATTAATTTCTGAATATATAAACAGGTTTATGGGAAAGCTGTGACATTATTTTGACAAGACAATTTCTTGATCAGGCACTACAGGATCACTGCTCCGGTAAACGTTCTCCAAGATTGTAACAGTATCATGTAATTAAGACTTGTAAAAGCTTTATAACCTAGTTGTAAGTTGCATTTTCTGTTCATTAAGATATGTGGTGTTTTCCGTTTAAACTCACGCATACTTTGAGTGAGCAATCTACCATGTGTGCTACAGCAGGTCTAGATAAATAGATGAGTACGACGTCAGGACACTTGGGAAAATCATGGAGATGGGCCTACACGAGGATAAACGCCTATCTCCAGTTAATCCGAATCAGAGATAATAAGAATCTTCCAAGAAAGCGACAGTCCATATTTCGTGTGCCCCTGTAATCAGTCACGGTGCCTTTTCGGGTACAAAAAACAAACCAGTTGTGCTGCACCTGTCATCTTCCTTAAACTGATAGGACCGCCTTAAATTACATATAAATACATAAAAATAAAAAGATCGATCTATAGGTGACCTCCAGCCGGTTTGGCACGGCCAAGTTGTTCTGTGACCTGTCCAGACCGCGATACTCTCGGACGTAACATGAACGTGACTAAGGCGTTCCCTGACGTCCATTGGCCGTTTGGAAATGTCCCCCAGTTAAGTCATTCCAAGAGAGACTAGACCGGGTGATTAGCGAATGCCGGCTATAGCGGCAGCGTAAACCCGACACCATACGGTAGCGAGCTGGCAAAATGTCAGACGCTACACATACTGGCGGGTTGATAGCGGTAACAGCTCTCACGTCACCAGTACTTCGACAATATGATAATGTAGCCTGTCTGGTAATTTCCAGGCTAAGTTTACAATGATGTGATAGCATTTAACAGAATGTCACTCGCATCGTGTTTCTACACCTCAACTATCTACTAACCACACGTCTCACGAACATCTCTATAGGTTGCAAATAAATACGAATGAAGGGGCTGGGTCGTTCACTATACGACACACTATGCAGGTTTAATCCCAGTTCACGAGGTTTCTTTGCCTTCATCGTTTTTAAGCTTTGATGGCATGCAACAGGCAGTCGGCGGTGCTCGTGGCGTTGCACTGAATTTCAGGAACAGCATTGTCCTTTCTCCCGCGACGATATACATATTGAGCTCTGGAATGGCATGAACACGTGTGCCAGTTACTTGTTTAAGATCAGTGGTTTACGCCCAGCATTTCGGTTTCCTCCACCCAAAAAAAAAAACCCCGACCACTGTCGCATAAGTGAAAAATTCTCGACTGTAGCGTTAAGCTTCACTCATACATATAAATAAATAAACCTTGTATGGCATCTCTACATCTCGTTCATCCACTACAGTACAGCCCAGGCTAAAAGTCAGTTTGCAGACCGCCAGTAGCGATCTCCTCGAGCGGTACTACCGCTCTATAAGCGGCAGACAAGCGCTCTGCAAGGCTCTGTGTGAAGGCTAATCCGGAGACCCGCTAAGAGTAAGTTTACGATTGGGAGGTGTGAACGCGTACATACATGTACACTTACATGCAGGCGAAAACGATTGGGAGGTGTGAACGCGTACATACATGTACACTTACTTGCAGGCGAAAACGATTGGGAGGTGTGAACGCGTACATACATGTACACTTACATGCAGGCGAAAACGATTGGGAGGTGTGAACGCGTACATACATGTACACTTACTTGCAGGCGAAAACGATTGGGAGGTGTGAACGCGTACATGCACGTACACTTACTTGCAGGCGAAAACGATTGGGAGGTGTGAACGCGTACATACAAGTACACTTACTTGCAGGCGAAAACGATTGGGAGGTGTGAACGCGTACATACAAATACACTTACATGCAGGCGAACATTCTGCCATTGGAACATGTACTTATACATATATATCCCTTGTAGCTGTGAAAAGTGGAAATAAAACTCGCCAAATATTCATATAAACCTCACAGACCAACGCGTTTTTCGTGTGAGTATAGTACGTGCTATAGTGTGCACTTCCTGTCTAACACACTGCTCCAACGCATGCAGACAGCAGTGTATTCAAACCTCTTAGTGATAGATTCACCCATGTCTTATCATCAGTCGCTTTTTGTGTGATGGTCAAATCTAAGTGCTGCAAAGTATTTATGTGACTGTAAGAATCCTGTAACCCTCACGTGAAAGAAATAATAAGAAGCATCTATTTTGGGAAGAGTGGGTAATCTGTAGTCATACGCTGCAGGCTATTTCCAGCCCAGGAACCGGGACAAGCGGTGTTTTCAGCAAGTGACCCCAATTGGTTGTTGTATTTATTTACGTGCAGTTTGACTGGTGTTTTTACGAGGTCTCAAGATTACATCGATGGTCTACAGACTAACTGCAAGCATTACTACCCGCGATATTAAGGGCTGATGTATGCAGGAATAGTTAATCCAGCCCTGGCAGTTTTGTGGGATTAGTTTTTTCTTTTGGCTTAAGATTTTCAAAATCATACAATGTGTGCCCGCAAATAATGTCTGATACTTGTGAGTATTATTTACCTATATCAATACAATATGCCTCTTGTCGTTGGTCATTTGTCCATGCTGGACACCAAGACTACAGGAGTTCTCCTTAGTTACGTTTCTCAGTAGGATACTTTAATACATACGTGAGTAAATATACTTTAAAAGCCTTCAATAATCCGCTGAATTGTTTGAGACTGCTTTTCAGTTTCAGCAGTCCGTGTGATCCATTACAACACTCTCATGGACTCGGTAAACCACAATATAATGTAAGAAGATAGCCACTTTCCGCCCAAAATCACACCTA
Source organism: Acanthopleura granulata (assembly GCA_016165875.1). NCBI lineage: Eukaryota > Metazoa > Mollusca > Polyplacophora > Chitonida > Chitonidae > Acanthopleura > Acanthopleura granulata. Next base: position 1,371,889 of record JABBOT010000023.1, on the reverse strand, counting down.
CGATATATTTGATCCAACTGATCTTTAAAAAACAGTTTAAATCATGGTAAGTAAAATGGAACTACCTTTTCTGCAGTCAACTGTTCACAGCCAGTGCGTAGGCCTAAACAACGCTCAGCCAGGTATGTGATCAGTCCCAGTGGACTGACCACCGACTCTGCAGGTGTATGCAAGACCTCTTCTGCCTGCTTGTGACTTTTAGCCTGGGCTGTACTGTAAGTATACGTTTCATTGAGATCTCTACCTTACAATAAGTTCACATGACTAAGTAGTTCAGATGCTTGTCTTGATTTCAACTACCCGGACACCCCAGTGTCCACCTACAAGACTTTCCGCCGTCTTATAAGCAATGTATAGTCTTCTCAAGACTGCCATATAAATCAACAATAACAATCAGAAAGTTAAGAAATGAACGAATATTTACTTGCAACATAGCAAAGGGATACAGTGAGATCTCTACACTGGGGTTAATGTTACGATGAGAATGTATGACACAGTGACTAGAATAACCCAGTACCATCGGAGCTGATCGTCACTGGAGGCAGACCCCAAACACAATCTGCATGGTTCCTGGATAATCATCCTTCAGACGCCAGGCAGTAATAATAGATTACATATACAGAAAATCCAGTTTCATCATGTTATTCAATATTGTCAACAATCACTTTGGTGAACAACGATAATGTCTTTGTTGGTAAGGGATACATTCTACTTTCATCCCACCAGGCAGTTCATATCCATGTGCACCAACAAGAACGCGGCCTGAGTCCTCATGTTCTTCGGCTATATACGGCGTATACAATGGGATACCGGCAGAGGTCCGAAGTGGGACAGGTGAGGTCATGGTAGTGAGCTGATGACTCTACTGCAGCGTCAACAGTGCGTCGCCACAGCAGGCAGACCATATACGCCATAAACAAAACCGTTTTACGCAGTATGTTTTACGCTGCGTAACAAAAGACTTAACACGCAAAACTCCTAATTCACTGCAGCGACACCTGTTAGGAGAGGAAAATCCGCCGGTACCCATTTGTCCTTAATGTGATCGACGGCCGGAGCTGTTCCTAATACAATGTTCCTGGCACAGAACGTTATCCAGACCAATTTCTCGCATCCCTGTGTAAGACATTTAAGCACTAGTGTGCAGTAGGTATTGAAATACACTCTACAATCTTATCTAAGCTTTCGAGAAATTGCACATGGTCATAGTTTACGTTTCAATGGCACTATTTTTGTTTGTACTTCTTCATCCGCGTTGGTAGTCACAACCTCTGAATGGCTGATAGAATTCCTTTAATACTTAAAAAGAAATAGAAACATCTGCATGAATACAGAGCGTCACTTTACACCAATCTAGTAATCAAACAGCGAAATGATGAATCTAGCAAATACTGAAATGTTAGCAACACAGTAGCAAACTGTTAAGAAGATAATGTACATTTACTGGCAGTACAAAATGAGCATTTCTGACAGAAATTGATCAGAAGATGGCCAAGGCAAACTGTCGTTACCATTTCTTCTTTGCACGAATCCCAACTTTCAAGACAATAAATGGTGAAGGGCCATCTTTCACAAAAGCTAATCAACATTGATGTTGACAGTATTTTAAACTTGTGTTTCATTAAAAGATGTTGGCTGCAAACTAGCACGGGAAAGATCAGCAGAAGTGGGGATCGACTGTCATTCCATTTCTATAAAAGTTTTTCTCGTAGGAAATCGTATGCAATATACTCACCGACTTGTTTTATAACATATCGAAGCCAACCCTAAGCTTGTTGGGTGCTGCCAGGTACCGGTCCATGACCATCCCGCATTGGGATTTCTGCTGATTGGAACAACTCTCCATTCCCATACCCGCTGTCGACCAGTCCTTCATATCGTAAGCTCCCGGAGTCGCACCCATCGAATGTTGTACCCATGGGGAGGTCTTCACCACGGGCACAGGGATACCGTTTAGGACATGGGGCTGCTTATCACATGACCTGTAGACAAGGTATTTGGAATCGATTTTCGAGAGCATACTATGTAATACAGATATTTACTTTAAACTTGAGTAATTAAGACTTCCTGACCCACGAACGATAAATAAAACCTAGGCCCACAAGAGACTTTTGAAACCTGCAAGGAAAACAATGCAACCAAAACACCAAAAAGCAAATAACAGACGCCTCCGATTCTAGATTTAAAAACCAAACAACCATTAACAGAAAATGGGCATATCAACATTTTATACTATCACATCGGTTGATATACATCCAATTCTCTTCAAGTCCTCAACAGAGAAGTAAAATAACTTGAACGTAGACATGAACCTTTGGATTTTTCAAGGGTTGCATACAAAACAGAAAAACCGTCATAGTAAACCGTTGATGTGACTGTCAACTCGATTAAGGCATCAAACTCTGCATGAGATTTTCTTACCTGACATGTGAGACTCTATCAGGAGAATGAATCACGGAGGTTGGCGTTGATCTAGTCAATGCATTGCAACTGGACACGGTGGCCGGAGACAGAATCGTCACATCCTTCTCTGGCTCGGGGAGTTTGGCATGCCGGCTTGAGGGACTAGACACCAGCACTGACGCCGTCGTTTGCTGACTAGGGGACATGTTTTCCGAGAGAGGTGTTGACGTGATCTTTCTGTCGGGGTGTGATTTTGTGCAGGACAGCCAAGAGTCCGAGGAACTGGTGGCAACAGTCCGAGTGTTTTGAGAATAGAGGTCCCCACCAGAACAGCTGGACTGGTCCATGCTGCCAGTCACGACCGGCGAGCTCACGCGGCCTGTCACACTTTTAATCACAGAATTTTGCGGGTAAGGGATAAAGGTCTGCTGCGTCTTGACGTCTCGAATGGCGCTGGCGTCGTGAGCGTGACTGACGGCGCCAGACGTGCTGTAAGATTGCTTGGAATCCGCCGGTAAATGGTTTTGGCTCTGATGGTCATACTTTAAAAGCTGAGGGTTCGAGTGATCCGGACGAAGCAGAGGCGGTGTACTGAGACAGGAAGTTGGTCCCGTGGGTCCATTCACCTCACCCATACTACCAACCATCCCTGCATTGTACACAGACGGATGCCTCAGGTCCATGCTGTCTAAATGACCATTTACACGATTACCACTGTAATCATACGGTGTGTATTTACGAAAGGAGTCCAGGTGGGTGTTGTAATTGTCATCATAGTGAACTTTCTTGCTGAGATCTATGCTATAGCCGTCCAGCCCGTATTTGGGCAGGTCGTATCCATATTTGGAGGATTGGACCATGAGGTCGGCGTAGCCGTTGTTGTGGTAAGACAGGGTGTGGGGGTATTGTCTGTGGTCAAGGTAGTAACCATTGGAGTAGCTATGCTTGTCACTGTCTAGTTTGTACGGCTCCGAGGCTGGGTACACGGCTGCACCGGAGAAAGAGTGATATCCTGGCGCTCTGTACAGTTCCGGTTCCAAGGCATAGTTGCCTCCCGAATAGGGATACACCAAGTCCGGCTTAATTTCCTCTTGGCCCGTGTACGAATTTATGACGGGATATGAGCCATAGCCGTTCACCCCGTTGAGTGGTTCCCGGTAAGGACAGCGTCGTTTGCGGCCCGTCTGCAAGTAGTCCCGAAGTGGAGCTTTGGTCTTCTTGCTTTTTCCGCCTTTCACTTTTGGGCTCACTTCTTCGTCTGAGAAGCCAAATCCGGAACAAATGTCGATGTCGAGTAATGGGTACGGTAGTTTGAATTCATTTCCACGTTTGACAACCAAATCCTGGCCCTCGTCTTCCCTGTACAGAAAAGGAGAAAAAATACTGTACAGTGGAACAGAAGCATAAAACAGACGTTCACTTGACCATTTGGGGAAGTTGTGGGTGAGTGGGTGGGGGTTATGGGAATAGAGAAGTTTAACATGAGCCTTAGCCCACGAGGCAGTTGGCTAGATATTAACGCCATCAGATCGCTTATTGATTCTTGTAATTCAATAAGTAGACGTTTGCCCCCGTGCTGCATTACCTATTTGCAGATTCAGCCGGACAAACCCTCCAATTCTCAGTAATAGCGGGAATTTAATGGTTCAATCGATTGAGAAACTAATGTATTGACAGCCCACATCCGGCCCATGCAATTGTGGGGTTCATCACGGGAAAGCACGGCAGTATCAGACGGTGGTTTCCTCGCTCCACTTTACATATCTCTCTCGGATCACTAGTTTTACTACTGACGCCGTGACCTCTTGCACACGACCAAACACAAATTAGTTTTCCATTACAGGCTACCATGCGGAGGCAATGACCTTTGGTAAATCTGCTCCGCAGTGATGATCTACATCAGGCCTCGGGTCACTAAGACGTGGTACTGTACATATTTCTTGTTTTTCATAAAATCTTTTCATGATAGAAAGGATATTATATTGTTTTTCAGCTGTTGGTTACCTTGTACCGTACCTTGTAGATATCAGTGCAGCCTCAAAAAAGTTATTAGTGTTTCATGATTTCTCTGACCACGGATAAAAACATTCTTTGCTTCAATGTACACAAGTCTAACTTGAGCAAATATAAGAAAAACTGCAAATGGAAATATGGAATGATATAGTTTCACCAGGAAATGAATACGGCTGTCATAGTAAGGCAATCTACTCCAGGAACCCCAAACCTGTCTTTAAGCTTAGCTTGCACTTACTTACACTCTTGTTTCTGAGTTATTTAAGACTGGAAGATTTTTCAGTCTCGTTCAGAACACCCAATTCATGGGTAAATCTTCTTAAAGGGACATGGTAAAAGTTACAAGTTTTTCGTTAATCCCACCACCAGCATTCCACCTGAAGTGAATGCTTAAAAACAACACGAGAATTGAAAACTCAAAAGTATGCCAAAATATTTAAATGAGGGGACTGACGTTTCCGTCGAAATGGAGCATGCGCACAGCGCTCGGTAAACTTCATATATAAACAAAAGTGGCTTATAACACACCTTAAAGAAGGGCTTACGGCTCCTCGTAACAGGATCGACCAAAGAGAGGCGTAAAAGAGAGCTCAGCATGTTGACAAGCAAGTCTAGAATTGTAATTGCTGGCCAGTTGACTCAAAACTACTACCTGATATGTGGGTGCAAATGTTGTTGTTGTGGCTGTGCTAAGCGCCGAACAGGCACACGTTTCTGACTCACAGAAGCTTATTGGTAACCTTTTCTCAATGCTGTGTAAGCTGCTATACTCTGCATGTATCCATGTGTATGAAAATTCGAAATTATCCGAGTTCGTGCAGCCAATATCGACTGATCCCGAGTGTCTGCACATATGGGTCATTTCTGTTGAATATTAATGAGACAAAATAGACAGCCCACTTTGCGTTGAATTCGAAGAACGGCAGGACTTCTCCTACAAGCTACATACTCAATGAATATTTTTAATTTCAACATGGCTCATTTTAGTTTATGAACGAACTTCATAACTTCGTTAAGACGTTGCAATCAGAATTTGTTTGAAAATCCAAATTCTGGCCACCATGTCTCTTTAAGATGTGTAAGTATACGGTAGTCTGTGGTCATTCAAAGCTTTAGACAGCTTCACAGCTCACGCAATCGTTAAACAAAATTCAAAGAATTTTGTATGTTAACTTACGTGAGCTGTCTGTGAGTACAGATAACAAAGTCTGGCTTGCTGTTTTTGTAGACCACTCGACAGCTTGACTGCAGCCAAATCCAAGTGAGTTCCTTCGTCTGCCACCGATAAGCTATAAGACCAGAGCTTCCTGTCTTGATCACTAGCAACAGCAATAAGCAAATGTTGTCAAATAACAAAACGTTAAACTGTAATAAAGTTTAAAGCTAAGTTAGCTAAACAGAACAGATATCAAACCAAGAATCTAAGAGAGACTTGAAGATGCTGATGAAGATTTGATGTTAGTCTGGTATTCTTACCATGAGAGTTTATTCTGTAGATTGACTGATTGATTGGTATGTAGACTTCTGTAGTTCAATGTCCACATATATGGGTATATATATTCAAAAATATCCTTTTCAGCAAGGTTTAATACATATATTTATTTATTTATGCTCTATTCCAAGAATATTTCACTTAGATCAGCCCGGATGAATCAATCCTACATTCACAAAAAAATCTGACAGCCACCGTTTAGGTGAAATATTATGGAGTACAGCGTAAAACACCGATCAAGTAAAATAGATAAAATTCACCAAAAATTTCCTGTTGTAAAATCTCTCGAATTTACATTTAAGGCCTTGTAATTTTAAGGCTTTGTGATTTCTTTTTTTTTTCTTTTGGCTTAGGGCTTAACGTCCTAACAATACTAAACTTACGTTCATGTTAATAACTGGAGGACCAATACCAAAAGCTAGTACCTCAGGCAGTCGGCTAGAGTGCATGGGCCGTGCACGGCGTTGTATCTCACATCAGCTTACCACACACCAGACATTCCTGGTCTCTTCTAAAAATTAACTTACTTATGTAAAATGACTTACATTCCTGGTGAGCTGCAGCGAAGTAGGACAAGTCATCAGGGTGTATCAGGTCATAGCCCATCTTTGTAGCCAGGTCTCTGTCCGTGTAGCCGAATACCATACGCCCTCTACAATAAATGTAAATTGTATTACTTATTGTAATCACATTTCAAATGAAAGTTCACAACTATGAATCAGTAAAAACCAAAAACTGCGTAGACGGCGGACGCTTTGGTTCAGCTCTTGCAGTTCTTGTAATTATAGTAGTATATACAGCCATGGTTACGTATTCCGTGGTAATTATTCAGGCTAGGGTTTTTAGCTACCCAGACAACCTGAAAATATTAAGAAAGATATAATTTTTTTTATGTTTGTAACGCACAGTAACCGCAATTTGAACACAATCTGAATTTGGTTATAATATTTCAATAAATTCCGATATTTTCTTTGGTCCTGCTTGGACGTGCTAAAACTTGATCCATACTTTCAACAAAATTTCAGGAAAAAGTCATTAAAGCGATCTTGGGAAAACGTGGAAGTGGATAAATCCTATCTTTTGTGACGTCCATGCACCGTGGGCGTGGGATACAGATTTGTTGTAAAGTGCATAGCCACTATATAGGCATGCGTATGCGGAGTGGTCGACAAGAAAGATCTCCTGGCTGGCTAATGATGGGAGTAATTTGAAACCGGGATAATCTGAACCAGAAGTCCGGATTCCGATCGAGACGACCGGATTTAGACGGTAAAACGACGAAATCCGAATAAACATATGATGGGCTACTCTGGCAGTGACAAGAAAATGAAACCGCTCCTTTCACCAAACTCCATTTAGCAACTCGAATAGCTTCTAATTCAAAAAGTCGTCTGCTGTTACAGAAAAACAATGATGTACTTTCAATTACCACGAATGAAATCAGCGTCGTATATTATCATTATTCAATTAAAACTTCCGTGTTACAAGAAATCATTAGAGTCTACGGGGAAGATAAAGCGAAATCTGAGATATCTTCAGTGAACCTCATCTTTGATGACGAGGCATTCTCCAGAAAGCTAAAACAATACTGAGGTATAACGAAAGACTTCCCATTGTTGCACGAAAGAAACCTTTCGCGGATCTTTGGCGGTTAGAGGCCAAAGCGAACACGAAGAACACTGAGCAGTTTCTGAAATGTGGTGACTATATCGGCTTTTCGGGCGTGTCGAATACCAGGAAAGCGAAATACCAGCAACCTTTAAAGCATTACAGCGGACACGCTGGCTGTTCATTTAATATTTTGTCACCTATACTGTACGTGCTTGTACATTCTTTAAAAAAGAAGCCTTTGCATGTTGTACTGAGCTCTAGCTTACATTGTTTTAAATGATATAACAATATTAGAAAATTGATGTGTACAACTCATAACATAACCAGAAGCACTATGATCCGGTTGGAGGGTCCGCCTAGATAGTAAATAACAATCATAGATTGTAACATGGTGTAAAATATCGTTTTATCACCACTCAGCCTGCCCTGCAGTGTGAGTAGTGAAATTTTGCTGTTTTACCTGCTATCCATAGAGATAGGTGACAAGTCCATCTTGTGTTTTGACTTGAAGGTGAGGTCACGGGAGGGCAGATCTAGCAAAGACATAGGTCCGAAAGGGCAGCAGGTAGCGAAAAGGGCCATCTGAGGCTCTTCTGTCTTCAGATTCTGGCCATGTAAAACTCGGATCCATCCATTTATTTCTAACGTCTAAAAAATAAAATGTCCATTCCAGACATCACAATAAAGCGGGATATTCTCTGTGGGGGGAAGGAGCCTTTTACACGACGGGGTATACACTATTAAATAACCTAGCAAATTCAGTATCATCTCAAGACTCAAAAGGTTACCAGAACATGAAGGCACGATGTTTTTTTGAAAGGAGATTGAGGCAGTGTAAAAGCTGGTTTCTTTAAATAGTTTGTACAACCTAATCAATACGGCGAAAAATACTGCGACTTGAAAATTACAACCAATAACACCTACTTTCAAAAACAATATATGGATCTGTACAAAAAACTATTGCCAAACTTAAAAATCCATTTCCTTACACTTAATGAAGAAATAAAACATTCATTCAAGTTACTCTTGTTTAGCCTCCTGTTTAGAACGTGAAAGGGCAATGGAAATGAAAGAATTCACCCTTATAAGGGACATGTTTCAGTTTTAGGGTAATCTATACACGAAAATTTACTCCAGCGAACGACTGAAAGATCGGGTGTATAACCAATATATCATAGCCTTAAACGCTGGCCTTTTGCATTATGGGTACTTACAATAAACCCTGAAGTGTTGTCTAGTAAACATCGAAACCTCACAGTGAAAGATCTATACAGGTGGTGAACATTTTCTGGAAAAAAAAGACAGAGACATAAATAAATGAGATATTACAAATAAAAATGCAGAAATATTTTGTGATGGAGCCAAATATTCTAAAAGCAAACCGTTTGTTTTATTTCTCTTCGGTTTTCTTGACAGTGTCTGGTGCCGCTTCCATAATTATTCACAGACTCTATACATGCTAAAAGCACCTTGGGGACGCCCATTATGCGTCAAACAATTCTATGCTTATTTGGCCTGCTCTGGGGACCTTTAGGGAGCGATTAAATACGCAGGGCTGATCGGTTGCCGGTGTGACCATCAGGCAATGAGTCTATGGCGTGCACCAGCGCTCTCTATCATTCCCCTCAAAAGACTTCATTAGTTAACAGTTGCGCGGCTAAACACCGGCTGTTGATATTCTGTAAGCCTATCGTCTCGTCTCTTGCAGACAGCAAAGAAGAAAACAAATCCGCCAAAGAAAAAGTTGAAAGTAATCTGGTGGCAATAGGAGGTACATAAAGACACAACAAGGCGGAACACCTGGGGCGAGGGTATCTCATAACGGTAGCTGGGCTCGATTTATAGCAGGGTTCTGTAGGGACTGGCGAAATGCATACCCAGCTACAGGTGGACGAAATCGGTAGAAATTATCCAAAAACATCGGCCGGGTTGCCAATGGACATAGGTCAGGACTACCCGATACGCCGAACATTTGTGGGGACATTATAAAAACTGGCGAGCTGAGAGACGAGAGAGCGATGCCGATGTTGCCGCCCCTGACGGTCCGTGATTAAATGGACTATAGCATGTAATCTGTGAATCAATTAACGGGGCGCTGTGAAGATGCTGGCACACTGACTGCATAGGCACCTGGCCAGATGGAACCAGCCCTGGACAGCCGATATAAAGCACCAAGAAATAAACTTGTACCAAGGCAATCGCTGGTTCGTTCCAAGGTTTCAGTGAAGGAGATAAATGACCCTGAAATAACATGGGCATGTACCTAGCGGAAAACGCTTCTAAATATCGCAGCCCGATGACGCAAAATTTTGGAGCAAATTGCACGCTGCCATATGGTTATTCTACCCAAAAATTTGCTTGATTAATACCCGTAGTTAATCCCATATTCTGAATCATATCGGCTTACCGTAAATAATGAGCACAGGGAAACACTATCAAACTGGCGCATAGTTTAGAAAACCATAAATAAAGGTCATCTTGGATCTAGTTTTCATTGGTGTTTTCACTGACGCTTGCTTATTTTGGTGTATTCTCTTACTTAAACTTTACTGAAAAATCTCAAAGTACTCAAGTACTAATAGGCACTAATAAAAATAACGTCACCTGGTTCTCATAAACTGCTTGTTATATTAGATGTGGGCAGGTCAGAAGATACTTACCTGGAAGGAGAACCTCGTGCAGTGGCATTTCAGCTTTGTCGTTTGGCAGAGCCGAATTCCACGAGAGTTGCCTCTTGAATTCCTCCCTGTCCTCTGAATGGATCAGCTCCATGACGCTCTGATGGATGATGTCCGACTAAACAACAATAACAGCAACAGCATTAAGTGCTAATGAAGAAAATAGCAAGAAAATGACGTCTAACTAAAACAGAACAACATGACGACGCCCCCAATGAGCAAACCAACATATTAATATGGTTGTATGTATGCTTGAGTTTTTAAGTCTTACTTAACAATTTTTCAGTCATATCTCGACGAGGAGCCCGTAGAATATATATACATATATACTGTGTCCTCTTGTGGCAGGGCGAGTAAATGCCGCAAAAGTGCTGTCGTCACTGAAACAGCATGACGATGACACCAGACATGACATCTCACCCGGTCATATTATACTGACACCGGGCCGACCAGTTCTGGTTCCTAGCTTGCTCTAACCTCTCAGTGCGGAGCGAAAAGCGAGGCAGCCACAAGTACCATTTTTAAAGTCTTTGGTATAATCCAACCCGTGATTTATCCGTGATCTCCCGACCTCGACGCGGACCAACCAGTCCACCATATTAATATGAAGGTGGTTACGCAAGAAAACAGCTCAGCGTACATGTTTCGCAGCAGCATGGGTATGAAAATCGTATTAATATATGACCAGTTTCATGCCATTCTTATGCAATTGAATAAAGTATATCTATATTCGGTATATGATTGTTTTAATATGTTTACGGGTTGAGGGAACCGTGCTATCGGCAGTAAACATTCGCCCTTTGTCAAGAACCCGACAAATCGCTTGACGACAGTGTACAAGGCATTTGTTATCAACAGTCAAGTCAAGTGATCAATATGCACTTGGTAATGTCTGGTTTGGATGACAAGGGTCTCTGAACACATGTTTAAATCTAAACCAAAGCATTTGGCCACTTGGTTTGGGGGTACGACATGAGGTTTGGGCCAACAAGCTACTTTAGTGTCCTTAAAAATTACATATGTGACAAAAACCACATGTTTAAATCTAAACCAAAGTACTTTACTATTTAAAGACGTGTAGTGATATTGGCGTGTGTTGGCCACTTGGTTTTGGGTTACCATCGGTTTTGGGCCAACAAGCTACTCTTGGAGCCTTAAAAATTACATATGTGACAAAAGAAAACAACAGAAAAGCAATTTTCTGTTGGACGTTGTGTTTAGATGCTAAAAATACACTTAAAAAGAGTGACTGTTCGAACATTTTAAAAAAACCCAATCAGTCATTTGTCATTCTGGTATGGATTAGAAACGTGAAGTTTGAAATATACATCCTTAATAGTTTAAAACCTGCTTGTACACCCACCAATCAACTTCACCTCCGATCATACCTTACGCGTTATTAAATTATGAAATTAAACTATCGATGGGTAATCTAACAGACCAGAATCCTGAAGCGCAACTACTTATTAATCACTGTAGGCATCAGGATACGCTGATAACTGCATGGCACACCTTATCTCAACAGTACTGCCTTCTGTAGGTTCGAAGGATTCGGCTCTTCTTGCGTGAAGACATAGGACCGTTTGCTCAAGGGCCAAATCAAACACTGCTTTTTTGTACGTAGCTCAGTGAACATTTCTCGGCCTGATAATTTCTTTTTTTCACATAACTGCCCACCCGCTTTTCATACCGTAAAGGGGCAACATGAATGGCCCTGCCGCGCAGAGAGGCTTCCATAGAGGTTGACATCTGCGACCTCGTTACTTCAGGGGAGTAAACTGAATATGACGGTCTGTTAAATCACTGGTTGTACATTAGATAAGCTAATTATCGGAGAAATTACAATAGATAAAGCTGTATTTCGTCTGAAAATTTACAGTCAGGAAAGAACTGCTGAGAATGAAATGGGCTAAGGTTGTGTTTAAGACTGATGAGACGGATCGAATCCAGCTCAGTCATGGCTGTCAAACAGTTCCTGGTTGAAGTAGAAATTACAAGGTGTGAAAATAGGCAACGGTGTCGGTGTGAACATCACGCTCTCCTGGGGCGACTATTAAACAAGTAACATATCTCAGAGGCATATCGCTCTCAGTCAGCCATAGCCGCTGGAAGGGAAAGGTGCGAATTTCCATTTTGCGCCTGTATGTAAATTAATAGGAAGGAAAGCGCCATCTGTCCTTGCGGGGAAAGGGAGAAGAAGATCTGCCGACGATGGGCCTTCACTCAGCCGGGGGGAGGTGTAACCACCGGCCAACCCAAGTGACAACCGGTGTCAACAAGCCGTCAGTCAAAGTTTTCCTGCCTACTAGCCTTCAGGGGATATTTCCCCCCAGACACAAGAGCAGGTCCCGTTTTTCTGCACCGAGTCGGCCACAGGCTGCCGGAAAATGAATAAAATATTCACTTTTTCTCTTAGATGGCTTAACACTTAGAGTTAATTTATAACGCATGACCGCCCGAAAAAATAATGAACTGAGAAAAACTAGCTGCTTAATGACATCGAAAATGGTGGCGACGACGTCGTTTAAATATATGCCAGGAACTCATGCTAAACACAACCTACAAGGGCGTAAACATATCCCTCTTGTAAATTATCCAGCCTCCGCTTTTGTCAGAGAGTTGCAAAACATTGGACATTTAGCACAGTATGTTTGCAATGCTATGAAAAATACATTTAACTTTTTTCTGCAACGAACCCAGTTGATCAAAATTACTTCAGCGCTTTCAAATTTAGTGTGTTACTATGACCCTCAGAAGCCAGAAGGTGCGTCTGGCAATCCTTTATGTAAACAGCACATTGCAAATTGTTGTTGTGCTTGTGACGAGTGATCTATCGATTCATGTTCACATTCTAAGACCTGATTCCCCCGCAAATATGAGCCTCATTGTAGTTTTTAGGGAAAATGACTTTGATCTATTTGCCAAAAAAAAAACAAAACAAACAAACAACAACAACAAAAAAAAAAAAAACAAAGAAAAACTAAAAGAAAGAAAAATCTTTCAAATTCCAGCTGATTACTTTGACTAAGAAAGCCTATGTCTGCAAACTTAATCACCTGATACATAAAGGAGCATTTGTTAAGTGTGAATCATTGATTGGAAGTCCGGTTACATATATCTTATCCCATCGTATTTTTTAATGGACAGGAAAACAATGTCATTTGTTGTAACACAGCCTTTACTGCACTCAGATAACGGTTCTGTTCTTTTGAGGTCTTGAAACTGATTCTACGACAGGTTTCGTGCGGCTTTCTCTAGAGAGAAACTTGTTTCACTACTGCACTGTTTCGTTGTTTTTGGACTAATTTCTAATTTTTCAGGGTTCCATGCACAGATCCTTTTTTTGCTCTAAAAGATAACAAAGGCTTTCCAAGCAAGCATCCCGTGGTTTTACATGTGCTTTGGGTAATGCCTTCTTGATTCCCGTATACAAATGGTTACGCCTATTTGTCATAGCGCAGGTTGCTCTCCAGAAGAGAACAACTAATCTTGAAAATCCGGCTGGCATCAGTGATTACTTTGTACGGAGAAGAGGAATACAAGAGCCCTGGGTTGTCCTCGTAAGAAAATCGTTTTTCACAAGTATAAGACAAGAAAAAACATTAGGTGCACTAAATCATTCTTCCATCCACCGTAATAATTTCAGCGCTGTCGTGAAATTGAATGGGGATTGATTCAGACCGGTTATCTTATTTAGTTCCTAACCCCAGTGAACTGATCATAAAGTAGTTATCGAGAGACATTAAGTCCCCGGGGCCAAGCGGGCTGCTTCTCAAACTGATTAATATTTCATGGGCAGAACTATTACCGACAACTGACAGACTGCCGGCGTTATTCTTTAATGAGAAAACAGTTATGTCTTGCCGATGCTGAATATAAAGCTAACATGTATCGAACTGGTGGAATACTTAACTTGCAGAATTATTGAAGACGAAATCAGTCGCTAGTCTGGGCTTCCTTCATGCATAGCATATGATTTGTTTGAAGGGGGACAAGAGAAAAAATATGGTTCAATTCACTGCTTGACAAAGCCCTCAAACATAAATAGAGTTTGCGGACACACTCTAAACAAGCAGCCAAGCTTGAGTATACACAATGGAGTTTTTATACGCCTCAATCTCAACATCAGCCCAACGAATATTTACTGGACCCTTTTGTCTTTCATCCGAGCAAATCGCCGGATTATAAATTAGTCAGATAACATTAAATACCGGCAAATACCGCTTAGCCTATAGGTAACATTGACAAAATGACATGTAACAGAAAAGAAAGACCATCCCCGGGGGAAATATTTATATATACACAACTCGTTTGTTATGGGTTCAATAGATATGATCTGGACAGAAAAGCCTTAAGGACACACATGCAGCAAGTTCAAGTAACTGGATGCAAGTGAACTTCAATACAGTACTTAAATCCAGAATTGCATTCAATGGGCGTTCTCAGGCCTTTTAGCTTTACGCTGAGCGGCAAGCATATCAGTATTTGATCGAGGGTCATGTGATTGCTTACAAATATAACTGTTAATTACATTTATGACCGATATGTTAACAGTGGAAGGCACTGAAGATATGCCCTATAGCAGTGACTTTTTAAGCTTTGCGTTACCAAAGATTGATACTCCAATCACATTACTGCATCACAATAACTCTTTCTTGTACGTCAATATATCTTGAAGTCCACATCCAATGAGAGATATGTCACCTTTGTAGAAACATCAATCAAATTAACTGAGCCTAAGCGCCATTAAAATTCTCCATTAGCATATAACAGAAACTCAGCTTACAATAAACCTTGCAATACATTATAAAGAACGACAAATAAGTTCAAGACTAATCTGATTTTACAATGAAAGACCTCTTGTAATCCACTGTGATGCCTGCAAACCGACACCATAATAACATTCCACCAGTCATCAGGGAACTATGTCAAACTTTCAGGTGTGTTATTGTGCTTAATTGTTTACACTTTTTCTCTGTATCAAAAATTGATTTTACTCGATTTTTGGTACACGGATTTACTGGATCATGTGACGTCCTGAATTTCGCAAGACTGACTGTATACAGTAATTCTAACTTTCCACGGCCGCAACTTCAGAGTACTTCACCCATGACTCGGTAGAGCGAGGAATGTTATTTACATGTATGATAAATGTAACATCGTATGGCTTGTCTTCAAATTAACTGTTTGGCACTGCTGAAGAAGTTAAATTATTCGGATGGCCCAACATCATTAAACAACTGAGAATGAAACAGCGCGATGAAATTTCCATTTGTTGTCCAACTCACGCCGGTATATGGCCTGGATAAATTCTCTTTGGCAAACACATTACAACAGATGATTTTGCATGCACAGTTAAGCATATCTAATCTCACCAATACAGCAAACATTGTGGGTTATAACAAATATAATCTCTCGCAGTGCGGTACTTCAAATCGTTGGGCATAAATGCACGAAAATGGATGTTTCCAAACACGCAGAGCAGCTGCACATATAGGGTTTAAAACTTCGAAAAAACTGCCCCTGTCATAGAGGCTTCAACCAGTATAAACTAAAAGACTTAAAAGACGTGAGGTATGGTTAGATCTGCAATAAAAAGCTAAATGAGTATACAAGAAAAATGTAATTTGTCCTGTTTTTTCGAAACATGTCAAACAGGTGACAAAGGATAGCATGCATGGTACCCTGACATCATTACAATGTTGCCGATTTCAAGAGTAAATACTTTCTCGGGTCTTTATCAGACGACTTTTGCGATAGAACACCTACATCAAAATTTCTGAATTCACGGCAAGACAAACACTACTTTTTGACGCACCCCAAAGAACGAACTAGACCAAGCTTTTAGACACTGAAAACAGGAAAAAGTTATTTTGGTGCAGTGCCTAGGATGAGTAGACGACAATTTCAGGCTTCATACGCCTGATAATAGTTACTTCGGCTAACAAGATTGGGTGGGACTAGCAAACTAAGATTTGTGCAACAATCTAATGATGTGGTACCTCTCGACCACCATAGTTCAGAAACGGTGCAGGAGGATCCGTTCAACCATGGTCTTTGATAACGATGCCTTAACGGGCCTGTATTATCTTCAATCATTTGAGCCGTCAGGCTGGTTAAAGACAATGCTTAACATTACCCTGGCCTTGGGCTAACCATTAACCTCTGAAGCGGCGCTGTACGCCCCTCCCCCGTCCCTTACTCGCACTGTCCATCGATCCGTCCTGTCTCGCAATGTCCGGACAACAGCCACTCTGTATGATGACAATCTATACCGTATATAAGTTGCCGTATATACACCAGGAATATATATCACACAATCTTATCGAACAATACTATCAATACATCCACTGTTGCACATGCATGACAACATTTAGCGCTTATCAATGAAACGGACCACTTAACTTGCATGGCACACACAGAGAAAGAACAAGTATAATCAATAAACACTAGAAATAAACTTTTTAAACCATTGTACGAAACAAATTCCTTTACAACTGCAGGCTCAACACTTTCGCTGATGGTTTCTACAATTGGCATGTGCATATAAATGATTTGTTGTCAACACAAATAGTAACATGAATCAGGGATACTTAAGATATAACCAGCATGATCAAGGAAATGACCATGATATTGGTAGCTTATGGTGTTATTTATGTGTCAGTAGACAAACTAACTTATCCATTTCACTAGTCCTGGAATTATGCAATCGTACCTTCAGACTGGCATGACACCACGAAAATGTAACAAGCATATGTACAAAAACAAGCAGATAAGATTTAGTGCCGAGATAGAAAGGAGTTTGGGCCAGTTTTCATGCAATGATACGATGGGGAAAGATACCACGCCAAGATCGTATAAAAGGTCCATGTCACAGAGACAAAAAGAACATACATCACAATTATGATTTGTCAGAAGGGACTCATCATAAGAATGAGTAGTAAACATCGTGCTTGCAGTATTTCGGGAACTCAAATTACTAAAAGAAACTATGATATACCTGGTGTCTATTTCTGAGAAACAAGATAAAGCTGACTGAATGATCAGTCTATTGGCACTTTCTGCTACACTCAAGAATATTCCACTCAAACAGGGGGGTTTAACTGTTCTCTAGGAATATATCACTGTCCGTTGACCAATAAATTACGAACATTCCCACACCTTCGCAGACCGAGCTCAAAGCGCAATCACCAACGATCGTCATTCTTATTAGATGGTGAACACGTTAAAGTGCTATACCAGCTCGAACACTCATATAGATGTAAGGGCTGTAATACAAAGAGTGAACACACAGGCATCAAGCTTATTTCATCTTTGAAAAAGTCAGCAAACAGTCTATTTTTATAGTTATTTTCATTTTCGCTTCTGCAGGTACGAAGTCAGTCATGCTTCTGGCCAAATGCAGAAACGGGAGAAATAAAATGGACCTACAAGGCATCAGTTTTCTGCTGTTTGTTTGTATTATTCCAGAAGAAATTTAACGATTTATTTTTCATCTTTTATCAAACCCTAATATCTCATCAAGCAATTCACGGTTAACTGGTCGTAGATGTTTTCACAACGTTTTACTCTTAGCCCAGGCTTTATGCGAAGTGCAGAGGAATAATTATTATGGAGTTATTAAGGGTCTCTATGGAGCGGGGAAATTGCGGTCAATTTCTGTTACACTCGTCGTAGATCAAAGAAGAAAAGTCCTAGAAGCGTACGCAGTCGGTTGGTTTACGGTGGATAGTTCGTCGAACAAAGCAAACAGAGAGAAATCCGTTCGATCTAGCTGGAGTTGACATACCAATCAGATATATTTAGGACCGGCCAACAATCGGCCAGAAGCGATCGAAATCTCGAGTAATCTGCAGGGCCCGTTGAGAATAGCTTCTTACATCTTGTCCGTAAAACCAATTAGTGTTATTACATCGACATACCTGGACGGAGCTTATAAATATTTATAGTCGGGGAGTAATTACCTTGATGGTAGGCACAGGCTTGGGATTCGGCCTCTGGTGCTAAAGGGATCGACAGATGGGCCAATGAAATTGTTGTAAGGCAATTCACTAGCTGAGCCTTGATCAATCACACACTGACGCCAAGCTTGTACTAATCATGTCTCGGTAACAAACAGAACACCTGTATTAAGTCTAGAGGAGCCGGTGCAAGTCTCACGTGAAACGACCCGCACCAAAAGTTTTTGATCAACATGAATGGAAAGCACAAAACAGAAAAAATCTCCCAACATCCCGTCCGAAACCTTGGAGGAACCGACCTCCCATTGGTGTCAAGAACCAACCCCTGCCTCGTGATTCAGTGTTGTGTAAAAAACTACCCTTCCCACCTGTATATAAAGGGCGCAGGTTATTAATCAGGGATACATGAATCAAACATTGCCGCGACAAGGTGTGCCTGATCAGCAAGTCGATGCCAGCAGCTTCTATGCTGATGAATTGGTCTCCAGGGACAGTAAATGTGATTAAGTAATTAATAAACTGTAAGCTTTTCACTCGACAGGGCCGCCCGATCAGTGTGAAGAGCTGATGAATTTTCCATCATGGTACCCCCGGGAACAACAACCAGATCGAACTGCCGGGCTTTATTACTGTAACCCCCCTCCCCTCCAACCCAACCAAGGTTCGGGTTTTATCACACCTACATCTACTCGAAGTTGGCCAGACAACACAATTTTCTCACATATGCACGAATCCTAATGCATGATATAGAATTATTCAACCCCCTCCCAACCAAAGAAAATAAAAATAATAAATAATAAAAAAATAAATACAATATTCGACAGGTAAAAACATGATGTGTGTCACTGTTGATGAAACACATGCATTTGGGATACATTTTCATGGAAAACTAATCTGAGTAAAATGCTTTCAAAATCTCAATCTGATAATCAGCTTTGCCATACTATGCCGCACGTAAATGGGAACAGCCTGACCAAAGCTTGACTTTCAAATGCATATTAACCTTTCCTTACACAATCATCTGAGTTTTATCTGTATAAACTGTATTTAATAGTAGTTCTCCGAATTGCATGTTTATTTTGGCTAAGGAGAAGTTGTGCTGCCGTTTAGTTAACATTTTTTCGCTGGCTTTTGTCACTGTAGCTGTCTAATCTATATACCAGAACACAATGAGGATGAAGTCTAAGTCATACATGAGCATATTGGAAACCAACATACATAGATAGGCCAGAAATACTTACCAATACTACCAATATATAAGTCACTCGGGATTAAGACGTTGATCACTGTGCGGATCGTTTTGGCTGAATTAAATATTTAGTGAGTGTTAAGTGGCCAGTTGTCGGGGCAGGTGGCCGATGAGGTAACATTACGAGGCCGGTGGTGGACATACCTGATGGAATCCCAGATACTGCTCGACGGTGCGTGAGGCGAAGAACACCTCCCCCTCGCACGAGACAACAAACAGGAAACCGTAAAGGGCCTGCAAAGGAGATGAGCACCAATCAATGACGAACGCTTAATAGATAATTCATAAACTTGTCCGAAAAGCCCCCATCTTTGCTTAATTCCACTCTTCCGACAGTTTCTTTCTCGATCGCTTTAAAAGGACAACAGACTTTTGTGCTAATGGGCCGAATGCAGTCAGCTTCCTTTACTTTGATGAACGTTCAGATTTATGGGGACCGATAATGTAGTGGCCAAGTGCTCAATTAAGAGCTCTTCAAATTAGGAGTCAAAAACAGTCGGCAGTCCGTGGACTCCCCGTATCCGTCCAGCCGCTCCGCCGACTCGCTCCTCTTCCAAGACGGCTGACAGTCAAAAGGGCTTTTAGCAATTAAGACATTATACGTTTCCACGGGGCTTCTCGGGGCTAGCTATTGAGATTTCTTGCTACGGTCGGGACAGAATCTAAGCTATATCAATTAGTGGTTAACTAACTATTATCGTCCCTCCTCTCTATTCCCCAGCCTTTAAAGGCTTTCTTTCGGTCCAACAACTTTGGTAAATTTACAAAACGCTGACCGTATCTGCTGCGCTCACACCTGGCCCTTCCCATTGTTTATGAACAGAGAACGACCATGCCATGAAACTACTGCTAACTGAACCATACTTCGCCTTAGACATCATAATTTACTCCTTGAGTCAATGCGAAGATATATAATTTCTTTGTTTGGAATAAATATTTAAGAAAAAAAAGAAGACGACAGCTTATATTCTTTATCGTGATCCGCTCCCGCTCCCCATGAAATTACTGCTAACTGAACCATATTTCGCCTTAGATATTATAATTTACTCTTAGATTCCATGCGAAGATATTTAGTTTCTTTGGAGGAAAATCTTTAGAAAAGGTAGACACAGCGTGTATATCCTAACTTTGCAGCCATTTCGTGTTCCTCCCCCCCACACTGAGCTCAGTACATTCTGAGTGTTATATTATAAGTCGATCACCAGTCTGGACACAGAATGTTGAGATAAAGTGGCAAAGTCCTAAGCCAGCAAATCAAACAATAATGATGAGGAAATTCTGAGAAATACAGACCAGGTGAGAATCGCGCGGCCACAAATATAATAAACATCTAACAGAAATCAACTGCAATGACTAAAAAAAAAAATCAATTAATACACTTGTATATTTATCATCCTCAACAGATCTTCAAGGACAAAGTGACCGGTATGGTACAAATCTCCACACATTCCTGCCAGTTTAGCATGTTTGAAAAATGATTTTGGGTTATTTTATTTATCATTAGTGCAGCATACATTTGATATTTCCATACTGTTACATTTCCTGTCCGTGGCCTATCTATGCAAGCTCAGTCGACAAAAGCGTAGTTTTGATCGAGGCCTGTGATTCCTTGATTAACTTTTGCTGATCTGACAATGACACTGCGAGGTGTCTCGGGTATCTGCGGAAGCAAGGGATGTTTTACTCTGATCATTATGGCTTAATCCACCCAAGAGTAGGACTGAAATTTTTTTAAAATCAATCGAATAAATATGCAAATAATTTCACGCCCTCAGTTTCCTCCAGCTAAAGTGATACAAAGCTCTTTCAAATTAAGGGTTGTTTCCAGCAGAAATTATTATTTCCTTCAACAAATACAGAAACAAATAACAGGTGGGTCCCGTTTACCATGGATATGTCGTTTCGAAAAAACAGGACAAATTACATTTTTCTTGTATACTCATTTAGCTTTTTATTGCAGATCTGACCCAAGGCTACTAAAAGTCATCTCGTCATTTTCACGTTTCTCGCCAGGAACTTACCTGCAAAATACTGTCGCCCTCGGAGAAACCAGGCTCTGGGAACAGGTGGGACCTACCCACCATATGACTGTGGTCAACGCCATAACGATCGCTGAGGACACCTGGAACAACAACAACAAAGTCAACGAAAGAAGATTCATAGCAACTTTAGGCTGTTCATCCCTCGCATTACTGTATGTTCCTTACCAGCTTTGGTGATTTACAAATAAATAACATGTGTTTGTAGACAGCACAATGTTTCACAGAATATTAAAATGCTCATGTTAAATATGGCAAAGACCAAGAAAGGCGCGAAACCGGTTAGGACTATTTACTTGTAGTATGAACGTTCAATGCCAAATAAACTTTCAGCAATTACATGGAATGAAATATGGAGCAGAAATCAGTAATACAACACAAAACAAAACAAATGGCAAATCTACATTACATGAATCTTACTGAAGAGCTAAATATTTAGCAATTAATGTAAGCTGATTGTTGACAATATTACACTTCCACCCATGACAGTCCCAACTCAGTTAAAATATATTAAGTGAAGAATTCTTTCTTGTGACTTCAATAAAGGTATACAGTAAAAATAAAGTCAATACATGTATCTCCGTGAAATATACTTTGTTTAAAAACGTTCAGTTTCTAATTTAATAACAAAGAAACAAAAAGATCCCCTTCCCTCCAAAAATAAACACACACCAGCAATTTAGGAAATAATTCAGGCAACACTAAAGTGATAATTTTCCCCAGCTTTCACTGAACGTGTTATTTATGTTAAAACTGCACTGAATGAAAGCAGGGGGCAATCTTATATGAGACAAACTGCCTGGGTGTCATGTTCACCGAACACCGATAGTATTACCTGCCCGTGAATGAGGTTATTTTTCTCTGGTCAGGTTTATTGTTGGTAAATGGTGACACGGGGTCTGTTCTGGACATTTACATGGGGATTTCTGTAACTGCTTGTATTAAAGCCCATATAAAAACATCTGCGCTGCCGGTATCAGTGACATAGCCAGTGCAGGAGACAGTAGATAGAGTTACATGGCAGCATACCATACCTCTATTAAACTGTCAGAATTATTGTCACACTGTCAACATAACATCTCGGCCGGCAGAATTCTTGGAGCTTGCCCATGTGTGCAACTAATTGGCCACCCTTGCTCCCTACTGGGGTCATATAGGGCTACCAACAGCCAGCTGAACGTTCTGTCATTACATTCTTTTCAACAATTGTTTTCCAGGACATTATTTATACAGGCCTTCAATTCATTCAGCATTTTCACCTGTAATTTTGGTTCAGTGGGGCATTTCCACACGCACTGTAGTGCCCCAATGAGGATTAGGGTCTTATTCAATTGGTGACAGATTGCGTTGGCTTTTCAACCTTGACCTTCCAGGTGAGTCTGTCAGGATAATTCAGAATATCACTTCAGGGGTAATATCTTGTAACATCTCTATTTATCTGTTCTACGTCTAGTTGTCAGTGTTTGGGCCATTTTTTCTCTCTCTCTCACAGAAAATAGAACACAATAATGAGAGAAATGACTCCCGACTTCACAGAGACAAATTAAATATTTTCTGTAACACGGTATGTAAAATCTCACGAGGAGAGCCGGACTTTCAATACAGTTTTACAGCCGGACTTCCAAAACAGTAATTCTTAAGCTCAAAATCAAATTACCTGCATGACCAAATGCATTCGAAGCTGCTTTCATAGGCAAACTGGTTAAGACCACTGTTATTTCATGGTATAATCTAATGCTGTTTCACACACCACTGCATTTGCAACATTTCATTTGTTTGATACTGCTTTATCAAATTGTTGTTTTTGTTTGTTTGTTTTTTCCTTTCAGCATGATCAAACTAAGACTGGCAAGTAGAAAGTCTTGGTTACTACATTAAAAGGTCAAGTGGTGTTTCAAAATTTCTGGATTTGAAGAAGACTTGGGCAAGGCATCCATCCGACTGTGAAGCACAGAGGAGAGCTACCGAGCTTTGCTTTCGTTGCCACTCAGTATCTGTGACGTCTCACATCATATCAGGGAGCTGTAGTGGCAACACACAAAAAAAGTCCATAATATTGGGAATTTGACAAGTAAATGGCCTGGAAATTTAGTTGTGATTTATTGTTTTCATTAGCGGAGAATTTAGGGCAATCACCAAGATTAAGTTTCAGCCATAATTGAACTTAAACACAGAGAAGGAGGTTGTAGAGTCTGTGCAGAAGAGGCAAGAGCACTTAAACTAAATACTAAACATAACCACAAATGTGCTTGCTCTTCTCTAGGAAGACACACAAAGGGACAGCTTCAGACGTTCACATGTTACATTCTACATCCTTTCTCAGGACTGATGGATATGGACATCTAGCCAGTGAATTTACCAGCACCAGAAAAAAGGGCATCTTGATGAAATGCCAAGATTCAGACTTGATATATATATGTTACAGGCAATAACATGTTACAGTTACTGGATATAATTATGAAGCATAAGCGTATAAATGCTCTTACAGCCTTCTGTTGAGATTTTTACATGTCAAACAGGAGTTCACAGACATAAACAACATCAAAAGTTATATTATTTTCAATACAGAAAAAATAACCTTCAAAAATGTGGGAACTATGAGGAAATACAGTTTAACACAATGGTATAAATTCAATGATGCCTTAAAAATATATAAAATACATTTATCATTGAATATGGTGATATTACCCAATTATTATCAATACAGGTATAACAAATACACCTACCAACGCAGGTATATATACATTTTATACCAAAACTGCAACATGCGTTTTATGCGTATTATTGTAAGTCATTCTTTGTCAACAAAAACCTTAACTATATTACCTTAATAGACTGCATTCAAACTTATTTCTTGTAGAAACATAACAAAAAGAACACTTATTGTTCACTTCTAAATAACACTTAACATTCTTCTTGGTTACATTGCAAAGTTCAAAAACATGTCAACTGCACATACATCACAATAAATCTTTGTTTAATAAGCAATTTTGGAGGTTAGAGTTAACCAGCCAGAACTAAAAACAATACCAGTAGATGGAAGAAGAACAACTTCCTTTTGGGGCATTCTCTTGACTTTTCAGCCCAATAGCTTGTCAAGTACAAGAAGATGTAAACAAGATGTGAATTCTAGCACTACACGGCTGCATCTGGATTCTGTGTGAAATTCAGTCCAAATTCAGTATTCTGAGGTTAGCCTCATCACCTCAGTTGACCTAAGCTGAAGGATTTGTGAATAATGCAGCACATGTACATGTATATACACTGGAACCTTCAATCTGCCAGCCAACAATCAACACACTTCAAGCAGCTTACCTGCCAACCCTCTGTGCTGGCTACAGCTTACACATGACATAAACCCCTGGAATTGACTTATAAGCTACGCCCTTTGTTAGTGAAGGGATAAGAGCATTGCATTAACCTAATCCTATCCAATCATTTAATTATGGTCAAGCCAGGCTTAAGTCCTGGGCCAGCAACATCACTGCCTCACAATTAAAAGCATTTAATTGAGTTAATTGCAGCCTGTGCCCTATGCTCTTGTGACTTTCAATTATTCTCAACCAGTAAAGTTTTTATGTACAGAGAGCTGTAATAAGCATTAATCCACCTGTTATGTCAAGAATTATTCCAAAGTCTTGAAAGAAAAGCCCTTGAACAACAGGTTTCGAAGTTTAGTGAAACAAAAGTACCCTGGTATAGATTATCCAAAGTGTTAGTAGAATGAAGAGCATTATAACATGGCAGTGATTACTGGATCATTAAACCACCATTTACAAATCAGCACACAATTCTTGCCAGTCCAGTTTGAGAAGTTACGTTCAGTGTGATAAAATAGCCCCCCAAAGAAGTTACAGACATAGGTAACAATTTTTAGAACAGCAATAAACATACAAGTCAACATCCTGCCATATCCAAATCATGTTCCCCAGTCATTCCCCAAACCTGGATGAAGGAAGCACTCCCGACTCTAGTCAAATGATCACTGAGGAAATTGTCATTGAAAAGCAGCCAAATGAGATGGTAAATCAGGCTGGATTTCAGGGTTGGCTTTGGCTGGCTCATCTGTCATGCTGGCAGAAGGCAGGATGTGGGGCTGAGTGCCGCTTCTGGAACTTCACCAGCAAGACCAGTCGCCTTTCACAATACTTAACTAAACCCATCCTGGCGCCAGCTCAGCACACTAGATGGGTTGTTATCTCATCAACACCGTTAACGCCAACCAGATTGTTGCATTTGCATGCCGAACCATTAGCAGAGTTCAGGGTGACAAATAATACACCAATGGATGTAGTTGTCAGAATCGGCCCAAAAATAAATCTCACTCGAGTTCCAGACACTGCTGGGTAAAATAGAACACAGAGTAAAAACATTACATCATCCAGATGTGTTGTCGTATGCGAATAAACCATCTATATGCAGTGGTAAAAATAACGCAGCCTTACTTGAATGACTCAAGGGAGAGAAGACACAGCAGGAAAGGAAACGGGTATGGCTACAATAAAAGTGGGCTAGATAGAGAATTCTGAAAAAAACAAAGAGACCAAGATAAAAAAGAAAGAAAAAAAAAAAAAAAACAGAAGAAAGAGGGTTGGCTGCCATACACGTACATTGAGACATAATGAAAAATTGGATTCCATTTTCCACAGGACCCAGTCTGTCATGGTGTTAAAGTGAGTAATGCTGGTGGAAGCAGACAGTAGTGTCCATAAAAAGGCAAGCTGATATAAACACTGCTGTTGAGAAGGCAATGTGATGGCCAAATGGCAGTCTGACTTGGGCCTCATCTATAATTTTATGGGTAATGTAGAGTTAGGGTGGTTAGGTGATCGATGTGCCCCTATTTGAGCGGCATTCCAGTTACGCCCTAAATCTAATGCAGTGGTCGACACGGGAACAGTTCCTTGCTGGCCCATGTATAAAGCCCATTATCCACAGGAGCCAGGTAGGCGCAGCCATTCTCTCGCTCCTGATCACCATCATTTTCTGGTGGACCTCAGTGATCAGACCATGGCACCACTGTGTCCACTTTCTGCCCATTGCTCTGCAGACGCTCCACCAAGACAGCTGGCCCGGCTGTGACGACTTTGTTTGGGCCGACAACAGTAATTACCAAACCCCAACAGCCCATCCTCAGCCACAGGACCAGCCAACTTAATATCAGATTGAATGTCAGTTTACAATTAATATCTAAAAAATATTGCTATTCAATCAGGTTGATTAAGAGGAGCAGAGGACATGTCTATCAGAGCTACGAAGACTCAGCCTAGGATCAGGGACAATCCTAAAATGTCAAGCCGTCAGAGCACAAGTCCTACTTCTATGGATCTTTAGGCTCATGCCACTTGTCAGCTCTTGGGGTAATTCCCTTCCCCATCTCCCTTTTCCCATCAGTTCCTACCTCGACCGAACCCATCCCACACCCACCCCTCACACGACCAACCTTTATATCATCCTCAGCAACAAAAAGCCATGCCGGCAATCAATAATAAAAGTCAAACAAGTGCCATCATTTATGTGACGGTAAATCAAATAGCCTTCACAGCGTAATTATAGACAACTGCTAAAAACCTACAATTACTGATAGCACGTTATTCAAGACAAGCGCCTCTCCCATGCTCCAGACTTCATCTGAATCACCAATGTCTTTATCACTGCTTGAACAGATCATTTTCTCTCTGTCTTTCCATCAATGCAGCTTTTCCTGAATGCCTTCTGTTACAGATCATCAAACTCGGACAGAACTTAGGCTTTGACACAAGTTTCCTTTCCACAGTGGCACAACAGGCACGACTGCAGCTTTTGTTTCTTATCTAGGCCTGGGGTCTTCATACTGAATAATCTTTGTATAGAAATATCTTACAAAAGTCATCCATACATGCTGCTGTACATATGAATTAGATGTAACTATCTACTTGCTGTGTACTGCAATGCTTACAAAAATCAGGTATGCATAAATGTTAAAAAAAAAGAACATCTAAAGTCAGACTTTAATACATGTAGAAAATGAGTATCAGTTAATTAAATGAATACTTCTAGAAAATGATTTAAATGTCTATTTCATAGTATTTAAGTATATGTGTATGTAAACAGATGAATTGTCTTATTAAATTTCAAAGCATACATTCATGGTACAATATTTATGTTGTAATGAGGCCAATTTAATTGGACTGGGACCTACAAATGTGTCTTCTGGCCAAAAAAAAATATTACAAATAAAACTAAAACGAAAAGAAAAAAGAAAAGAAAAAGAGCACAGAAAACATACACATGTCTACATGAACATGTATATGTAAACAACTGCAAGAAAACCCTACATACACAAAAGTGCTGTGATCAGTTTTACATGAGCATTCAGTACAATGTGTATTTTGTACCCAAGCATACACTCTTGTATGGGGGTCACCACCGGGCAAAAACCATGGAACTATTTGTCATTTAGTGAGAAAAACACATGATCGTTTTCACAGTTTCTTAATTTCCTGCAAATGATAATTCTCAAAGAATCGGTTCAGACTTTGCTACCACAGCCAAACTACCACACCTGAATCATTTTGTGTAATACAATGCATTTTAACTTATGTCTACCATTCTCACATACAACTCTTCACTAGAACATCAGAGTGCGTTCAGGTGGCCCATTTCCACACAGAATCTCTGAACATTTTTTGGCTGACAGAGAAATCTCACTACTCAAAGGGCAGTTCCTGAAGCAAGGCTATAATGTTCTATAATTAAAGGAAACACAAGCCCATGTTTGCAAACAATCAACATCTCCTGAGAAAAAGCTTTGCGACATTTTAGCAGAAAAACGATTTGTGGATGTGAGAGGGGATCCACAGTGGACTGATGGAGATGGAGAGAGAGTAAGGGGAGCCTGTGGAAGTCTGGTGACTCCAGGGAGCCAAAAGAGCAGTGACAGGGAGGGAGCTTCAGTGTACCAGCCTATCTGCCAGCCAGCCCACAGGGGGCACCGCCAACATGCAACTCCACCTTGATTAAATAACACGCAGATAATTGAACGAATACAATTATGTGGAGAGCAGGCTGAGTCTGAGCAGTACTGACATTTGTCATTTGTGACGGATTGATGTTCATGTCAGTAGAGGATAGGAGTCGTCTGAATTTAACACGACAAACACTTTTGATACATATATATTGAAAAGATCATGTAATTTTAAAAGCATAACAGAAATTAATATTACATATTTATCTTTTTCATTTACTCATAAGTAATTTGAAAGCACATGATAAAAACGTGATAACCACAGACATATTAATACATCATTACAGCACAGGGTCATAGTAAAACATACGAAAATGATATTTTAGCAACATACAGGACAACACACCATACAGAGAGACATAAAAGTCTTTTCACGAAAATGTCTTCTGTGTGGGAGGGGGAAAGGGGGGAATTATTTTGTTTTATTTTTTTTTTTTTTGTACTTATAAATTCTACATGGGTCCACATTATGATGTAACTGTGAGGAGTAATATTCTGAGACAATCAAAGTAGAGAACATCATCACATTGCCCATAACAAATATTAAAAGTACTGATGCACAAAAAAATACACTAATAAGAAGAATGTCATCAACTTGAACTGCCTACTCTTCATATGTCTTGCATTAACATACTAGATGAGTTTATGATTCTTCAACGATTACACTGTAACATAATATTCTTTATAAATAAATTAATGTGATGGATTGAGTTCATCAAATTATGATGAGAAGCACAGTTAAATATGAATACAAAAGTGAATGCCAACTGAAAGCTATATATGTACAGCTGATTTTACGTTATATGAAAAGGTAAATGCATTGGATGAAACAATCTTCTGGTGAAAAACATTTAAAGTTGGAAACAGCAGAATAAACACAGTGAGCTCATCTAGGTAAATATATGAAGATCCCGGAATTTCAGTTGAGGAAAAAAAATTAGCATTAAAAAATATGTGTAAAATTGCTGGGAAATTATAAATTTCAAATTAACACAACAATTCTTGTAAGTTCTGGGAATCTTGTACTTAAAGCTGTGCATTAATCAGCAGAAAAGCTCCTCATATTTGAAGAAAGCAGCAAAAAATCCAAGTTACTGGAATGTAATTAAAATCAGCAAAAAGCAGAGCACTTCGCTGCTTCAATAATACCTGGTTTGGAGTCATACACAGATTATCCAACCACAAGAATAACAAAAAAAAATAACAGCTGAAAATCCTTTGATAAAAGGTTTTACGAATAAAATGCATAGCAGCATGAAAAAACCATTACAGGTTTAATCCATATGGCTGTATTCATTGAAAATTACAGCACTTTTTACATTTTAACGTTTCACAAAATCAGGGAGATAAGGATCAGTGGCCCATTCCACTAAACAATTTCTGACTTGAGCTAAAATTAAATAACATTTTGGAGCTTATTTCTGGAGCACTAGAATTTTGATAACCTCATAAATGCAATGTGTCAAAGTTTCAGCTTCCTTAAAAACTAAGCATTCTGATTGTGAAGGGGTTTTAAATTTAGATTTAAGTTCGAAATTGTTGTGTGAAATCTGCCTCTGTAAAAGAATTTTTGGCCACTAAATTTCTGTGTAAAATTAAACAATTTTCTGCAATCACACTGTCTATTTTTACAGGGGTTTTTTATTACTGCTATTGATGAGTTATATTCTTCAGAGCATACTGTATATAGCACATCTCATTTCAGTATTTACATGGCTAAATCTCAGATAGTTATGAGGAAAAAATAAATAAAAAAGTCTATTCAAAACAGATCTAAAACAAAGATTGGTAAAAATAAAATAAAAAAAAAGGGAAAAAAAATTGTGCATAAAATCATATCTTCAAACATAATTATTTTTACAGTGAATAACTAAACGAAGCATTATACAGCACAAATAAATGGAGCAACAAAATAAACATTTTGAAGACAAGAAATTCTATTATTTCTATTTTTTGTTATTTTTTTCCCACAAGGCATAAATTCTTAAAAGTAAACAATGATACAGTTTGGAAAAGTAATTTTTATCCTAATTATTTGTCATTCAAAATATAAAGGTTCTGTTCAGAACTGTTAATCTAATAGTAAAAAGGAAGAAAAAATCAAAATTATTATTCAAACTGCCTTCCGAATTATCTGTGCCTCTTTTCCCATTTATCAACTTCAACAAAATTTACGTCATAAATTAAAACGGAACTGTACAACGCGATCCTTTTCAATCGTTCTTATCCTCAACGATACAAACGGCCATCTTGTCAATGACAAATACATATACACACAGGTCCTACCTTGTTCGGGATACCTTCCACCGCAAATCAGTTCACGTCCAAAAAATGAGGAAGTCAGGTTACAAAGTATGGTGGTTAAGGAGCGAGTTAAAGCGGTTGGTGAGGAGCTGGAAGCCAGGCGAGCGACTCTCTGACTGACTAGTTCTTCGCCTGTTACCAGCATTTTATTAGGGCTTTAGTTTGCATGCGACATGCGATGGCAGTGCTACAGCAATTGCAATGTGGACAGATATACTGTTCTAATTAAACCAGTCAAGGAACATGCACAATTTGGCTGGGTTGCGTGTGTCTGGATATGGCGTTACCTGATGTGGCCCAGGCTTGACACATTAAAGCCTGTACATGTCATAAGCCACTCTGCTAAATGGCACTGAGGCACGGACCGTCTATGCTCTCGGTTAGGGCAGCATGCAACCATCCACTACTTCAACACTACACCTTCCACCAACCCCAGTCTCACAGCCTTCAGTATCTTTCAAAAATAATCTCATTTAATTACTGAAAAGTAAAACCTAACAATAATTAAACAAAAAATACTGAACTCAAAATTAAATACAAAACAGCCTCGGGAAATTATTTTTAGCAGAATCAGTGGAGATCTCGGCATTATGACTCTGTCCTAATATCAGATAACAGATGAGTCAATATAAGCAAATGCATTAAAGCATTGGGTGTTATTCACTGAAGGTATGATACATTCTCAGTTGATTTTGATAAAAATGAAAATAAAAATTAGCCTAAAGAAAAATTAGTCACCCCTCCCCCCAAAATTAAAAATAATAATAATAAAATAAAGAAAAAAAAAAGAAAGGCTAAACTACATGCCTTTGGGAAAATCACTTTCAATAATCAAGGCAAAGAATATAGAAATTAAAACAGACAAATCTATTTTGAAATAATTCTCTTATATTTAAGTTAATGGAGGGGTGAGTAAACAATGCCACTCGGTACTGACTTGTATCTGCACGCTTATCAAGCTCCAAGGATGTGAAAGATTCTTTAGGCGCACAGGGTTTTCCCGGATCGGCCAAGCTGGTTGGGACTTAATTTGGTGCCTTTCCTGGAGTCACCTTCATGCCCCAGCGGTCTGGCACATAAAAACGACCACAAATAAAAGCAGTGCTGTGTACGAGGAATAAAAGAAGCATATGCTGGTGCTGCTGTGTGAGGTGAGTGCGCACAGAGAGATGTGTGTGAGGGGACCCTCCCAGGTGTGGCTTGTCAGGGGCTCAACCAGCCGCTCATTGTCGCACTTTTCATATGGCCCTGATCAAGAACAAAGCCGTCTAAATCATATCAGGACAATCAGACACAACACACACACAAAAACGGGCCGACCTGGGCAGCAATCAACGAGTTGCCTTAATTTACAGGTATCTGTGCAATATACAATGACACCACCCATTTGCACAAGTATCAAACAATATGTGTGCAAGAGTATAATAAAGAGGGAAGGCCAACCTATTACCCTGGACACATACACAAGACACTGATGCTCAGTATTCAGAAATGATGAATATGCTGTAATGATGTACAGCCAATTAATATAACACAACCCCACAATTAATTCCAATATGTAAGGGGTCTGTACGCTAAGCTATAGTATTTCAGTGAGATTTCATTCATAGCAACTGGAGCACTAGGCAGAAATTTGTATGCTAGGAGAATTAACAAGCCATGTAATGTATATATGTGCACTAGATGCTACAGGTTTCTACTTTCTACTTTTTTCTGGATGAAGTCAAAAGTCTTGAATGTAAAATGGGAGTTTATTTCTGTTTGATGCTGCCGAATACTGATGTACTTCTGTGTGAGCCTGAGCTCATGTGCTTCTTTATATTTCTCAATTGCCTCTGTGAGTGCTCAGTGGCTTCGGTGTGGGTTCAATTGCTTTTGTGTGTGATCAGTGGCTTCTGTTGGTGCTCAATTGCTTCTGCATGTGCTCAGTGGCCTCTCTGTGTGCTCGGTGGATACTATTGCCCTGTTCTTATCGAGAATTAAGTGTACAGCTTCTTTGTGTGCTCAGTGGCTTCTGTCCTCCTCATCTGCTTGTGTGTGTGCTCATGCAGTGGCTTCTCTTTGTTCTCTTCGGTAGCTTCTGTGTGTGATCAGTGGCTTCTGTCCGTTCTCCTCAATTGCTTGTGTGTGTGCTCAGCTTAATTTTTGAGTACGTTCAGTGTGTGCTCAATATTACTTCTGTAAGCACTAAGTTGTTTCTGTATGTGATCAGTTGCTTTTGTACATGGCCTATAGCTTGTACATGCATACAGTTGCTTGTGTATAGGATACAGACAATGGAGTTGCTTTTATGGAAGCCTACTTACTGCCTACAAATAGACGTCTTGTGCCACAAAATTAAGAATGTCTCTCATTTCAGAAATCATATAGACGACAACAACAAAAAAACAAAGTTGCAGAGTGACTTCTGTATGTGGGAACTTCCAGTCCACAAAATGAGGCTGTATGTAGTGGCCACAAAACAAGCACATAGTGGCCACAGTGACTACCAGCCAGCATGACAGTGTATACCACAGATCTGGAGATAATTCATCTCTAATGTCTAGTTTGTGGTTACACTAAATCATTGATGTGAACTTCTGTGGCCAAGATGTCGCAGATTCCCTGTCAGATTGTCAGACACCCTTGTGATTAAGTCTTCACACCTGACTGTCGCAAAGGCAGCCCACCCATGTAGATCTCACAGCAGGTGAGTGAAGATGAAGGGCATAAAAGTCTCCTGGTCTTGAAGGCTGTAAATAAGAGCCTGGTCCTAAGAACTGGGTGGGTGCTCTGAGGTCAGCCAGGGTAAAGGGTACTTTGATGTGACAGTGAGGTCAGTGGACAATAACTTGACAGTGCCCTGCACCCACTAACCTGACATTCTCAGAATGACTCCCTTTCAGCTAGTAACTCCATAATCTACAATTTTGGGCTGAGGTTTCTTCAAATGTTTTACCAGTTAGGGTATGTGCGGTTGTTTCCAGTGGTGTAAACTGTGGGATATAAGGCATGCAGGGCTATTCCTCTGACAAACAATTTATTTTCTCTGCATACTTGAGATTTCTTTGCAAACATGTCGGAAATCATTTCTTAAATAGTTTAAATTCTTAAACTGACACATAACACCACAATTGGCTACATGTAACTGTGTGTTTGCACAATCACAACTACAGCTAGAGACAAATAACAGCAAAGCTTTTGGTTGTTCCAATGCTATAAAGTTGAATTTAACCAGTGAGATTTAAGTTCAAATTAAGTCCTCATAATCTGCAATGAATGGAAAAACTTGTTTAATACAAGTCGTTGACTGTATGATTAAAAATTTAGTTGGCTTTCTTCAACACCCTTGAGTGCTGTATTATCCTAAAGCCCCAAACGATGAAGTTGGATGCTTCATCCTACAGACCAATAAATGAGAGCGATTGCTGTTGCTGATGTAGAGAATTAAATAAAATCAAAGCAGCTGGAGAAGACATTAAGTTAAATTCTGCTAATTGCCCATTGCCCTCAGCTGAAGAAGTGTTGTGATGAGTTGTGCTTTGCAGACAATGGTCCCCTCTAAACGGATACGTTCATGGCAGGATTGTTGAGTTGAAGCCACAGAGACAGCCTCGATAGGGCTTAACTTAATGAAGCGCAGCACCAATATTAAGTCAGCCAGAAATGATTGTTTAATGTTCATACAATTGTGGTCAGTCTAGGTTATAGCCCTGAGGACATGGGGGATTGGGGCAACACCTTATGGTAGGGGTGATCGGAACAGAGCCACTCTGTAAGTGGCCTATTAAGGTTGGCCCCCTCTCCCCTCTCTGATCAAGTGCCCCCATCCCCCTCCAGGTGAAGGGCTGTATCTTGTGTTGGGAGACCTTAACACAGCCATGGTTCAGAGCCCAGGGGCCAATTGTATAGGGCCACTGATAGCTGGTGGGGCAGGCACAAAGGCCCAGCCCCACTCTACACCTCAATGATAACTCTATTAGGTGTTGGCTTTGTGATCCTCTGTAAATATTGGTTTAGCTCAAGAGCCTGCTACAAGTAGAAATAGCTGAAGCCAAGAGGCTCCCATGGGGAGTGAAACATCACAGCCACAATGCCTGTAATAAGCCTACTGTATGGAAAACAACCCACTGTAAAAAAAATATGCTAGTTACATATAACAAAATCTTGTGAAAATAACATGATGCAATAAAAAGCCATTGAAGAGATCAGCAGTGAGGCTATTTAGGGTTAGAAAAGCTCACAGGATATTACATCACAGCAAAACTGACACAATACGTCATTTACTACATGTAGCTCTCATCATTGGGAGCATATAACTTCTGTACCATAAACAACGAGAATGAGAGAGATTCTTATAGGTGTAACAAAAAAAAAATAACACAATTACAAGAAAGCTTTTGTATCTAAAAATCAACAAGTTCTGTAATTCTGCTAAATTTTCTGCACATTTCAGTGTAATTTTGGAGCAACATTTTCCTTCAGTAAATCACAGCTGGTTATATTTTCTGCACAAAAATTGTTGCATATATATTAAGCATTACACGAAAATATGCTAGATTACAGGGGAGACATTGTAGGGCTACAGCTGATAAGCATGGTATTTTCACTTTTTATCAAACGTACAGAGTATGCCAGCTGAAGTCATTAAATATCTTCAGTACAGATGTTAGCTGGATGAACCACAACATTTATACATACTGATGAATGAATTCAGTGTAGATAGTAGTAAACAGTTGCATGCACATATAAACACCAGAGTTAACACATTTACTTCATCCAAATGAGAACCAGCCAAGAGGATAAGCACATTTCCACTCAGGGAAAATAAGGACCAGAGGAGAAAAAAATATGTGTATTCTTGTCCTCTGGATGCCATGATTGCAAATTACAGACTAAAACTAAATTATGGCATACCCATGGCTTGCACGGGGATTGATGAATAAACACACCCAACTAGATTTAGCCACGAAAATTGATTGAATCATAACAGTCAAGGAAGTTTAGACAACAATATTCTGGGGGGTTATACTAAATCTAGAGGGACAGACTTAGGCGGGAGTCGGGAGTCTGCCAGATAAATGGACATGGTTATTTCTGCATGCTGCTCATTGGGACCTTCTCCCGTAAACACGACAAAAACTAATCTGATCCAATCTTGGCAACACGAATTACATTAGCCCTGACTTGAAAGCCGATAGTTGGTATAAAATGAGCCATATGGGAGCTGTGATTTTGTGATTTTCAGTTTCTCCCTGTCCCGCTGAATTGGTGGTCGTCTCGCGGTGACAGCCCAGGTCAGCCTCTCCGTTAAATGGCCAGTCAGTTCTTGGTAGGGTAATTTGTCACTAATCAGACGTGGCTACCCCCTCACAACGGTTTGATCATGCTAGAACAATTGCAGGAATCCTCCAGGAGCTTGGGCTGCGGCCCACCGGGAGCCGCTTCCAATCTAACTCCTATCAGCCCTTTCTCAAAAGACAGATTTGCACAGATAATTGTAACTGTTCCTCCTCTGAAAAAGCTTGGCACAACGTATTCTTCCTCTTGGCCACACTTCTGTCTGTAAATGGTCATGGCTGGCAAATTAATGCAATATTTTTGTCTTTTTGTAATCAATTTGGGCAGCCAAGAGGCAAAAAGCGACAAAATCTCCAGAATTGTAAACTGACAAACTTGGAGTTGAGGGTCAAAGAAATGATTGGAACTCGGAATAAATCAATTAAGTCTCCTGTGGATCTCGGCTCAACACCTTCATTGTGAGGACGCAGAATTTATGAAGATTCGCCAGCATTGCGTGCAAGGCCACCATAAAGCCAATACTGTATTACAAAGACAGTGTGCCAGGGAAATGAAAGTACTTAAGATGCTGGGATGATTCACAGATGAGTTTGGGAACCCACCTGGGTGTACAACAGCAACTAAATTCAGCTCTATAATGGAGTACTCATTTAACAAAGTTAAGTTTTCCTCCCCACATCCCAGTTGTATCATCACTCATCTACAACCATTTAAGGAAATCAAGAAAGCGGTCATCAAATAGCTTAAACCTGGCATAAAATACAAATAAATATGAATAAGAAAGGAAAACAATTTAAAAAAAAAAAGCATTATAAAATACTCATGAGTTTATACAAAACATATCAAATTAATTCAAAATGACTTTTTCATCTTCATTAAATGTCACTAATGTCAATCTTCCAAAGCCATCAGCTTTTATTTTTCATCATTTAGCAGTTTCTTAAACGCAATTTCGATTAGATGATATTTAAACAGAAATACAAAATGGAAAATTTACAGCAAATTACAACTCAATTTCTCACATGATTAAAAGCAAAAAATACAGTGTGGTACCGCTTTTTGTCCATCTAATTTTGGGTTTAACACTGTGATACATCCATAGATTTAGCCTACAATGGAGAAATGTACATGTACAAACACATATATTCATTATTCCAAACAGTTCCAGCATATTTTTATAAGTTCTATATATTAAAGAAAAACACTTTCCTAGCCTCTATTATACATAGCAAGCCACAAATATACATGGAGATGAAAATTCAATGACAAAAATGGCAACAATAATCAGACTGATACAATGTAGTTGTAACTTTGGTTAACATATTCCATGCAACACATTTCTATCTGTTGTTTTTATGGTCGATGGTATTCAATGGTAGATGAGTACCAGTGGGCAAACTTCAAACTTGTTTTTGCAAATCAGCTGGTTCTCACATTAAAACAATGAGGACCATTTTTCCTTCTGAATCAAACAGGAAAAGGGCCCAGGAGCTAATGATGATTTGAATGCCAAAGCACCAATGTCCCATCGGTCTAGCTCATCAGAGCAAGAACACAGATAAATGGTAGCAAAGACAAAACTGTTGGCCATTACAGCATTCAGTAGTTAAATGTTGACCACTGTAAAGCTCAATTGGCGCCATTTAGCCTGGCAGTCAAGCAATTACCTTTTGAGCCAGTGAGAAAATGAGTGCGATTCCAGCAGGTGAAAGCTTAGGGTGCATGAAGATGGCAACCATTACACTGTCAGAGCGGGCTACACTGTGTGGCACCACCTAGCTTTGATCTAGCACCACTAATGCAGCACCAACCACACAAACTGTCTGTACCTCCGGAAACCTGGGTAGACAGACCAACGGTGAAGGAAGCAATGGGAGTGGATACCCAGGAAAACCAAACCACAGCTAAAACATTAATGTTCCTTCAGAACTACTAGATAATTGATAGACTTAAATATCCAAAATTGTTCCCATGTTTATCGTAGGTGATATTACAGTGATAACACTAATTTTCCAGGGAAGATGTGCCAACAATCTGTGCTGAACTGAACGATAAGGGATCCACCGACTAATGATCAAGAGACCAAAAGATGAACAAGCTCTTATCAACCTGCCGTAGGGCTTTAATTAGTGTATGGTGCCAACTGACAAGTTTTCGTAGATAAAATCATAAATGGGTGGCTGTACCCATACACGAGAATATGTGAAATGGTGCTAGAGCTCATTACACCGCCTTTTCATCTACACTGTGCGAGGTTATCTTCACTGTATAATGTACATATAATTTTATCTCCACAAATGTTTAAGAATGCTTTATATACTGCGGGGCATGTTTGTGAGCATAACATGTTGTTTACACCTTGTACTCAAATCATATTTTACTCAATTCATTTGATTATTTCCATATTCAATTATCAATGCATGTAGATAAGAAAGCAGAACTTTTATATACCTATATATACTAGCTATCACCTCTACAAAATAGTTTCCCATACACAATATAAAATCACTATTCCCCTGGTCTCTCTGTACAATGCAAAGACCTGTATTTTTATTGTTAAGACACCTGTATATGTGCCATTTATAGGTCCCTGCATGTCCTTAGATCTGTCACCCTCCAATTGTCTCACAAACAATGGGTTCATCAACATGAAATGAATCATAAAAGATATTTTCTCTTGTCACAAAGGTAATCATTACCTATTCTACCTCCCCACACAGACGTCACAATCACTCGTCAATCTTGGACACATTTTCACTGCCATTTTCCTCTCCTGCACCACTGATTAAAAACAATTTGTTTTTCCATATTAGAGGATCTGTCTTTTATGCCCTGTGTTTCAAAGTAACATGATATCGACTTTAATTTCACCGTTTTCTCCACTGCCATTCTCCATCAAAGACAGGAACTGACTTGTGATAGACTCGTCATTTCAGGGACTTAATTACAAGTGACGAGGGTTGGTTGTGAGATGGGCTTGTTCACATCTGACCCCGCTGCCGTCCCCTGGCCTTTGTCCTTACTGGCCTGTGATAGATGTGATCCGTCACCAGCCACACACTCCTGCCCACTTGCCCAGAATCTCCCAATCTCCAGCAGACATAACAGCTCATCATGGCCACAGAAACATGATCTTACACCATTTGAAATGGATTTCAGCAGAAGTTATAGGGCAACTTTTGGCAAAAAATCTTTTATGTCTAAACTATCTAGGCCGCATCACTGTGCACATACCCCAATATTCACAGATTTCTGAGCTTTTTGTAAGAACATATGTTCAATTTATTTATTTCTATGATTGTTGCTTAATGCCACACTCTGGAATATCTCACTTACATGATGGTGGTCCATTTCATGGATGTCAGAATCCTGAGTGCCTAATAAAAACCACTAACCTTTGAAACATTATTGGCCAACCTTCCCACATGTGATGCAAGGATATTGGTGGAGGACAAGTTGTCCTAAAAGACCATGCAAACCGTGAAAAAATCTTGGACTGTTTCATGTCACTATGGCCACAGGAAGAATATTAATTCCCTGTCCAAGGTGGGAATTGAACCCTTACATTGAGTCTGTTCTTGCCATTAGAAGGCAAGCATCTTTAACCAGCTGTCCTAACCTGCTCCCATACACACTCTTAAAATACCAGACTTTAACCGGAGACATATCAAAAATGTCAGAATCCACTTTTTTCAACTGTGTAAATACTACTGGTGATCATGTGTCTTCTAACCAAAAGGAAAGTGGGTCATGGCTGAATGGTGGTGTTCATACCTCTGCGTCACACGTGAAAAGTGTATCCGTAACTTCCTCAGGTCACTGGTTTACCCTGCACACACTTATTTGCACCACCCCTAAAACTGATCACCATCACATAAGTGAAAATTCTGGAGTATGTCATTAAAGAATAAACAAATAAATTTTCAATTAAGAAAATTTCTTCTATGTTCACAAAAAAGACGACTGAATCCTTGTACATACATGTACATGTTAAAATAAATGAGCATTTATTTGTTTCCAGACTATTCTTCTAATCTAACAGTGCTGGTTTACAATTAAGGCAAGATTTAAATCTATTCAAAGCGGTTATTCTTCAACACTGCATTTCACATAATTCCGCAATTAGCACTGACAACACAGTATTTTTCCTATCACTGTAAAATATTTCTCAGATTACACATAGGCCAACCTGAAGCTGACTATGACAACAAACAAACAAACAGGAGTGACCAGAAGTGTCAGTAGTTTCTATAATCCCAGTAGCCTGATCTGAGGACATCCCTCTAGGGTTTCAGCTCTGTCCACATGAGCTGAGCATGTAATGCCCCCCACTGGGTAGACCATTCAAAATGCAAGAGCAATCATCACTATGAAATGAGAGCAATCACAGGCTCTGTGGGAAGCAGGACAGGGATTGGAAAGGCTGGCCAAGAGACTCTTAGCGGACTCTTTCGGGCCTTGTGAATAGCCCAAGGATGTAACAATTATCCCACCAGACACATTCATCCTGCACTTAACCTGGCTGTGTGCTCAGGATAGATTAAAGGCTGTAGCAACCACTGCCAACCATCCTCAGTGGACAACAGGACAACTGCCTCAATAAAACATAACTCCACATTAATGCACGCTGTCCTCGTTTCAAATAAGCTTTTTCTATGCTCATTACGTATTATATTTCAATACACTGATTGTCATCAATCTTGAAGATATATTTTAACATCATTACAGATTTTGTAAGTTTATGAATTTTGGAAACACAGAGAGACAAAGGTAATTCACACCCAATACTGTCATCCAATGTAATAAAACCTTTGCCTCCTTGTACCAAAGTGTGGCAGGGATCAACACAAATCAATCACAACCCAGCAGCTCAAATTATATAAGCACTGAAACACTTTTAAACAAATGATGCCTTGAATTTTTCTGATGTCCATATGTAGATGTAGGCAGCAGTATAACAACAGAAAGAACAATATGGACTTTAAGATGACGTCTGTTATAAAACTGTACAAGCTGTACTGAAACACATACATAATAGTAGAAACACTTGGTAAAACTGTCATCCGTTCAGAACAATCACTGATCTACAGTGTATGAAGCATTTGGACTTTCTACCAAAAACACATACCTAACAATATTTCATAATGCAGGACTACTAATATCCAGGCTTATGATGTCATGTTCTCTATAGTAAGTCCAGCAATTACTCCATAACACATCTGAAATTTTCCTTTCAAAACACAATCCCCTTTTTTATGACAATTAACACTAATGCCTATGAAAAGGCATCTTGATTTCAACCTACTTTAACAACCACTTGAAGGCCTGCTTAATCTGAATAATGGTGTGTATAAAGTACTTACTTTGAAAATATGACTTTGTGCGCAGGTAACTAACGCTCAGCCTGAGAATGGAGAGCTTATCCAACTTAGAGATGACGCTCTGTTCAAAGGGCAGTAAGCTGGCCAAGTGGTCGAGCTCAGAGTTTAGCCGCTCACGATGACGCTTACTAGGATTTGTCTTTGGAGGATCCTTCACTGGAGCCTTCACACTGAAAACATCAACAAACAGAACGGCTGGTAAAAATTCAGTCACAAAACATTTCCTCTCATGTAGCATGCATAAACCAGCCTCTTTCTTTATGCATGCTCAATTTCTTGTTTACAAATGAAAAGACAATGACCATTTATTTGTTTTCCCTTATCACTTAGAAAACCATGACCTTTATATCAATTCTTGCACTTTACCAATATCATCCAAGAAAGCATTTTTTGTTTATTTATTTGACTGATTGGTGTTTCACATTGTACATAAGGATATTTCACAAATACGACGGCGGTCATCATTATAGTGGGAGCAAGCCGGGCAGAGCTCGGGGGAAACCCATGACATCTGCAGTCGGCCGGCTGATCTTACCACGTACTAATGGACAGGAAGCCAGCATGTGCTGGGTTTGAACTTATAACCATTGCATTGGGGAGAGGCACCTGACCATCGCATTTATACATACACATGTACATGTATTTACAAAACAAAAGATGGGGGTTCATTATTTTTCATGCTAAGTTACCATTTGTTGAGTCACAAATTAATGTATGATACAAGTACACTGAAACAGCATTGAGTACATGTATATCAACAGACTTTTTTCATCATGATCAGACTTTTCATACTTTTTCCAATACCATTACCACTTAAAATTTACAACATATATGGCATTCAAAAAACCTTTCAAATTTTATCATCGAGAATATTTACAGTTTATAAACATGTACAGTTTATAAATTAGGTGGTTAAATTAATTTCATCATTTGTTCTTGTATAAGTGTCCAAAACAAATATTACATCAAATAAATTTCTATAGTGAAATTCCCCAGTGTACAGTAGTTCTGTACGGAAAAATTGATCAAGCAAAACAACCATGATGTTCTGAATGAAAGAAAAGGACATGTTAACACCTGCTAATGGATCTGTCTCTGTACTTTCAATGGAGCTCTACGTCTGTATTGAGGATATCAAGGTTTTCTTTAGGTATTAAATCTGTCAGACCCCTGGTGATTGGGGCTTCATTGCCATTTTATTGTTTTCTTTCATTATTTCAGCTGGTGGGTAGAGTTAGGAGCTGACAAGGAGGATGAGGAATTCCCGTGGAGCAGGGATGTGAATGTCACTCAGTGGTCCACAAGAGAAACAACGAATGGAATCCATCTTACCACCAGATTATGGACTCAGCTGACATCCCTGTATCTTACAAGGGTACAATACAAGGTTGGAAAAAAGTTTTAGACTGAATTATTGATTTATAAGAGCATTTGTTTCCAAACATTAAATACCTGTCTGCCTCCCTGCAGCATCCCTGTTGGTGCTGTCTTTACATCCCCACCCCTGGTTTCATAACGTTGATGAAGACCACACCAGCCATTCTTCTCCCACCCCCCAGGTTGTATGAAGACCACCCCACGGGTAACGAAGCACAGGCCACCAGGCAGTGGTTTAGCCAAAATGAGAGCCTTTTCTGAGAATTCAATGATATACCCTACCCCATGGTGCAGCTTATAGGGCAGTCCAACCCACTCACTTCTTGTGCCCATTAAAACCTCTTACGCCTTGCCCTACTAGCTAGCACCCCAGCTCCCTCACACAAAACATGGCCACAATGACTTAAGAGTGTCGCCACATCAGCGCTAATCCTTGTTGTCCGACGCGACAATTCCAGTGAAAGGACCCTTCACCGCTGTCCATTACTGCACCACAGGCGGCGAACATGTTGTGGTAGAACAGAATGTTGCTGCCCAAAGAATTCACTGCCTTGCCCGTTTTCTGCTGGATACAGCAGAACAATGGTACAACAAAGTGTTAGTGGTGTGGCTGCTCAGAATGGAAGCCTCAATCTAACAACAACACAATAGCCATGATAGCTGCTCTCAAAGACTCTGACTTCTGTCAGTATTCTGACCTGCATCCGTTGTATATAAATCAAAGAGAAATCAAGCATGAATGAAATGAGATGCTCCAACATATATCCACATATAAAAGTGAAATTAATCAGAAAGCTGTATAAATTTCTTGGTATATTTAACTTGCACATGCGGATCTGAGAATTACTGACAAATGTACACGCTGCATGTATTCAGCTCCTACTCTTGTGGGAGACCATGGTATTCAGGAGGGCAGTAATAGATAAATATAGATGGCAATATAGATCTTGAGACAGAAGCAATGTACCCATCTTAATAAGAATCACGTAATTAGCACAGATCAAGTGATCTAATTCCCTGCCATATCACAAATCTCAATTTAATCATGATTTATAATGACAAACAGAACTCATGAATCGGGAATTACATTTTTGAATGTACACAATATGTCATAATCTGAATGGAACACATATCTTTCATAAAAAATATGAAATTTCATCCAGCATTTTATCAATCCCAATTCAAAGAGTATAGTAAGAGTGATAAATTCCTAGGGTGTGCAGCCTATAGCTTTTCTCCCCAATAATATAGATATGCATAGCTAACATTACTCATACTACACACACAAAGATGCCAAGAGTTCCTCTTGAGTGTGACTGTATTCATCTGAATCTACCTTAATTTCTTTACTTTTTAATTCCAACACAAATGTGGTTCAGATTTCAAAATGCACCAGTATGTCATGAAATGTAATATGGAGTGATATGTACATAATTGCTGAAGGTCTAAATAATGGAAAGTACGACAGGGATATGTCCTTGTTATTCTAATAAATGGTTTATAAATTCCTGGGGGCAATAAACTCCCATAACTGTAAGTGGAGTATTCCATATTACGCTTGACCCCCTTCCTCTGCAGGTATACACAACTGGATCCAGCCTTTTTCCCCACTGGCCCTTTTTCCTATAGGAACTTTTCCCCAGGGCATATTCCCCATAGATCCAGCCTTTTTCCCCACTGGCCCTTTTTCCTATAGGAACTTTTCCCCAGGGCATATTCCCCATAGGCCCTTTTCCCCACGGGAAAAGGGCCAGTGGGGAACATGCCCTGTGGAAAAGGGCCTATGAGGAAAAGGGCCAGTGTG
The DNA here is from genome assembly GCA_016165875.1 of Acanthopleura granulata. Lineage (NCBI taxonomy): Eukaryota > Metazoa > Mollusca > Polyplacophora > Chitonida > Chitonidae > Acanthopleura > Acanthopleura granulata. The sequence goes on along the minus strand of JABBOT010000023.1, from coordinate 1,327,291 downwards.
GAAAAGGACCCGTGGGGAAAAAGGCCAGTGGGGAAAAGAGCTCATGGGGAAAAAAGGCCAGTGGGGAAAAGGGCCTATGGGGAAAAGGGCTCATGGGGAATATGCCCTGTGGAAAAGGGCATATGGGGAAAAGGGCCAGTGGGGAAAAAGGCCTCCACCCATACACAATGCATGAACATACCAGCTGAACTTCACATACAGCTTCAGGTATAGCAGGTGACAAATACAGCTTTACACAGGTAATGTCCCTTGCACACATAGTTTGTAAACTCAATTTGTTTACTGGGTTTATTCAACAGACACAAGCAATGTTTGACAGGTGTTTTGCATATTTGAATTAAGGCAAATATGCATGTAGGGAAGCCCTACATACAACTGAAACTGGTTACCATGCGAATTGTCACAACACAATTAATCAGCCTAACACACATCAAAGGTCCTCAGGGTATCCACCCCTTTTCAGTCTGTTCATCTAGAATAATTGAGGTTTCAACCAAACCAATTTGATTTTAATTCCAGAAATTCAATATCTGTTTACAGTATGGATATGAGTAAACAAACACAGACATGCATCTACAATATTCTCAACATAACCTGACTGTTCTAACTATACAATTTAAGATGGTATTTTTATGCACCTATATATAATTATACTTCAGAGAAAAAACTGGATTTATGGTCAACTTTACAACATCATGATACCCAATCTTTACCTCTTAAATTTGGTCAAAATACACATCAAAGTTATAGATATTTCAGATGCGAAATTTAGGTTTATGGCCATCTTCATGACATCATGATATTCAGCCTTCACCACTTTGGCCAAAATATACTCCAGTCAAGATTAACACATTAAACAAATGAAAAAGTGAAAAATTATTGCTATACTCAAACGGTATGATAGTAGGTCTCATTTTTGTACTAGGTGTCTACAACATAATTAAGTAACACGACAATAAACAGCAACTTTCTGTCTTTTGTTTAATAAAATTTAACACTGTACATGTTCAAACTAGCTTGGGTTTTAGAATGTATAATAACTAACAAAGGCTCACAGGTTGCATCAGAGCTAATATTAATGGATTTTATACATACCCAATTAATATCCCAACAAGACAGAGATCCACGTTACTTTGAAAATAATGTTCTTTCTGTTATCTCATTTGGATGAATCTGTTTGAAGTGTGATTGGACAAGCAACACAGGTATGTAAGCACTTCTCACCTGTCCTAACTCACCTGAATTTCCAGGCAAAAAAGTGAACACTCATTTACATATGCCACAAACCATTAAAACCCACCAAAATACATGAGGTTTTAACCATTTTATACATTGCTGAGATACATCATTAGGTATTTGACAACGTGGAAGAAGTGTGTAAATTAGCCTAAGTGTGGTGACTCACACTGAGAGAGCACTATAAAACATGTCAGCACCTGTGGCGGCTCTTCATCGTGTCCTAAACACATGGCTACAAATCTCCACTCTCTACTGGTCACTCCTTCACTCAAGACACAACTTCACACTTACATGTACAGTCATGAAAATTTGTTGGAATATGAAAATATCACACAACTGACAACCACCCTGTTATAAAGCTGGGACATACCTGATCACACAACTGACAACCACCCTGTTATAAAGCTGGAGCATACCTGATCACACAAATGACAACCGCCCTGCTATAAAGCTGGGACATACCTGATCACACAACTGACAACCACCCTGTTATAAAGCTGGGGCATACGTGGTCACACAACTGACAACCACCCTATTATAAAGCTGGGGCATACCTGGTCACACACCTGACAACCACCTTGTTATAAAGCTGGAGCATACCTGATTACACAACTGACAACCACCCTGCTATAAAGCTGGAGCATACCTGGTCACACACCTGACAACCACCTTGTTATAAAGCTGGAGCATACCTGATTACACAACTGACAACCACCCTGCTATAAAGCTGGAGCATACCTGGTCACACACCTGACAACCACCCTGTTATAAAGATGGGCCATACCTGGTCACACATCTGACAACCACCTTGTTATAAAGCTGGAGCATACCTGATTACACATCTGACAACCACCTTGTTATAAAGCTGGAGCATACCTGATTACACAACTGACAACCACCCTGTTATAAAGCTGGAGCATACCTGGTCACACACCAGACAACCACCCTGTTATAAAGATGGGCCATACCTGGTCACACATCTGACAACCACCTTGTTATAAAGCTGGAGCATACCTGATTACACAACTGACAACCACCCTGCTATAAAGCTGGAGCATACCTGGTCACACACCTGACAACCACCCTGTTATAAAGATGGGCCATACCTGGTCACACATCTGACAACCATCCTGACTTGAAGCTTGGGTGTACCTGGCCATATACCTCACAACAGCCCAATATGAGGTTCTATCCAACTAAACAAAAATAACTTTAATAAGCAACACAACTTCTGCCAAGCCCTGATTTTCACTGCACTGAGTAGCATGGTATATAAATATTCTAGAGTTCTGTTCCTTTTCTCTCCTTTCTTTCCTGTAGCTGGATAATGCACTCTTTAAGACTTGTGCATTACATTTGTATACCTGTTATGCAAACCTATTAACCCTTTGCACTGCTATGTCACATTAGTCATCCTCATACATGTACCTAGAACTGCTTTCTGGCAGATCAAACATTTACAGGGCAATCAACCATTGAATTTCTCAATGTTATAAAATTAGCATATTAAAAGAAACACTCGCAAGCATTTAACTTACGTCTGTTTCCTGTTAGAAACCAATCTGAATTTTAAATCTCAAAATCTGAATACAAATTCTTTTCATCCAATGAAAATCAAATTAGTACGTTTCGCATGAAATTCTAAGGTAAAGTGATTTGATGATATCACCGTAAATGCTGTATCCTTCAAAGATAAACAAGTCCCCTGTTTAACTGAAATAATATACATTTCTTTCAGAGGGATGATAAACATCCATGTACGGCATCACTGCTTATCCATGAAGTGAAATTAGGACATGTAAATAATGCAATTTCTTTGTAACTTGCTTTTTTTGGCATTGCTCTACTAGCAATCAAGACCATCAAGTAAAACTTATTAGCCAACTGTCAGGTTAAAAGGCTTTCATGAAACAAATTCTTTCTACAGTTAGATGTACTCATAACAAAAATTCGCCAAATGGGACACTTTTTTGGCTGATATTGGAGTTCTAATTTACAACACATTATTTCTTGTAGTAAATGAAAGATAATTTCAGCAAAACATTATTTATGTTATCATTGCAAATATATAAGCAGGATATGGCATATAAATCTAACATGTACATTTCAATAAAACATTCCAGGATTAACCTTTCAATTTATCAATGGCAATATTTACACCAACAGAAAATGACTATGTTAAGTTAAAAGACATACAACAGAATTATTCAAAGTTCACGACTTGACCCATACCAAACCTGACAGATGTTACAAATTTTTTTTCTTTGTCCAAAACAGATAAGGCTTTGAAAATATCAGAAATTATACATTAAATACAGAGCACCAGACACTGTGACTACCTTATTACAACATGATTTCCGTGTACAAGGAAATTTATCCAAGCCAATAACAAAACAGTACTACTACCTCCTTTCTGCACTTCCAAAATTATCACTATTGATTGTTCCAACTTTTATTTCTGATCTGATGTTTTTGATCACTGCATAATCAGTTACAAACTAAATTTAAGTTATTTTCATAGTTGGAGAAAACATATTGGCCGTGCAATTGTTTGTGCCATGGCAAGAGCCTAAGGCAAGGTTGGATCCGAGTGTTTTGGACAATACTGAGCGCCTGTGTCTGCATGGCAGGTATGTGCACAGTGTAGCCCCGCACAGGAGCACCTGTCACCAGCAGATAACATCAGGCTGTACCTGCACATATTAAACTAGCATCACTCATGAACTACATTTAATAGAGTGAACATATTGGCAATTATGGCAAATTCTAAGGAACTGAAATTATATGAAGTCTCAGTTCTGAAAAATTTTCATAAATGCTGCTTGAGACTTTTAGTTTCAATATTCCTGGTCTTAGTTCATGGTCTTCCCCTTGTCAGAGTGAAACAAATCTAGTTAGGACACAATATATGCATTCCTAACAATTATTTAAAATGCTATATTTAGCACACTTCATAGTACAATATACAAAATTTTACAAATGTGAAAAAGTTGCCCTGTTGCGTGTCAAAGTTGCCCTGACATATAACGCGTCTGTGGCTGAGCCTGATAGAATCAGATGAAAAGGCCTGAGCCTTACTGTTAAGGTTGTATTAAAGTCTGCAGAAAGACATTGTACTTACTTGTATAAGCAACTTCCGGTATGTAAGAGTTATGACACATGCAATAAATTAGAAACGTCAAATATGCCACACCCTTGTCATGACAAGCATTCATAAATGTCGTGTGTCAGATACACATATCTATTAAATATTGTGGCCCTGCCTTCCACAGTTCCAGTACAATACTGTGGGAGGATAAAGGTGAGAGCTGCCGAGGGTTGGGCACTGATCACTCAGCTGATGTCCTGCCAGTTGGAACCAATAAGCGTGCCAGGTTCTGCTCACTCAATACCTTCCTTATAAAATCTGTCCAAAGGACTATACACTAAGAAGTTCCACTTCACATCCTCTCAACATCTATATCAATACAGAGGGAAAAAATATTCCAAAAATTTCGGTGGCACCAAGATCACATTGAAAAATTAAACAAAACAGATCAGGATATGGTTGATAGGGTCCAGGAATGTTGGTGATTTGTGGTAGGGTGGTATCAGCCTCTAAGCTGTTAGCATTATGAGTGACGCATACCGTCAGGCTGCCCCAGGGTGGGTGAGTCTGGGACATGTCTCTGGGGGTTTTGTCTGTGCCTAATCAGGCTTGATCCACTGCTGTAAGGCAGTGCTCTGGTTACTCCAAACCACAGTGTCCTTAATGCCATAATGTGCAGACTTACCTGACAATTTGCCTATATACCTGTCAGAGCTGTGGGGGGACCCACACTATAGACACTGTCTCATCACAGCTATCTCTGACTGACAGCTGGTTCTGCACTAAAGCCTACAGTCTAGTGTTACCACCAGGGTCAGGCTGGCACCCAATTGCACACCATAGGGATCAGTGAGGGCAGCCAAGGGCCTAAACATCATGTGTCAGTGTAGAGTAGGCTATTGGCGGTATAATCCACCCAGAAGAAGTCACTCTGCGTATATACTACACCAACATATAATCCCTGGAGGGTGGGGACACTTGCAGGTAGATGGTACTTCGCACATTCACAGAGCAACAGTGGTGCAACAGACAGCCAACTAAGGATACTGTGGTACATACAAAATATATTCTAATTTATATAACGCGCTGAGTGAGGACATGCATGGTTTTAGATGGAGAGGCAAGGGAAGGTATGTACAGTGAGAGTAGATGTTTAAAGCTAGTGGAAGCCATTAATGGTGGTGACTTCAACAGCCAGGAAGAGCGAATATTCACCACACAAAAATGACACTGAGGGTATACAGCATTCAGAGACAGGAGGCTCATATACATAGTGTAAAGTTAGACAGACTCACTATGCCTGTATCACAAAGATAGATGTGAATAGTGAAGTATGTCATGTGCATGTCCAGTGTGTAGTAAGTGGACTAGAACTTTTTGATTTAATTACATAGCGGCATGTTACTTGTATACATGTACACTGTCCAAAATGGGTCTATTAAATATTAGATGCTCAATCTAGATCAGCAGAAATAATTAGGCGAAAATTATGGTGGATTTGCTTATGCTGTTCAAAATCAGAGAGTTTTAAAAACACTTATACTGCAGCTCAGCAGAACAATTAGGCAAGGGCTTAAATTGATGAGATTATTAAGTGGATAAGAGAAGGCAGTCTTGAGCCCCTATGACTCCTTCTGGAGGTATTAAAAGAGATTTGAGTGAGTCATTAAACAGGGATCTGTGACCACATCAAGTGGAGACAAAAACTCAGGTCATGCCCCACTGAATAATTAAGTAAGAGTCATGTGGTCTTGGCTGGGAAATTGCTCTGAGCTGTTTGTACACTGCTGTTCGACAATGCCAACAAGTGTGCACCTCTAGTAAGCCCTCCAGCCCTAATTTGTCAAAAACAATAGGCCATGAGGTCTCTCCAATTCCCAAAACAACAAGCCACATAATAAAGTGCAAGCTGTGTGAGAAAATTTTCATCCAAGAGTTTCCTCAATTGTTTTCTCCTCCTCCAAACAAGGCTTCACTTTACAGGACTATCTTTTTGTTGATTGGCCGACATGAAATTTACGCATTTCAATGTTTTTTCTCACACCTTTTCCCGTAATGGCCCATCGGCCTTTTTGACTATGTATACGAGATTTAGCAGTCCTGATTGACAGCCAGCTGTGATTTTACTACACACCTGTACACAGATGGAAACATATGCTAACGAACCTGAAATTACAACCCCAGTCAACCTGACACAGAAATGAGATACAGTGTGCTCAGGATAACTAATACAGCCCAGGGGAAATTTTGCGTAATGCTGTGAAAGCACACATAGGTTAACTGCAGAGCAAGATTAAAGTAGTAAGATATTTATACATGTACAGCATGTTTGTAAACAGATTCAACCTGTTATCAATACATGTATTTTAAATAATGGTATAGCATATATAATAAAATATAGCACAAAAGAACTTTTCTCATCAGAAAAATAAGCATAAATAAAACAGAAATCATGCATAAATGGACATGTTCAGTCTGCTGGGAGAGCTAGACTGTACAAGAGCTGTAAACATACATGGAATAGCTGAACTTTAGAAATCGGCAAAAATCAACAGTTCGCAGCCAAAACCATCTACTTTGTTCAAAACTGCCTACTACAATCCAAACTATCTACTACAACCCAAACTGTCTATTAGAACCAAACTGTCTACTTGGCTACATCCAATTAAGAGATTATCACTGAATGAATAGGCCTTGTTTATCAGATGTCGACAAAGCTGGATGTCTTAATGGCAGGGAATAAGACATATACTGTGTGTTACACCATGAAAAATGAGCCCATTAAACATCTAGTTTTGGACTACACTTTTAATCCAACACCATGGTCACGACAATATGAATTTTTCAAGTGTAAATTTTTAGAATGATTTGTTGATCAAACAAACTTGCTGTTGACATTTCAGTACACTTCATAAATTGTTTGTCCTGTGCATGAACAAAAGTGTTGCAGGACAAGTTAGCTGATCATAGATCAAGACACCAACATTCCAAGCCAAATACTCTAATACCCTATTAAAGTGCTGCTGTGAGAACAACAGTCACATAAGGCCATGATAAATTTGATAAATTGATACAGATTGTCACCTGCCTTCAATGGCTACATGTCAAAATTTGTTTGTGTATTACTTTTGCTTGATTTCTCACAGTAATAATACTGCAACTGTTTAAAGAAAATCTGAAAAAAAAAATACTATTAAGGGAAATGCTATGTAACATAAGAAACTATCAATGTTTCAACCTTTGAGAAACTCTTCCTTTTTCAAACTTGTTCAGTTCCTTTTATAGCATTATTTTAGTTTACCACATCCAAAGTACAGCTAGTGAAAACGATAAAAAAGTTGTCTGTCTGCACAATCAACTACATATGCAGGCTTCAAGATAGAGACAATTAGAAAGTGTTTAAAATTATTATTTGAACAATAAAACACACACTTTTAATTCATATCTCAAATCAAGATAAAATAATTGCATGTGGTGAATGAAAACTATAAATATTATCTAAAAAGACAACAAATGCTATAAACTTTACTGAAAACGTAAGAAAAAATAGATTTATACAAGATAAAAATAAAATAGAAAAAAACACACACACACACACAAAAGAGGTGAGAAACGAACAGTCAAAACCTGCCAGATTTAAATAAACATAAATGTGTCATTAAAATATTGCGTTTTTATCACTAAATGCTCTAGCACGTGCAGCTGTAGGCTAGTCAATGACAGTCAACATATGTAATATTTTTTTCCCATGCTTGAGTTGTGTGGTGTTTTTGTTTTTTCACACTTAGAGAATTTCTGCGGCCGTTCCTCAAGGTTATATCTGTGAGCGACAAAGAACTGTCGGCAGAAAACCACCTGTCATATGTTCAAGATTTATACAGTAATTAAGTAAGTCATCAATTAATTGTGGAGTTGCGCTTCCCCTAATACAGGCAGTCAATCATGCAGAAGGCTGGAGGATCAGCTCTATCTTGCAGGATATATCTGGATGATCGCACGTCGGGTTCTTCCAAGCAACGCACACAAATCCTCAAGCAGTTACCTACAGCATTCGGTTCACATCCTGGCGATCATCAGAATAAAAGCATATTTTCTTATTATGTGAAAGATCAATGAAAGTCATCTATATATAGTCAATTTCCTGTTAAAGTCTGCTCTATATTAATTTAAGAAACAGCCTCTGCTGATTCACACTTTGTAGTTTTTACTCGGCAAACGGCAAACAAACAGGATATGGGTTACAGTTATGAAAGCTAATTCAAATAAAACACAAAAGGTAATCACAGGTTTTAAGTACAAGAAATCAAAAGACCTTGAGCATGGGTCACCCAAAGGCCAATATTGACAGTGTACAAAGACAGAAGTAGTTTGGAAAAGGGATAAAAATCTTGTGAAGAAAAGGGAGCATGATCTTTGTATGAGAAACTTTGGTATTGTTACCACAGGAAGCGGCTGAAATATGCAGCGTGTAATATTTTATGAAATCAAAATCCTATATTAAAAAATCTTACTTTGATCAAATATTGTGCCTATCATTAAATCACATTTGATTTATTGTTCTAACCAAGCAAAAAAATTAAATAAATAAATAAATAAAAAAAATAAGGGTCAGCTTAGCCATACAGGCGCAGCCACTGATGTGTATGAAATTTAAGATAGATAAGAATTGTTCCTAGAAAGAATCAGTATGAAATGATTCCAAGACACTAGAGCACTGCAGACACAGACTGAAGTTAAGTAGCTTTTCCCCTGTTTATTGTATATGTTATATTTCGTCATGTCATACATGTCAAATATATCATGACAGATACAAGCATGAGCTTGGAATTCAACATGAGAGGTAACTTCAACACGCCTCCGTTAAGATGTTTACATTTGTTTTCTTGCTTAAAGACCATGCTTTTATATTAACTGAAGGGTTTCTCCGACAGCTTTGATGATGACAAAAGCAGGTTTGCGAGTAGCAACACAAGTCACAATACGAGGTACCAAAGAATTACAAAAGAGTTTCCTCAGCGGATTCGTTCGCCGTCCGCCTCGTGGGTTTAATGGGGGTCGAGAGAAAGGCCGGGGGAAGGTGGCAGGGCACGTGTGCTCACAAAAGCCCAAAGACATCCACACGCTAACTGTCAGCCATGATCTATTCTCCTGGCTCCTTATCTCCCACCATATCTTCCAAACATTGTTCTCTCTGTGTTTCTATTTATTGGGCAGCCTTTTGATGACTTTGAAGGACTCTCAGCCGATGTAAACCTTGTCCTGTGGCCTGCCCTATTGACTTATAAAGCCTGTGTCGCACACGGCCAACAGATTTACCCCAATGCCTGTTTTGTTAACACTTGAAGTTTTCCATGCCCACAACCTCATCAAAAAGTTAAAACTCTGAAGTCGTCATGTTTTTCTCAAAATGTGTAATGGATGACTTCTAGGGCATCTCTGTCACCACATACTTCATTTATCATTATTTCCTCAACACCAAGTCATAACTAGATGCCTAATTTGACACAAAACAAGAGGGTTTTCCGTGAGTTTGTCTTAACTTCAACTTCATTCCTGTGCTGTGGTTCGTCTCTTCGTTTATTACTTTATATTTACTTTCTTTCAAGACAAAATTTTAAATTTTAATATTTGACACTGGATGAAGAAATAAGCAAACATTTTCCAGTTTTCACACTCACCACTTAAAATTCTAATTATAAATAATATTTGTTCTTCAGGAACAAAATGCCAGATTTAAATCCTAGTTGAATTAAATCTTACTTAAAATAGAAAAGGTTACTCATTCTTAGTTTAGTTGGAATCAATTTTTTTTTTTTTTTGCTTCACAAACCAGGAAATAATTTTATTTCACTAAGTAAAAGGTTTTCAAAATTTTAAACCATCAAGCATTCAGACTTATCAACTCCTTTTTTAAAACCACATACACAGACTGAGTCATCGGGAATAAAATAAACTAGACTGTTTGTTTAAATGTGGACCACTTGAAATCTCAAAAAAGTAGTTTGATGATCAATTACTCATCTTTCATTACAACAAATTCCATGAGCATGTACAACATTGTGATACATACATTCTAAGTGGCTCAAGAAACACCATCAAAAAGGCTAATACACATTCTTATTCATATTTCACTATGGTCAGTTTTGGAATTTCTATCTGACAAAAAAATACAGGATTAGCTTTAAAATTTACTTCTTACACACAGTCCTATCACAGAGCTGAATAACTGAGGTTTAATGGCAAATTGGCAATACTGCAAAACCCATAATTGTAGAAACTTTTTTTTTCATGTGTCAGTATTTAAGGAAATCTGTTTTTTTCCACTCCTTCACATACTGACCAGTCATTAGTTTTGTAAGATAATGCTGTTTACATGTTGCTGAAAGTCTCTGAAAATTCATAAACTACAAAATTTTGTATATTTTCAGGGTTTTGATTACAAAATCTCTTCCAAAGTGGTTAAGCTATTGTTTTCCTAAAGCTTTCAATGGGACAAATACCTAGAATTTAGCTATTAGACATCAGTATCGAGACAATCATTTCAGCACTGAGAAAACACTGAAAGACTCCACAGCTGCCATCTCTGTATGACAAAGCATTTAAGAATTACATCTAACATACAGACAAACATTATCTTACCTTTTAACTGTACGCCGACGCCGTTTGGTGGCATACATAGTCTTTATAACCCAGTCGTCCACCATGAAGGCTGATTTAACTTGTTAAAAACTGACAAGATGGCTTCCAATTCCAACACCCAACGTAATATTGTTCCTTTGAACTCTGGACGTCTGTCGAAATCACGAATGGAATTTACAAATTGCACTTACACATGCAATCTTCGGAAAATACGTCCAGCCTTGGTTAAAACTTCGTCCGTCATCGAGTTTTTACCAGAGCCAAAGTGGAATCTCACATTCGCTTGAACGTACAATATCAACTCAAACCACCAGGGCACAAGCCTAGGTGTTATAATCGAAGTGGGTAACAGCCCCAACGCATCATCATTGAACAAGGATAATAGAAACAAACACTATTTGTCCACATACAGGCAGTCAGCATGCAAGTAAAACTTCACACGTCTGCATATCAATTGATGCATATTTCTCTCAAACGTACAACCTAATTCATGATGAGTGATCTATGACCACAAGCTCCGCCCACTTTCAAGCTCCTCCAATCAATGAGGCCCCTTTGTAGGTAGAGGCTGGCTGATGTCTGTCTTAATAGGCAACGAGATGACTGTTTCAGTGTCTCAGTGTCAACGGAATATTATTGCTACGAAGTTGCAGCAATCAACGCGAAATGCACTATATTAAAATTAACTGTATCAGACTAGCCTTGTGACCAATGAAAGTACAAGTGGGGACGCTGCCTACACCACCCTGATTATAGCCCTGGCTTTGACATTGGCGCATGACCCTAGAATTGAGTGACAGCTTCACGTGGATGCACGAACAAAGGAAGAGTTGGAATCAATATGCGATCAAAGTCACAAGAAGCTGCTCCTTCGCCATCACCTGTAGCCGGACAAAGTCAGCAGTAAAGCTGAGATCTGGCCAGGCAGGTAATTCTATACTGATTACAGGTATGGTGTGATTGACAGCTGGCTCGGCTAATCAGGTCTCCCCGTCAACCATTAGCTGAAGTCAGGCTAGAGGCTGTCTCCACCTCAAACAAAAGCACATGGCCAAGTATCCCCCTAACTCTTAGGACAATAGCAGAGGCTTGTCCTATACTCCACCATGGGCTCAAACACTTTCACTTTGATGCATATCTGATGTAAACCCATGAGAAAAAAAATTAATAATATCTGAGCGCGGCACTTTAAGTGGAACAAGACTAGACGTGATTCGCTTGATTGAACAGAGATGGTGAGATAAGTTCATCACACTGCTGAGCTGAGTTCAGTCATGTTAAACACAAGATTTGACATCAGATATCACTTTCAAAATAGAAAATGTTTTTATTTTGCCGAACACGACAAGCTTTTGCCATGCATCAAAGCCTGTAGAAACACCTGGTCAGTTAGCGCACTGGTTCTTGAGGGCGATTAGCAGAGCTGTCACTTTTTGAACTTTCTAAGTACAGGTAACATTAACAACTGAGTACAGTTGTATGGGCACAACTGTACATGTTGCTTTGTATAATCAGAATATATAGCTTTTATTTATGCATAATTTTTTTTTTATTTGAAATGGGAAAAAAAAACAAAAAAAAAAAAAAGTAACCTCCCAAAATTATTCAGGGTTTCTAAAAGTCTGATGTTTCACTACTATCATCTTGAACTAATTGATACCATACACCAAACCATCACGAGCATCTATCACAGGTGTCTGACCAATTTACCCTGATAATAATACATGTACATGGTTTCTTCACAATAAAATCTACAGGTAAATGTACTTGATTTTATGATTGTTTTTCAGTTTGTTTCATTTCTTCATTAATTTCATTAATATTCATAATGCAGGAACCATTGTAGTTCCACAAAAATATGACAGCAATAATAAATTGATTGTAACTACAATGTCAACATATGACCTGGCTTGTCATCATATAGTAGCTACTATATACTTAGATGTAGCCTTTAGCTATGTGGACTGGGGTCTGCACTTCCAGTCATCCTCTGATTTCTCATCAGGATGTGGAACAAAATTTCCCTTTATAACAGTTTTGTGATTTACTCTATCCATGTGAGATTATAACTCAGGCAACCAATACACAATTTCAATATGGACAGATAATAATTATTATGTTGCCTAGTATTTCTTTCATACTCGTTTTTACTAACATGCACAAACTATATACTTATGTATTTATTTCTTGGTGTTTTGTGCCATACTCAAGAATATTTCGCTTATACAATGGCGACCAGCATTATGGTGGGAGGAAACCGGGCAGAGCTCAGGGGGAATCCATGACTGTCCACAGGTTGTGACATACTATATATATATATATTTTTTATAACTTTAAAATACAAAAACAATTTCCAAGTTTGTAAAAATTTAGTGAATGGCTCAGTCCAAAGCTGTAACTAAAAGATGTTCCCTATAAAATGTTATTATTATAATCACATGTACACATGTACATTTGCCCATTCCTAAGGATATATATATATATACTTAAGTTAACCTGATAACATTTTCAAATGTCAAGAAATCTTCATTGATTATTTGGTTTTCAGAATGATCATGTATTTGGGCAGGAAGGCCAATCAAACAGAGGTGAGCATGGCCAAGAGTATACAAGAGAATTACACAGGTTGAATGCCTTCAGCCTGCCTAAACTGCAGACCATATTCACCTACATCACACAATTATTTACTTGTATCTCTTTTTTTCCTTCCTGGATAAAACACTTATCGCGTCTTATCACTGTGTAAGATCTACCTGTCGTGTATTAAAAGAGCAAAAAGCAGCTATAAAATTGAACTGTACATGTATAAGTGATCCCCCCCCCCCCCCCCCCCCAAATTTATTCTGTTCTAAAGCAGAAGCTAGCTTAGGATTCTCACCTAGTGTGTGCCCAGGCATGAAATTCTGTTATTCCTGTGGTCATATGTGCAAAATGGAATGAAATGTCTGGCCTAATTAATATTCTCCTCATGCCTTGCTCAAGCTCTTGTGAATGTCATCCCCCATTTTTTTCAAATCAGACCACAATGAGTCCATAAAATCAGACAAATTGCTACACGATGATTTTCACATCTAATAAAAGCAGCCACACTGAACTTCTTACAGATCTATCTCAGTAGGTCTCTTGGCTGCATGCTATTTTCGACAAATCAGATTGATCTGAATCAAATCAGACTTAACACTGGATGCATTAAGATATTTGGATGCACCATGAAGATAGTATCTGTTTATTTCAGGACTTGTGTGACCAAATTAATTCTATATCTAGTAAATGTAGGATGGACTAAATCTGAATGAATATGCCTACCTCAAACTGCAAGTTATCTACAGCATTAATGACACCCAGTCAGGGCATTATCCAAGTAGTCAGGGCATTATCCAAGTAGTCAGGGCATTATCCAAGTAGTCAGGGCATTATCCAAGATCCAAGTAGTCAGGGCATTATCCAAGTATGACATAAACTCTCACCAGCCACGCAGAAGGAAGTACAAACTTGTTCTTTTCTTATTGCATCAATCTCAATTAAATCCACTTTAGCATTCTTAAGCAAACACTTGTATGAATAATGATTTATGTTCTTAACAACACGACTGCCTACATCCCACATAAACAAGAGGAGGTACAGACACTACATACATGTAGCAGAGACAGTGCAGACGCGCCAGAATAATGAAACCCACACTGTATGGAACAAAACACAACACATCATTTATAATTCTGCCAAGCAAAAATGAGCAATTAAATTATTCACTTTGACAATGTAGCATTAGTTTGACAACTGCAAGTTTTGTTCTTAAATCAAGCATATGTGAGAAGAGGTTGTTAAAGGGTACTGCAAACAGAACAATGCTGTGACAGCTCTGTGCCCCATCCTTTCTAGGGTCATCCAGTTAGTTACGTACTTGAAGTTGTTTTATGTCAACCATTTTAAAAGATGGAAAAAACTGGATCACCAGGCGCAAACTACCGTTACTGGCGACTTTTACCATGTGTGACATATATCGTATTGGTGGAAGCCATGTAGTCTCCACTGACCTCCATGTGAAACCACACAAGACGCCCCAACACCAAATTCCTGAGAGCAATAACAGCAAGGGAGTCTCAAAAATTCCTTGGGAATGAACTTAAGTTTCGAGTGACCTAATGATTGAAAAGCAAGTGCTTATAGCCACACAGCCACAATAAATCTCCTATTTAAGTAGCAATATAGCATTGCCAATCAATTCATAAAACATGAAATCCCAAGCCCGCCAAAAAAAAAAAAAAAAAAAATAGAAAAAAGAAATAGATCAAAACCAGGGAGTTCTGGATCAAGAGTATAAATCTTAATAATACATTCTGGCAACTTGGCAGCACTTAAAAACCTTTCCGTTCAGAATTAATTAGCTCATGCTTTTTGTACATATTAAATGTTTTCTAGTTCACTGTTTCTATAGCATTGAGGTTATTGGGGAAAGGAGCCCTAGCAGGAGACAATGATTCATGAATAACAAACAGAGAATAATGGAATAATCCAAGGATGATGGGAGAGGACAATGGAAAAACCCATGGATTATGGCAGAGGAGAACGGAAAATTCCATGGATTATCACCAGAGGATAAAGGAGTAATCTGTGTATGATCACCAGAGGAAAATCAAATAATCCATGGATAGCTAGTAGTTTCCTCTTGAAACAATTCAAGGAATGCTATGTCAGTGGAAATGGAGGACCTGAAAAACCGACGGGTTTTTTTGTTTTTGCTTAATGCCATAATCAACTGGGACTCACTTATTATCAGCCCGAAAATCATCAGAGATGAGTTTTAATCAAGGATTTTTAACATGGTAACTCCTGTACATTGTAGTTGCTCTTCAAAAATGTTTACATTACTGGACTGAATTCCCTTCTTTGAGTGATGTAATCATCCCAATTCAATAGAATCCAATTCAAAGGCATAATAAAAGAGTTAAGCTAGACTGAGCTTTTATAAGAAATATTGTTAATCACCCCTCTCACAAAACCATACCCAACCCTACCCTAAATTCATTATTACTAGCTACTAACACACAGAAACCTAACCTCCTACATGAGTATAACGTTACAGTAGATGGAGGTGACTGGGTTGGTGTTGATCCCTGATCCTTAGTTTTCTCTACAGGTACATATTGTGTGAGCTGCAGAGATAATGACATATGTGAGTTCACTGTGGAGGTGCTACTGAGGCAGGACAGCTTAATTCTTATTATAGGATTAAACATTAATGGGATTTATGATATAAAGTGTTTAGGCCTTCAGGGCACTGGGCTATTGTTCACTTCCCCACCTGTGCTGTGCCTAGCCCTCTCTCCCCCTCCTCCCCTGCTCTCCCAACGAGCTCTCCATCTACCATGATCTCCCTCCAAAAAGTTCATTCAATTCGATGTCTTCATTTCCAGCTGCTCAAGATGTGCTGATAAATTCTTGCAGTATTTCAAGATTATCAGGTCTTGTAAAATAATTAATTCACAGCCAATCTTTGAAACCTATTACACTTGTCAGTGATCATAGAGAACTGTTGCGGATACAACTGAAACGAAACTGAAAAGTCCAAATCACCTTCATTTTGAACAACAGAGATTTCAAATCAGTTTACAAAATCTGTTCATGTCTGTAAAAAATAAAATAAAAATAAAACAGTGCCTAGCTTTTCAAAACCCAACAACTTTTGGATTTTTCATGGAAGCTGTGCACCTCAAAATTGGCTCGTGTAACACTTATCAAAGTCCAGCAAATCTGTTGTTTTGGCACCAAAATCCTGTCTTAAAATTAAATCAATATACACGTACATTCAATGTTTACAAGTACACCAGTTCACAGTTCCACTCACCTCTGCTTCTTCAGAGTAAAGACAATTATTACACATGGAGAGACAAATGCCTGTAAAGTTATTTGATTTCAATCTCTCTGAAGAATCAGTAACTTAGGGATAAAAAAGTTAAATTAACAAGAGAGTTATGATGGGAAAAAGTTTTCTCTTCTCTAAGCTATTCAATACATGTAAGTCCAACTTCAAATCTGTTCATATGTGGTATATTTGTATATATATTAACAGCGTAAAACTCCAATCAATAATTATCTATATTCAAACAACAGGATTTATTAATTTTTCTGAGGTCATGCTGGAGAGTGAAATCCATAGTGGTTTATTTGACAAATATCTTAGTTTTAGTTCCCTGCCTAGCCCAAGTTACTACCCAGCTTGTGCACAGGGACAGGCAATGTCATGTTGGTTAACTGAACAATAAGGAGAACCTAGTTGATGATTAGTTACATGTAAGACATTTCAGAGATGAGATATTAGCAGCTTTGCAAAGGTAAAATTACTCCCCCTTTTACCTGTGTAAATGTAAAGTATGTCATATTTGTTTTTGACACAAATTATTAATATCAATATTTGAATTCTGCGCTCAATAGTGTAATTCATATAAATGTTATATATATATTCTGTTTTCATTTAAGCCTATTGAAAGAAAGAGCAGTATATTCTTAAGAGGCTTTACAGTTATCCCTTTCTTCTCATCGCTTATAACCCGATGGTGTCATTATTTCTAATGATATGAAAACAATTCAACAATATATTACACACTGAATTCCTCCAACACAAGAAAACAAATATTAAAGCAAGGATTAAATTAAACCCCAATCCATTTTTACAGGAGTTACCCAACTCTGCAGTTTAATGCATCAGAGGGATGTTGAATGTTGTCTCTTTGTGGACAGATTATGAACTTTGATGGAACTGTAATCATAGTTATTGATTCAGGGGAGAAAAGCCAGCGTCTGCAGGGAATAGTGTACAGCTATTAACTCATTGCCGTCCAATTGGCAAATAGCTAGCAATGTCAGGGCCAAGTAGGACTCAGCACAATGACAAAGTCCCAGATCTCTCGTTAAATGTTACCATTGTCCTTTTTATTATGTGTCCAACACAGATAATTTCCTCTGCAAACTGCTCTATAGTTGTGACAAGGCAATTTGACGGCTTAAAAAAAAGAGCCGATTTGGGGAACAATGGCTGTGATTTGTGGCAGCGTGAGTGGGCAGTCCAGGGGGCCAGGCAGTGGCCAGCCCATGTGCCCTGCTGCATCACACCTTACAGGGCTGATAATTACCTAGATAAACATCCTTTACAGTCTCTTTAACCAGTTTACCCCTCATGTCCCTACATCTATTTACAGTCACTCTGCCCAGAAATCTGTCTAATTGAGCCACAATAATAGTAGCTCTATCAATTGTGCCCTATCAACTTTACTTAAATTGTACTGCTAAATTCAATGGAGGTCTATGGGTATAAAGTAGTATAAAGTATACAGCCTTGTAGGCCTGTTAATGTTTTAATCACATTTTGAGTTATTTTCCAAAAAAAATAAAAGATACAAAATAACTTTCTTGAGCTGGTAAATGACGTTCAGCAGTTTAATTCAGGGAGCCTTCAATTTACATCCAGTATGAAAATAACATTTTCATTTTAAAGGCAAACCAGAGGTATAGTGTATTTCCAGCAGATTTAAGAGAAAGTAGAAAACTATTGAACAATCAGACTTTGGAGTGACAAATGTGGTAGCAATGAATTATTTTTGAATTCCACACTGTCTTGGATGGTTGGCACATTTTAACATTTCATTTCACAATTTAAAAAAAAAAAACCCAACCTTTTACACTGTCTTGGATGGTACACATGCATATTCATTTATGCTTTATGAATTCATCGCATTCAGCCAATTAAGTTGTGAGTTGCATTGACACACGTCTATTTTTGAATGCTGGTCACAAAATGACACCACACAAACGTTTTATGTTCTTGCCACTGATTTGGGGACAAGTTCTAATCAGTCTTGTTCAGGTAATTTATAGTGACTTAATCAGATGGACTATTCTAACATGACATTCTCTGTTTATGGTAGAGAATAAATGTCTGATGTAAGATTGATCACCACTGGACACATTTCAGTGTATAAGGCCCACCTAAATTGTAAGATACTTTCAGGACATTCAATACAAATTTAATTAAAATAAAATATTTAAAAGAGTTAACATCACCTGGTAATAAACTGAAGTTAAAAAGCCTGGACACAAGATTGAAAATAAATTCAGGCTAAAATGACCCGTAATCCTTAAAAATCTTCTGAAATCAAAAGGCCTCCAAGAATGATAAAATTTGGGAAATATTCAATTAATAAAACTTGCGCACTGGAGACCTGATTTCGGAACAAAGACTAATCAAACAATGTATCTTTGATATGTAGCCTAAAAAAGGGGCTGCAACGTAGAGACTGTATGTACAGCAACTACAATAGGCTAATGATATTAACTTAGAGTACAATTGAGGGTGTTGTTTAACAAATCTTTCCAAAAATCTAATAAATTTGCCCAAAATAAGCATCAAATAAGCTGCACAAGGCTTTTGCAATATTAAATAAAATATCACAAGCACAAAAAAGTCCCTACAGTTCACAGGAACAAAGGTTTGAGTTCCTATTGTTGTCTGCGCATGACAGGAGGAAAAAGTGATAAATACTTGTGTATGATTACATACACATATTAGATTGCAGGTGTTCAATGCTGACCTCAATGTGTGATCAACTTGTGTACTACCTTGTACTACACTCCACAGCTTTATATATAGTTCTCATTGAAAGTGTGTTTACACGGTTATGTATTCATGGCTTGAGAAACAAGATGAAAGGTCCGAATGCTACTACTTTATACAAGCTCATCTCTGGTTTGACAGCCCCTGGCCCACCTTAATGTATTTCTCCCCCCCCCCTCCATGCCCCCCCTCACCCCTACATGAAACACTGGGATGAAATCAAGACATAGCTGGGCAACACTTCAGCATGTGGTGTCAAGTATTCAACACAGTGTATAAACAAGCCTGCCTGCAGCAAACTGGCTAGCAGACAAAATATGCAACATGGGAAAGTGTAGGTAAATAAACAACAAGGAAGATATTCGGAGAACTATATGTGATAATAAACTGTGATTACAACTGGACCTTCAGAACAGTATACCTCTACTGTGAATGTCAAAAAAGCACAGTTTTGGACTTTCCAAAGTTTTCCATTAACATTGTGCTCATCAGCCAGGCACCATCTTCAAAAGGCTAAGAAAAACGAATGTATCATCAAAATACATCACTTATAAGTCTGTAAAGTCTCATATATCGAATACCAGCAGAACATCACTATCTGAGTAATCAAACACTAACTGAACACCACTAACGAGTAATCAAATATTAGTGATAGTACACCACTAATGAATACTCAAATACCACCTGAACACCACAACTGAATAATCAAATACCACCCGAACACCACTACTGAAAACTGGTAATCAAATGCTAACTGAACACCACTACTGAATAATCAAATATTGCCTGAACACCAGTAATGAATAGTCAACTAATACCTGAATACCACTATCCAATACTCAAATATAACCTTAACACCGCTACTACATAATCAAATGCTACCTGAATACCACTACTGAGTAATCAAATTCAACCTGAACACCACTACTGAACAATGAAATACTACCAGAACACTGCTGTTGAGTAGCTAAATACTACCTGAATACACTAACAACGGATCAAAAACTAAGGCCAGACACCTGTTTGAAGTTTTACAGCCTTATAAGTTAATGGTGATCGTTAAAATTCAAAGGCAAGTGGTAGTAACAAGATACTAAGGACAGAAATAATAATGTTAGACCATTGTCTACAGTGATCTCGGGACACATATGCTCTGATACAGTGGACTCACAACATTCAGACAGACAAATGAACTTAAGCACTCACACACCTCAACTTAAGTATGATAAGTACAAGTTTTAAAAACTCTGTATTGTATAACCAGTTCTTTTCAAGACTACCTGCATGAATTTCATGAATACTTCAATGGTGTCTCATGTGATGCCTCATAAAAAACACTTATAAAACCAACCTAAAACTATACAGGTATGTATATTTGGCAAACATCATAAAGGTGCATGTAAACAATGAATTTTCTGAATTTTTTTCTAGCCATCACATGACTCAGCTCAGAACTAATATGTTTGATGTGATCAAAATTAGACCTACATGTTCAGTAAAATACATGTCGCCATGCATGTATATATGTAATTTGTTATTTACTTGGTAGTTGATTAGCCCTAAATTTCAATATTAACACAAGTGATGTAAGTAAAATTTCAAGGGGAAAAAGAAATTAATATTAGATGGCTTATTTCCTGTTGTCCTTCAAAATAAAGCGACAGGTTCATAAAGCTGGCTGAGATGAGAGATTGCATGACAGGATGCACAAATTACTGAAAGAAACCCACAAATTAGCTGGCTGAAAATACTTTAAGTCTCACGCAATGCATAGACTTAAGCATAAGCCAGCTAATAAACTATACACATTCTCTTCATTATGTGCATTATACTGAAGCCAACGGAGTGGCTGGCAAAAAAAGGCTGAGGCTGCAGGACAACTGAAGCCTCTGTAGCCTTTCACTAGGCTAGCCAGCAATCCCAAACCAATGCATCTGCTTAGTTGTGGCCAGCCAAGAAGGAAGTCACTGTGGCTTAAAATCCAGTGAAAGATGGAGTAAACAAAATTTGAGTGCATGTTATAATATTTGCATGAAAATACTGTTTTAAATAATTAAGTCTGACATGCATGAATTGAGATACAAACTACAGGCATTCTTGTGATGGGGAATTTATGTATAAACATACAAATGTTGTTTGGCCTAGGCAAGATTAGAGATTCAAATTCAGTCAATTGTGAAAAAAAAGATACATATCATTAAGACATTCAAATTGGATTGTGATTTACAATAAAGATAAATAATCTCAACTTACAAGGCTGTTTGTCACTGAAAAACTATCAACTGCTCACTTTGAACTCAACAACTTCCTTTAAGCCATATGTGCTCTTCTTAAATAATGAAACTACATGAACTTTCCAAAATTAAAATCTGATTTACCTACTTGAAGCGCACAGAATGCACTTTATCTAGAGAAAAAGATGCCATGCACATTAATTTTATAAGTTACTTCACATCTTGAGAGAGTTTAAACCCTGAAGCTTATTCCTGTTGTTAATGAGTTGGGAGACATTAAATTTCTAATATCCACTCAAAAATGACTCATTTAGAGTTAACGACCACGTATCTGAAGGAAACTGACCTCAAGATGCATCAAGGAAACTGACCTCAAAATGCATCAAACTTGACAGAACAAATAAAGCGAACTAAAACCTGTCAAGTGATACTATTCAGTGCATGAAGTGCATGTGTAATATTTTGTTATGTAATCATCTTTCGACAGCTCCCTTTTTTCAGGGCCAAATTTTAAATTTCTTCATAATTAAGTAACAAATCATGTAAATCCCAATTAATTAAGTGTAATATAAAGAGGCTGAGGCGAACGCCGCTAGAGCAACGTGCAATCAAACTGATGGGATTAACACATTATGGCCCATATGGTTGAGGCCATCCTAGTCAGCCGCAATCAAATAGCAGCGCGCCCGGATTAGCAGAGAGTGAATTGGAGGCACTGGAAGCACAAGTACATGGCGCCTGCGCTGCACAGTGTCCATGGCACTGCCAAGGGAATCACTCTCTTCAACAATCTTGTTGGCCATTTTTATGATGAGCACCTTTCATAAAATATTGATACTTAATTCAATCAGCTGAGCAGATCAAAGCAAGGTTGAGCAGTGCTGCCTTAATTCTCCAACAGTGACGGTAATTAAACAACCACTATACATAGACTGTATTGATTGGGCCAGCACCCAGCCATATGGCTTAATGAATTGCTACAACAGGCCCCTTCACTGGGGACAGGGTGTGAAGAGGACATTTAATACGAATTAAGAGGCCCCTGAGTCAGGAGGGAGAAGGCAGCCAGCTCCTGGGTGAGAGGGGGACACAACCCTCCAGGCATATGTCTACACTGTGCCAGGCCTATACACACAGATCAGTGTTAAACCAGCACAGCGAAACAATCCTAGCAACACAAACAAGCACAACAAGTGCTGTACTTGAAAAGGAAAGAGCCAATTATGACCCTTATAGCTGCAGTCATACCTGTAGCAATAGCAATATAAAACATATTAATTAACCTCAACAGATTCAATGAGGCATAAAGCCATACAGGTACAGAGTACACATCAAGTAAGCAACAGAGGTTGACTGACAAAGTTACATGTACATCTACAGATGCAGAAATACTATCTGTGACCATTCACCAGTAATGAAGCTAAGGAAGTTACAACATCCACAAAGACAAAGATACATAAGTACCAGTCAAGGAAGTGTCAACAGTTAAGAAGTTACTATGCAACTGCTGGTGAATCACAAATTACGCTACAAATTACACTTCCAGTTAAGTCAACAAACAAGACGTTCTACATAAACAAATAACAGCCAGTTACTATACATAGTAACAGTCAAGACATTATACCTGTACAAGAACCAGTCAACATCCACAAATTTCTACACACATATACATACTGATTCAAGTATCATATAACATCTGCAAAGAAGCAACAGAAAATGTTGAAGTCAGACTACTCTTTATGCGACAGGACTCCAGGCTCCATATATCTGAATTAAACCATGCCTATTGTCCATAAAGACAAGTGGTATTGTGAATAGAACGTCATCTCTGGTGCTAACCAAGAGATATTATCTCCATTTACAGCTGTAAAATAAAACAAGGAAAACCAAAAACCAAAAGGCCATCACCTCTTTAGAATGAAGGTAAATAAAATGTTTAAAATTGAAAGCAGACAGTGATATCTGTGAAAACCCAGCAAGTGTTGATCTGAATAAAAAAAAACATCCCTTCCGATCATCTTTAGAGGCAAGAAATACATAATGGATATGCATCAGTTAACCTACCTCCATTGCTTGTCCTAACTACTGGGATACCAGCCAGCAACATACCAAAGTAGCCTGAAAGTAAACAGTGAAGAAGGTCTTTCTAAATAGATATATACCTTTCATATATGCCTTTCAAACTTCATGCAAAATGTTCTCTATCCAATTGAGAATGTTGCTATGAAACTGACAGGCCTGATTATTTTCAGCAAAAAATAAGGTTTTAATTATTCTAACGCAGCCTGACAAGTCAAAGTATAAAATCCCTTAGAAGTAGCCATTTTTAGTGCCACCATTTACACACAGGGAAGTCTGGTACATTCAACAGAAGTACCTTTATTTACTTGACTTGATCTGTTATCCTCCCCCAAGGTCATATCACTGGTACAATGGATCTTATTCACCTCTAATGATTTCTTATCTACCTTCTTTTATCCTGAGTTTTTCAATTTATTAAAGTAAATGTACAGTAAAGAATTTCCAGAACAAGACACCCCAGGCATCTGAGTTCTAAAGTATTTCCACTCTATTATATCTACAGTTTTTCTACTGTCATGAAAAAATGAGTAAAAGTTGCGCAATATTCTTGCAGTCTGCTGCTACATTTTCTTGTCCATTGTCAGCCACGGTGCTGGCCTGTAGGAGAGACAATTATCTTATTCGAACAGCTGGTTGAGGGGTATGGGGCAGTGAAGCATGTTGGCAGCAAACCAACTGTCACCAATTTGATTCTCAACTTGCTTATTAACTTTGGTATACATTCCTCTGCACAAGCTATATTGTCTGGTGTATATATTTATGAATGACATATATTTATGTCCACATTCACATGACTACTGTCATCATTGTTGACAAATTATGCTATGATAATGACTGTGATAATTCCTTACATGGAAAGGTGTCACTCTAAATCAAGTGACATGAACATGACATGAACACAGCTACAAGTTCCGAAAAATGCATGTCTGAATTTAAATGCGTTGACAGGATTTGTTAAAGTAAGACAGCTGTCAAAAAGTCTCTAAAGTGATGCCAATTTACTTAAAAATCTGCTTTTCACAACGAACATTTGAAAAAATGGGTCAGCCATTAACAAAAGCATCAGCCTTGTCTTTACAACTGCTGATTAATTAGCAAACGCTAAAAAGCTGAACGCTAAAAACCAGATTTCACTTCATTCTATAGATTTATGAAACGGACCGGTGGGCTTTGCTCTGTCAAGGCGTTGTTGTTACGCGTCTGACGTATCCGTGACGCCCCTCTCTCTATGCGTTTTTGGGTGTGTGGTGGGACTGAGAGTGTTTGGTCGGCATCTCTTTCCTCAGCCAGTCAGATTTTCACATCTCTGAAAAGACTTTTGTCACCCCTCCCCTCAAAAAAAAAAAAAAATACTTTCAGTCACTCACAAGATTTGAGAAGTGCGCGAACAATCACTCTTCTGTGATGGAGGTATGTTTACCAAACCGTCTCTTTGTTTATAGGCCCCTACCGGTATTTTACATTCGTGCGGAAGTCTAGCTGCGGGAAAGATTTTCCTGATCTGAACGATGTTAAGAAGAAAATACTGATAGTCAGTAGGTATTTACTGCTTTCTTCCTCAAAATATGTAGGCGAACGTTGTGCATTTCACTTATAAAAGACGGTAAAAGTCGAGTTAAATTTTACCTGAGATATGTTAATGAAAACCCAATGTGTCTTTGTCCATGCATGTGGAATAACCAATCCCGTCTCCCAGTCCGTTTCTGAAGCGTACCTGATGATCTCGAGCATCTCGTTTGCGGTCTCATCCGCTAGTCGGGGAGGGCTTTCATGTCTTTGTGTGAACATGTGTTAAATGTGATAACAACACAGCACTTTGAGTAATTCTGTGACATCTAATAAATTGCATGTACCATCACTCTAAGTTTTGTTTGTTTTAATTTTTGTTTGTTTGTTTTTTTTTGGGGGGGGGGTTTACTTAATACTACTTAAGTCATGGTGCTAGGGTTGTGTAAACTGTTACTTCTTAAACACTTACATGATCAGTTGGAATAAACCCCAAACTGAGGTAAATTAACAGAAGGCCGAATTTCACCGGCAACGTGTGACAGTTTTAAAACTATCACACTGTCGTCGCGGCTCTTGTTTTACTGTCCGTGAGGTAGTGGTGTTGACCCCGCATCAAACAAAATCATCTACTTTTAATTGGACAATAATGGTTAAGTGGTAGCAGATGCTATATGCGTCTCATGACGTAACAGTAGGGAAAACGCCATGACGTAACAGTTACAGTGTGACACAACAATGACATCAACGACACAACATCACAAAAGAATGTTGAGTGAACATTGTCAATAACATGATGACGTCATAATTCCCAGATCAGTGCTTGGTAATTCAGAGCTGATCGATGCTACAGGAAATTACTGTTGAAGCTACTCTTGTTTCTCAAGAAACAACTTTTCAGTGTAGTTTGACGCCTCGCCCAATGTGAGGCTTACAGACCCCATATAGTTTAGTATCCTTTCACTCAGTAACCATGTAACCAATGATATCGTACCTTTTCCCAGCATACACACAACTTGTCAGCCTGTACGGTGGAGGCACGGATACTCGGCAATTTAAGATTGAGTGGGAAATTTTGGATTAAATGTAATTATATGAAAAAAATTCTCCCGAATTCCGATAATGAAGAGTAGATTATACAAATAGGCCTGTAAATAAGACCTGGCCTGTAAATTAAGGAAGTTTGAAATAAGAATTTTTGAACCTGTTAAAAAGAAGGCTCGAAGACGGTGGCCTCCTCGCTGGTCGTACGTGGGAAGGTCCGGCAGCAACCAAGTCATCTGCTCATTCCATTACTGGCAGTATCGAAAGCAGGAAGTTCTGCCAGTATCCAGCGGATGATCGTGGGTTTCCCCCCCACCATAATGCTGACCGACTTCGTATGAAGGAAATATACTTGAGTGCGACGTAAAACACCAATCAAATAATAAATAAATAAATGCAGGAGCCCATGCACGTGAATCGTTTCGTTCCTGTTCAGTAATATACGTGTACATGTACATGTATATGTAGTGGTATGCATGAGTGAGGCAATGTACATGTACACCGCATACGTTGACTTCTCACAATCCATGTTGTGTCAAGGCATTGTAATGAGTTAGCATCTGTGATGTTAATCTAGTTTGTATAGGCTACATAAGCTCGTGGAAATCCGGCCTTGCATGTTGGCGGTATGTGTGTACAAAATTATAAATATTTTTTCTTCTGCTTACGCACATGCCCAGCTATATATGCGATTATACCGTGCACTGATAATCATCAACGTGTATTTTTTCCTGACGCAATTAATAACACCTGAACCCTAAGCAGCATTAACAAACTTGCCACGCGCGTTTGTCATGTAAAAATGCTCACACACGTCTATGATCAGAATCACATTCTGTGTGTATCTGGCGAAAGACGGCTGTATAACAGTACAACATTTCTATTCCACTTCACCTACAAAGGCTATATTGGGTAATGGTTGGTTTATAATATATTCTTGATATTTTAGAGCTATATCTCATCTCAAATGTATCCTGCCCAACCCATCTCTACCTGCCCTTTTGTTAATTAGAAATTATGACTCTTTAAAACAAACAGTCGATTCATTATAAAATACTAGGACTGGAGTAAAAGCAGATGTCATAAAACAGGGCATGTCATATCGTTGGCTAAAGGTCGCACATGATAAACAATCGCATGAAGATAATTAATGCAAAGGGACCAGTCCAGTTCTTATCGAAATCATATAAGTAGAGGATAATTGAGACAAGCGAAGACGGAATGACACTTTTTCAGGCTTTTATTGTTATTGTCAGTAACTGTTAGAATCATATGAGTGTATCTCATCCCTGTGTTTTTGTTTCATTTAAGACGGATTCGGGAATAATTCAACTTTTAATAAATACCTGGAGGAAACAGATATCCAGCTGAACAACTGAACTACAACCTGTAATACTTTCTTGACTGATTCATTTATTGATTGATGCTGAAAACCGTATTGCAATGTTGAATGTTGCACTTATAAACCGAGGAAAACGGAGTGCCCAGAATATGGACCACCGACCTTCGCAAGGTATCTGACAAACCTGTACTAACCTAAAGCCGCAGTCGAAACAGCGAGAGTTGGATTCTAAAATGTGACCTCGCTGAACAACTAAGGGCCTAACAGTCGCAGCGGAACGACCTGTAATGAAATCTAAAGGTATTTCATCTAAAACTGGATTCGAACACGCAACTTCGTTGGTTAAAATCTACACAGGAAGAATTTTTCGAGCTCGCAACTTGTCTGTGCAAGTTAAATGTTTAGATATTTGAATACAGGCAAAAGCAAATATTTTCTGTTAATCTAATAGCTCCACTGAGCTGTCTTAGAAAGTCCAGAGTCTAGCAAGTGTACCATATCATCCGAATGTCTCTCACCAAGTAATGAGGTTGCTGGGAGTTCAAGCTCAGCTCATGCATACTTCGTGGGAAGATCTGCCAGCAACTTGCGGATGGTCGTGGGTTTGCTCTGGGCTCTGCCCGGTTCCCTCTCACCATCGTTTAAGTGAATGTTCTTGAGAACGGCGTAAAACACCAGTGAAATAAATAAATAATTAAATAAATAAGTAAATATAATCAGCATGCTCACAAAGGATGAGGGCTGTGTATTATAAAATTATCTTGCTGACAAAATATTTGCGGTAAACAAGCCAAATGACGTCATTGTTCAATTTATGTACTCGTAAAAATATTGAAACATGAATTCGAACAAAGTATATATACTGCTATTTATAAAAACTGTTCGTGTGATGGTGATTTATGCCTGCCATCATGCATCTGGGAGGCTGTACTACCACTTTAACAACAACCACTTCATACATCGATACTACATGTATATAACATTGTTATATCACCACGGTAAGTTAAGGTTCACAATAAGCATATTGTTTGATGATAAGAGTGGCCGTGCATGACTTTTCATTGAACCTCTCTTTTAGAGCATTCTTATGCTTCAAGCCTGAAAGAGGTGTATATAGCGAACATTATCTGTTCTAACCGTTTCTGGACTAATATCGGACGTGTTTGCATTTTAAATGTTGAATTTTAAAGAACCTGATTTAAATAGCTGATCTACACGTTTGTTTATGTAAGCGGTACATGTAATATAAACCCTTACTGAATACACCTCTAAAATTTGACCAAAGAGGGGTCGATATCGTTACTAGCGATGGGCAGAAGGAGGCTTGTGAATTCACATTTTGATTAAATCAGGGTGAATTCACATTTTTACGAACTGTGCCATTTGTGTCGCTAACCCTTTCACATCACTCTCATTACAACAGATTTATGTGAAGTATCCGTCGTTCAGTTTAATATAAAACTGACGTAACGGTACCAGATAGAGCTGGATTCGAACACGCGACCTCATTGTCCATGGGCCGATCTGTAATGTACGTGGAAAGCCAAGCTTTAGCAGAAATCTGTATGCTGGATATATTTGTGGTGTATACACTTGTTTATACGAGTGAATTTTTGTATACAACATTCAAAATAAAAATTATCATATATAATCTATATAAGACAGAAATCTGTCTATGTCTATATAACTGTATCTCTGTCTTTCAAATTTTTCCATGCATTACCGTTCGTCCGATCGATTTCATGCTCACGAGATATACATGCATTGCTGGGGACCGAAGTGTATAGTGTCGAATATGGATAAAGTCTGCTTGCAAATCAGACAAAGTTTTTTTAGTGTGTATTCTGCCTTAGACATAATTGGTTTGTACACAAAACCTACATTATACTGATCCCGCAAAGGGGCTTGAAAACAAGCAGTTTCTGACATATAATTTATAATATCTGTATAAATCACGTAGTGACAAATAAGGCACGAATAAATTTCAGATCACTAATACACTGGTTTTAATGGATAAAAATACAGATGGTCAACGCGTGTTTGTTTACAATTATATATCGGCACGTAAATTGATATCGGTAGTAAACAACATTTCTCATGCTGTCACACTTTCAGTTGGCGCTAAAAACAATAAACAAAGCGAGTGGAAGCAAAAAAACTGGCTTGTGCATGTGCGTCCCAAATCCGTGTGCAGACGCGCTAACTCCTGCTGCCTCCCTGTCGGGACTGTCCAGGATGAACAAAAGAACAGTGATAAGATCAGCCGCGGGAGCATCCATGCCTCTGTGTTATCGCCCCGATAACACATCGCTGGCTTATTGTGAACAATTTCCCTACACGTTCCAGGCGCCTGATTTTACCGCCTTATCTACCGCAGATGTAGAAATAGACATTCTATAAATATTCCGATTAATGTTTAATTCTGCGCGCAGTCAGTTCAGCTGCCTTACAATATTAACTCTGTAGCAATGATGTACATATGGACAGGTTCAACGAAAACGCATGCTTATGAATGTCTGCACATCATATACATGTGTATTAAAAACATATAAACCTGATGAAGGCATTTCATATTTACATTTTATCGTTAACATCAAAGACGAAAACTAATTAGGTATGGGAGAGCGTTGAATACAATAGCCCAATGATTAAGTGTGCGACGCCAAACACAGGGGAGCTGGTTCACTTGTAACGTTGAACATCAGGGGATTTCTCGCCCCCTCCCCCTCCCCGCAAAAAGTTCAGCGTAATGTTCATGGGTCACATGGAAATGGTCATCAGTGCTCGTAGGGTTGTTTGCGCAATCTACAACTGCGCTGTGGTTTCCACAAAACTCACGCTCAGCTCCTAAGTGAAAAGTCCTTAGAGTTAACCATGCAAGAATCAATTAAGTACACAAATAATCAGATGTAAAGTTAAAACCTACAGAGAAGTGTTGAGAAGTGTTTTTGAAATTTGTTGAAACATTTAACTTCGTCCTACTGTCAGGGGCAGAATTAACTGTTCGCATCAAATCATTGTTCTATGTAAAAGTTGCCAGGCTAACTAGTTACTAACAAAGGTGTTAATGTAAATGGTGTCGTTTAATGGTTAGTGGAAATGCCTCTTGGCACGAGGACCATTCAAACACTTAGGCCTATTGTTCGTAGACACTGGTAAATGGGGACAGTGCTCGTTGAGTTGTTCGCGCAATTTACTATACTGCATTTTAGTCGCCTCCACCCACAAAACTGACAGTGAAAAGAAAAATCGTGTGTTCAAAATTAACCCTGCATGAAACCATTAAGTAAAAAAATAATCTGACATGAAATTGAAAACCAAAGAGAAGGTGCATTGAGAGGTATTTTTGAAATTTGTTGAAACGTTTAAGGTCACTCTTCTCATGTAAAAGTTGCCAGACTTGATATCAAAGGTGTTTATGTAAAAGGTGTCGTTTAATGGTTCATTTTGTGGAAATATCTCTTGGCGCGAGGGCCATATATATATATACACTGCACAGTATCACACGTATGCGTCGCCAAGCATTATCTTCATAATCAGCAGATTTGTTTGGTACTAGAAATAGTGCCGCCAAAATGTCTTGTGGCGGTAAAAGACAAGCAGGAAAGTCATGCTCACATAGAGTGAAATATTGTGCATAAGCCATGGAAAATCACTCTTGAGAGTACAATTAACTTATATAAAGAATACAAACACGAAAAAATTGGTGTGAATAGGCAAAACTTCAATTACATTTGTCTGTCATGAAGGTAATCAGTATTTTAAGTATACAGACCTATACTAAATGTTCTCTGACAGTTTTGTTGTGAGCAAATGTTTATTTTTTTTTTATAGAGTATGCTATTCTGACGGTATTAGCTTTATTATTTTTCTTCCCGAAAAATAGCTCCTGCTAGATTGCCTTACACTGACAAAAAGTTCATGCTGATCGTGGTAAACTCACAAATGAGACCCAACTTCAGAAAAACTGTGGGAAGAAAATATGTAATTTACTATTTACAGTCTTCATGGCAAATAATAAAATGCACGCCGAATTGCCTTTGTTTCCCCAAACTGGAGGGGACAGTTGTTCAGTTTTTGACATATTTAGTTGTATTTAGTTGCAGTTATATTTTGAGAACTCCATTGTGTGGTTAGGAATACACATACGCGGGGTTTGAGTGTTTAATTTGCAATAATGACTACTTTGGCCTTTATCTGTTGACTGCTGAATTATCCAAGGTGGCTAATTTCCTTGCCGTCCATTCTTCATTAACCTATTAAAAGACAACTGACACGTGCAGAGATCGACGGGCCTTTGATCACATGGACACAAATACGGAAGATAAACAATATGGAGTCGGAGTTAAAACTCTGATGGCACAATGGGGGTGTGTGGTCGGAGATCTCTGATTTCTTCATCAAGGTTGAAGCCTGCGAGGACATAGCACAACAATCCCAAAATGGATGTGCAATCGTGTTCCTTTTTCTGATGAATGGAAGCTGGTTGGGACGCTGTGTCGAGTTTGTAACACCCAGAGGGTAATTAAACTGTACAGAATTTCGGGTTATTGTTTGCCACGGTGTAGAAAAAACTATATCAGCTGGGTGGGATGCATTTTGGTAATTCCCTACGAACCACATAATTGTGATTAATTCGATACTCGGTCCCCATAGCTGTAACTAAAATCTTGGAATATCTTTAATTCCAAATTAGCAGACAGATGGGAGTGGGTAAACACGAGTGGGATGGGTAAGGAGCTGGCCCCATCCGTCTGTCTGTTTGCGCCTCGCCCTGTGGCCGGTCGCGCACAGCCTCTGGGCTGAGGCTCTTGCACCACGGACAGATCGGCGTACAAACGGCCCGACGATCTCTGAGCGGACGATTAACAGCTTTTGTGCTCATCTGGAAAGAGGATATTCCCTTGAGGCGATAAATGATGCCGTTACTTATACTGGGGTCGACTTCCTTCTCGGCTGCCTGTGACAGGTCTGGAAAGGGGTGTTGTTTTATGACATATATACGGCCCGATCTGTGGCCCAGTGCGAACCGAGAGCTGTCACTGTTCCATCGTCCTATAATGTATGGACAAAGCAGGGAATAGCACCTGAGGCCATCTTGCAAGATGAAAGCAATATGTATGAGTAAAAGAGAGGAGCAAAAAAAGAAAATATTCGTTATGCAAAGGAGAGCATAGTGAAAAGAGAGGAGAAAGAGATGAGAACACGAGATGTATACTCATAATACTGTACGAACATGTCGCAAAGAGCCTTGTATTGACCAATCGTGTCGCAAACATTCCTGTATTGACCGATCGTGCCGCAATGAGGCTGTATTCACCAATCGTGTCACAAACGTATGTGATGTATGTATGTGTTAAAGGAGTTTCTATATCGGATTGTTTGAAATACTTTTGTGTGACCAAGAATAAGAGGACTTAGCGTGCCAAGGTGTGCTCAAGAAAACAATTACGATTTTAACTTAGAAAACAAATATCACTACATCTTGGAGATCTGTTCACACACCTGCATGCATGGTAGTGGTGCTGGTGATATGAAAAGTGTAATATGAAATTTGTCATTCGCACACCTTCATTTTGCCCTTGCGCATACATCATGTATATAGCTTAAATCCAAGGTGACTATCTTGAAGTCTATATGGCAGCTGCTATGTATTAATCATAGTCTAATGGCTTTTATATAGAAACGTACGAGAGACGACAACGGGTGCTGACGCATATGTGGTGTACATCACATAAT
Organism: Acanthopleura granulata; assembly: GCA_016165875.1. Taxonomy (NCBI): domain Eukaryota; kingdom Metazoa; phylum Mollusca; class Polyplacophora; order Chitonida; family Chitonidae; genus Acanthopleura; species Acanthopleura granulata. The sequence goes on along the minus strand of JABBOT010000023.1, from coordinate 1,293,770 downwards.
ACGAGAGTAAATGTGAAAGCTGCCCCCACCCCCTTGACTTATATATAAACTGTATTGGCCTCTAGCACCAAAGACCATCATAAACAGGTGTGACACGTGTGAAGTACACGTTTGTTTATGGACAGCTGACTTTACCAATATATGGTATCTCTCTTTCCTGGCATGAAGGGTATATTTCTTTAAGGCGAGGATGTACATGGAGTTGAATATGTATATGATCAAGACACACCTGTACACCTCTTCAAAGTCTCTGTCATTTCATTTTTGTGAATTGATTCATTTATTTTTAACCAAAATATGTATAATGTCGTAACACCGTGTACGTAAATAAAGGTGGAATGAAGTGATGAATTAGGTGAGAGCATTTATATATATATAATGTACGGTTAACATTTTGTAACATGTTACCAAGGCTTAGAAAATGTTATAATCTAACTGTCTTATGTCAGATAAAACAATCCTAGGTGTTGGCCATCATTATAGGGGAGCAATCCGGGCAGAACCCGGGAGAAACCGATGACCATCCGCAGGATGCTGGGAGGTCTTCCGACAAACGACTGGAGGGGAAGCCAGCGTCAGCTGGACTCACAGCGATCGTATTGGTGAGAGTCACCTCAGTCATTACGTCTTCTCCCATATATATTTCTTGGCTAAGTTGAAAGTGTTACTTTGGAAGGAGAAATGTTCTGTGAGGTAACTTTTCAGCTAGTGAATACGCTCAGTACGAAAAAAGCAATTAAGTAATTTACCAGAAGAATTTCTAGCAGGCTTTATCCGGAATTATTTGGCTAAAACTAAAATGTTTTTCTTACACATGCAAAATTTGGTTGAATTAACATTTAAATTTCCGATACTGAATAACTATCTCCGTGAAACAACTGGTTCGAGTGAGACTCGAACTGACGAATTATAGTGTCACCCACCGCTTTTACCTACAGAACTACTAAGGCAAATAGGGAAGACCTGTCTGTTAGTGACATTACCTGGATTGAATAAGGGGTCTCTGTGGCCGAGGGGTTAGTGCGCCAGCACGGCGTTATGACCCCGTGTTCAGCTCCTGCTGGCTTCTTATCCGACTGCACGTGAGAAGGTCTGTTTCAACCTGCCTCTGCCCGGTTTCCTTCCACCATAATGCTGGCCGCTGCCGTATAAGTGAAATTTTCTTCCTTATGGAATAAAACACCAATCAAATAAATAAATAAAGGGAGTGAATAACTATTCATTTAATGCCTTAAAATGTGTCATTTTTAGCCTATAGGCCTAGTCAATGTGTCTCTGTAGTATCTGTATTCACTTACCTCGAGATTCCCTGAAAGTTGGGTTAGTAAGTTTTACCTATGTAGTTATAATACTGTAGTAACCTAAGGAATATTACTCCTAGTTGCACCTTACTTTGTTTATTCTGGAAATTAAGATCGTATATCTATAGCACTGATGATTGCATCAGTTTGCCTCCAAAACTTCATCTGTGGGATGATTGCCGGCCTCGGTTAAGGTATGTGTCTTTTGAATCCCAATTTTTGGGGATTTCCGTGCCTCCATTATGGTGCACGGCGCTTGAAGGTCCGTTTGTGTGGTCTTTGATATTCAGATCACTCGCCTTCAATGAACTCATCATGCATCACGTGTAGAAAAGTTCGCCAGTAAATTGCCAAAGGTTTACTCCACTGCACTACCCATAATGGCACTGGCTATGACTGAATACAAGTGAAATATACTTTGTTAAATACCAATAAATCAAATCAATGATTGACAGGATCATACTGCAGGCTTCCATTCGCGTTCAAATCTTGTAGGGTTTACAGTTTGTTTTAAAGAGCTTTGGTTGAGTTTTGTTTTTAGACTTTTTCACTTACACTTTTCAAATGGGATCTGTGGGCTCGTGATAGCTCAGGTGATCTTCTCCCTACAAAGATTAGAAATAAATAGTTTTTATGCCAAACGAGATTATATAAGTAGGCACCATATATTAATTTAAGCAGAAATATATAAATGTATAAATAACACCCAGAGCTTTGTTGGAAAACCATGTAAACTATATAGAAATGAATAGTACATTATATTTGGATACCGGTACTGATTTTAATTCATCGGCCTTGAATATTCCTTGTGTCTTTCCTTCATTATAAAAAACTGCTAGCCGCTTTGAATGCAGTTTGAACCCATCCTAATTTTTTACTTTATATATACTTTACTCTTAGTTCTTTCGTGCTTTTTGTTGAATGTTTTGTTAAAGTTGTGGTGGTGGGGACACCCACGCATTTCCGCTGACAGTCGTTGGTATATTATGCCTGTAGTTTTACACCGATGTTGACAGTGAAATACTTATATATTTGCACACAAGATTTCATATAAACGAGAAGGTATAACGGCAATATGGAGTTAACTTGGAAACTTTTAACAGAATTTGAGAAAAAAGCATGCGTGGCCACCGTCAAGAAGACGTTTTGAAGACGGGTCTTGGTGTATAAGATTGGTTTAATAGTCATTTAAAGCTGTTTATTATTTATACATCAGTGAAATCCCAGCCTTTCCTTCACTGAGAAAAGTGATATCTTCACTAGGTAGATATCACTTTAGTTATTACATTTTGATATTACACTGCTGGTGTCCTTGGCCCATGATCCAGAGGCCGTGACGTCGAAAATGAAACACTTTGTTTTTATGTTTTTTTTTTGTTTTTTTGTTTTTTTTTTCAATCTGAGCTCATTAGGATGACGTCATAATACAAGTCTAGTCATTTGCTGTATTCCGACGTCACGCAAGAAGACAAGATGTCATACTTGACGTCATGGATACGCCGTCATGCTATTAACGGGTCTTCGAAGGCCTGCAGCTAAAAACACTGCTTAAAACTTCTTTAAATACACAAAATCATGACATTGTTAAAGTATAAATAATAAATAGAATAAAATCTCGTGAAAGGTGGATAACCCATGAGACGCGTTATCGTTTCCACCTCTCACTCGAGCAATATTTATGGTATTCAACCACCACTGTGCAATATCCTCTTATCTATCTTTATATAACTACCTACAAACTTTGATCTCTAACTTGATTGTAAAGATCTCGGTATTTGCGTCTGCACCGAAGTAACTCAGTGAATGGAATACCGGCAGAAGTCCAAAGTGGGACATGTGACGTCATTTTAATGACGTTGAAGGTTCCACTGCAGGGTCATCAGCGCGACATCACTGTGAGCAGACCATATACGTCACAAATGAAACCGATCTACGCAACATGTTTGACGTTGCGTAACAAAAGACTTATGATGTAGAAGTCCTACTTAACTGCAGCCACACCTGTTGGGAGAGGAAAATCCATCGATACCCCACTGGGCTTTCTGTTTCAGGGTAGACTGCCCTTCACGTGCAAAGGTAGCAGATGAACATTCCAATTAGCACCAGTATTCACGTTTTAAAGTATCCTCGTATACTTACTCGTTTACGTGGTATATATAATCAGAAAAATTACATGCCTGTTTATTTTGGTCGACACCGTGGACTTTAACACGTGGAGTTTAACATTGCTTTCATCACCACCCAGAGTATATAACCACACCTTTGGGCGCCAAAAATTTGGACCTATTGCCGATGTACTTGTAATGCGTGGGCCTATACCTCATTTCCGTCGCCATTCCGAAGGCGCCAGTAATGACGCCGCGCGTATATTTTTACGTCATTGAATGTTCGACTTGTCCACTTGTATCAGGCCCCAACCCTGAAAAAATGCTGATTTTATGGTTTTATTTGTAGGATTTCCGGAACCGGTTTGTGAGACTGGAACTCTCCCTCACTGGCAGGGGTATAAACACCCCCTTGAAGGGAGAGGCAACTCAAAATTAAAGCATATAGATAGACTGATAAAAATTATATTTAAAAACACTAAATTTAGTGGGTTTGTGTGCCTCAGAATACCTAAACATAGGTTGACAGGTTTATAAAACTCACAACAGAACTCAAACATTTAGATTGATTTAAGTCTCTTATAGAAATAAAAATAAATAAAGAAATAAACAAATAAATAAATAAATCAAAGTACTTATGAGCATATCTTTTAGACGTATTTCTGAAGAACTGTACTTCAGTTGTCACTTCCCTTAATCACATTTAATTCATGTTTATTATGCACCTAATCACACCCGAAAGAAAATGTCTATAATGTTTTGCACTATGAGGAAGCTAACAGCACAGTAACTATAGCATTCCGTGATACCAAGCCACTCATCTTGCCTGATGCAAACTTGCTGCCACCGCAGACGAGGGGAGATAATCGAAAACAAATAGGACAAATTGTTCGGTTGCAGAAAAACAGTCACGCAATAACATCACGACACGATTCAATATACAACCATTCATTACACAACGCATGTACCAGCACGGATTACCCAACGCTGCATACATGAATGGTAACGCCTGGTAACAATCTTTGGCGGTGCTGTTAAAGATTTAGATTTTATGACACAACTGGATGATAGGGCTGTAAACAAATTCTGGTTGTACCCACTGGTAATCGCATTGTGTCATGATATAAGCCTGACGGTGTACCTCTGATTAACAAAACGCCCTCTCAGTTTATATATTTAGTTACAGTGCAATTATCTTTGTTACCTTAAATTTTAGCTGACGAGCTAGTAATCTCGGGATTTGGAATATGCGATTTGGATATATGACCACTGCGTAGGCCTGTCTGATATCATGACACATGAAATCCTGGGCCATTGATATTGACTGTGTCCTGGTTTAAACATTTTCTCTCCACGATAACGTCGCAATACTACTGAAGTAGCGTTAAGCCATACTCAGTCATTCATTCCATTATTTTAAGTTTCGAAAGTAGAAAGTTCTGCCAGCATTCGATGGATGGTCGTGGGTTCGCCCTGGGCTCTGCCGACTCAGTATAAGTGAAATATTCGATTGAGTAAAGCATATAACACCAATCAAACAAATTAATAAACTAATTAATAGCAGTTAACTGAACAGGACTACGACTGACAGAGTTATTGCACATTGAGTCACTAACACAGTTCAAAGGCTGTATAGTTTCGGCTGGTGCCCAGAAAACAGTGTCCAGTCAGCTCGCTCAGTATTAGAGAATTTGAATGGGTATATTAAAGAACAGATCTGCAAGCTTTACTTAGGCTACGTGTAATGAAAGACAAATTTCCATTCTAGGAAACAGTGTTGGCGATCAGTATAAGGTTTACGCAGGCACCATGATGTGGTGATTTGTTGACTGACTGATGTTTAACGCCGTACTCAATCAGTTTTACTGAAATGACTTTTGTTAGGTTTAAACCATCTACCTTCACCAGGTGTCTGACAAACTGATGCTTGATTTTATGCCGCAATCAAAACAGCAAGATCTGGATTCACGCACACGGCCCCATGACAAACAGCATGACAGTAGAGGCGAGCTAGCGCTTTGACCAGCCAGTCAGACAAACGAGAGGTGGTCTTTAATGTTAATTTAAGAAACAGTAGTCATGGAAAATTTAAATGAAAACTCCATGGACCAACATTTTGTCTCCCCTTCCTATGCATTTTTCTATTTGACGTAAATTTCATGATATGTAAGTAAAACTAAGTTCTAGGGTTGATTGACGGGCTCCTTGTCCAAGTGGTTAGCTTTGCTGAGAATTCAATTCCGGCTCCAGCTGACTTCTTCTCCGGTAGTACAGGAGAACACTAGCCTGCTCATGGTCCGGTTACCTCCCATCATAATGCCACCATATTCTTGAGCACACGGATAAATAAATAAATAAATAAATAAATAAATAAATAAATAGTTTAGAGGTTCTTTGTCAGGACATGTCCCATCCTGAAATCTTTGACATGGTATCTACAAAGGTTCTTGCATAATGATTTATAGTCATACGTAAAAGTGACATTCCAGTTGAACGCGTTACATGCATGTTCTATTCAAATGAATTTTCTGAACTGGATTCTCTTCACGTTGCACGCAGAGGGAGCCCTAAATAGGTTCATTTCATCGCGCCTTTTTATCCGCTGCACAGGTGCATATATATGGCATTTTTACATTAGACAAGGTGTTAGTCTGACCTCTCTAGTTTGGGCCTGTGAGCTGACTTACAAAGCGCGAATATATTACATAGGCCTGCAAGTAATTGTCGAAGCGATGGGTGGGTCTAGTCATTGTTTGTGGTAAAGAAATTCTATCCTGGTACTCTGCTCAGTTATGCTTTGAGTAAATAATTTAGCCTTCAGATTCCCTGCGAATTATTACCGTAACAAATTTTATCAGTTTGATCTTTTCCATCTATGACTTACACCTTCCATTGCACACTACATATTTAGACCCGCACAAAGTGTCAAAATCACAACCCAGGCCGTCAGTTTTCACTGAGATAGTACGAATATATCCTCACACAGAGAAATGCGTTAGTACAGAGGGGAGACAACTTTCAAAAAGTTACATCTGACCTCCTGTTATTGTCTCCCCTCAACCAGAAAACGTCAAAAGAGACCTAAGCTGGCAAGGGAAAATCAAGTCTTCCTCCGATATCTGCTTCGAACTTTTCAGACTCGAATTACTCACCTATTTGAATCAAGCTGGTCAGAATGTCTTTAATATGTGAGTAAAGAAGTCATTAGGTCTCAATGAAGTATTTAATTGTTTTAATTTACCCTGATCGATACACCTGCGGTTTCCTTAATTTTAATTGTAGCGGAATGCTGCATCACTATACTGTAATGTGTAGAACCACTTGGCTGATCCTTGGAAATGTATATAAAACCACCTAGTACTGGCTAGAAGTAAATCGTTTTGTTGTTCACTTCAAACTCAATCTTTTCAGTTACATAGTTATTCAGATAAACTAATAAAGGTAATTATGATGATGATCTTATTTTCATGTTGGTATTCAAGAGAGATGAACGGTATAGTTGTGTTATCCTGGTATGCTAACTACACGTACCCGGTCACTACTGAAAAGCGCTAGTTCACCTGAATAACAACCCTTAATGTGGACTGCGCCATTTCCTGTGAATTTCACTGAGATAACAACACCAGATTTCGACTTTGCTATTCTCTGTGAATTTCATCTGGATAGCAATATACCTTTTTGACATTCTCTGTGGATTCCATCCATTAGAGTTGGGCTTTGCTATTCTCTGCGAATTTCATCTGGATAATACTAAACACTGATTTTGATATTTTCTGTGGATTTCATCCATTAGACATCGGTTTTATCATTCTCCGTGCATTCATCTGGATAATAACATTAGACTTGGGCTCCTGACGAAGTCCGCAGAGAATGGCAAAACCCAAATCTAGTGGGTGAAATCCACAGAGAATAGCAAAATCCAAGTTAAGTGTTGTTACATGAATCCAGATGAAATTCACAGACAATAGCAAAATCCAAACCTTGTTATTCTCTGTGAATTTCATCAAGAAATCCAGTGTTGTGGAAATAAAGGATATATTCTATTTATCTCATAATTGCAAAAAGTCGAAAAAAAGTACAAAACTGGACCTAAGATAAGTGGGATTTGTATCTTTTTAAACGTGCAGCGGTGTGGAGTATTCAAGGATGTAACATCAGTGATTCGTCATCAGACCAAAGCGCAACATTTATACACAGGATAAAATATACACAAAGAAGTGCAACTTTATAACTGCCTTTACTGACACAAGTTTGGCTGGATTTTTATCATCCATACAATTAAAACTGAGTGGCAGGTATTGTATTTTAAACAGATCTTCAACACGTTTGTTGGGCAAAGGAAGAACGACTCAACGATCGAGAGACGACGATACGAGTGTGTAGCGTACACGTCAGTTTGACGTCAGTTGAAACAGAGAAATACATGTATACATACCTGACAAGAACATTCAAAAACTTCAACGATAATATCATTCTTAGGCAATAAAAGATGAAACTGATAAAGGAATCTCCAAAGTATCTCATCTATGGCTTGTTTATCTTCGGACGTTTGCACTCACTGCAAACGACAAAATTACGGAGTAAATCCAGTGTTCGGCGTATGAGTAGCTTTTGGTTGGCTGCTTTTTATCAGTGAACTGTCGTGGGTCAAAGGGCTCTAAACATTGTTGACAAAAGAGTGGATACGGTATTTATCCCACCCTCTTTATCCCATGTTCTCTGTCACATTTAAGGAATAAAGTTAATTTCAACAGGTTTAAAATGTATCTTGTCTCAGGTATCATTTACTGGATGCGCAACTGCGTAATATACCAGTGTTATAATTCATGCTGACGTGTATCCTGAAGTATGCAAACATGGTGTTGACACTTTATTCGGAAAGGAGTAGTATTGCCATTATCACAATTACTTTAAACAGCTTCCACATATGAAAAATATCGAAGCTATCATTGTATCGTTACACTATGCTAGAGGGCATATAAGTTGCAACGTTTTTAGCATTTACACAAACAGTTAAACAAGTGAGGTAAAATGACTGTAGGCCGATTTTACCATTCAAGTGTGACACTTAGCAAGTACCGACCACACGGTCGTGGCTGCAAAAGCCGTGACATAGTGTGGACATGTGAAGTCATCAACCACAAGGAATATATCCAAAACAACATGAAACATTAATCTCGGAAAAGGTACGGAACTTTGAAGCACTGGTAAATATATTTTTACTTATTGGCAACAGAAACCTAGAGGATGCCGATAAGCATTGTTACCCTGACTTGCCTAATTAATATCAGTCAATCTAACTGTCCATCAGTCTGTCATCAAGATCATTTTTAAACGGAAAAAGTTAAGTGCGGCTTAGGAAGAAATTTTCCACAAAGCTAGGCCAAGGTTAAAGAAACATTGCGTTAATATCTGATGGTGACTTATATCAAGATCAAGACAGGGCAGAACTGCAGAGTATTTTCCCTTTGTCAATAATACTGAGATTTGTCTATTTTTGCTGTGATGGAGGTTTTCAATCACGAAGTGCCTCAGTTCATTGTTTGGGGCGTACATTTGTCTAATAAACGGAAACGCCAAATGTACCTTCCACAACCAACCGACCTTATAGAGCTACACATGACGAACAAGTCGGAATATAACTCTCAAGGTTAATTGTATAGTTATAGAGGTCGTCCAATTCACAGGTGGTAACTGCGCGGCAAAAACATGGGCATCAGCCGCTTTCAGCTGGTTACAAGCTAGCTTTTGATCTATTTTTTATTGCTGTATAACACCGTACCCAAGAGTGTTCCAGTTATATGATGGCATGCAGTAGACTGTGTGTAGAGCAAAGTGTTCCCGGAGTAACACAACCGTCTGTGCAAGATATACTGACAAACTTTTCTAAGTTTGACACAGGCCCTCTAAATTATGTTGTCGAGAGCAATTGATGACCAGCAGTCTTCATATAAGAGAACAGGACAGAGAATGGTCGTCCGCTTTTGGTCGTCACTTCTTGGAAATTCTCTGTCCGAGTAATACATCTACACTCGTGACACCGATAGCGATTGGAAAGCAAACGCTTTAACCACTCGGCTACGGCCTTGATCTGTTCCGTGTACATATTCAAACTACAAGAGATGAATCAGAATGATAAGTACACAAACTGTAACTGTAATCAACACAGGCATGAAGAATTTAATGAGCGCTGACGTTGGCACGATTGTTCCGTCCCTGTACCACGCGTTGTATCAGCCCAAATGTTATGACCAATATACTGACATACTGTAACCAAAGGTCATTGGCTGCGGTGGCGTAGTAGAAAAAGTGGCCGAAGAATATCCGGGGTTCAGTCCCGAATGGAGTCATTTCTTAGACTTTAACTTCTGTGATCTTGACACTTGGCTCTGATGCAGCATGGGAGGAATAGCTGCTAGTCGACGCGGTGTTAATATAATCTGAGGGGTGGGGCTGAGGGGTGTCTTCAACATAGCATTCCAGGCAGGCAGCACTGTTAATATATGGCGACATTGAGTCAGGCCTGCTACAAGGAGACACCAACGTGATATGACGGGAATAATGCCGAAAGCGACGTCAAACCCCAAACACACAAACCAACAAATAAACAAAGCAATATGTACTTGTGTACAGATCGAATTGTAGTATCCTATCCGTGGTCGACTTAGGGATTGACTGGCAGCGAGGCACCAGTCTAATCCTAGGCTAAAACCAGGGGGATACGGCTGCTTTCTGTGATTGAGAAACTTGTTGTTCTCATCATTGGCACAAAACTGAATGTCAGGCTTGCTTAACCCAGACTTCGGCAAGACAATCAACAGGAACAGTCTTGTCACTTTTGCCCATCGTCCCTAATCTCGCCTTGGCCGCAGGGGAATGTTAGGATGCTGTCCGCCCCTAACATAGTTATCCGCTGGTTCGTGGACTTCGTCAGCCTGACAGCGCGGGGACTCCGCCATGATGCAACCAAACTCGTCTCTCTCAGGATATATTTCATCCGCAAAGACGTGTGTGCAACGACTGCAGACTTGGGTGAAAATATCCGCCATTTTCCTTGTTTTGCCTAATGATCTATCCCCCAGATAATGTTTTCTTTTGCTTTTGGTTACGTTCCGTATTTCGAAAGGGGGCTTTATTGACGTGATAGTCCATATCTAGGTTCCACTAACACTTCTCTGGGGAGAATGACAGCTCAAGTCGATAAACACTGGCGAGCGAATGGACATTTTATCAGCTTAGCGACGTCGTAGATCGTAGGCACTTTGTCGTAAATTCGCAAAAACAATCTATACTGGCTCAAAGACTGTGCACCACACAAATAGCTACCACTGTATATCGGCTTAACTAAGGCAGAACAGATCGAGGCCGATAAAGATTTAAGAGATTGGTATTTGAGGCTCCAACAAATGAAGTCGCAGTTCCAGGCTAGAATAAACACGCTTTACATAGACTCATATGAAAACCGTAATCTTCAAACATATTATGGGCTCGCAGACCCAAGGGCCATAAATCTATTTCATAATAGAACTTTTTTGCCGGCATGGACCCCAAAGTAGAACCAGTTTTTCCTTTACTCTACATGCTGGATGCTACACATACCCACTGGCTGAACTTGCGGAAGATTTCTAAATGTCGTCTGGACAACCCACTTTTTGAATCCTTCGTTTTTGAGAGGCTGTCAGCTTGTAAGCTAAACGTGTAGCCTAAAGCTCGCCGACGTGTGATTTCCAGGGGAAACCATAAACATGGCGTTAATATCGGAATGGGCTTTATTCCACTAATACATTCTTGATATTGTTGAGCATGGTACCGGACAAATGCATGGTAAGCCGTTTCCTTGATAGGGAAATTTCTTCTAAATTTCAATCTAACATTCAAAACAAAAATTAAAATGTACTGATCGTTCATGCCTTTCTGACCAGAACCTTTTCCAGTTTTGTTTGGTTATAAGCAGCGACTTCTATACGTGTAAGGCGTCTTGCATCATTCACCATGTCAAATTGTCTCATTCTTGATGTGTTTCAATTCAATTACATTCAATCCATTTTTAACCAATAAACGTTTAATAAATCACTTATCCCTAGAAATTAGATTCAAGAGTTGTTTCGTAAATGTATTAATTTATTCTCACATTTATTAACGTACTGACGTAGATGCTAATTAGTGAAAACTCTATTACATCCTCTACTAACGATCACGATGAAGTGCTCACTGATATTATTTTATTTTTATTAGTCAAACAAAGTGCGTCCCATCAGAATTTTAAGTTTTCATTGCATATAAGTTTGCCAATGCAGAGAACAAAAAAAGTAAAAAATACGCGTGATACAAGGTCGGCGGTTCATTCATACAGATCATGATTATTTTGTTTAATCTCTCATGCAGATTATGGTACCCAGTAATTGTAGTACAGAAGTATAGCTTAGAATTTTACCCATGTTTTTCCTCATTCCATAGACACCGCTAAAAACGCTGTCTATAACCTACATGCACATCTTCTGCTGATTTTAAGCGAGGACACAGCAATGTATACAGTAGGATTACTCATGTATACATGTACAGCTGTAATAATATATAGTACAGCCATCTGTTCTGCACTAATGTAAACATTGTGTGCATGGGAGCACATGGCAACTCAAAGATCTGTTCACAGCCATTAGGAAAAAGGCGATGGAAATCACGATAAAGGTTTCGCTTCTACACGATATTTAACCTGTTTCAATGTTTTGCCGATCTTTACAACACAATGCCATATAACATGTATTTTATAGGGGACAGGTATGATAAATCGCCACAGAAGATGAAAACATCCGTTATAGCTCAAGCTACGAGCGTCATTCCTCCGAGTAAAACACCATAGGCCGAATGTCGAATTGCCACTTGTATTTCAGGTATATGTCTGAATCCACCCAATAGGCTGGTGAAATCGCAGCTCCCAAAGCAGTCCTTCTGGCGACTGGAAGCCATCAGGGTAGGATGTTTAATGGTAAAATCGTTTGGACAAGGTTTAATTAAGGCGTCGAGTGGATCTTTAATCTCTCGATATTTGAATGCTGAGTAATTACAGATGACGGACGATATCTCCCGTAATATCGTTTTGTCGAAATTTTTTTTCGCCTCCCTCCAGGTCATTCCAGGTTGGACAGGCAGTCGTTAATACTCCGAAACTCTCTGATATGCATGAGCACGTAAAACTGCAATTTGCTATTGGTTTCTAGGGTTATTGGTGCGGATGATATCACTGTAAGCACCGAGGAGATAAACACGTTTAGGTTACTAATCAGGGAAACGTTGATGATCAAAATCTGCCAAATTTCACAATCCGCTCCCCCTTCCCCTTCGCCATATTGAATCACAGCCACCCTCAGAACTCATTCATGTTCGTTTCGTTAGCCCCAATTGCATGAGTTCCCATTTGGATGTAGCGGAGTGTTTAATTTGGATCATGTCGACTAGACGATGACCCAGATCTTAAACAACAAGCGAGTCCCTATCGTAAGTCTAACCCTCAGTATTGATTACGCCTCAATTGTAACGTGTCAGAAGAGCTACTGGAACGATACTTCCTCCTATGTCGCATCCATTTTTCAATTTGCCCAAAAGAATTCAGTTTTTGTCTTAATTCCAGGCTCCGTTAAGTGTCTGGCACTCGTCCTAAAGAGGCAGGCTCCTGCCTTTACAGAGCGCTGGGCACATGCCACAGCAAATCTCCTTATATAGGGCGTCCACAACTTTACCAGCTTTTTTCCTCGATGGCGTCGTAGCTTCCCGCTTGCCCTTGGCAATTTGTAAGGCGGCTGCAGTCTACTCGGTTGAAATTAAGCCGAGAATTTCTGTCTATAAACACAGGTTATACTCGAAAACATTTTATCATATCTTGTTTCCGAGGGCTATGCCAATCTATTCCCCATCACTAAAGCTAATGTTTTCAGCGCCAAGGAGTTCCCTATTCTGGACCAAAACGTTTCATAAATTTTCGACCTTTATTCGTGCAGACAACTGAGATTCGATATCCCTCTAACATTCGTCTTGTGGAAATTAAATGCATGCATTTACTTAGTGTCCCCGGAGAAAGTCGTTCTAACAGCAAAGGTCTTGGGTGCGGAGATTTCCGATTAGGCACCCAGGCATCTCTGTAGGCGGCTACCTATCAGAAAGCAGGGATTGAAGGAGCGCAAACACTAATCTTCCTAGAGCCTTGCATGGCGGTGTACCATGATGTTGAGGCAGGCAGCAAGGGTCGTGTTACACGCCAGGCCCTTGTATAACCACAACAAAGCAGCCAACTAATATGGATCATTTATTATTAATCTGGACTGGAATCCCAACGTGCGCCCGATCTAATCAAACTGTGCCTACTGTTTACAGCACAGCGTCCATCCAATGCTTGCGATCACAAGACATCATGTAACCGGATTGAGTGATCGGAAACGAAAGACTAACGCTGGTTAAGTTTGTTGCCCCATAACCAACTGAATGGGTCGAAGGTTGCGACTTGTCACTGTTTTGCTGATCTTGCTTTTCTCGTTGAAAGCCCTAACGTCTCCCCATAGGTTTGACGAGGACCTGGAATTCCTGGACGAATATTTCGCCACAAGAGTCAGGGTTGCTGGCAGGGTTTGTACTTGTACACTTATGATCGTAATACGTGTATGCAGAGTATATTGCCCAAATGACCTAAAATTTCGACCATAACCAAGTTGCTCATTTCTACTGATTCTGAGAGTTCTAATGTGTTTTGATGTCTGTTTGGAAGGTACAATGATATGCTAATGGAAAAAGGTAAGTTTTAGCGCCAAAAATATATACATTACAGTAATTCGCTCCGGAAAATGCACTGTTTAGGGCGAAAGTGTAGATCATTTATGGAAGTTTGTTATTTATCATGCTCATAATTATTGGTTTCTGGGAAATCTGGGAAACGTTGTGCTGATGGGATATTAGATGTACTGCATTTCCCCTACTTTATCTTTTTCATGTGAAACACTTTTCTTGGGCCAAGTAAGAGCTTGATTAATTTCTGATCATAAAGACTTTAGTGTTGGCATCAAACCTACTATCCCTTTAAGGCCTTCATGTACTTTTGAAAGTGCATTTTTTCCAAACTTTATCGGAAATGCAGTAGGTGTTAACGATTGTAAATAAATGTTAAGAAGCACACGGTGGACATTTTTGCGAAAAGGGCCAAAATAGATCTCGGAATATGCTTTGCATGTACATTAGCACGGGCCTTGATCTCAAATAATCGTCATGAACATTTACCAAACATTCAATGCAAATACCCTGAAAAAATGGGTGAAAAATTAGGTAAACAACCGACATCATGCAACAAAGAATTATAAGCTTTCCGAATTTTTCAGTGCTGAGGGACAGAAAAGCTAAGGATCTCTATATAATTTCTAATCGAATCGAATACAATATCCATGTCTGTATATAATCAGAAAAACGTATCTCATTTGCAACTTGTAAAAAAACTTCCAATAGCAATGTCATTCCTCACGATGCAATCAGCACCCCTCTCCGTATATTTGCCATTTTGTTTTTCATTTCTATTAGGATTAATAAGTAGCCATTTATTGTTAAAATAACGTGCAGCGTAAAAAAAAAAACACAATAAAACGTTATTGTATCATACAGGTTATAAATTAGTGAAATAGTTTACAATTCTACAACTTGTAGAATTATGGTAATTAAATATTGCCAAATGAAACCAAATATTATGGCACATCATTCAAAACGAGACTGTAAGAGGATGCGTTCTGACGGGTATTTTTGTCCTTTAACGTACACTAGGTCTTACTACACTTATAGGGTGCATATTTCAGTCAGTCCTTGGGCCTTTGGTTTTCAACGGAGACGCTCTTTGTCAATGGCTAGGTTAGATGCTTGTCCAATTGTCAGATATCTTGAACGCTTCTCATTTGAAGGAATTGTCTATGAATACGTTGTGCGCGGTCGATTATGTGTCCTCTTGGTGAAGCTGTTCAACTAAATCGCGACGAAGTTCTGACATTTATTGCCTTTAGATGAGTTCGAGTGACGCTATTTGTGATTGCACAATTACTTTTATTGATGCCTTGTCCCCTATCAGACTGACACTTGCAATTCGTCGCATTTCGCCCCAGAATCAGAGGGGGAATTTTCTGGGAACAAATCAGAACACACAATTGATTTCCGCTCATTGCCACCCGAGTACAACCAGTCTATTTCATACGGCTAGTGCATAGTATGTGTAGAGACATCACGATCTCGAACAATACATTTCCCATATACGTGAACGTAACCCTGGCTACGTCGAGTTTTGATCATAAATCCTTAATTTGGAATACATTCGGTCAAGTGCTTGGTGTTTCTAATGGGTATGTTTTCAATTAAGTTTTCTCTTTGTGAGAAAAATCAATATGTTTCGTCTTTTTTATTTTAATTTCTTGACGTGTATTACATCCAAACTGCTCTTCTTGTTCCATATTTCCCCGGCTGCTTGCGTTGACTAATAAACTGGTTACTAGAATAAGATCATATAGGTTGCCGAGGACACCGGTTACAAGATGTGGCATTTGAAAGCGGACCATGGCCGAACTTCAAATGCTTCACCATTACATGCAAAATGCGGGTTCAAAGCCAGGCTTGGACAGAGGACTTCCGCGTTCATTTCAACGCTCTCACGGTAGACCTTCAAGACAATAAGCCGTCGACGCTTGTGTAGCTCTTCCCGCGGTTTAGACTTAATTGTCTGCTATCACGATGCAGTGGTTGTGAACTACTTCTTTCCATTCCGAGCACAACCATACAGACAGTTCAGCGTGTTAGAGAAAAGCACAAATGAGTTCACCGCGTGGGCCGACTTCCTTGAAGCTCCGTTATGTTCCCATGGATAATGTACATAAGCTTCATCGTATATTCTACGACACCTGGGGAAGAATATAGTCAACATGATTTTACCAGAACATGGGTGGAATGGTGAACGGTTTTCGTCTCCCTTTGGGTGAACTTTTCTAAGAGGCAAACTATGTATTTTTTTCTAATTGAAACACCCTTTCCTATAATGTGAATACCAAGCGAGCCTAGCAGTATCTAGCTTTGACAACAGTTGGCCATGTTCCTATCTCTGCTTCCACATGAACCGCTTAGAATGTTGTATTTTCTAACACAGAACTCGGCTGTGCTGTGCTCGGTTGGTTATGAGACCTGTTTTAGTCTCGGAACAATTCTGACTACATATATGATCATGTTGTCACTGAATAATACACAACACTAATACGCAACGCTATCCTCGCTTGTGACATGCCTTTCATGATCCTTACGTCATGCACGAAAATTGTCCACAGTCTCATGCAGCTTTAAAATTTTGACAATATTTCTGACGATACCAATTGTATTAGCAATGCTACCGCTGTGCCCTTGATAGTGTTCTGTCACCATGAACCACTTTAAAAGAACAGAGGCATTTTGGTAAATTGCGTTTAATATATACAAAAGCACCATCATTCAGATAAGATGTAATGTCAGCTGTAGAGTTCGATTCTTTCACCTAAATGTCGCAGCATTTCTACGCCTTGTTTTATAACGCGCTCTCCACATATCGCTGTGTTGATGATCTGATATGACACGGGAAGCCTAAACGAACCGACAGTCCGGCCGGCATACATGTTTGTGCTGACTCCAGTAAGATTCCTAACAGACAGCCATTACCATTCGCCGGTAGCATTGTTGCTAAAAGCATTTACGTCCGATACCTCCAAAGATACGCTTGTTTTTTCTGGAAGTCTTCCAGCGGCCACCAAAGTCTGGATAAGGGAAACTAGAGCAACTGTCTGGAAGGAGTATCAACCAAACCACAAGGTCGAGGCAATGTAGGAATTGTTGAGGCATGCAGCGGAACGTCATTGTGTGAGGGGAATCCGTATCTGCGGCATCTCCAGCATGTCCTAATATCCTATTCGGTTTATTAATTGGTGTTTGATGGTTCCCTTACCGCAGAATTACGCTCATGTAATAGCTGCTGGGGGCTATAGCTCTTGTCCTAAACTCCGAACTCAGTTATAACAGTGGACGTACATTTATCACGTACGGCACGATTCAGATCTCCGCGGATTGCTTTGGTTGGGGAAATAGCGTTCGAGTGGAGTGCCAAATTGAAGCACACCGTACTGCACTGTCTCGGGAGAGGGGGGGGGGGGATCTGTTCTACCCTCAGGACTGTATGTGCATGGTGATGCGCAGTCCTATTACCGTGTAACATGAGTCGGTGGCAGGTGGAATTGAAAGGCCTGGCTTTCAGGGTTAAAATCTGATTGACACATTGTTTCAGGAAGGAATGCACACTTCTCCGGCTAATCTGTGGATTACAGGTCGGGAAAATCAATAAACATGGGTTTACGACACCCATTTAGCTATCCGCGTGGCAGGGGCAATGATCTGTTGTCCAGCGGACTAGGCACGATGAAATGAGGGAGCAGGTTCGTTCGGAGAAGTAACGAGTTTATTCGGGAGCCCCGATGAGTGTATAGGCTTACTAAGACTCGACGACCGATCCATCCTACCAGCTAACTAACAGCGTAATCCTTTTCGTCAGGCTGAAACGGTCCGATGATCAGATCTTTAGCGGGGTCAGATGACCCTTGCTAGGCGAAGATGCAGACCCTCTCTTGTCCACAATGACCGGGCGATAGGGTCCTTGGGCTAGTTACA
This sequence comes from Acanthopleura granulata, assembly GCA_016165875.1. Taxonomy (NCBI): domain Eukaryota; kingdom Metazoa; phylum Mollusca; class Polyplacophora; order Chitonida; family Chitonidae; genus Acanthopleura; species Acanthopleura granulata. Next base: position 1,275,673 of record JABBOT010000023.1, on the reverse strand, counting down.
TGGCCGCGCGCCATGCTTAAGTCAATACGTATAAAGTAGCCAATATAACATGACCGGCATGCAGACGGTAATGCCTCTTTATGGAACAACAACGTTTGGGTATTCGGCAAGTGTTAGGGAGTTCTGCCAGGGCCAAGTAACATCCCTTCCTGTTGTATCGGCTCGTTAGCTTGCGCTCTGGACAACAGTAATCAATAAATAACACTGCTTTCACAGTTTCCTGGGCCTAAAGGCCAAATCGCAAACAAAACCAATTACTTGAAATCCTGTTGGATTATCACTATCTATCCCACTTTAGATGGTTTTGTATCTTTGTGCGCCGTAGGGACGTCATCCGTTTAATATTTGTAATTGCGATCCTTCTTGTGACGCCAAAAAAGCCAGTACATAGGCCCAAACCGAACAATTTATTTTGACTTGTACTTAAAGAACAGCACATACACAAGAATTTTTCACATTCTGATGATGGGAGTCATAGTTATGAGTGGACGAATGCCGGAGTGTCCAGGGTGAACCGCTGACCCTCTTAACTGTATGGATGAACTTTTCTTCAAATGACGCACAGCTGTGAGCATATCATATAGATGGACGATAACTTTAGAACGATATGTTGCGCAAACGGTCGACAGCCTCTTGCCGCCAAGGCTTCACAAGCGGTCAGAGCAGGGGAATGGCCTACACCTCGTATGGTCTAGCATAAAGACAAGAAAGGCAAGAGCTTCCAAGCATTAGACAAAACCTAATCTGACAATTTAAGAAAAGGATAAGAAATTCCTGGTCAAGCATATTTTTCTCTATAATTTTATCGTGTGACCGTCACAAAATGTGTAGTTCTTACTACAGTCGTAACGTCAAGTACAGATGCAATATGACTTAAAGGAGGTAAGAAACCTTGAACTGCATCAGTCTTCACACATCACATGTTGTCAAAAATCCGAAAATTGACAGCGACATTTGATTGCATTTCACGGGAAAATATTGCAAGTCAGGAATCTTGTTAAACAGGTCAACCAGCATCTGGCAGCATCTTATGTTTTATACCTTGTGACCCTTGAGTGTTGACGAACTGATCATGAAAAGTTATTGTGATAAAGACCTGAGTATAGATTAAGGAAAAGTATACTTCTGTTCTACCACTTTTGAAAGGTTTCAACAGCGAAAACAAAGCACACCGTTTAATGTCGTGGAGTTTAAATGATTCTTCAGTAGTACAGTTCAGTTATATAGTTCATAATCAAGGCATTTTATTTTCACTATGTTGCTGTGTGCAGCGTTGAGATCTATAACAAATGTGACCTATGTATCATTTCCGTACACACTCTCATGTCAATATTGAATTCACGGTGTCATAAACTAGCATTGATCAGTCAAAAAAAAAAAGTAACGCGAGGATTAATTAGAAGTGGGTAATTTTAAAGACATTAGATGGAAGTATGAGAGATTAATTCCTGCCAATATCCTGTCTCGAATAGCAAAGTGACCGCTGATATTTTCACGGCCATCAGTCTTCAGGTTTATCTTGTTTCTTTTGACAGATTTGTGTCGGCAGAATGAAATCGTGCATGCCTTGGGAGAATGAGTGCTGTGACGGATTAAAATGCACCAACTACGGGGGCAGGAAATGTGATTACGACTTGGAAATGTGCGTTTGTCTAGGAAGACAAGGGTGATGAATCTCCATTTAGAAGCGTTCCTCAGAGCACCAGGCTCTGCTCAATCCACAAGAGGATTTACCTTCCTATTGCAGAGTGTTTTGCTAAAGACTTTCATTGACTTTTGTAATTAATAATCAACTGGTCGTATTCGTGTGCACACATCGGACGGCCACCATGTTTATTCACGGTTAATCTTGTCAATGTTACGATTGTGTTTGTCTGAACTTCCGAAGTAGCCGTGCAGGGTTGGCGAATAACCACGAAACTACAAGTGGATTATGGAGGCACATTTTCCCACCGGCTAACTTAAGACAGGTGGCTGTGTCTGGCATAAGTCGAATACCTCCACAAGACATCAATTCTATCCAGAAGTGGAATGAATTGAAAGTCGTGGGATGGGAGCGTAATGCCTTTAAGCAATCGACTATGCCGCGGTAAAGATACTGGACCAGTTTACTTGCCATGGCTTGTTTTTTGTACGATGTAATACGTCGATGATTAGATGAAAGACACGTTTCAAGTTAATGGGCAAACAGGATCACGACAAGAAGAATGTCGAGTAATAGGTTCTGGGGACTTCACGGTTCAAAATTTCAAGGGATGATTAAAAACTATTTGAAGATAAAGATATTTGGATTTTTCCGATCCCAGCGCTTGGCGTACTGACTTCCATTCTTCTCCTGTGAGGCCGTAAAAGAACCCTGGGATTATTTGATAGCCAGATGTTCCATCCTAATCCATGACCACTTTATATGTGCCTTATTAAAGTGTTTCCTTCACAACGGCCTTTTTGTCCAATATTACATGCTCATTTAGAAGGCAATCATGTCCCTATCCATATAATTCAACTGGAAATAGTCGATAACACGGTTGCCAGTGAGCTTGAAAGCATGTCACCCTTTTGTGTAATATGTACCAGTATTAAGATTAACTAAAAAGTTGCCTTTCGTCTTGCAGATATTGATTTCTTTCTATGCTTCAAGAGTTTAGGCAATTTTCGTTCGCGGTATTATAAAATACCCTAAAGTTGGTTTTTCCTTATTGGCACGCTCCAGAAATAAACTTGGCTATACTGTGGGCTTGTTCATCGTCCTGTGAATCAAGATATTTAATACTTCAGGCTCCACCAAAATGGAAGCGATTAGTCATTTCTTCACTTCGTATTATATGTATGTGGACTTTTCACCAGATCTTCATACTTGTACAAAACATCCGTGGTTGAGTCAGCCACAGATCTACACCCGGAAGTCCTTCGTGTGGGGGAACAATATACTTAATCTGCGGCATCCTTTACCTGCCTATAGAAGACCGGGCTGCTGGACATGGCGTACTGTGAACAGTACGTCCGCCATTGGACGGTAGATCCGCGGCTCAATCCGAGTCAAGCCATACCTATAAGGCTATAGTGTCGGTAATATTGGCACTTCCTCGCTTGGCGCTCTGCTCTATCTGTCCCTGGTGACCTGGCCGGCATGGCGTTCCAGCGAGGCAACAAGTATGTCAGCAAAGGGTCCAGCCTGCTACAAGACACAGTCATGAGATGATCGAAATAGTGTCGAAAGAGACGTTAAACCTTTATCAAAACAAAGCTCCTAAATAAGCAGGAATGGATAATAGAAGCAGGACAATGGATAAGTTGGGAAAGGCATTTCTGTAGACAATGGATAAGTAAGGAAAGGCATTTCTGTGGGCAGTGGGTAAGTTGGGAAAGGCATTTCTGTAGACAGTGGGTAAGTTGGGAAAGGCATTTCTGTAGACAATGGATAAGTTGTGAAAGGCATTTCTGCAGACTGTGTAAATTTGGAAAGGCATTTCTGTGGACAATGTGTAAGTTTGGAAAGGCATTTCTGTTGACAATGGATAAGCTGGGAAAGGCATTTCTGTAGACAATGTGTAAGTTTGGAAACACATTTCTGCAGGCAGTGGGTAAGTTGGGAAAGGCATTTCTGTAGACGACAACATTTTGGAGTATGGCTTAAAACAGCAATAATATTCACCAACATGCATGCCCCGTGTTCTATAAACGAATGTTTGCTAGAAAAAAAGGCAAAACTCTTTGTGTATACAATCGGATGTGCAAGGAAACGTGATCTCTAAACAATAGGATGTGGAGAGAAACTTATATGGCTCACAGAGGGATAAGTACGGTAAAGTATTTCTGAAGGTAGTGAAATTTTCAAAGAAACATATTATGTATACAATGGGATAGGCAAAGACACTCATGTGGCAGACAATATCGCACGTGTATACACGTAAGGAAATGCCTTTCTTTCCTAAAAGGCACGTGCGAGAAGTTCTGTAAGCAAAGGGAGTGCAGGGAAAAGTATAAACAAGGTGTTACGCGACGAAAACAAGGGTGAAAAACAAGGTGGCTTAACACGAGTTTGATATGAACGCTGATTTGGCTAGATAAATGATATCATCAATGAAGTTAGAGTGATTTATCTTCACCATCAGGACATATTCTTGGGGTCAATCGATCAAACCACGGTTGTCAAGACGACAACGCCTCAAAAACTTTGCAAAATTTGACAGATGAGCAAATCTACAAGCCTCAGTTATTTATGATGACAAGACCGCATCTCCGTTATTTTGTCCCCTGTATGTTTGCCTGTTCAGAATCAGTTTTAGGCCACTGGATATTAATGCTTCTCGATCCAGCTTTCCAGCACTTAACATTTACTGTTTGGCGTACGTGGGCCACAGTAAATGCGCGCATTGGATTAGTTTCCTCACTTCAATGTTCCGGGCAAGCTTGATAAACAAATTGAAAGATTAAAGACCGTCTCCATAGTGACTGCAAAATAAAAGAGTCGACGACGAAATCATATAGAATAATTTTGAATTCTGACGACAGGAAGCACTGAAATTTGGGAAAACGAATTTCAGAAGCTCAGGGCAAGTGCGTTAAATGATGGAGGGTGAGATATGAGGAGGGGAAGGACACCCCAGACATCACAACCTTACAAGGGGAATCGATTTATCTTTTGACACTCTGTATTGAGCATTTCTGCATCTGACATTTACATAAAAGAGTATGATTACATGCCTTTGATTAAATAGATTGAATTGGAGTAAATCCCGCGCGCCTCACATCACACACGTCTGGAGACTGTCTGTTTCAGATCTTTCACACGTTCGCTGGGGCCAAGGCTTTTGCACAACTTCAAGCTGTACAGAAATATTTCTTTCAACGAATAAATCACAAACTTGCAATGAATGTGTTTGACTGGAAGGGTGCTACACTATCGACTCGTGGTACCAAAGGTAAACTATACTGGACATCAAAAAGCAGACGCCGGAAAAATCATAGTGACTGAAGCAAGATAATTGCAAAATAAAAGGTTCTATATAAATACGAGTAATTCCTTGGATATGCATGGCGTCTATGTTGGAACGGATAAAGGATTTCCGGAATGTTACGACTAGTACTTGGCTGTATGCATTGTCTCCCCAGCTTTATTGTTGATTAACCTTCTTAGTAACTAGGGAAAAGGTTATTAAGGTAAATGTGTACGGGTCATCGCACAATTCCCATGACTGCATCACTTTATAACAAATCCTATTTCTCCGGTAGAAGGAAACTCGGTATGAAAATGCATGACTCAGTCCTGGGCAACAACACGAATTAAATAGAATAAAATTAAAATACGTTTAGGACATTTGTGAAAACGAGGCCTTGATTCCTTTATAGTGCATTTTCAACATATGGTGCTCAAGGTATTTGTAAACCGATGCTGAAGTTCACGTTATCGTCGGTGAACATATGTTGACCGTTATATCAGTAGGAAGCCTTAAATTGCTCTAGAATTGCTTGCGCAGTAATACTCATAAATTCACTCCCTGGTTCCCGAGATATAGAGATTTGAATGTTACCTCCTTTATCCTGTAGTCTATATGTTGTGCATAGCGGAAAGCCACGACCCGCTCTGAGTTCTTCTGTCATTTTAAAGATTAGGAAAATGCGACATTTACACGTCACACGCACTATCGCGTTTTTATAGCAGTGTTTCAGTGTTTATGACTGCAGCCTCTATATGTGTGTGTATTTCACGGTTCTTCCTTAGTGTCAGTCTGACGAAGATATCGGTTAGGTAGTCTTTCCTCGTGAGGATATTTCATACTTCAATGAACTCCATGGCGTTGCTGACGATCACAAAGGCAACAACCAGCGCTCCGTCCGGATTTACCGTGTTGAATGACTATTAGGTTCAGTCTATTCCCCGTATGAAGCCACTACCTATCAAATCTAAGCAGATGTGGATGGGCTTAATTTCAGTGCATTAAATAAAAATTAGGAGAAAAGTATACATTTTTATCTTATGAAGCGGGGATACATATTTTATTTCTAAACTTTAACAGTGTATCAACAGTGCTCTGAGGAGAACCACCCCATGGCACAGCGTGAACCAATTTTATACTACATAGACAAATGCGTCTTTCTTGACAGCCTAAATTCATGATAGCACTAAAATAGCTGGAACTTGATCAATCACATGATATCATTTATGAAAGTGTCCTTGAAGACCTCGAAGAGAGCAGGCTTTGTATACAAATCTGACATCGAACTAGGAATTAAGATCTGGGGTACCATCAATATTGACGCCCGGACCAGGTCTTACTGCACGATACATAGCTTATTACTGTCATTTTGGAACGAAAATTGGAAGTCTTTTAGCCACACCGCCGTCGGGCAAGCAGGTAATTGACGTGTTCCGTGTTAAGAGGAGACGTCTCCAGCTCCATAGAGAAGTATACAGACGGCAGGCCTTGACCCTATGTGGTCTTTGGGACTCTCGGCTGAATCTACCTCTTTGACCGCCGCTGGCGAAGCAAGCACTTCACCGTACACCGCACATCACAGGACGTCAAGTCACTCCTCCCAGGCTCACCATTTCCGGTCAAGAACAGTATCGCAATGGTTAGAGACTAACCTTTAGCAGAGCACACGATGCAATCTTTATTCCATGGTGCAGTGGATTGAAACCGTCTTAACCGGAATCTTTTTGTATCCCACAGAAAGTCGGGATCGTTAATGACAAGACTTATGTATAAAATGGTTTGCTTGAAGTTAAAGAGGGAGGAATGTTAAACATGAGAAGTGAACATTCGATTGAGCCTTGTTGAATAACTTTAAACGACAAATGGTCTTATTTCGCCAGCTTCCTAAATCTAAGTGCCAAACCAAGCCGTTGCACATGTATCAGCATTGTGTAACCCACCCACACACTTGTTGATTTCTTTCACTGGTGCGACATGTTGAATGTTGAGAGACAGGCCCCACCCAGCCCCCAAAGCAAGTGCACCTTTTTGGTCATTTAAACCTTCGATCTGCACAAGATTATCCAGATCAAAACGTGTTATCCACATGGCGTTTCTCACCTTGTTATCCCCTTGTACTGGTAGGCGTTTTATCAACCGCCAAAGTCTTCCTGGTGCAGAGGGCTGGATGTCTCTCTCCCTGTAAGGGTCGTTGCTCAGCGAAGGGTAACGAACAGAGACTTCTCTCTTTATGATCGCAAAAGCCCATTATAGGTGCTGTGAGTGGCATAGCGATGAGAGGCTCACTAACCATGTTAACCCCAAAGCCGAACACTAGGCCGATCTCCATCTAGCTTTATCTAGGAAGAGTAAATCTGGGACAACAGGATTTGGTAGAGTGCTGGTAATTTGACATCTCCGTCATCAGCGGGATTGTGTGGAATGCTTTCTGTATGACATCTCTGTATATAGCCTTTATAACCCTAAACGATACCTTTTGGATCAATTCGTTTTTCTTCCGCAACATAAATCAAAGTAAAAAGTGAACATTATTAGTGTGTAGTCATGCTTTTCGTCGACAAATTTCCAGAACCTTATGTGAGTCTGTGAAAGGGTAAGAAAACCTATAACTTTTCCAGTAAATCCTGATGCTTATGGTTTTTCAAACCTAACGATGCATTATTCGAAACATAATTACAATGAAGTACCGATAAACGGATCTGTATTATTTTTATCCACTGTCCATTGGATGGAATGTTATTCATCATTGGACTTTTTATTGGTTTTTGTAGACTGCAATGTGGATCGTCGAGAGTGGTTGTTCCATTCATTTCTTTGTTCAACTTTTTTCGAGAAGTCAAAGAAGTACGTACCAGCTGCTTGTTGTAGAAGTTGTAGCCCACTTGGTAATATGGAAATGTAATATCTCAAGTCCGTTATCTAAAAGTGTGCAACTTTCAGGAGCTTAAAGGATAAGGATTTGGATCCCTTGTGATGTCTTTCTGGTAGAACAAAGAGCTGTGCACTTAGATCTCCTCATGCTATTTACCCCACAATCATTTATGATTGATGCATCTAACTAGTACCGTGTTACTGGTATAACTAAGAGTTGTACCCGTCGAGTTCGTGGAGCTCTCCATGCTGTTTGCCTGATATTGAGCAAAAGCCATCGTGTTGTAGATATATTTTATAAAAAAAATAGCAAATTATCTACAATGGAATAAGAGTCTCTTCCAATTGGAGCAGTTGAAAAATACAATTTATTTGTTGGTAGCGTCTCAGTTGGATGCGTAATGCAAATAAATTTACTACCAAGAATATTTTGGATTCACTATATAAGCCTCATCCTTTATGGATCGTCATATAATGCCTACATCAGAAGAACAGGAAACTCTGAGATCATTTAATCTGGAAATGGAAATCCATGTAAGTATAGTCGGTATATCAACAAGTTAAGACTTTTAGCGATTTTTGAAAAGGCTCCATTGTTCGTTTTTCGGAGAATCAACATTGCTTGAGAGTTTTCTTTCCTGAGACCTAATAGATATAATCACAACGGGAGTGATTAAGGCATATATAACCTATGAATCACTCACTGACTTTGATGACTATCTGAAATGTGATTTGGTGTTTGTGGTCAGGATATCAGCAATATCAACACCAGATGTCGCTGACAACTTATTTACTGTCGACTACTTCTATACTACCTTAACTAAGCGTGTTAATGTCCAAACCGACTCTTATGAAAAGGAACAAGTGGCGCCGACCGTTAGATGCAATGACTTGGTTCAAAATATCTAGCCAAAACGGGTCTGCTTTCAGCGAAGTATTGTTGCAGAATGATCCAGGGATTTGAACGATTTACACACAACCCCGCCTTACCACGATAGCTTAATGCATATCTTCCGGTCACCGCTTCCCCAATGGATTTCGGTTTCCGTCCAACTATGTCCGTAACATGTGGCCATAAAAGCCGAGTAAGCTCGGTCCAGGGTTTATTGTGAAAGAAGCCGTCCCAAGTGTCCTACAGCAAGCCACCGTTCCTCCGCCGTTTATTCACGGTGACCCGAAACGCAAACACATGTTCGTGAAAGCTTAGCCCTGGAGGAGAGCAATGGCGGCTTTTAGATATTCCACAGGCATGTCAATGCGGGCCCTTCTTAGCACAGGAATTCTAGGAATAATTCCGCTGTACGAGGGCTGATAAAATGGTGAAAGACCTTCGGGACTGGTTATTGTGATTTGGAGAGCCTTTCTGTATTAACGACTCTACTCAAGACCTGTATTTTTGCCGACCAAAGAACGGATTTGCCGGTGGTGTATCTACAATTTTCTTCCGGGAGAATCTTTTGCCATCATCAGCCTAGCAAACAGATAAGGCTTCTTGACTTTCCCTGAATTCCAAACTGAAAACCGATATATATATGGACAGAGAGAAATTTGACGGATGAGATTAATCGCAGAGACTAAGTACAATGTCTCGTCCAGACTCCATCTTTATCAATGACTCGTTTGCTTATAAAAGAAATATAAACGACCCCATTGTCTTTTTCTCATCGAGAGAATATGTCAGTCCTTGCTTGTACAGGATACATGACTGGTGCGATATGACTACATTTGGCTTTCGGGAGCCTCTGTGGCTTAGTTGGTTAGCGCGCTAGCGTAGCCCAATGACCCAGAAGCCCCCCATCGCTGTGAGTTCAAATCTAACTTATGCTGGCGTCCTCTAGTGCCATACTAAGGACGGTCTGCCAGCCGCCGTCGTATACGTGAAATATTCTTGAGTACGACGTAGGGCTTTCTATTTGAAATGAGCTCTGATAAAGGACTTGAACATTTAATTCTGAAATTAAATTAAAGTCATTCATCTAGAGTATTTTACACCCACGAAGTCTTCCGATAATAATGCTTAAATTAAAGAAACTCCGCCTCTTTAGCGAGTTTTATTTTAGTGTTCCCAGTCAACAGTTTGACCTTCCGGTCGATCGCTGGTGACAGAGCCAGTGTCCACCAGGGCTCGGTGTGCCGTTTCGTGGCGTGAGCTAGGATATTGTAAGAGAGGCCACTGACGTCAGTGAGTTGTCTCACTGGCGGCTTGTGCCAATACACCGCAGTGTCGGACAGCGATAGACTGACCATGTGATTTGTTAGACAGCCGTAACTTAAGTTATGCAAGTGAATACTTTCATCGACTAACAACACTGACTTGCTAATGGAAATTGCTCAAAGGTTTTTACTCAGCGATTGACGTGGAGGTATTTCAAAGCATGCGGGACTTATTATACACATTAAATGGATAGATCAAACTCTGTAATGAGAAAACCAAAAAGAAAAACCGTGCAATGCACTTAAAACCCCTCAGTCTTAAGCATATGTACAATGTAACGAATAGATTCAAATTCCAAGAGATATTATATATAATACCAGCCATTCACAAAATTTAATTAAATGACTGTAATGAAAAAAAGGTTAAGGTCGCCGAAAATCTTAATGTTAGGGTTCTTAATCATGCCGGAGTGTTGGTGTGGTAAAAGTTTGGTGAACTTTGGACAAACCTTTCAAAAGATAGAGAGTTTACAAACCTTTTATAAATCTAACTTACATGACCCCAATGACCTTGAAAAAAAGCCAAGGTCACAGAAAATCAATAAGGTTTTTCCTTATACCAAAGTGTAAGAGTGATCTACAAGCCTTAAGGGAACTTAAAGGACGCCAATGACCTTGAAGAAAAAGGTCAAAACCACTGAAAATCAACACGGTATTTCCCCTTGCCAATGCTTTAGTAAGTTGTAAGTTTGTTGAACTTGAACTTAGCCGTTCTAGGGATAGGGCGTTTACAAGGATATGGACAGAAGAACGGAGAGACACACGCCGCCCGCTACGACAAAATACCTTGGCCAATTTTGCCCAACCGGTAAAAACTGGTTCAGACTAGAAGACATTCCAAGGGCGCAAAACTTGAAGACTTCCCTCAAAGGGACTATACTCTGCTATTCACTGTGCAATATCAACGAAAAATATGCCTTTGTATCCTATAGATCTGGGAATTGTGAAAAATCACTAAAATTATCCTGAAACCGAATCGAAATCACCACAAAACTGTAATAAACTGATGCTTGACCAAAGGTCTAAGTCTGCACTAAAGTTTATCCAAATCTGTACGTTAGTACAGTTATATTTATTTAGATTTTTTTTTTTTTATTTTAGATTTTTTAAAAATCTTCTTCTAAATCTAACCATGCAGAGAGGCTTAGTCAGAGCTTACATTCCCATAACAGTTCTGCTTTTCCTCACAGCTACAATTTCAGAGCAAGAACATTCATGCAGCTTACCGTGACGCAGTGTTGAAGCTCTGTTGATAATTTTCAAACGAAACCATTCATCATCAAAATCTAAATATCGGTTCGTTTTAATTTCCTGTCAGAGTTAGTTTGTCATTTAAGCTTTGGTGTATAGCTTTTCAACTTACCTTTTCAGAGTATATTGTGAAAGATTTCGTGCCACATTTAAATTTAACTCGATTTTTGTAAGAATTAAGTGAGATTCACCTCGCCCAAATCGCTTCACCATCTTCTTTCCTAGAATAGTAGTAATAAATTTTAGCTTGAACCACAGGTATATCTCTCATATATACTGTAAATAACCTAAAATTCGTCAAAATATGTGCGACAAATATATGTCAATGTTCTGGTGATGAAACTCACAGGAGGGTTTTATCCAACCTCCCAAACAAACCTCAAAACAACTTTCTATAATCAATAGAACTGGAAGAGTCGGGGAAAATAAGCAACCTAATCATTGACGAATTTAGGTCATTTAGGATAGTCTTGGTATATACTGTAAATGGAAATAACATGACTGTGTTAGCAGATGCTATTTGTTAAGGATGTGTGATTTAAGATATTATATCAAGAAGTCAAGTGTGGAGTCAGCGCTTAAAGCATACATATTTATCGAATAAATAAAGCCTGAAACCTAAAAGCACTGAAGAGGATTGTGTGTAAAGCTAAGTACATTACATCTGAAAGCCTATGGTCGACTGCGGTTAGCCCAGCCGACTGAGAGACAATTACTTTGGTGACCAGATGTCGTTTTATGTGGTGAGGTGGAATTGATTGGCTCCCAAAATGATTGAATTGGGTCTAGCACAGTGCTTAACGGCATTTCTTAGACATTTCCACCGTGTTTATCACTAATCTCAGACATATGATGATTGTGAGGCCTAATTGGTCGGTAAAATACGCCCGGCGAAGGAAGATCTCACAAAGAAAAAAACACACAGCAGGAACTCGGCTTCACAGCTTTTCTTTCCTTTATTTATTTATTTATTTTTTTTTTTTTGGCATTGTTTTATTGTTCTTGCTCCAGCTGGGCGCCGGATAAATCCTTATGCACATTGGGCAAGGCGCGAAAAAGGAACGAAGTGCCGTCCTAGTGAATAGCTCTATATATTTAGAAAACTGGACACAGTGAACTTAGAAAATATAGCTTCTTTGAGATATTTATGGACAGGGACGTGTGGGAATCATTTGGTAGTCTATACAGATCCCACACAGCTGTTCCTCAGCTGCCTCGTTACAATGTAAGCTGGAGACAGACGTATATCTGATTATCCCCAGGAGAGACTCCCTTGTTGTCGTGGTTTGTCTACAATAAGGGCGGTAGAAGGCACTATAATCCGGCCTCCTAAACTTCTGTGAGTCATGCCCTCATCATTTTTGGTCACGAATGACGAGAGTTCACATTTCCGAGCTGATATCGGTAAAGCAAACCCCGCCTTTTTCACATCATGATACGGTCGTAAGTAAGACCATCTGTAGGCAGGCAGAGTGTCATGTGTGTTGGCAATGTCACATGTAGGTGCAATGTCAAATGTAGGCAAAAATGTCAAATTTAGGAGTAATAGCAAATGTAGATGTAAGAACAATGTCATATGCATGGACCTAACAGCAGAAAGGACATTTTATATTCCATTTACACTATAATGCTAGTATCTCTTCCTCCAAAGTGCCGATTTCAGACTAAAATCTAAGTGTGCCGCAAGAATGATTGCATTTGACACCTACTTACTTTGGCGTAATGTCATCGTAACGTCAACCGAAAGACTTCGTTCTGCTCCATAGCCTCAAGTTTCAAGATTTTTTTGAGACGCTAAACTCTGTTTGAAAGAGTTCGCTGTGTAACACTTACGACACGTTCGGTGTCTGCGGAGTCCTTGGTGAAAGGTTCTAATTATTTCCAGCCTGAAATTTTATCCCTGGGCATTTGTAGAGCGGGAGAAAAACGGGTCACTGAGAATATACTGGTGGAGTTTGTAACACCAGTCTGTTACCCAGTCGATAATGTGTTTTCCTAAATACGCAATGTCGAGCTGCTGTTCGATAGCTCAGCAGTCAAAATATCAACGGGTCTTTCATCCAGTGAACAGACGGCATTTGACACTTTAAAGATAAAGCATTGATTGATTAATTGGCTAATATTTAGGCCGATGTGAATACCAATAATCGATAACTTTCAGTTGCTGATAGCGGTTTAAAAGGTTACTTGGCTGTTGAATTGGCAGAGTTACGGAAGTACCTAGCTGGCCATTATACAGCAGTCACACCACTCAGACATGAGCTCCAGGAATATAACCGCAACACGACGGGCTGGACAATGCCATCCGTTAATAGTCAAGTCATGTAGCCTGTTACCCGCTCCACAGCTATCAATTATTGCTGTGCCTCTTACCTGCCCATTATCCGTGGATCACATGCGTCAGATGTAAATAGAAAGCATTGGTAGAGGCTTTTCAAACTATAAATTCTTGCCGTTGGCGCCAGAGGCTGAGACGAGATTATGGTACACACGCTACTGTCGAACTGGAAAGAATATAACGTACATACTGAACAGTTCCTGGAAGAACCACTAGTCTCTAAACATAGGAGAAAACTCGAATAATGATAAATCTACTTCAAGGGTTTTTTCTCAGGTAATGATATGTCGATATTGCGTAAGTGTTCCCCCATCTGTTGAAATGCTTAGTGTAGTTGTCAGCATGTTTGCCCGGTGGTGAGGTGCGGGTGTCGGCATGTTTGTCGGGTACATAGTGAGGTGCGAGTGTCTGCAGGTTGTCCGGTACAGAGCGAGGTGCGGGTGTTGGCATATTTGTCTGGTACATAGCGAGGTGCGGGTGTCGGCATGTTTGTCCCGTACACGGTGAAGACCGTCGGCATGTTTGTTTTGCCTGAACTACCTCCGCTGAAGTAAACGCATTAAATGTGTGTCATCACCTCATGCATGACCTTGAGGGGTTAACATGCTACCGCGACACGGTCACTCAAGACCGCCAATGCGGACGCTGTGAGTTCAAGTCCAACTCACGCTGGCTTCTGCGGTCATACGCACGAACAACTTGGTCTAGGGTTTCCTTCGGGCTGTGCCCAGTTGATTCCCACCACCTAATGGCAGACTCATCAACCAGCAAAATTCTATTTACATGTACCTATAACTATTCATTAGTTGATAAGTAATTGCATTTGGGGGAAATGAGCAATCACTTTTCAGAAAAAGCTGGCTGATTACACAATGTATTCCTCTACATGTTTACATTGTGGAATGGCTAAATAATTAGAGTCTACACTTTTGTGGACGGCCTATACACTGAAATCTGCTGTCATTTGTGCCCAAACCGACAATTTCCTCACATATCAAATGGAGCAGAAAGCAAATATAAAACTGATATATATATATACACACACATACCTACATACCGAAAACTAGCACAGTGACCCAGGAGCCTCTCACCAATGCGGTCGGTGTGGAATTAGAAATGCTCATTTAACTCATTGTGACTTCCTGTCCGGCCAGACGTGGGAGCGTCCGCCAAAAACCTGCGGATGGTCATGGGTTTCCCGCGGACTCCTGCATCCTCGCACCATAATGCTGGCTCCCGTCGTATATGTGAAATATTCTTTAATATGGCGTAAAAACACCAAATAAATAAATAATTATTCCAAGAACTCATCCCGCCTTAGTGTTCTCCACATTAATGCTTAAACCTTCCAACTCAATTAAATCTCGGACGGTGCATTTCTCCTTAAGTTTAATACGAGCCATATCCACTTTACTAAAAGCGAACTGCATACGAGTATACACCAAAAGTCTGCGTGGTGATTATTCATTAAACGAGGATCTTGTCGAAAGTGAACGACGAAGGCCTTACCGCAGACTCTGGGGATGATGGTGAGAAGAGTACAGATATTAAAAGGGAATATAGTCGTATGATGTCTAGCGCATGTCGGTGGCCCACATAAGTCATGGACACATCGGATGGGGAGCTGCATAATTCATGCTGTCAGGCGTCTGGTCAGATTACAAGCTGTATGCAAGGGCACGATGGAGACAAGGGGCCCACGTGACAACACATCTCTCGGCAAATATCCCACAGTGCCTTTCTTCTGTGGATTAATGAATTGACTTGATACATTGTTTGGATACTGTGTATGTTCTTGTATGACCGCTTGCCTACAATTTGTCAAATATATATATATATATGTATGTATAACGCAATTTGAAAATACCCTCAAGTTTAGTGTGCATATATATATATATATATATATATATATATATATATATATATATATATATATATATATATATATATATATATATATATATATATATATATATACATACACTAACGTTGATGTTATTTTCAAACTGCGCTATACTTTAGTTTTGCTACAGTTTACACCATCGCATTGTCACGGAAGTGTGTCAGTTATCTCAAAATGTTCATTGACTTCATTCATTTTCTCGCTTTGTGCTTACAGCTTTAATGTTTCCGGATTGAAGCCTGGAGTTCCCATCGGTAAAATGAATCTTTTGTTCGTGTCTCACTTTTTTTTTTTGACTCTCTTAGGCTTGGTAGAAAAGATCAATAAGTCTACATTTTGAGACGCACACTGTTTTTCCCCCCACAACACAATGTCGTCACTTTTTTGATTATCTTCTTTCACTTTCTTTAAAGTGAAAGACAGTGAATGTTCTAAGTTAAGTTAGCCAAAAAGGTTGCACAGTGTTATGTTCATTTCGGTAAAGTATTTCTCCTTGAGCTAGCACGAAGCGCCGCTATTCTGTGTAGGCCTTAACGTAATTTTCCAAGCGCGGAACACTTTTGTCACCTTATATACTTAAGTGTATATGTAAATTTATAACGTGAAATGATCAAGAAACTGACCCCCACCACAACACATTGGCCTGAAAATGCTTTGCAGTGTTGTTAACCCATGTATACTTGTTATAATGAAACTTTGTAACATGAAAACATTGTGCTGTACTTGTGTTGTCACATGTTACATCGAGAGACAACTAAGAACATGTGTGTCCCAGCTTATAAATGGCTGATGTCTCCTGGTTGTCTGAATGCTCAATCCCTTATAAGCTTAAAAGCATGGGTGCCATCAGATCCCCAGTCTGAAGCACAGTATTCCATACTTGAAAGGAAGAAAATTCTGCAACGAATTGATACAATTTCAAACGGCTTTTTACGTTCAAGCGAGAATTTTATAATTTATACAATAATAATTACCAGAACTGGTATTAAGACGAGTTTTCTCAGGCATGTTTTGTACATGTACTTTTCGACAAGCGTTTTGTGCTTTACTCAAGATTGTTTCATCTATTAGACGCCAACCGGACTCCTAAAGGTGCCGTAATATCAGTCACAAGCTATTTGACTCGGAATAGTTCGCTGGGCGGAAATGCTGGTCATTACTGTCACATTGCCAGCATTATAACGCAGTTTCGTTCTTTTCCTGCTTAGAAACACGTAGCAGCGAAAATGAAACCGTGCACAATATGAGACACAAGTTCTCATTCAACTTGAATAGGAACTTACGGATATCAGAAAGCCACCATCTTCACAGAGAGGCACATTCATAACTGGTTTCCTGAAACACCATTGCTACAATATTTACAAGCGGCTTCCTTAAACGCCATTGTTCAGTCGTGCCGATGCATGCTTGGTGGAGACGAGTGGGACTGGGCTGGCAAAACGTGTCCCACCAGCGACCTGCGTATGGTCGTGGGTTTACTCGATTTCCTCCCATCATAATGCTGGCCGCCGTCAGCTAAATGACATTTTCTTAAGTACGTGTGAAAAACCATCAATCAGTCAGTCGATGGAAAGTGGCTTTGCTGAATTATTTGCATTTTCCATTAAGTTTACTCTGAACCAAATTTTGACAAACAAATATACGGGGTACTAAATTTTATTCAGTGATATATAACTTTACAACATATTGCCCTTAGTTTGCTCTTTGGTGTTATATCTGTATATCTTTATACATATGCCGACTCGGCCGAATATATTTATGTCTGGAAGTTTCTCAGACAATTCAGAAATTTTGTTGTTTTCCTCACGCTGCCATAAATCAGACCGCCGTTCATATTGACAGGCCTAACAAGGAGTACGGCAAACACCCATCATTTAAGGAATCTGCTTAAGATATTCCCCTTTTGGTATTCATTCATCACGCTTACCATTTGAAATGTCCAATATTTTCAGGCGTTTTAATATTTTCTTCGGCAAGTTGACTTGCTTCGAATGAAATGTGACATAATAGGGGTACAGCGGTTAGTGGACTTATATGGAATCATCCATGTTTTTGATGAAGCGTATTTACGTGATCTTATCGCCTGTAGAATGTCCCCTCTGCCTCTTCTCTGATGCCTTAGCTTTGCTCACTGAAGATGAAATTCGTGCTATTATCTGTCCTCCAGCTAGCTCTATCAAGGCCGCTAGAACGTCGGTTTCCTTTTACGTGGTTGATAAAGGAGTATTTTCTTTATCTTGAAGTCGCTCTCATCGGTGATAGGCTAAACCAGTGATCACTCTTGGCATGTGGCCTGTGTTTAAATGATTGTAGACGTACTACGTTCTTCATGGAGCCTTTAAGAGTGAAAAAAAACCCTGACATTATTGAGAGATATTTATCATTACGGTTCGAAACTTAGCCCAACCCCGTACCCCAACTGACATGAAGGGGCACTTGAAGTCCATTTTGTAATGATCAAGTTCTAAGGATTATAACTGAAAAATTGTTGAGTAAGGCGTAAAATCCTAGCACACATATATATACATTGATTTGTACTCTATGTGGAGATCGGAATAGAGGCTTAATTCTGTATAAAACTTTGACATAATTAACCACCAAGGATGAATTGAAATAATCATCTTAAGAGAGCACTCGTAGTGCTCACAGTAGAGCACTTCGATCAAGTACTTAACCCTCGCTATGAACAAATCCTGGTGTGGTGTTAAGGGGCTGTTGTTTAAAAGTATTTATTTATTTATTTATTGGTGCTTTACGCCGTACTCAAGAATATTTCACTTATACGACGTCGGCCAGCATTATGGTGAGAGGAAACCGGGCAGAATCCGGGGAAAACCTATGACTATCCATACATTGCTGGCAGCCCTTCCCACGTACAACGGGAGAGGAAGCCAGTATGAGCTTGACTTGAGCTCCCAGCGACCACATTGGTGGGAGGCTTCGGGGTAATTACGCAGCGTTAGGATGCTAAGCACAATAACATGGAGGCACCCAGGTTAAAAGCAAGGAGAAACAACTGCAAGACAATATCTGCCTACAACAAAAACGCCTTTAACATGTTTGGAGGTGTTCATGAGTGACGGAAGCCTAAAATAGGTGTAAAATGTTGCTGAATAAAGTCCTCAATGTGTGTGTGTTAAAAGAGAAGAAAACATAAGATCGATGCCGAAATCAGATGAAAGAGCGTGAAAATTTATTTGCCGATATAGTCTTTAATATTTACATTGAATTCCTATATTATGAAAACATTGAAAAATTTAAATATGATCAAAATCCATATTGACCACACTTGTTAGATGAAAAGACCAAATTCTGATGCAAATATATTAAACATGTCTAACATCCATCATTCATAACATTATTACGCAGACAATATATACCATGAGGTACATGAGGTACAATACATACCATGTTTTCTTCTCCTTCAAGTTTTATTTGGAGTAAAACTATGCTATTGCCTTTGCAGTCATTTGGAGCCTGGGCGGGTCCTCAATTCTTGAATTACTGTGTTTCTATTGACATCTCTACCCGATCTTCCTCCAGTAAATAACTCTGCTTTATTGATAACCAAGAGCCAACAGGCTAAAAACCCCGTTTAAAGATCTGATAACAGGGAGAGCAGCAGTGTATAATACGTGTATATGGAGATAGGTAAACATAGGTTACAATGCTTAGTACACAACTGAGATGAAGACAATAATTGAAAGATGATATATCAAGGAACTTCGATTCTCAGATTAACCGAGTTCAGATCCCTCACTTCCTGTTCACACTGTGTTGCATAACGATCCAGTTCAATCTAACAGCTCTTTACACTCTTTGCTACTGGGTTTGTTTATGCAGCATGTGCAATGTAGAAAAACGCGATAAAGCCAAAGAAGACATTATCGTGTTTGGCACTATCGTGTTTTGGGGTTTATCACGTTTTTTCTACATTGTGCCAGCTGTATATAAGCAAACCCAGTGGCAATGAGTGTAAAGAGCTGTAAAGCTGAGCTGGATCGTTTTCACTGAAGCTATCAAAAACTGACACAAATACACTGCAAGTATTCGAAATCAATCTGCATTTATCTTAACCTTTTCTAAACATCCCGAGATGTTTTATTTTTTACGTTCATTTTCCACAAATATGTCCATTTGGGTCCTAAATCCCATGTCAAAAAAATTTGAAGCACCGTCATTTTCCTCTACATACAGGCAGAATTACATCCGTTGGTAATATTTTCGTCATAGTGATAAAATTCCAGATCACATCCAAAGCAGTGAAATTTATAGCCCCCTTGTAATAAACTCGATGTTTATTTGCAGACTGACGTTACAACAGTCTCGTAAACCAGTGGGAGCAGCGGGACCTAGAAGCACCAACACAACTGTGGTGTATACCTTATTAGTCAGACAATGGCCAGTATTCGTTACATGCTGGACTCAGCTGTCCAAAATCGATTTTTCTCCGACCGAGTTTCACGGCTGGTTGTTAAGGATGCTCTCTCCTGAGACCTCATTTACGACAGCAGGCAAAGTTGGAATAAAAACAGCACATCAAAACAGGCTTATCGCTTCATGTTCAGATTTCTACACTGAAGGGCTATTTTTTGAAAAAAATTCATAAAAAGTTGATCTTACACCTTTCCAAGTGTCGAACTCTGGTGGCTAGTAAGGGAGAAGTGAAATGAGCATTGTGCAGTTAGACAGATGGCACAATAACATGGTGCCATTTATGGAACAAAAGCTTTTCCCATTCGAAAGCCGCATCATGTGAACTTGACTTACGAAAGACTTTTTCATTCTACCAGTCGAATTCGACGAGTCCATTCCCTATGTCGCATCATTAGAAGGCGGCTTATACAGTGCATCTCTAATATAAAAGGTAATTTAATGGTCCGCCAAATAGTTTCAGACCCTGGAACAAAAATAAGCTTCCACTCAAACTATTGTATCAAGGGGGAAAAAAACAAGTAAATGAAAATAAACGTTGAAAATGTTTTATTCTGGAAAATGAATGTTCACTTAAAGTACATCATCACTCAGCTGGAGGCGAAAGATCAAACGGAATATAGAAATACCACCATCGTGCACAATACAACATGTATGTATAACGAATACAGCAAGAACAAATGAAACCGCTAAACACGGTCGTTTCAGATAGTTGGTCATTGCTTTTTAGCTTTAATTCAGTTTGAGTTATAGCTGTTCAGGACTCGGTTTTGCATCGACCGTTACAGGGTATTACCCATATGCATGGAATAGTAATGGAACTTTCGATTTGATCATTCTGAAAATCGATGCAAGGATTTCATGCCGTTTTTATATAGGCTAACTCGTCCAGTAGATCCAAGTATAGGTCCAAAATTGGCGGCCTTCATGATTCACGGAAATATCGAGCGGACTGAAGTTAGCACCACTTTCGTTTGTTATTCGAATGTCTAATGTCGAACAACGTGGAAAGCACGTTTTTCGTTATTCGGGTCCCGAATAATTGATTCATTGATTCATTGATTGCTTGACAGTTTGGATCTGGCACGTATATCCTTATTTGATTCTGAATACTTTTAGAATATTGAATATCCTACTAGGACGTGTTTCGTTACTCGAATCTCGAATTTCCTTATTTGGATCTCACTTTACACTTTTTCACTTACTTTTTCTTTGTGGAATGTCGAATATCCTGACAGTGTTTCGTTATTCGAATGTCGAATAACGTACTAGCATGTTTTGCATTATTCGGGTCCCGTACAATTGACTGATTGATTGACTGGCAGACAGTTATAGCTGGCGTGTATTGACTTACTTGGATCTCAACACTTTTACTTTTGTTATTGAAATTTTGATTATCCCACTCGCACGTTATTCGACATTCCAATAATAGAAAGTAAAAGTGTTGAGATCCAAATAAGGAAATGCGTGGCAGCTCTAGTGCATCTATCAATCAATCAATCAATTATTCGGAACGTGAATAAGGAGAAACCTGTTAACACCTTATTCAACATTCGAAGAACGAAAAGTAAAAGTGTTGAGGTCCGAATAAGAAGACACGTGCCAGCTCCCATTGTAACTGTCAATCAATCAATCAATGAATTATTCGGGACCCGAATAACGAAAAACGTGCCAGCGCGTTATTCGACATTAGAAATAACGAATAACGAAAAACGAAAGTGGTGCTAACTTCAGCCTCCCGAAATAATGCACAACGTTTCTTATTTGTTGATGAAGAAACCCTCAAGAATTTCAAAGCTGCGTGTCACCCAGTATATTCTATTCTTTGTTATACTTCATTGACTCTAATTCATTCACTACAGGAGAAAGCATTTGCTCAGATTGAATTTGTGATAAGTCCTATTAGAGATAAATGAACAATAATCATGTACAAGCTTGAAAATGTCATGAAATGCATATCTCAGTCATTAGTAGTCATTAAAATCACTAACATTTATCGTATTTTTAAATTACCAGCAAAAGTTTAAAAAAGGAGAGAAAAAAGCCAAGATGAATATAAATAATATTGATAAATGATTAGGCTGAAACCAATCACATCCTCAGACGTGGCGTTTTAATCACAAGAAAAGTCTGTGATATACATCAACTGCAGAACACATAGGCATCGTCTTAGCACTGTGACTTGTTCGCAGAGGATTTGTACTGTAAGTGATTATGCAGTACGTATAAATCAATATATATTCACATATTCATAATTAGTCAGTGTCCCTGAAAAGAAAACGGTAGTGTTTATCAATATTCACAAAGTTAATCAATCACAAAGTTATTTTACATGTATTAATCTTTACTTGCAATGACATGAAGCCAACAGACAGCATGAAAGTTTTTTGTTAAATTCGAACGATGGCACTCATTGAAGAATGAACAAAGTACTTGTTTATGCAACTACTATACGTGTATTTCTTTAAGGCCAATGCTCAGTACGATTACAATGACTTTCAGAAATTAGAAATGACCAATAACCCAAGCCAACTGGAAGATATAAGCGAACTTCAATCGTGATTCAATCGTGATTATAGTTTTTGGGGGCCGGGTGGGGGTGGGGGTGGGAACTTGCAGATTATCGAAGTGGCTAATGTAATATGGCAGTTAGTGCAATATGGCGAAGCCGGGGAAGATAAGTGCAGCGTATAAAACGCAGTTAGGCAGGGTCTGACTCATTTGTTCTGCAATGATTTGCATCATGAAAACGCTGTTGTCGTTTATATTGTTTCGCTACAATATAGAAAATAGAAACTGTTTTTACTTTGTATTTATGGCTGAAAATTCAGTATAACTGGATCGAACAATTTTTCACCTTTCATCATGTTCTTAACAATATTCTCTGTAGGAACTTGGTCCAATATTCATTTTGGGGATTACTGTCATGTTTTATACAGTGTTTCCAGCAGACATGTAGCTCTCAGAAATAGTGCTTTTTTTAAATTAGTTTTGTTATCAGTATATTCCCAATTTCATGCAAATGTATATTGCGAGGTGTTAATTAAAATCAGACTGGCAATCGAAGGGATAGAAGAGGAACAAACTACAAAAAGAAGCCAAGTTCTGTGTGCTTAGTCTGGTGTATTCTCTCAAGAGCTACCAGCTTATTTATGGTGTACATAAGCACATTCATAGCCAGTGGCTCTAACTCTGTGTAGAGCTTTCATTTTACACTTTACATATACGATTTTTGGTCTAAGATTTGAATGAGATTGATTCAAATCATTCATTTTTTGAAAACAAATTTGTAAATAGTCGAATAATAAACAAATCTGATAATTCATGGTTAATGATTCACATGTAAGTGATTGATTTATTCTATTTATTTATTTGATTCTGGCTATACGCCGTAATCAAGGATATTTGTATATGACTGAACCCATTCTCTCCCCTCATATCTATGTGCTCCCTTGTCTCATCGGTACAGCAGTCATTCTTTGCGTGGTACTATTTCTACCACATCACCACAGCACCTCTCTGCAGTAGAGCCAACCAATGTCGCCAGGCTGACGCTACCGCTCGTGAGATACTACTCAGCCATGTCACAATGATGTCAGGTGACCAATCCTTACGCTTTCCATTTAAAGTATCGCCTTTAGTCTATAGAATCTGCAAGTACATCAGTCTATAGTGTCCTTAATATGATATAGTGTTTTACGTAAAGAATAGTTTCCTACGTTCGTGCAAACTTTGTTCACTTCAAAAGTTTATTTAGTTGACCTATTTCATTGGTGTCAAGAGTGTTTCACTTATACCAGCATTTTGGTGGGAGGATACTGGGTCCACTTCAAAAATGGAAGTTATTGTCGTCGGTCAAAGTCAGTATTGGCGAGGATAAGTCATTAAATATTTCTTTACCACATTGCGGACATTCTCCAATGGGAAATGTGAGCAAAGACAATTTCATTCTTTTCCTCTCAGGCGATTTTATATATTTTCTCATAACCCATCCTATACTGGTTGAATATGCGCTTGAAACTGTTTGCTTCGGTTCTTAGTGAATTTACCTATACACCAAACTCACGAAAAAACACCCAGATCAGACGGATATATTATTTAGTGAGCCAAAGTAAAACATTAGATGAGTGAAAGTCAAGTGTAACAATTGCTGCGTGTAGACCTATAGCTGACGGCCCATGATAATACGTAATCAAGACAGACGTAATAACAAAGATGCTTTCTCAGTCTCCCAACAGAGACAACTTTCCAAGAAGATTTCAAAATGACGTTGACATATCCACTTACTCGTTAATCTTAAAATGTGTACGTTTGGGGAAATTATCAAGTCTATACTATTATCTACGAACGCTCCAGTAATACCTTGGTCCACCAAGATTGGAAATTAGCGGCTATGCAAGCCCTGGCTTTTTACTCCCTGTCAATTTATCATACTTAAACAATATTACTTCGCGCAGTTGTCGTGCAGCTCTGAAAGGCAAATGAAATGAAAGGGATCTCATCATTTCTTTCTCGAATATTAATTTCGTGCTACACTGTATCTAATTTGGCGAACACTCGAAGAAAGGAACTGATGCAAAAATGAGCTAACACATTTGCTTCTTTTTGGCGGGTGATAAAATACTGCATAGCACAGAAAATGCTAAGGCTTATAGCTCATGCAGTGAAAAACAATGGCGATCCCTAACTCCCCTTCCCCCCTCGCCCCGCCTAAATGAGGAGATGTCAGTGTAATCAGCTCTATGCACACAAAGAAAACATTCGACAAATGTACTTGCTTTTTACAACCATGCCATTACAACAGGAGAGAACTGTCAACAGAGCATCTCACTAAGAGCATTGCTTAGAAAATAAAGGAATTCGCCAAGAGCCATTTCAACAACAGTACGGAAAACCGATTTTTATGTTTCTTCATCACAGCCAGTGCGAAGTGAGTCGATGACGAGATAGAGACTAGTAACTTATAATGAAGGGTATCCATGCAGTAACACAAGTAAGACCATTCCAAGGCAGCGTAAGGTGGTCAGGCGTGAGTATTCAGGTTCAATCCCGCCCTCGGACAGGGAATTTCTACTTCGTGAAATTATACTTAGTAACATTATGAGAGGCCGATTTCGGTCGAGGGGCAAATTCCCCCCTCCCCCCCCTCGTTAAAGGCCAGTGTGTGAGAACGTTGCCCAATGTTTTTGGTTTATCCCGGGAACTCCGATAATCAAATCAAATCAAAGTCCTTTCCATCACCAGCTTGGTGCTGGAATTAACAGTGTAAGGTGCATTCGATCCCATAACTTGATGGCTTATCAGCATAAACCTTATGCAAGAAGATATACCAGATACCATTCCCAGTAGTGCGGAAACCTCCGGCACCTGTCCGCAGATTCCGGCCACATCAATCCGACTGTCGTGATACGCGTTGAATAAGTAACACACTTCAGAATACATCAACTCTAATGTACAATATATATCGATATCAAACTTTACCAAAGTGAATTGTTGGGTGATATAGATTTAAATGCACAAAAATACAAAACTGGGAACTAACAGCGTTTATTCTCTTAAATCTAAAACCGATAGATTCTCTTGGATAATGAAAAGATCCAGTTGACATAATGCCTTATTTCATATGTGAAGCTTGCCAGTTGGTCTTCGCCGCATGTAAGACATTGGCTATGGTTGGACATTAAAGTCAGGGACTGTGTGCAATGCAGCGTCAGAACTGTCTGCAAATATCTGACGGTGATATGTTTAATAAGAGTGTGGGGTTAATTGAAAAGCTGACTTGTTGGTGACTTATCTAATTATATTGCTGTCTCTACCACGACATAGCCTCTACTACATGTATTAACTTGTTTATTGAACGTGTGCCAGTGGCTGTGATGCCTATTCATATTAACCAATGGCACAATAAAACGCTCAACGGGTGTCAAAGCAATCCCTCCAACATCGATAGTTTTACAAGAATTTATTTTTATAACCGATCGGAGTAGCTTTTTATGGGCTTTGCCCGTCAATATTTGGATCCGTGAGTTTGGGTTTCTCTGAAGTGTAAGATTGTCGATCAATTTGGGCAGCCGTTAGATTCAGCATGAACTGTTTGTTCTTGGTGGGTCACTCTACAATCAAGCTAACATTGACAGACTCGGCTTCGGCTTGTCTCTTCCCGTCTATAATGTTATTAACCTCCCTATTATGACTTGAGTGCTAACCTAACAATGAAGCGATAAGATTGAAACAGATCATGACGAAATGCCATTATATAGCCCACTCCATTATGTATACACATAGATCTACACACCGAAATAGGCTCGTGTTTGTTCTCGCGAGGTTTGATGTAGGTGTTGGACGAGATCTCCTATCTCCATGTGCGTATAGTTCGCATACGTGTTACATTGGAGTGGATAACTGTGTTGTGGTATAACGATAACGTAACACCTGTGAGTATATTCATGAGTCAAACTCCAGCTCTGTTCATTTTTTTCTGATAAATTCTGATAAGAAAACCCGGTCCAAAATGCCCTGGTCAAAGCTGTTACGTGCCAAAATTTCCCGACGAACACATGAGATAGCCGAAAGAAAAGGAACAAATCACGTATGACGGCTGAAATTTATATATCATCAAAATTATGAGGTCTTTATATTTACGCTTATAGAAACAGGAAATAAAAGTAAACCCTAAAATGGCAAATGATTAAAAGCACCTAAGCCACACTTCCAGTGTTACAGAATAGATTTAACCATATACATATCTTCTCTAATTCCGCTGCCTGTTCAAGTCCACCTCATGCTGGCTTCCTCTCCGGCCGTACGTGGGAAAGCCTGCCAACAACCTGTGGATGGTCGTGAGTTTCCCTCTCGCTCTGCTCGGTTTCCTCCCACAATAATGTTGGTCGCCGTCATATAAGTGAAATATTCTTGGGTATGGCGTAAAACACCAATCAAAGAAATTAATAAGTAAATAAATGAAATCTTCTGTAATTCCCTGAAACTAGGATGGCCTTCACTGAACTAGATCGACCATATGTTAAATTGTCATCCCTTATCTTTGGTTTCTCACACGTCTGTGTCACACCTGCCTCAAATCAATCGCCACAATCTATTAAGTTGCAATCAATCTGCAGTTCATTACGATATGAAATTAACTCGAGTTGATGAACACGTCTTCATCGATGACCACGATAATGTGGTCATACTATTCCTGGGTTATATATCGATATCATTCGGTTATCATGATATGTATATTGATATCAGTGTATCACACTTGATATAGTCAGGACGTGATTAAAACACTACGGATTTATCAGTGCGAGGCTACAAGCTATAACTGGGCTTTTTGAAATTACGACAGGCATTTCTTACTATGAGACAATTATGGTTCATTCAGCATGGTTTTTGTCAGCGATGGTACCATCTTACGACACGATTATATGATGCTATTAAGCGATGACACGACGCTACGAAACGATGGTCATTATATCACGGCTCGTGTAATCGCTTCAAATCATCATGCCATTTCTTTGTGTCATCGCTTCGTAGCATCGTGTGGTCACTTCATACCATCGCTTCGTACTTCGGTCTCCTAGTCTTACCTGGCTTTCAAAGAACATAGAATCTCTACTCCTTTCTACTTAGTTATGTAAAAATGGTACACGCTGTTTGTGATCGATATCTCATGTATTAATAAGAAGCTGTCACAGTGGACGTTCTCTGAAGACGACTCTTTCCTCCCACTGTATCGTTCTCAACTTATAAATAATGAAAATTTGATAACATGTTGCTGACGGAATGACTTGCTTTGCAATTTCAGAGAACGTTTTACTCTAAACATCTAAAATATAGAAGTAGGTACATGTAGTTGTATCAGTGGGGGCACAAACCGGGGCTAAATGCAATTTGTTCGGACACATGAGCTAGTCAGAGAAGAGTTGTCGTGTCCTCCACTATATGTATCGGTTAGATTCGCGTGCTTAGGATAGCAGCTGAGCAAAGCTGGATTGTTTGTCTTGTATATCACTTACTCCCGCTGGTTTTAGATCGATTGAAGCTCGTGTTTCTCCCCAGTTCTGGTATTACCCCCGACACAACCCTGATGGATCATCAAGGATCAACACCTCGAAACAGCCCGGTCTCTTTTAAGTCAATCTATAAAGCTGTTCCAGCGGGAACTCGACCATCCTGTCCTCGCTTCACCCAACACGCTACAGTTTACGACCCATGGACTAGCTATAAGGCATCTTAGCGCGAAATATCATATAGACGTGTATAAAGTGATGCGGTCAGATTGTATGGACTTAACAACAAAGTACATCGATGTAATTGATGGCGGGGTAAAACGCTGCATTATGTGTACGGGAAACGAGATTCAGTCAGAAAACTGATCATTGTAAATACTAAGGGTTTTAATGCAATGGGGTTCCTTTAGTCGACGCAAAAGCGAATTCATTGTGTAGAGTGTGGAGAGAAGTGAGGGAGATATTTTATATCCATGCAACACAAGCATAAGGTAAACACAAAGACTGTGAGCGTGATCAATACACACAGATGGCCACGATAAGATTGTATTATGATCCGAACCAAAATCGACCTCTTATGATAAGGATTTTTACAAAAGCATATTATTATATTAACGCTTTCCTTTAAGAGTCGGAGGAAATATGCTGAGAAAGTGAATCTCACCCAAGCACTTTAGGCATAGACATAGACAATTACGTATTTCCATTGATCGTTCATTGTGAGGCTTAAATCAGATATATACAGATAGAGTATCATTTGAATGAGCATGGAACTGTACCCAACAGATACCCATAAATACACAAAACATAAAGAGAACTAGTGCTTGCTGTAAATCCGTGGCTTCGGCACAGTGGCAGTGTAACGAACGGCTTAAAGATTTAAATTTAAAAGACAACAAACAATAACAACTTTATGCCTCTGAGGTCGAAATTTCCACGAAAAGAAACATCATCTGAATGTGCGCAACCAATGTAAATCTTACTCTGTACAGTGACTGAGTTCTCAGGAAACGTCAAAGCAAGATCTCAGGAAAATTCATTTAAAACTACAAAGCAAGCAAATGCAAATGTGTCAAGAACTTCAAAGACAACGCCTAGCAACCGTGAAGGTGACTGTTGCCTGTCTCAGAATAATCTACAGCAGGCATAAGTCGCTATCATTTGACATCATAATGAAACGATAAGAAGTTAATTTTGGCATCCATTTTCATCACATCACTGATATATACAGGCGAAGCAAGTTGACGTTACGTCTAACTGCTTTTTTGACAAGTGTATGAATGGAATTCTTTTCTAAGACAGAATTTGATTTCTTAACTACGTGTTGTAATCTCGACTTGGGTGAGTTAGATATGGATTGACACACTGACACGTGGAATTTCACTTCGATGAAATCAGCGGTAACTGAAATCTCCGGTTGCCCATTTATGCACAATCCTCTGTGAGAGTAAGAAACAAAATAAAATCATTCGCATCTCACATGTAGCTTATTCTATAAGAGGAAGATATCGACTCCAAGTTCAGCAGCCGCGAATTTTGAAAAAAAGCAACAAAACGGGGAGAAATTATTGGAAACAATGCACTGTAATACAAGTGAAGTTTCAGTGGAGTACAACTCAGCATGTGATCAGCTCAAGTGTTTCTAAACCTAACAGCCCTTAACGCTTGTCTCACGTCACATTTAAGCTTTACGTCACTAATGTAGCGTTTGATCTGTCGAGCATCCATTACATGGCTTGTTTTCAATCCAAATGTTCCATGCACGAGTGTATCTATTTCCGACTGAGGACGAGCGCGACCAACTAGATTCGAAAATGTCCATTAGTCGATTCTTAAAGATCAGTCGCAGATATCTTATCTAACATTGCCGATTGTTCGTATATATGCCAGATCTCCACCATGCAATCACTCTCCAGAAATCGTACCATGCGGTGTGACGCAGACTTCAGTAAACCTGGATATTCTCAATAAAACTACACGGTAAATGATGACTTTCAACCCGTTGATATAAACGAATAGCTTAACTAGACAGTTCTTGCCACTAGACATTGTTACTAAGTGGCCTTAGGTTATCGTCAACGTAACTGTCAGTTAGTGGAACATAACAAACTCGACTGATCCATCTACGATCGCCAATACATCAAAGTGAAGCGCAGGAATTAATAAGCGACAGTCCTCGTTTGTTATTCTGACAAAAAGAAATACCCTTTACCCGGTCCTGGCATCCATGAAAACCGATATAGTGCAGGCCAACCTGTCCCGATTTGATTATTCGGATCAGCCATGCCGAGCGAAGAGGATAGTTTGCATGCTGGAGAATCGGAATGTGACAGCTATAATGGACTTGCATGGTACTACTATAATAAACTATAGCTTGTATCCTATAAGTCAAACTAACAGTATAGTCGCTCTGGGGGGAAGGAGATCGCATCACTGTGCAACTGATTTTAAATGTTTATTTATTTTATTTGGTGTTTTACGCCGTACTCCACACATTTCACTTATATAACGGCGGACTGCACTATGGTGGGAGGAAACCGTACAGAGTCCGGGAGAAATCACGACCATCCGCAGGTTGCTGGCAGACCTTGGCACGTACGGCCGGAGAGGAAGCCAACTTGAACTCACACTTCAATGGTGAAAGGCACCTGTGCCATTACGCTGCGTTATCGCGTTAATCCGCTCCGCCACGGATTCATCTGCCATACTTTTAAACTTACCTTAAAAAATAACTGCCAAGGTTGCTCTTGTACGCGGATAGGTGGAACATTATGCCCAATCAAACAATATGTAAATTCGTTTTCGTTGCTTTATATCAACCCGCATAGCATGGTGTGTAGATGTGTTTACTTTCCAAAAAATGTAATGCCGATAATGGAATTTTTGTAGGCTGTTTCAATTACTATTGTAGAGAGTATCAAGGAGTGACAAAATATGGTACTTATTAACAGTTCACTGGTTGCCTTTTCAGGTATAGTTCCACCTTTTCCAAGAACGAGAGGTGGAGTAGGGAGGGTGCCCTTCTTTTGAGGTTGCCTGGGATGAACGGTAATAATTCCAACATGATAACCCGATTATCCGAGGCGTGTTACTGTAAGTTATGCCAATATTCCCCGAGCACTTCTGAATGTGCGAGAATTTGTGGGATTGCCGGATGTTGTTATTGAGCTAGGTGTTAAATCATATTTGGTTTTCTTAGCACAGGTGGGTGTAGCATACAGCTTTCACTGTCCCACAGCAGCGATACATCATGTAGATTTGTACCACACCAGCCCAGCTCAGAGTTAATATGGACATATAGTTGCAGGTTCACCAATTCCCCAACACTTACAGGTTCACCATTTTCTCAGTGGTTTAACAGGTTCCCCAATTTCCCAATACTTAACAGGTTTACTATTTACCCAATAGTTGCAGGTTGACCAATTCCCTAACAGTTACAGGTTCACAATTTCCTCATTGGTTAGAGGTCCACCAATTCATTAACACTTACAGGTTCACCAGTTCCCTAATACTGACAGGCTTCCCTCACACCTACAAGTTCACCACATCCCAATCAGTTATAGGTTCCCAGGTATGCGTTAAGGGTCACCAATTCCACATTGCATAAAGTCTTTTCCTTTTCCCACTCATTCAGAGGTTCCACATTTCATCATAACTAAAATGTCTATTTCTTCTAAGTAATATCCAGCAAATTTCCATTTAGCTTCTCTTTTGAAAATTACAAATATTGAAGTATTTTGAAATAAAAAAAAAATTAAAGAAAAGGCAACAGAGCCACTGCCAGTTTTCCAACCCAAAAGATACTAAAGCGTCTTTGTAGTGAGTTTATCTGAAATAAAGCAACCAATCCTACAATCCTATTAATTGAACAGATTAATTAGATGAACTGACCAGTCAATAGCTGAGCTTTATGGCAATACACGGTAATTTAATCAATTAGTTATATACTGAAATATCTATTTTGTAATAATATTCAATTACCATGATAAATTCCTAAATGGTTTCACATCATTTATTCATCTGAATCAAACAGTGCAATTTCTTGTTTCCAAAAAGTACTTTGTGCTGAAAGAGATAAATACAGATGGTGCTTCATGACATTAAAACGTGTAAAGATAAAAGACCGGTAAACGCCTCCTCTTGAGCAAACCACGAAAGGCACATGAATTCATTTAAAAGACACAACATATAAGGATGTCGGGCTGCTCGACTACATCAGCAATCGTTCACGTCCAGGAGCTCATCTTCGCTCCGTGATTGGTATCGAGTCTGCAGACATAATAGCTATTTGCTCCCAGTTTATCATTGCCCACTGGCAAGAATAGCCTTTTCTAAAGATATTAACCCCACTGTAGAAACGGCAAAACCCACGCCTGTCGCAATTACCTCTTGTAAGTCGGTCATATTGTATTCTGTGGCTCCATTATCGTCAACGAGAAGCGCACTCCGACCGCGAGTTCCGTCCTCGGTAGGCATATTAGCAGCATTGAATATCTCAACAAGGTGGCAAACGTTTGGAATTAGTGTGCCCATATACAATGATGAGTGTTCTTCTTCCCCGTGGATTTGTTTACGCCATTTCTAAGTGATTCGTCCACAACAGACTTTACACGAATGACATCAAACTGAAAAATCCACGCCATTTGTGCCGTATCTTCCTTGCATTGCATTTAAGCATCAACCCGAAAATCATTATTCACAATTTTGTACAGTATCAGTTATAACGCATGCGCCTTGTACACAAATCGTCTTCGCACACGCCAGCATTGATAGGAAAGGGCTGGGTCCAGCCTTGTGTTATTCCATAAAAAATTCAGCAGATGTGAAAGAAGGGTAACACATGAAGACAAAGGATATTCTCTGTTATCCAGAGTTTGCCGTTACGTGGCAAATACTGCCATATCCATAGTTAGCAACTATATGGAAAAACCTTTAGTAGCCGGCTTTAGCCAAGATGACAAACGTCAAACGTTTTCTGTGCACAAACCACTCGACAAACATGTCGTGTTCCAAAGGTGAAAGACAAGCAAATGTTTGCCACACGCTTTGCTTAAAGAAGCGGAATATGTTTTATAAGTAAGTCATCTCCTCCTAGCATGAGATAACCATTCAATCATTAATAGCAAACGTTAGACACGGTCTCATAGTCTAGTTCCCTGATATATTCTTCGTGCCTTGCAAATGCCAAAGCGATAGACACTATCTGATACCAGCTAGATCGTCTCAGAACGACGTAGCAAAAACGATGGTATTTCCTCCCAATAAACCATCTCAGACAGCGTCCCGCGGGTTGGTGTCGCCTCACTCGTGAATGTTCTTCCATCATGGAGTGGATAAGTTAAAACATATCTCATTCGGCACCACTGAGCTACCAGAATACGCCGTCATAAGAAGTCCCTCTGTTCGATGTGGGAATCCATGAGGGATTTCTTCCTGGTGCAGACGCACATCTCGTGGTCGTAGTCGCACGGTCTTCCGGCGAAGTTGGTGCAGTGCAGACCTGGGCAGCAGTCGTTCTCCCACGGCAGACACGATCTCATGTGACGAACACACTCCTGTAACAGAGCACACTGTTGTCAGGGTTATACCGCCATGGTCAGACATGTGGGTAGTACATCATCAGTAATTACTCACTGGCATCAAATAATGTAGTGCAAGGTTACATTAAAACATACTGCAAGCACAGTAAAGGCACAAAAGAATCATTATTACGATGATATAGTGTTTCTTAGATATATTTATTTATTTCATTAGTGTTTACCGTTGTTCTGGAGATTATTCTTTTGGATAAACAGCCACAGTCAGGTTTGTTGGTGGACGAAACCGTCATGCCTGAAAGATCATTCATATTTGCAGGTAACCTTTCGTAAAATTACTCAGTAATTAATACATTTAAGCCTTGCCTATACACGGGTGTTTTCACTGTCTTGTGCACGAGATGGACTGAAATGATAACAGGTTTCAGACCATGTCGATATTTTCAATTTCATCTCCCGGTGGCTTGTCTATTACTGCAAATTTTAGCACATATTCAAAGTGCATCAACAGTTGGTAGTTTCCTCTGGGGTATGCCAGATTTCATCAAGCATTAAAAACCGTACAAGCAAAATAAATTTTCATTTGTTTAATTTAACAATGTTTTGTACTATTCTACCTATTCTATACTTGATATGGCGTTGAACGCCTATGAAATAAACAAACAGACCAATACATAAGCATATATTTGAAAAGGATTAACAATATACGTTTGTTATTGCAGAAAAAAAAGCGGATAACAGCTGTGGCTAGGAACTGATAAGCAGTTATCACATTGCAATCTCAACTGAAGCATGCTCTGCCACCTGCGGCGAACAACGTCCTAAATTATAAATGCTGCCGGAAATTGCCTTGGATAAAAGCTATATTCTCATTATTATTAATGATGTGCGATCTTCTGTACAAGAGCTTCCGCTCTAGTTTCCAAACACGCGGGATTTTGGTCAACTACCACAAAATCTGTCACCTTGGAACATGGCCCTGTGGTCTCCGAAATGATTAAACACAAAAAATGTTTCAGAATTTCTTTTCTTCCAGAGCAAGCGTTTCTGACTGTGTGCAAAGTCAAACTGTGTATTGACTGATTAATAGGAACGGTGGTGGTGAACGAACTATCATGGATAACTGAGGGGGCGAAAAACAAGGTGAAACACATAACGAGAAGTTATAACGAGCAACAGGTTACCTGTTCTCTCTCCGTGCATGTTGTGATATTCAATAGCCACGTAACAACCTTAAATTCAAGACTGACATTCTAATTACGCCGCGGATCACGACACTAACTCATTATACAGTTAAAGCACGGCTTGGTTAAAGGACAACGCATCACTCTGCTTTGATGAGGTAAGGTGTCATTAAATTACGCTCTAATTTTATAGCCGCCGAGCTGTACGGTTTCCACAGACCCAGACGGCTTAACATACTATAGCTGAATGACCGCCTCGACCGAGAAGCGGGATACGCCAGCATTTATCAGGCAGCCAGGGGGATTTACAGCGGTAAATGCTGATAAATGTTTCAAACCGGCCCGGTTAACAAATGACGGAAGGAGGAAGGCCTGACATGTTTGTGCAGAGTTTGTGTTTCACAACACGATTAAATCTGGACGGCTCACCGACAAGGTCAACACATCTAACCATATTTCATACTTTTATATTTGACCCTCCTTCATTACTTATATACATTGGATACAAAAGCTAGCCTGACTATATAACTGAGACTGTCGCTAGCCATAGGGACTAGGGTGATTCAAGCGATGCCACAAAAGGTGGACATTTATGTGATTAGTCAGGAAAACCACCACCCTTCGCCAGGTACCTGATTACAAGCTTCTTGAAGTAGAGCCGCAAACCGACGAAACTATAGCTGGATTTACGAACGACCTTATTTGCCCAGCGCTGGAGAACTTCAGGCAGAAGCCATTACATCCCACAGCCAATATGCAAATGAGGCGAGGTGGTGGATCAGCGTCATAACACCAGTAATAAAACAGTCTATAAAACTCGTACGAACAGGCACTGAGCTAAACATCCACATACACTAAATATTTATTTATTTATTTATTTATTTAGTTAGTTAGTTAGTTAGTTAGTTAGTTAGTTAGTTAGTTAGTTAGTTAGTTATTTGATTGGTGTCTTACGCCGCACTCGAGAATACAGTTCACTTATACGATGGTGGCCATCATTATGGTGGGAGAAAACCGGGCAGAACCCGGCGGAAACCCACGACCATCCGCAGGATACTTGCTGATCTTTCCACATACAGAATGGAGAGGAAGCCAGTAACACACTAAATAAGTCGGACCTCAAACTCAAGGAAAAAGTTGCACAGTGGCATAAAGAATAAAGAACTAGCTGTAAAAAGTCCCCTAATGTACATTTTGTAGAATTACTATACAGTTTCCTGTCACGTTTAAAACATACAACAAAGGTATATTTGTCCACAAAACCATAATTTTTATCAGAGGACAATTAAGGTTATGCCTGACTATAACTAATAGCCAGCAAACATTGGATACTCTGAACTGTTAATCTGAAGATGAAAGTTGTTACAAGCGGGATACAAACGGAAAGATAAGGTTTTAAACATGAACTGAATTATTGCCAGTTTCCATTTTTTCCTGCGGGCATTCCCCAGATTTCTTTGAGATATTAAAATTGTGTATGCCATCACCAATGGTGCTATCGTGAGAAGAGTTAGTGGCAATGCAATTAAGCATTGGTTACACAATACGTGTCCAGAACAAAAACGGATTTCAATGTTTTCAGTGGTTCCTAGAGAGGCTTACCTAGATGTGGAGAACCTAACTTAATCCTTAGCCCCTATGTATGTCTAAGTAACAAGTACTTACATTACTTAAACAAGTATGCGTAGCAGTATTTTAACATATTGAGAATTGAAATATGTTTGAAACTCTCCAGTCCCCTGAAAGACTTTGAAAATGGAACTGCAGACCTGCCTGTGTGGTTTTTGTATACTTAATAAAACGCACTGTACTGAGCAGGAGTGAGCACCAATTTTTATCTGGATTTTAAAGTAAAAACTATAAATTCCCACGTGTACACGAATTACTTGGCACGCCTGCATTCATGTTGGAAGGTTAAATGCAGCAAGTTGGATTTCTGTTCTGGTTTTTGAATTTCCTAGTGAACTCACGCAAAATTTACAAGACTTCGTCTCAGTTATTCCACCACAGGAAATGAGATTGAGTCAACAGAACGTTGTCTTACCTCAAGTGGAATCTTGTCTGAAGAGGAAAAATATTCCTGGAGGAACTCGGCGGAATCGTCGTGTAGTGAAGAGAAGACAAGGCTGCAGTGCCCGGTGAAGAGAAGGAAGATAGTAAGACAGACAAGACGGGTAGAGACAGCTCGCCCTGGGTACATGCCCTGTCTCATGGCGCAAAGAATGGGGCACAGAACCGAAGCATGCTACACGCAATTCGGAGGCAACAGCGAACAATGCATTAAGTTCTCCATAGTATTACATATATGCACGTCAAGAACTGTCTATGTCGGGAAGCTGGAAGAGTCGTTGATGAAAATGGCGTCCATACGGATCCCGAGCTGCAGGTGTTTGGTTGTCTGCATCCTCCTCAACAGGAGCGACGAGCAGGGCCTCTGTGCGTCCCGGGTACCCGGGCGTCAGGTGAAACTACCCGCCCCCGTCACCATGCTGCAGCGGTATCTCCGGCACCGTCCTGGCGAGCAGTGATCATCCGACCAGCCTTTCCCTCGACCAGAGAAATACCCGGTACGCAGCAGTCGGGAGATGTGAGCTAAGCCGAGGGTGTACAGCGGTAAACAGCCCGGGTCTTACAGGCTGTTCAGGCAACGGTGCACACAACACACGCCATAGTTCTGCCACTTGACGAACGAACGATCTGCTGAGCTAGCTGAACGCGCAACAAGCTTTAGTCCAAGACAATAGGCATTCACCATGGTAAACGAACATGACGAGCTTCAAGCACTGTCGTGGAGACTGTTTATGTGCACGTTTGTCTTTTCCAACACTATCACGATTTCTCTCGTAACTAACCCTACTGGCTTCGTCACCCACATCAACCTTTCAATCATTAGCCTAAACGGCTTGACGTATTGATTATACACGTAGGTCCCTCCTAAATAGTTCACTCTACATATACATGTACGTATAGCCCGGGCCATACAACACAGATGCACTTGTTCCCAACATTTCCCTCCCTTTTCCACTCCATGTACAAATGAATTGGGTTTAACAATAACCGATAAAGAATGAATGAAAAAAAAAACATACAAAATCTTTGCTCATCGGATCCGTTGCCAAACCCAGAGCTCAGTCTGTTACACTGTACACAATAACCAATGGGTGGATTAGTGTCCATCGGTTATGTGAGGGACAAGTTTGTTTTGCATCGCAGCCGGCAGTTACTGATGAACTGACAATCGATGCATCATTTTTCGAAATTAGTTGCGAAACATTTTGAGTATCTTGTCGGACATAAGCCATTCTGCATGTAGACATTACAATTACTGTTTGTGTTTCTGTGACAAATTTATTTTTTTGAGCGTCACAAGGTTTGTCAGTACATGTGGTAAATGGAGAAGACATGCTTCATTTGTTCCACTGCCGTCAATTACTAAACACCACAGAAACCATGTGCTGCCAAGGCTTTTATGTGTACAGATATCCCCAGTCCAATGTTGGAAGCAACTTTACCTTGTGTCACGACGTCTGTGTGCACTGGGAGGTATATCAAACGCCCCATGCAAATGATATGTCCTTGGGCTATTGGGAAGAACATGGCATCATTGCCACAGAAGCACACGCTCTAGTGCTCAGCAAACAGATGATGGCCCGTCGCACTTAAGATTTAAGGATAGAGGGATAACATCGGACCGGCTTAATCTCCAGTGGCGATGTAGGGTTCGCAAACGCCCTGGTGTGCATGATTTCATTACAACGCCACGTTCTGAGACCAAATTTGAACGGTCACGTCTAAGTCACTCGCCAGCTGGTCGAAGCTAAGCGACCCATCATCATCAGTTGTATGTCAGGTATAGGCTTTTGCAACAGAAACGGGCACGTGCCATAAGAGAGGTGCCGAATGGGCGATGCTACAACGGATATGTCGTCACTGTGAACGAATATTGTGGGCACAGCGGGAAAATACATCCAATGTCACGTTTTCAGAAGGAAGCCGAAAATTCCCCCATGAAAACCGACCTGTGGTAAATATTTGACAAACTTTACCAGCTTTGATGTAGGCTTACAGACTGGCGCTCCATAACAGTGGAAAACAACTGTGCTACGACGAAGGTATTGAATGGCTTATTGTCATCAAGCCACCCTAAGAAGCGATATCTTCTCTGAAAAGATTTTTTGTCAAGTGCAAGAGGGTTATTATTAAGAATCTTTGAAAGTTTTCCTGCAGC
Source organism: Acanthopleura granulata (assembly GCA_016165875.1). Lineage (NCBI taxonomy): Eukaryota > Metazoa > Mollusca > Polyplacophora > Chitonida > Chitonidae > Acanthopleura > Acanthopleura granulata. The sequence continues at coordinate 1,236,767 of JABBOT010000023.1, read as the reverse complement.
AAAATCTTGCACAAGTATTCATCAGACTTACAAAAACGGAAATCACCTGGTGAGGCCAGAGCAAATTATGAAGATCCTCAGTCATTGCGCCAGTTCATTTTGTTACAGTGAAGTCCCAGATATGAGAGCCTGTCTTAAAGTCGAAAGCCACGAACACTGGTCATGCCTGAAGGCATGCCTTATAACCGAAATAACATGAGTCATGCATATCGTGAAGATTTCCGCTTGCCCTGTATCCGAAAGCCAAACCATGCATTGATATCGTGAGTTTGCCCATTCGCCTCATATCCGAAAGCCAAACCACTGATATCGTGAAAGTGCCCGCCTTCATTATAGCCGAAAGTTACGTCAATGATATCGTTAAAGTGTCTATTTATTTGTAGTCGATAGGCTTCGCAGTCATATCATGAAAGTGTTCGTTTGCTTTACGACCTAAAGTAACAGAAGCCCTGCCATTCAAACTTCTTGTACATGAGGGAAACTTTCCATTATGATCTTTGTTGCTGCATATCGCAAGACCCATGAGGAGAGAACATGAACATTGCAATGAGACACAAAGCGTAATAATACAGCTCAGATCTGTTATTCTCCGTCTATCTTTAAGACTGTAATTTTATTTAATAAAGAATTCACATCATCCTTTACTTTCTTCAGTAGACTTATGCAATTTATAGCGGCAAAAAAAAAACCTGATTAAGTGCATCGAACGCCTATACTGAGAGAAATGAGTGCTCAACAGTCATATACCGGAGGGCTTAAAAAATCCTAGGCTTCTTTTTGCGCATTGTCTGGTCTTGCTATGGTAATTTGGTAATACAACGCGCTGACTTAAAGAGAGCTACTAACTCAGTTTATATTGATACTGTGTTTTTGAGTTTGGCCGGTAATTGACATTGATTTATTAGAAACCCGACAAGATACCACCAATAGTCTGTCCATGATATCAATACGAAGTACTTTGTTCTCAGCGTAATTGCCTTCACTGTAGGCAGTGCGGTAAAAATGAGGTCATTTGTATACTAAAAGCAAAGCAAATAGACGTTATCAACCTGTATACAGCATGTACACATTTTCCTATCTTTTTTATATAAGATTTTTATTTCATTACATGTCATGCATTTTCCTGGTAAAGAGCAATTTGTCACAGAAACGTGAAACTTCAAACACCCCGTCTCGTACATCACTCTCCACAAGAGTTATGCAAACAATAAATTGGTTTCGGTGAGACAAACATCACTTCCTGGTAGACTTTATGCACCGGTCCATCTATCAATCCCTCTGCCCTTAATTACAGATGCCGGAGATGAATAGATTGACTGTTATCGGTTTTTTTTTTCAGTTTCGATTTATTTCAGATATTATAGAAAGGTCTATATGTAGACCTTTCTTCATTTCTCTTAAAGACAAACTATCGAGTGGAAGAGGGGAAAATGTCAAGCAAATCATATCATACATCATCAGTTAGAGTCATTCTTGGGGCGGAAGTCAATCCGCCTGTTACTCGCTGGTCTTCCTGAGAAATCGGTTGGTATCTGAATGGACTGAACTCCTAGATTGTTCAATTCAAGTCTGCAATCCACAGGTAAAGATCATCTGAAAAATTCAGTCCAAATATTACATTATCTGGATTAAGATAGTTCTTGAACTCAATCAACGGAAATGAATCTTCCTCTGCGAAGAATTTGATTGACAGATCGTGGAGAAGGTCCAGTTTAATGTCTAGCCGGTTAAGATGCTAATAGTCTGGCATTAGCCTGTTCACTGGAAAGCAATCCATTCCAAAGGACTTCTCGAATTTCATTATATATTCTGCTTAAAAACATGACCATTTCTTTTACTGATTCCTTATAAACGCCTCAATGATCAGTTGAAAAACCTTTCATAATGTTTTATTGTAATTTTCGCTCTGGGTTATGGGAGTCGATTTTGACTGAAGTCTCACGATTTATTGAGATCAACGGTAACAAAAATCTCCATGTATGTGTGTTACATGTCAGCATGTCTTCTACTCAGCAATAGCCAGATGAGTTCTTTAAAATTTGCCAGTGAAACTATTTACAACTTGCCTGTGGAATTATTTAAAATTTGTCAGTTGAACTATTTAAACGGTGCCAAAATTACTTAATTATTTTTAAGTACCGATATCTTATTAGATATCACAAGTCTTGGCGCATAACCTTGTTTCATTATACTTATTCAAAAGGTGACAGGTTAGCGCGCCACAATGATCATTATGGGCGGCGTAATGATCCAGGTGTCCTCACCAATGCAGTCGCTGTGAGTTAAAGTCCAGCTCAAACTGGCTTCCTCGCCGGCCGTATGTGGGAAGGTCCGCCAGTAACCTCTGTCCGCCAGCAACCTCACCACAATGCTGACCGCCTTGGAATAAGTGAAATACTCTTGAGTACGTCGTAAAACACCAATGAAATAAATAAATGAATAAATAAATCAAAACGTGACACAACGAGACACACGGCAAGCCCGGTTATGCCTCTCCCTGGCCTGGTTCGATACGCTAGTTTAGATTACTACACATATCAAAAAGGAAAAACCAAGATAACAACTGCCAACTTTGATCACACCTTCTCTATCGGAGAGGCAAACAGGTTAATGATTATTACAAACAGGTTGATGACCATTACAAACATGGCTCTCGAGAGATGGTATTAACGAGGAAGAAGTTCTCTGGATTTCTGCAGCCTTAATCTCATGGGCCTCACATTACATTGTGAGCTGTGTGCGTTTGATTCGCCCCATTTTAAGATTTCGCTGATGTGACAGTGAGGTGAAACCAGGGCCCTTACATAATCGAAAAATATATGTTTATGGCCTGATTTGATTGCGGGTTTACGCTGTACTGACTTACGCCACGGCGGCCAGGATTGTAAGGGAAGGAGCGATTTCGCTGTGTAATTTCAATGCGGCACTCTGGAATTATGGGAAATAATTTTTCATTGTTGCACCGGACTAGTTTTTGGCACCCGATCAAGGTTAATTGATTCATTTGCTACAGGATGCAATGAGATTTGTTGTGGAGCTTCATGTAGGCACCTCCAAACGTATATAGGTTACATTTAGGCACCTCCAAGCGTGTGGAGGCTACATGTAGGCACCTCCAAGTGTGTATAGGCTACATGTTGGTACCTCCAAGCGTGTATAGGCTAAATGTAGGCACCTCCAAGGGTGTATAGGCTACATGTAGGCACGTCCAATCGAATAGAGGATACATGTTGGCACCTTCAAGCGAGTACAGGCTACATGTAGGAACCTTCAAGCGTGTATACAATACATGTTGGTACCTCCAAGCGTGTATAGGCTACATGTAGGCACCTCCAAGCGTGTACAAGTTAGATGTTGGCACCTCCAAGCGAGTAGAGGCTACATGTGAGCACCCCTGGGGGTTTAATATGTTTAATGTAGTTTCATTAATTGCACCACATTAAAGGTCCTATTTTCAAGCCTGTGTTGTACTGAGAGACCATGTGTTTTTCCAGCGCCATATTTTCTAAAGCTAACGTTGTTCACGAAGCAAAATGACCAAGCAAATCTTTCGGGTATCAGAACCACTTAATATGTGACGTGGGGTTGTATTACCTCCGTTTGACACTCTGCGTTCACGCGACAATAATGCGGATCTGAATTAGTTTTCTTTCTATCAAGCGGATTTCCCACCTTCGACCACGCCGTGTCCCCCGGGATAGTGAAACTGCTCATGCTGATATGTTTACCATCTAGTTGATTAGCTATGGTCACTCTCGGCGCGGCGAGGGCAAGGCCTCGTGTCTCTACTCGGGAAAACATTGAGCGCACATTGACTTCGATGGACGATCAATGCTCATCCGTCACAAGAGTTCGTCAGTGTCCTCTGAGAGATTTTAGAAATCTTACAAATACCTATGTCCGAATCAGCAACCGTATACCAGAGGTCCACAAGCGGGTTTGTGCGTCCTGAAAGTCGTAGGCCTTTGCCACACGTCAGCCAGCTGCTTTGTACGTCCTGAGACTACCACATTTCAACGTCAGTTTGTTCCCTCCTGACCGTCGTATACCATATTTCAACCAGTGGGTTTGTTCCGTCCTGACAGTCGTATATCAGGCGTCAGCCAATGGATTTGTCTGTCAGTACAGTCTTATACCACACGTCAGCCAATGGATTTGGCTGTCAGTACAGTCTTATACAACACGTCAGTCACTGGGCTTGTCTGTCCTGACAGTTACACACAGTTACCACACGTCAGTGAGCGGAGTTTGTGCGTCGTTACATTCTTATACCACACATCATCCAGCGGGTATACCACGCGTCAGCCAGTAAGTTTGTGCGCCCTGACATTTACATAATCACACGTCAGCCAGTGGGTTTGTCTGCCCTGAGAGTTACATAACCTCACGTCATTCAGTAGGTTTGTGCGTCCTTACAGTCTTATACCACCAATCAGCTAGAGGGCTTGTCCGTCCTGACAGTCTTATACCACACGTCAGCCAGCGGGTTTGTCCGTCCTTTTAATCGTGTGATGACAAGATCATGTCATTCAGATAACAAATGATTTATTTCCATGATTGTGTTATAGACAGAAATAACTCCAGTAGTCATGAAGAAAATCTGCAGTTCAATATATTAATAATAATAGATATAAAACGCTTTTGTCAAATATATTTTGTTCGTTTGTATAGAATAAAGTGTATATGGCTTCTTGGGTGGACCGATTGTGCTGCCTAACAGTTGCCGATAGCGTGTAAGTTAATCAGATGTTTCTGTTTAGATTTGTTTTGCATCTTCGATTTGTGGCTATACATACACGTTCTTATAAACTTTCTGTCACCGTGGCCATCAACAACAGGTGCAGATGTCTGTTCCTTGAAGTGTGAAGCCTGCATCAATACAACAGGTTTTTAGAATGAGAGAGAGGATAAAAATATAGCAGAAAGTACCGATGGTTTTAAACTTAGAAAACGTCACTTTTTATTTTTGTGATGTAGGATAACCGAGATATCGCAATTCAAGGTAAGCAAAAACGCCAACCTAGGGAAAATCGAATGGGCCGCCATGCTCTCAATTTTAACCAATCAAAGGCAAGATATATCTAACACTCGACAAGGCGTTTGTTTCCGCTTTGGCGTCACCCGTTCCAAGCTCACCATTTTGTCATGCAGAAGTAGTGTTAACTTACCTGGATTCCTTCTGATTACGACACTATTCTAATATTGTGAGAAATAATGTCATGTGTAATAACAGTGCGATAACATCTGTAATTCACTTTAAAAATCTACGAATGTACCCGTTGTACCAGCACATTTCAAATGTGGAACTGTGACAAACTATTCAGCTTGTCTTTGCTTAATTTATTCCACAGTGCATTGAAGGACAATATTCTACGGCTTGCCCAGAATTAAAGTAACATGTTACCTCTTCTGTAGAACTCGACATCTTGCATATCTTGTGTAAAAGCGTAAAGTCTGCGTGGGCTTCACGCTTTCCTCATTCGTGGCTGTCATTTTATATGTTTACAACGAGCGAGTGTATGTTAATATACGGTTCTGAACTCAGCTCATTTTTCAAGTTACTAGTTGTTTAAGCATATTCTGAATTGTTGTAGAATGTTCCAGTTGAATAACTGAGTATAAGTTTTCACTTTGTTAAGGACAATTTTTGATGTATGCAAGGAATGGTTTGCGGACTATTTTTCGTGATATTTCCCAACTCTCCCAGCGCAGTGTTTGGAGTCGGGAGGAATGGGACATTCAACTTTGTTTGTGTTTCTTTCACACGGTAAATATGAGGTGCTTTTATGGAATTTTATTATGGGAATAATGTTCCTCAGAATATATTTCTAAGTACACAAAATGGCTTGGGTCATGCTGCTCGAAATAATTTTTACTACGGGGTGATGTGGAATTGGAGATATCCATACCCCAAACTGATCTATCTCTTGAGAGCTTTTTGTCAGTTTTCCTTACTCAATGTAAATATTTGGTGCTTTTTAAACTTCAAGAAAAACGCTCTCACATGAGCAGAAAAGCTCTTGTTATATATAGTTCTATAGTTACAGTTTCCTGCATTTTTCTCAGGGAAATAAGTTCTCTAAATATGGCCGACTGGTAAAGCTATGCCATGATTGGTTAAATTACGTCCCGTGACCAATAGCCTTTGAGGTATCAATATGGGAGCCTTCTCAGTATTTGCAGGTGATACACAGCATCTCAACCGTAAACATCTAACTATATAATAATACACTCTTTAATGAATACAACTATATTTAGAGGTAAATAAATGGATGATTGGATATTATATGTAGATAAAATACAGTGGTTTAATATGGGCAGTTGGGTTTCTGAAAGTTGTACCATCTCCCACCACACTCAATACCAAGCCTAATACATCAGAACACATGCTATGTATGGGTGATACATCAGTGAAAGTGAAGTATATGGCAAATCCACTCTGACTGCCAATGTCTTTGCGCCAGAATAAAGAAGTGTGTTACAGCCAATACTGACTTATGTTAACTGATCTTGTGCTTGATCATTGTGTTGCTTTGGGATATCGCTGTCGACATTCCAGCTTATAAATGAATGATGACCTGTATAACTGTGTGATCGGTGTTTACAATATACTTCAAAGCCATTTTCACCGAGAGAGTGGCAGTAGAATACATCTGGGGTCATTCCCTAAGGTCTCAACAAAGAGACCACAATGCGTTACCTTCGGTTGTAATGAAAAGGTGGACCATACTTCGCACGACAAGGGAGTCTCTCGAATCCAATGCAAAAAATCGTAGGGTACAGTTTAGGCGACATCGTGCTTTCAGTTCCTCTAAAATGGCGTATACCCTGGCCCCTTGAGATTAAAACTGATGTACAGAGTTAGCAAACATGTCATAAAAAATGCGAGTGCCGTTTAGGATTGATGGAAAACAGTAGCAACGAACACGCCCCGGTTTATGCACATGTAGGAATACAATATAAGAGACGTTTATTTTCCTTCGTCTCGGGGCGTGCATGATATCACGTCATTAACCATTACCACAACATTACTACAACCATACTAGCACCTGTGTTTCGACTGGAAAAGTGCCTTGGCAGGAAGTATTCACGAACAAATGTCATGTCCGACAAGAAGACACAAAAATAACACAGCTATTTCAACAGTTTCACAATTATTTTGAAAGCATGTTTACTTTTCAGCTGTTCCTTCCCAAAGCAATATAATTTGTTTCGGTGGCATTTGTCTTCTTGTCTTCAATAATTTCAGTTGAAGTTTCCCGGGAAATCAGACACAGCAAATACCAGTCCTATAGAGATTGACAGATCGTACCTTCTCCTATGATACACTGCAGCGCTCTGGACGTGATGTAGGGTCATCCATTGCTCTCCAGTGAGTCGCAATCCCTGGCTTACATCGCGTGACGTCGTGTTTCTGGTCCATATTACTAGTAGACTACTAGTCACTAGTAGTACAATTTTTTTATTCATTATTTCTTACTCTACTCTTTAAAAAAGACAGAGTATTTTCCAAATGGAACTCCCACAACTCTGACTAACCGTACATTGGCAGTTTTTTTCCCCAAGGTTGTGTCTTCCTATCATTTCATTTACTAGACTTAGCACATTTGCGGCATCGCATTCAAGCCTCATGGGATATTTAGGGAGAGAACATCCTTTTATTTATAATCACAACCTCACTGAAGCCAGCGGTGATCATTCTGAAATCTATAGAAGTGAAGTATGATTAAAAACCAAATCATTCATATGTAAGTGCACGTCATTAGCTTTTTCTCAGTATTGTTCATAAAGTATGGAGATTCTGTCTCGAACAGACCGGAAAAATTAAAACCGTTGTTCATTACTATACTATGCTGTTTTTCTATAATATTTTCACTGCCCTCAATCCCAGCGTCGGACAGGTAATTTGTAGCTTCCCCTATTCAGATTACTCGTATGACCTTTGTGGGTCAAAGAAATCTCTATAAGCACCATGTTATATAATACAAGTAGCCAGTGGCCACGTGATGATGGGTAAGATCAGTCATTACTGTCTAGCTTAAGGTTTTTTGCTGAAGCAGATAGGCCTGGGAATTAACAACATGTTCGTTGGAGCTGGTGTGTTAACTGTCAGGAAGCCCCTTATCGTCGCTTTACTCGTCAAATTAGGAGACTTTCTAAGGACTGTGGATTGGCCTTAGTGCCGTCAGACGTGGGTGAGAGAGAAGCCAACGTCAGCAATGCTTAGCCCTACCTGCCATTCTGATGACATAATCTCCTCATCTTATCACAAGCAACACACATATCCAACACGGCGACATATTGATCAACGCCGTAATGACGTAGACTGACTGGCGGAGAAAAGTTTTATTCAACCAAGATTTTTTAAAAAGTGAATTTTAACTTGGTTTGAGGAATGTCCCAATTTTTTGGGAACAGCATGAGTAATCACCAATAAACCATCCCGCTAATTCATCATTTATGAACCGAGTCTAAAAGAGAAATGCTGAGTTTCATTGCAATATTTTGCTTACACCCGCTTTTTCAAGTTGCACATTTCCTCCATGGTGGTTGATGCATAGAAGAAAACCTCGATCCTGTAATGACCATGTACGAGCGACACATCATGTTTGGCCACATACATGACCACGCACGTGTGACTAAGTATTATTAGTTACATGGTTACTGAGTGAAACTATATGCGGCTTATTGACCCCATATAGTTTCGTATCCTTTCACTCAGTAACCATGTAACGAATTTTTCCCGGGGAAGATTTGAAAAACTACACTGATAATTTGTTCCTTGAATAACAAAAAAGCTTCAACAGCCGAGGAGCTTCGAATTACCAAGCAGTGTTCAGGGAATTATGACGCCATAGCGGTACTGACAATGTTCATTCAACATTCATTTGTGACGTTGTGTCTTTGGTGTCATTGTTGTGTCACATTGTAACAGTTACGTCATGACGTTCTCCCTACTGTTGTGTCATCAGAGGTATACAGCATCTGCTGCAGGGTGTAAAGATATACCTGTCCATCACATGGCCATCACTGCCCAATCAAAAGCAGAGAATTTTGCCTGATGCGGGATAAATGACTATATATGCGTTACTACAGAGAAATCACCAGTTATATCAGTTATGTGACTATGTACATCATCAGCTATGTATGACTAAATATATCACCAGTTATGTGTGACCAGATAGATCACCAGCTATGTGTAACTTGATAGATTACCAGTTATGTTTGACTCGATATTTCACCCGTAATGTGAGACAAGATACCACCCGTAATATGTGACTAGATACAGCGTACAACAGTTACCTCACCAATTGTATGTGACTAAATATGTAGATGCATCCCACTTATGTGTGACTAGAGAGATCACCAGTTACCTGTGACCAGATAGATCATTAGCTATGTGTGACTTGATAGATCTCCAGTTATGTGTGACTAGATGGATCACCAGTTTACTGTGACTAGATGGATCTCCAGATAGGTGTAACTTGATAGATCACCAGCTAAGTATGACTAGATACTTCACCAGTTATGTGTGACCAGATAGATTACCAGTTATGTGTAACTAGATAGATCTCCAGTTACTTGTGACCGGATAGATCACCAAATATGTCTGACTAGGTAGATATCCAGTTAAATGTAACTTGATAGACCACCACTTACGTGTGACCAGATAGATCACCAGTTATGTGTGACGAGATATATCACCAGTTATGTGTAACTACACAGATCACCAGTTACCTATGACTAGATGGATCACCAGTTATGTGTGGCTACAGACATCCATTACCTCAGAGATGTTGCTCCTTTGGTTTCAGTTATTATGGATGATGTGTTTTTACTACGTTATCCAAAGGCATTCGACTATAACACGTTGCGAAATTCCTCAATTTCGGTTCAGTTCAGACATACATGTCGTCAGTTATGCCTGGCAGTTCTGCTAAACTCTATAGATCAAACCAACGATATTGCATCGAAATATTCCCCCTTCCTTATCGTTGTGTTGTAAGTGTTGGGAAGCCCCTTCACAGGTTGAGTGGCGTCAGGAAGATGTTTAATGAGCCCTGAAATCACCCTATACCGCTCACATACGTTGGATGAAAGTGACGAGGGTCAGGAAGGCTTTAGCGAACCTGTCAATCAGCTGACATAATCACCTCGTTTATTCCAAAAATATATTCCATATGAAGTCTTGTATTGATCCACGCTATAACTACACGTGCATATTTCTTGAGGTAACATCGCGTACAAAATATCAGAAAAAAACAGTGACGGGCACTAACAAGCTGTAGGCATTATAATAGCCCTTATTACTCGTATTCAGATATCCTGCAAAGTAGAATATTTAACTGGCAAGCCAGCATGGAATATATAGATATGGGTTCAACGAAAAAACAATAAAATTTTTATTTCACTTTTATACTTCACTGGAAATAAGAATTAACAGCATTACTGCAGCTCGGTGACATTTAAGACAACTATTACGTGCAAAACCTCACATTTTGAGGTAGGTGCCATTAAGTGAGTAGTGTAAGGGTCTTTTCTTCAATAAAGAAAACATAATTATGAAAGCAAGCTGGCCTGTATCGGCACTGAGATCAATCTGATTTACTAGCCAGGATATAAAATCAATATATACTGACAGATTCAGTATTTTAATTGTCTGATAAAAATAGAAGCGAGGCAAATATTGCGATAAACCAACATGACGCGGTGTATAGCGCGTAGAATATGAACTGCATCGACTGTGAGAGAAATAAGAGTTCATGGAACATGATTCTCCCAACAGGTATGCAGAGTAACGCAGGCGTCGCCTGTGCCACAATTGTCACCATTCACTATTTCCTTATGTAAACATCTGGAATTTTTCCAAAACAATCATGTGCACCAATTCCAATGAGTTCCAAGTCGAAAACAACCATGAACACCAAGTATAAAACAATCATAAACACAAATCCACGAACAGCTATATTATCAATAATTTCATACCACACATTAACACCAATTCCAAAGATCTAAACGTGTGTGGAGCTCGCTCGCAGTTCACAGTTAGCAGTTCACAGTTCACAGTTCCTTATTTCCTAGAGATAACTAGAGATTTTACCTTAACAAAGAGGCTCAGAGATCTCATACTTGGTGCATAAACACACCTTGGCAAGCCCCACAAAATAGTGTCAAAAGTTTTGGCGTACGACGTCAGTTTATGTCACACTAAATTGTTAACCGAACTGTTAACTGAACGTTCCAACCGTCACTGCGAATTAAAAAATAGGCGCAGAGATCTCATGCTTGGTACGCAAACACAACTTCACATGTCCTAGAGTTCACGTAGAACGTGGACATATAGCAATCAGAGGATGTTTTGCAGCTAAAGAGAATCTGTGACGTCACTGTTATTCCCAATCTTTATTTCCGGTTTACTCAATAAAAATGCCAAGAAAATAATGACTACCATATTTGGAATCAGCACGAAATTACCTTTCTAAAAGTATGATCTGTTTCTTTAACCTATAATGTATAGACCTAGTAAATATGTGACAGCTAGACGTTGCGTTCTATATAACGAGTGTAACCTGTAGTCATGCCCGTTATACAGGCAGTACATCATAAACATCATGGCTTTGTTGCAGAATAAGGCGTACCTGATCGTCATATCGAAAAGTTAATTTACCCAGCAGAATCAATATAAAGCAGTTTAAGTAATAATGTCGTAAAAAATGGAATGCGAAATATTAATCGACAGAATGAATACATACGTCGGTTGGTAAATATTTCCGAAAAAAATAGTATAAACTGTTCGGAGGTAATTGAGCCTGCACGGTGTAACGTCACCTTGTTCCTGCGCATATATGAACCTCCGTATATAAGCGCATCAGATCTTCTCTCTACATCAAATCGATCTTATCAATCTCCACACTTCTCGACCCCTCCAAACCTATTAACCACGTGAAGAGACTACATAATGTTACATGGTGCGTGCAGTCCCATAGCGGTGTAAACAAAAAAAAAATTCACGTCATTTAGAATCCCGGGCGATTTTCGTCCTTATAGATTCCTTGCCTTTCCGTTAGCATTTAGCAACTGGCGCCTAGAAAACGGCAGAATCAATATGAGACAGCTGATGCTAGGTAAAGTGAGACGCACAATCCGTGCGGCCAGAGAAATATTGTATAGTAATTAGACAGCATTTATCTTCATCGATTCGGTATTATTCGGGATATATTCAGCAGATAAGCACTGTTTATTAACAATTAACTCGAGTGCTGCTTCTGTACCCAGACGGCTTTAAAAAAAGTTTGTCCACCAGATAAAAGGCCCGCGCTGTGCAAACAGCAGCTGTCTCCTTCGTGAACTGTAAATCCGTTGGGTTATGTTATTGAACTTCATACGCTTCATGACAGTGTCGCGGGTCGACTTGCGAAGTGGCGCTTTCTATGACCAGGCTGAAATCGATAAATAAAAGGTCAAGGGCGCTCTAGTTTATAAAGTGAATTTCACACGGCCTGGTACACATATTGATGAAGTTTGATAAATATGACTTAAAGATGATAACATGCTTACCGGCTTGTCACAAAATATCACTTTGTAATTACCCAGAATAGTAGCACAGTGTCGTTCGACTTTGATAGGTTTCTTCCTAACTTGATGTATGGTATAAGCTTTGTAAACTTGTTTAAAAGGATTTATTTATTTTTTATTTGATTGGTGTTTTACACCGCACTCAAGAATATTTCACTTACACGACGCCCCCAGCATTATGATGGGAGGAAACCTGGCAGTGCCAGGGGGAAACCTGAACGGACACACAGAAGGATGGATGACCTGACGCCTCCCGCTTCAGTTGTGGCCTTGGGGGTCGGATTATAAAAAGCCAGATGCGTATACAATCATTGTCATCGTTCATATCTGTTTGACTATATTTACATGTGTGTTTATCACCATCTCGCTCGTTACAGCTAACCAATAATGAGTGGAACTTGAGCTGATTAATGAAGTCATGTGAGTACCGCATTTGCCATCCTAGCCACTTGTAACATGTTGAGTGTACATCCCCCATACGGTCTGTAATGCCTTGACGGTTGACGTACAACACGTCCTACTGGCTTACTGTCTAAACCCACAGTCCACAGAGTGACAGAGTAAATTGCGCTGGTGTTGTCGCCCTTGCTACGACAATTTTAAAAATTTAGGTGGATAACGGACCTTTCTGAATAAGGAACATCCACATCAGTTTTGGTTTACATCACTAAGTGAAGGATTCTAGAGTACATGTACACACTTGGCTAAGTCCAGTTGAAGTAACGGAAGTGTCAATGATTCGTCGGGAATAAAGATTACCGGTAGTCTGAATATCAGGAATTCCCCCCCCCCCGCATCGCCCGGTCCATTCCCATGCACACACACATTGTTCATGGATGCTTTATCACAGACTTGACCAAGTTAAGGAGTCAAAAAAAGGAACTAATTGCTTTTGACCTTTCCATCGACACAAGTGTATTGAGCTGGGAGATACTTACGAGCCTCCGGATCCTGGATTCAATCACATCGTCCATCAGACGGGGCTGCCGGACAAGTTCAGCGAATTAACTGTCTGAAAAACTAGGTTAGAAGAGACCTTGTTTTGTGACTGTTCGGCCAGGGATACTGGTCCAGTGCTGTTTTTTCATTAGGTCTGAGTCCCGTTCGGAAGAGGGGTAAACAACGGTCAGATATAACCGGCTCCTGAGCCCTATACTGACTGGTCCACACGAGATAATTAATGGAGCGCAACTGTAGATAGCCAATTTCTTGATCGATCCGAAAGCTCATCCTCTGTTTTCGGTTCTCGTCTAATTATATATGTAGATGGTTTGAGTTTCCCAGAAGAAGTTACAGGTTCATTGCAAACAAAGATATCTTCATTACCCACAGAAACTCTGTCCCAGATTTACAAGTGACATAGTCGTCCTTAAGAAACTGTGTCTGATATTCAAAGATAAAGCGCAGAACTGTTATTCCATGAGGTAAAGCATTTCGCAGAAGATTCATAAGTTAGTTGCATCCGCCAGAGTTAACAGGCTAAGATTTATTACTTAGGCAGCAAAACAAACTCCATCTCAGACAGAAAATAAAGATAAGTCTGACATTAAGGACGTCCTATGTCAGTGACGTATTGTTCCACGGAAAGTTTACTAAAATCCTGACAAGGATGGAGAACCCACCAAGCATGATAGCGGGTATTGACCTTTAAGCTAGCATAAGAGTAATGAACCTCATTCCGCGGAGGCGTTAAACAGCAGGCTGTATGACTACAAACTCTCTGGAAGTCTACAGTATGAAGATAATTATAATTTTCTGTCTGTCTGATTTATTTATTTATTTCATTGATGTTTTACGTCGTACTCAAGAATATTTCACATATACGACGGCGGCCAGCATTATGATGGGAGAAAACCAGGCATTGCAAACGAAGATGTCTTCATTCGAACCATCCACAGGTTGCTGGCAGACCTTCCCACGTACGGCCGCAGAGGAAGCCAGCAGGAGCACAACGGCCGCATTGGTAAGAGGCATCTGGGTCATTATGCTGTGTCTGTCTGGTTATGGCTATACCAGATTTCAGCTGTTACTCACATTAGGTGAGGCAGACTTTTTACAAGGATAGAAAGTTCATATTTTGATTTTGACTTGTTAAATTTTCCAAGTAGAATTCGTTTTTGATAAGAACACTTTACATGCATTATGCTGGACTACATGTGCCTGTTGTACCAGCGATGGAAAATTAAAAGAGGAAAAAGAGGCATTTTAGAATCGTGCGTTTTTTGGCCTTCTAAATGATAAATATGTCTATCATATTATTAATAATAAATGTGTGACCACCAACGCTGTCGGGGTTTAAAAGATGCTTCACACTTAACAGGCTATCGCTGCAGAACTGGATGTCACCCGCGGGAAAAGACTGATAAGCCCGGATTTAGAGAATCGATATCCACGGTTTTAGTTAACATTTTTTAGTTCAATGGCGATTTTGCTACAGGCTTCAATGATGTAAAAAGTACGCTAAAGGCCAACAAAAAAAAAATACTTGCTGTGTGAAATATTGAGCGTCGAGGTGCTGATTAGCCGTTGCTTGATGACACCAACAAAACGGTGTCTGAAATTATCCAGTTATACAGGAGCACATGTAGAATGTGATACTATATCCCTGTATTTAGTCATTGGTATGCGCCTATACTACTCTCACCATTTAACCTGATGCCTCGACAAATAATTGTATACACACAGCAGTCCCGATATTCTGCAGTTCTAGTAAATTCTACCCGTTAGAAGGTAAAAACCAAGGAAAGCTCTTGTGCGCCAAATTTTATATCCCGTTATTCCGGATCTACATAGGAAGACCCAGAGAATTTGGATTCCGTTCAAGAATTTGAAGGACATTACTACAAATGTCATCTTCGCTTGTTTTTTAGATTTGGTTTCGGAAATGCTTTTAAGCATATCTACTCAATACAACAGTTTTTGTGACTTAAAGATTGTCGGGCAGGTCCTGACATGAAATCTATTGTCAGAAATGTTTCTAGAAAGGGTTAAAGGATCCACTAAATTTGAAAATCGAAATCAGTTATCAAGGCCCGAGAAAGAAACTGACTTGTCTGCCGGAGAGAAATAGAATCTGAGCTTTCAATGAATTTGTTCTGATGTCACATTGTGAGTTGTTTAATGTATTGCTCCATGATGATAGCTCCAGAAGAGTGTTGATTTAGTTGTTCGCGTTAACAATGACATGAGCACAGAAAAACGCTAACTGACCGCTAAACCGTCGAATTCAAAAGACATCGTAGTCTGCGAGTAAAATAGTTTGTGGACCTAAAATACAATTACCAATAGGGTTGCTCTACCTTCGATCTGTGGAGAGTATCTGACCTGCCTAAGCTCAAAAAGACCTTCCGTTAAAGGACAAATCTGCATACAAGGCAAACTTCTGGGCCAACATATTGGCAAAGAATGCTGCTGGCTCTGATTTCGTTAATGAAAAAGGAAAATATTCGGCTGATTTCTGATCAAGAAATAAATATTCACTTGCTTGTTGTTTTACCACGTCTGGTGTTTAGGTGAAGTTCATCTCCCCAAAATGAGCAAGGATATCTGCTGTTAATGTGATATCTGTCGAGGACATGGCTTATATATCACAGATACGTGAAGGATCTGCGGACGTCGACGAGCTGATAGCTATGAGAGAGGCCAGAGCTTCCCGAGAAGGATGGGGCCTAATCTGGTGGCACGAAAGATAAATCCGGCTTTCAAGGATCGATTCTAACACCACGCTGTCACTTAGAATTGTCTTCGTTGACGGCTTTACGATAAACCATAGACCTGACTTAAGAATCAGCCAAACAAACTAATTGATTTCCACCTTTCAATCGACAAAAAGACAGCGCTAGACCGTATACTCTATGATATCGTCTTGAAGGTCGTTGTTGTGAGCGAGTTCACAGAAACTCCCCAGAACAAAGCCGGTCAAGAAAAGGGTTTTGTGTCTCTCCAGTCATACGCTATATCGGAGGACTGGGGTTTCCCTCTCAAACACAACAGAGAGAAACAGACCGTGCTTCCGGTACTGACAGTTCACAGGGAAAATTCGGCAGTAGAGCTATATAAGCCGAATGGCAATTGTAGCGAGTACTTTTCATACAGGTCTGAATATAAATGTCTCATTCTGACTGCGTGATTTTTTTCCTTGCAATAAGGAACCATTCCAGCCGGAAGTAACCCAAAGCTCAGCTGTTTAGTCTTTTGTTCATTTGTGCCTTTGTGACGACTTTTTGTGTGTAAATTGATAATGTAGAGTCTTGAATTACAAAGAACAATGGTCAATGCGGCACGTGCCCGAGTAGCCACTGCGCAGGGAAAAAGATACTTTCTTAATGGGCAGCAATTGCCAATTGTACAGCGCGTTAATTAGTTTATTTTAAACAGAAATTAATACATCGATCATCTTGTCAACTGTTTGCAACAACAGATTTGTGTTTCGTCTGAAGTTTCGTTTACACAGGATGGAATTCATCACATGGTACAACTGGAACGAAAACAAAACAGGATCTGTTCTATCTCTTTTGCAGCATTCGACTTACATAATAAGTAGCATGCCTATTCAGAGGGTTCTGTTTAGCCGAGAGCGAGACAATTTGTTACGACAAGTCACATCGTATAGACGGCCAACAGCAAACTTCGAATACTCTTCGTGCTATCAACGCTGAGCAGCGTCCTCAGAAGAGCTATGGGTAAAGACAGTGCGACTCTCAACAAGAACCTTGTTCCCATTTATCTAAATCAAAAGCTGTATATGTACCCCAATATGCGTTTATGCACCTGATATTAAACAAGGAGAGGGGTATGCAGGATAAAACACCAATCAAACAACTAAATTAATTGCACAAGGGAAAATTTCTTTGAGGTTTCCATTCGTTTTCAATATTTGTAGCAAATCGCAGTGTCTTTATCGATACATTTAATAGGTTAAACTGGAAAATTTACACTAAAGTTATTGCATTTATTAGCTGCTCTCTGTAATAGGCTTGCGATCTATACTGGACTGGCATGCCTCCTTTTAAGGGTCCTTTCGCTATCTATTTATCAAACCAAGGGTAACAGTTGTGCCATCTTATTTTTGGATTTTTTTTTTAAGTGAGGCTGTCGAGGACCTTCTTCAACACTTTGCCAAAACATCAGGCGCTATGAAATTACCTTCTGGCATTAAAGTTCCCCTTCAAAGGCTTATTCATACACACATTGTTATATTTTTGTTTTACATTTTTCTCATTTTTGTCTACTGTATTTTGATTATTATGTTTTGTTTTGTTTTCTGTTTGTTTGTTTTTTTTTTCAAAACCCTAAATAAGCACTCAACAAAACTTCTGTATATAAACTTGGTGGTGTAAAATTCGACTCAGTTGAAAATAAATGTAAGCAGCCAAGATGAGAGTATCATAAGGTTAATCGTCCCGTACTAAAACCGTCAGCATCATAAAATGTAAGGGTACCAAAGACGCACTCCCTCCTAAATGATAGAACTGTCAAAAAACAACAAATATGTGTCTTATGTAAACTCTTCCTTCTTTATCAAATGTTCCCTTAGTCATAGGGCCTACATAACAGGAACGAAACCCTTCATTGCCCGAGGCCCACAAGCAATTACCACGACTAGAATCATTTACTGCCCGACACTGAGCTACACAACCAGTAACTACGGCGTCTAGATGCTAATTTACGGTTGATCTTGGCCGACGTATATACTGGCAATCAAAAGTGCTTTCGTAAAGCGCCCATCCATTGTGATATAATCCGTACAAAGGTCTGTCACAATGGGATATAGACATTGATTGACCCTGGCGTCTTGCTGTTGACCCAGTGAATTATAAACCTGGTCTGAGACTAATTGAAGGTTACCCCATGTCCTCCTCCCTCCCCTCCCTAACATCTCTGTAACTGTCGGGGAAACTTCTTGATGTGGAAAATGCGATAATACCCTAGTTGATCAATAGGTGGCTTTCCCGTACGTATGGTTCTTCTGGGCAGGCTTGTAGCCCCTATGCATGGCTGTGGGGAGTCAGAGACGGATGTTGTGGATAGAATCTACGATCCGAGAAGCCCATTTTAGGCTGTTAGGCCAGGAAGGAATGTTTCCAGCTCAGTAAAATGGTAAACGAAACTACAGGTCGAAAGATCTCACGTTCTTGCCCAAACCAGTTTATATTTGAAGGCTGGAGCCTGTGGCTCGCAAAATGGTACCGAATTTTGAACAAAAACCAACATTTAGGTGTGAGCAAAAACTGTTAGACAGCTGAAATTCCATAGACGAGCGACATTTTTCATGACTGTAGGTATATATGTATACAGTATGAATAGGACACCAACCCAACATGACAGAAATTGTCACGTAGCTCTTGCCCTCGTAGATCGCTATAGAGTTGGCTGAGTGAGCATAAAGGTACACCTGATGTTACGGTGATCGGAACGTGAACTATTATTGCAACTGTTCAGGAAAACAATCGATTTCTTGTCGGATTATATTTTAGTAAGCACTGCACACACTGTTGAGAGAGGCCGACTATTTGAGTAATATGCCGCAGTCCGTGACATTAATAGGAATACAATCATACCAAATATGTGCATACAAATGTTACCTAGGCTGAGTCTGACATCTTTCCCATGACAAAATCCCGACGCTTTACTTCCTCATTTTAAACTAGATCCAAAATAAGCATTGAACATGGGCAACTTTAAAAACGCATCAAAATGACATTTGTTCAGAGTGTTTTAACGCCATCAACGTGCAAAAAGCCTGCAAGCTCTAAAGTAACTTACTTAAAGTTTATCATTATGATTTATCTGAATTCTTAAGTAATCAAATAACGGCACATTTTCTATAGGATAAAGATTTAATCCACCTACAGCATATGAGAAGTCCAGTATAAAGTATCTAGACGACAACGCAATTGATTTACGTTCATTTCATGGGAGAAAACTGCGGAGACAATACTCGCATTTTAGAGTGAACTCCCTTCGTCTGACAGCGGTGTTTATTTTCTGTTCATTGGCTTTTACCTTATTAACTATTGCAAGTCTTTTCTTTTTCTTCTTTTTTTTTCCGTTCCCTTGATATTAATAAGTACCAGACTACCAGTCCTACAACCGTCTGCTCTTTAAATTCAGTCTATTTGTTACCATTCTTGCACTTTTTTGAACACAATATTTAACAGTCTCCGGTTCAGATCCTGTCCAGTTCACTTTGGAAACGCAGACAGCGGGAAAACTTTTTTTCCGCATTTTTTACTTTTCAGCGTCACGTACTTTTGCCGCCATATTGCCATGAACAGAATGTGTTGAGATATATTTTTCTTGGGAATGGTTCGAGCCAAAATTTATAGTGCAGATAGGACACGTTAGGGTAAACATAGCGTGCAAAAATCATTTTCATTACCGAATTTCATTACTGATTACCGAATTTGTTACATGACCAAAAGTCCTTGATTTTAGGTATTTTAAGTATGCTGCCTGTTGTAGTTTGATGTTATAACGAAACTGGTCTTTTTTTCTTTTCTGCAATAGATAGTTTTGTCGCAAATTACTATTTAAGTCTGAAAAATCGCAATTTTCCCAATATTTGGGGGTCACGAGACCGAGACCGTTATAGCTGTAAAGCTGAAAACCGTGGCCAAAGAGGTTAGCGCACTAGGACAGCACAACGACCTGAGCCTTTCATCCATGTAAACACTGTGAGTTCAAGTCCAGCCGATGACGGCTTCCTGTCCGGCTTTAGGCCTGCATGAGAAGATTTGCCAGCAACCGGCGAATGGTCGCGGGTTTCCTAGGACTGTGCCTGGTTTCCCTCCATCACAATGCTGGCCGTGAAATATTGTTGAGTGTGGCGTAAAACATCAATTACACTTTACACAAGTAAATTGCTGTCATTTGTATGAAACCAATCGCTGAAGTTTGCCAATGAAATAGGAATCGGCCTAACCCTTGCAACAGTGTATTCCTGTCTGTCTTGTGTTATCTGCTATGGGCAAAAGATCAAAGCTGCATTGCCTCCAAGCTGGTCTTTAGCACTAGGACCATTGCATATCATGGCTGGCAGTCCTGGGTTCAAATCCAGCATATTCCATTTCAATTTTATCAGATTTTAAAAAAAAAATTTTTATTATTAATATTATCATCACAGGGTCAGAAGAAAAGATGAAAAAGTATAGTAGCATGAACCACGGCAAATGGTTACATAACAGCTTTAATTATATGTGAAGTCGACAGAAAAATGTCTGAGAATTATAATTTAGTGACAAAAATTTCAGATATTTTTTACAAATTACAACTCACAATCTTGAGGTCTCTACTTATTATCTTGGAAACCCAAATTAATATCTTAGGGTCCTGACTTAATTGGCCAAATTCAGAAAGAATTGTACAGCACCTGCCATACCTGAGCTCTTTGTCCACAAGGCAACTTCAGCGTATCTTTAAGGAGAGCAAAGTTTCCAATCTTCCAGAATATTTGATTGTCGTCGCTGGTTAAACACCCAACATCCAAAGGATTCTTTCGAATTTTTCAAAATATTGTCTAACTGATCTCAATGGTAGTGACACTGATATCAATTAAAACGGGCCTTAATTTATAAAGATATTAAAAACGTCCTGCCTGGTATATGACATCCTATCATTATAACATGGCCATCCTATGTTTTAATATAAGCCATTCATTTTAATGAGGGGCCTGAGTTTAAGACGCCAAGAAAAGAAAACCATGTATATTTTTGGTAATATCTCTGCATCATTTATAAATACACACTTAACTCTTATTATTTACACAAATTATGCATATGTAACGATTTGGAAACAGTATAAACTTCGCTTAATGTTTCGTACGTTAAATAAAGCTTTTGGATGAAAAGAGGTCCTTTAAATACAGGATGTATTCAAGGTAATAACGAAAATAGAGTAGGTAGTAGCGCGTCTATACCTTTCGCATGTTTCAATACGGCCTAACTCCCGGGAACTGTCATACAAACTTACACCCACCAGCTGGGGATATAAAACAGTGACCTTTAGGTTTCAAGTCCCAGCCTCTAAGGGGAAATTCCCTACAGCCCGGTGGATGATAGCACTTATATATCGCCTTCACCTCTTCGGGCACATAATATAAAATCTATGAAATCTCCATTTATTCCACAACCGATGCCACAAAACTATGTTTGGTAATCTGACATTCGAGCGCCACATTATATGTATGTTCTGATGACGCTTTGTCCTGCATTTGTGCGGTCAAGTCATAGGATAATTACCCCCAAAACATGGCATGGATGGAAGCTACACAAAAACTCTATGTTTACCATACTGTACAATCAAGCAACCAGACTTTTATTCTGTTGAAGACCGTTTCGCGGAATGTTTTTTTTCAGCATAGAATTTATGTATTTATTTGATTTGCCTTTTCTGCCGTACTGAAGAATATTTCACTTGTACGACGCCGGCCACCACTATGGTGGGAAGAAATCAGGCAGAACCGGGGAAACCCACGGCCACCTGCAGGCTGCTCAGTACGAGCTGGACTTAAACTCATTGGTGACAGGCTGATGGGTCACTGCACTGCGCTAAAGCGCTAACCTCCTCCGCCACAGAAGCCTTGGGGGCCTACAGGCCTAAATTTTGTTGATTTCTTTGAGCATGTCGATCTTTACGCTGATTTCCACCAAATTCTACAATTGCAAACCAACTCAGTGGTGATCTATGTACGACACAAAACTACACCATACATTTTTCAGAACCGATGACGGATGGCCGGTACTCGTGCAGTTACAGCATACAGTGTAAACATGGATATCAGCCTGATAAAAAATAATCAACCAGGGCAGTCAGTGGAACTCAACTCCTCAGCCGTTTTGGGCCATGACACTAGATCTTTTTACACGTCCACCATATACATACTAATGTAGGCGTATGTTATATGTTGAGATTTATCAAATGTATGTTGCAGGAAAAACACGTCTTTGACCAATAAAAAATCCAAGTTACATTCAAGTACATCAAGTATATTTGGCATAACAGAGTGTTATAACGGTGTGTCAAGTCTACCTCATCCAACAACACATGCCTGCTCACCCAGTCACCCACAGTTCACTTAATACATCCGTCCCCACTCATCATTCACTAATCCCACCCAACCGTCAAGAATCTTAACCCACCCTTTCTCCATGCTGGACAACTTCCGGGACTAATGTAACTGTCATGTTAGTCCCAGGCAACACACACAACAGAAAAAAGATACATAACTGAGTTACGTACCAACAAAGCAGCAAAATTATAGCATTTAATACATTTAAATATGTACATTTTTACTTGTAAAACATTGCAATTGACACATTGCAATAATCTCACTGATTCATGTATACCAAACCAGACAAACCAAATACTGTATACATGCAGTATATGTATATAAGTGGAAATAAATAGAATACAAAACTGATAAAAGGCTCACAATTTATAAAGATGTAAGCACATTTTAAGAGATTGATAAATGTCAACATTTTAAGGACTCGACAACTGGGTACATTTCCACTGGACTTAAAACAATATATACATATAATTCTTCTAGAAACCAATCCCAAACCCCAAGCCTTGAAATTCATCACAAATGCACAACAAATGAAATTACCAGCAGCATTCTGCAAGCTTAAGATGTAGGTAAGAACAACTTAAGTATAGTTTCAATTAATATATAACCATGTTAGTTTTCTGGCCATGGATTTTTGCACTGTGGAGTCTTTGTGTGGGAAGAGGTATGTAAAGAACGCAAAACATGTTTGAAATTCAAGGTATGGTTAAATATGCCAAAGAGGATTTCACGGGGTGATGCAATATTTCACGCTGATGGCTAGGACCTTGTGGGTAACAAAAATATTATCTAATATGTTGAGTACTTATAGGACAAGACTGGGCTATTTCACACCACATATATGTTCAGCAGTACAAACATGAAACAGGCTAATACAGTAGTTGTAAAAAATATCACACTCTTTTAGAAATAATACATGTACATGTATGAGTTTCCCATTCTGCTCATTTTTAGATGTAAAAATCATCATGAATTTCCAATGCAGACAGAAAATGGATTTATAAACATGTGGATGTGACTTTGATTGCTTTAACACTGATTGTTTACAGCATTTTAACTTTATAGCGTTTATCATAAAGGTTGCTCAGGAGCATAGTAACATTGTTTATCTGAACATAAACTAACCTTGGCACCTAATATCACTTATACATTTAGTGTGAAGAAACTGGGTAATACCATACATGGCACACTTATTATCACTCATCAATTGTTGACAAATAACACACAATTCCTGGCGGGGTTAAAGCCCAAAACAAGTCATGTGTTGCAGATGATACTTAATGCTCTGATAATTTAAACTATCAAAATCTAATGTCCTGATATTTCAAACTATCAAAAAACTTGGTGACATCATTCAACAGATTTTACGGAAGATCCACTTCCACATATTCCTACAAATGCCATAAATATGTCATGCTGCTTCATGACACTCTTGTTGTTCTTGTGAAGACTATCACACACTTCATGAAAGCCATACTGATGTATTACCATTTGTGTAAGGAAATGTCATAACACTGTAAAAACCAAATGTCATGAATTCATTTGCATGTCCGTTACAACATATTACGTGGAGCTTAGCAAACAAAAAGAAGACAAAAGCAGCCATGCAAGAACTGATATGTCACACATTCCCAAATAAAAATACATAAAGTGAGATGAGTCAGTAAGAATCACAGCAAAAAAAGTCACACTGCAGAGGTATCCTGCAACTAAAAGCAAAACAGAAAACAAAAATGAGAAATTCAGTCAAAACCTAGCTGCAGCTTGTTGTGGTTGAAGTTGCATTGGCTGGAATATGTTCAACTTGGTTAATGGTGGGTTGCTCCCATTGCATCAACAAGTGTGCAAGCTGGGCTTCCATGGTTGCAATGCCATTCATACAAGCCCATATGTCTATCCAAAGATTCCAGTATCACAGCCGTAATGTCACACAAGTTTGACAGGCAAACAGACTGTAGGTTTCCTGTGTCTTAAGAGTTCTGGATTTGCACAGGAGTTGTTGTCTTGTAGTACATGAAGGCCCTTTTCAGTTGCTCAAAGCACACAAACATGCCGATGTTCCAAGACCCAAGTCGGATAAAAGAGGGCATGAATCTGGGGGAAAAAATGCAACGTTGAGCACAGCTCTACTAAATGTTAACTTTGGTAATCTCAAGATAACCACAACAGTTTATCCTTGAGGTTGCTGTGTATTTGTTGTCCTAACACTTAAATAAGGCTGTCATCATTTCTTTCCCCTTATTTCATTCGGATGTTTCGCAAATCTGTAAGTTTTACTATGTTATACATCCCTCAAAAATAATTTGCTTCTGGGTATATATAATGGTACAAATCAGAACTCTTATGGTACAGTACTTGAAAACTCTTATTTTTTCTTTCCTTTACTTCCTATAGATTGTAACTTGAGACACTCCTAACTTCAATCTACTGAACAAGATCATGCAATCAGATGAAGCCTTAAAGTAAGGCAGATTAGAGATTTAACTGTAAATGTCACTTATTCATATTAAGGAGTAACAATGTATGTAAACAATATTTAATGAAGCCTGTATCAATAAAGGGAATAACTCCAGGTGGAGCTGGACAGTACTTCAATATATCAAAATTTAACATCTATTAGAACTGAAAAAAAAATGAAAAACCAACATTGAATAACGTGGTGACGCAAAATATAAATTACCCTTTATAAAAGGCGAAGAAGCCTCCCTCTCTGAACATCTTGACGGCACAGTTCATAGCCCCTGTATACTGGTCTGGGGTGGAGTTCATGTAGCGAGTCTTCACAACATCGACAGGGGAGGCAACCACAGTCGTGCAGAATCCTGCTCCAAATGCAGATACAAAGTGACACGGCATGTTATCCGACATCAGCTGATGGGATAAAATCTGATGCTTTATTAAGTCATAAGACACCAACTCTGAAGCGTTAACCACAGCATTCCTTGTGACATTTGGAAGTGTGCCTGAAAGGAAAAATGATATCAGATTATTACAAACTTTTATTAATTTATTTGGTTAGTGCTTGATGCCATACTCAAGAATATTTCACTTAAATGACGAAGGCCAGCATTATGGAGAAAGAAAATTGGGCATAGCCCAGGGAAACCAATGAACAACCAATAAATATGTGTCGCATCAACTTACCTTTCCACAGCCCTCTCACGCCCTCCTGTGCAGCAATGGTCCTGTAGGCGTGCATGCAGCCATTGTAGCGGCGTCCCGTCTTAGCGGTCTGGGCCTGCATGCGCACCTTGACCACATCTGTGGGCTGAGCACAGAACACTGCCAGTCCCCCGGTGGTGATGCCAGCTAAGATTCTGAGGCCCACACTCTGCGAGCTCTGATCTAAAGACCAAACACATACAATATCCTGTTAGAACAAATTTAATCAATTGTACTGCAGCAAATGTAAAAAGGACAGGACAGAGGGACAGAAGAAATAATCTGGCATGTTGTAAATGACACAATTTACTTGTATCAATCAAAGAAAGATTTACTTTCCATATTTTGTAATTCAGTGGTACACAATGATTTTAGAATGGATTTTTCTTGTATCCACTACATTATTTGGTGATGATAGATATAGGATAGCGCTTCTCTTACCTTTACCTAGAGCCTTCTGATAAGAAGCCTTGACAGAGTCGTACAACCCGATTCTAATAGAAGCAAAAGCCATTTG
Organism: Acanthopleura granulata; assembly: GCA_016165875.1. NCBI lineage: Eukaryota > Metazoa > Mollusca > Polyplacophora > Chitonida > Chitonidae > Acanthopleura > Acanthopleura granulata. The sequence goes on along the minus strand of JABBOT010000023.1, from coordinate 1,210,443 downwards.
GCGCTGGAGGCCTGGCACCAGACCGTTGTACAAGCTACGGACACCCTCCTCTCTGGCAATGGTTCGGATAGTTCCGAAAATGCCTCGATATTTGAATGCCTCCATGGAAGCTTTCTGGCCAGCTATACGGCGAGTGGACCGAGTTGTGCCTTCCCCCTGAAGCTGATAACATCAAACAGGCTTGAACAGTTATCATCAATAATTTATACATTTTCCATAGATGTTCAGTTTTACATTGGAGAATAAGTGTCGTCCATGAACAGACATGAATATCACAGTCTGATTTCAGTTTAACAAGCCATACTATATAGGCCTAGAAGTATTAACACTGTTCATTATAATTTAGACTTCTGATAAATGAATCGCTTGGTACTAACCAACTAGATATATAAAAGATACAGAAATTGAGTCTTCTAATTTCTACCCGTTTAACCTTCTCAAAATGTACATGTAGTTTGATTCTCAGATTTCATAAAAATGAGCTAACATTGATATTTTCTTAAAATTCCATTCCATCTGCTCATTGAATGATTGTTGCACAACATTTTGACTGCTTTAAGAGGCCAGACCACTAGTTGAGTGACTGTTTGATTGACTGTGTGTGATTTTACCTGTAATCTGACTTTGGCCATGTCAAGTGGGAATGTCATGCAGTCGGCTATAGAAGCCGCTAAGCCTGCACTTATAAACTTCACGCCCACTGTGGGCTCCACATTACTGGGGGCGAACCCAACCATCCTCACAGCGGAATTATTGGCCAATTAAAGCTGCTCGACTCGGTAAAGAAAATGAATGTTACCTGGAAACAAGTAACAGGTACAAATAAATAAATTATATTCACAACTTCTGATTGAAGAGTAAAGAGTACAAGTATGAGCTTTGGATAACATCCTGTAAAGAATAATTTCAGTCTGTAAAACATACATGTGTTAATGTTCAAGAATTACTGTACGGGTTGAATTCACATCATTCAACATCAAATATAACTGTGTTACAAAAAAATAGATACAGTAGGTAAAATCTGTTTTACCTCCATGGAAGAACTACCTCACACGTTAGATCTGTGACATTATGTTTTGGCATAAACCAGAAAAATCCCCTCCCCACCCCCAAATAAAGGCACATAGTCTAACCTGATTGGTGTGCGTTTCCTTTTTTCTTTGAATATTTTTTTTAATAGAATTAATTGTGCCAGTCGTGGCAATGGGTGTTGTTATAAGAACTGATAGTGGAGGGCTTGATTACAACTGGCGTCAGATCCTCTCATCTGCCGCGTAAGGATGAGGTTTGTCTTGCGGAGGAACTGGTTGTCTCCCCTGAACAGGCTGTTCATTATCTTCCCTTTCACTCTCTGACAAGAGCAAAAATATTGAATTATTTAACTCCTGAAAATACAGCTATTTAAGGTATTTAAGGCTATTTAACTGTAAGGTAACTGAATGTTAATGGTAGTGAGTGACACATTGATATTTCTTTCTTTCAAGACTCACTCTCCATATCCATAGTTATTCAAAGTTCAAGTGTAAGTCTTGGGCAAACTCCTCTTTTCTAGGGAAATTCAGGAGCATACACTGCTTTATCAAATCTTTTTGCTGGTCCATTAAAGCTGACATGACTGACAGACATACAGAAACATTTTCTGAAGCTGCTTGAACAATGCAAAACTGATTTTTACAGACAGTGATGACTGTAGGGCTTAAAAGTAAGTCAGCAGCCCAGTATAATAGCCTATGTGCAGGCAACAGCATGCAGACATGTGCTATACCATCAAGTAATGGCTAAGTTGACAGCTTTACATGCACATGTTAACAGGGAGCTGATTGCATCAGGAATAGGTTAAGCTGGGTGGGGAGAATATAGGGGTGAAGTGGATAATGTCAGACTGTCCATCAGTGAACCAACCCACATCAGTGATTTGTTTCTATAAACACTGCGGAGGACATTTCCTCAGTAAATGTCAACAAAGCACATCAACGGGATTGCTCACATACAAATGTCTGAAGGTTTAACACAGTCCCATAATATCAACTTCAATTTCGTTTGCTATCTTGTACAATTACTAGTAGGTGAAACTGACATTAAAAATCTCTCACCACACTGCAATAATCTGAAAACACATTCTGTGCTGTGGCCTATATTTGTGGCATAAATTGCTTCTATTAGAATGTATTGATCTTGCTAAATTTTTCATCCAAACACACTACACACTTAAGTATGAAACCTAACATAACAAATTTTCCTGTGAAAAACTGTATCCAACAAAAAACAACAATTTGAATAAGTATGTGCAGGAAAAAAGAAAAAAAATCTGGAGGTCTGTGTTTTAGCGAGGAAATGATGTCGTCAATGTAAAAACGTACAGCATGCTAATCGGTAAATGTGGAAGTAGTAAATGGCTCCAAAAAATAAATCTAAAACTCTACCTGAAATCAGCTAGTACCGGTTAGTGAAATGCATTCTGATACATTCTGACATCTGTTTGTATATATATATATATACACACAGACGTACTGGCAGCTGGAAGAAAATCAACAATTAAATCAAAGAGTATCTTCCCACAATTGGCTGGTCTACCACCCACAAGTGACAACAGAACTACAGCAACCACAACAAGCAGAGTGTTTGATCAAAAAATATGTCACCAAAAAATTGTTTTGTTTAACAACTGCGTGGGAAATATTCTGTTCGCAGCCAACTAACACAGAAGGCAGGAGACACTGTGTGAGTTACACAAATTTTGTTATCATAAGCAGAAATATTTCAGCCAGGTGACAGCATGACAGGGTGTAAAATATTTCACAACAGACAACAGCAGCCATGAATAACAGATCTTTGCATGACTTTGAAGTCAGGCATAGGATCATACAACAGCATACATTCATTAACGCAATTTCTGACAATCTATATATTTATCTGCATGGTGTCCACCATCATACTCAAGATATTTCACTCATAGGACTATATGACTACAGTAAGATATATGGATGGAGGAAACCGAAGAACCCAGAGAGCAGAGAGTATGCATACTTAATTGTTAAGTTTCAAGATCCACATGTGTAATGGTTGATCCTGGCACACAAAGGAATATGAGATATCAGGTGGGGTGGCTGGGAAGTGGGGTGGTTTGATGGGGTGGCTTGATGGGGTTGGGCGTAATTCTTCCGTCATGATAAAAAAACAAAACAAAACTAAACTCTATGGTGTTAAATTGATCTCCTATCAATATCTTTTATATAAAAAATTACAACCAAAGAGGCCGCCAAGCAGATGCATATTTTGTTAAAAGTGTTCCTTGTTTTTCATTAAATTTGTTTTACCGTGCATTTACAGTTGTCAAGCGGTTTATTAGAACACTACAGGCCTACAGTACTTAGCCCGTTCGGCAAGTCCCGCTGGCCTGATTACCACACACCATTTTGACGTGCGCAGATCAGCTGATGGCTGGGAATGGAATTCGGAAGCGTGCCGATCAGTGCGGAAAACGAAGTGAACAGCCCGAATGCTGTCTATTCCACCGATATCTGTCATTGTCTTACCTTCATTTGCCTTCTGAAGTTGGTGCTTTTGGACAGTACACTTAAATGTAGAACAACGTCGACAGGCGGAGCCAGCGGGGAGTTCTCCACAAGCGGATTAATAATTATATGTGAGCTGACCAGTGGTTTGCCGACCTCGACCTGCTGGCCTTGTACAAGGATTCCATATCAGCTGACGATCGGACCGCTGACGAAATGGACATCTTTATACAGACACACCTCCAGAACCATCCAATGACACGGTGCGCTGTGGAGGTGTGTCAGCGTTACGCCATGGCATTGGACGACAACTGGGACAATCAGAGGTCAGAGGAGTCAAGGCCGATGACGTCACAAACTGGGTGGATCGAAGCCCGGGTCCAAAGGTTAACAATTTCTTCGGCTTGTTTTCGTGAACCTTACATGTCAGTAATAGCTATTTCTACAATCGCCGTTTGCTCTATCTTCAGTTGACCCAGATAACAACCCGTGTCTTCCCGTGGACTTTGGTCAAGACATGAAAAACAAATACAGCTTCCGTAGACTTTTTTTTTTTTAAGTGCGATTGTCATCCGACTCTGTGGTTAGCAGTCACACTCTATGTCGGTACAGTTAGTGCACCGTGTAATAGCAGGGCTACGTACATAGGCATAGACTTACACGAGAACGCTTGATTTGTTGTCGTACACTGTTCCTATGTCGATTTGAAACAGGTGTTTATCAGAAGAAGGTTCCGTTTTTGTAATACATATAGTAATATATAAGCATTTTCATCTTCAACCGATTTGGCTTGTATGTTGGCCTGTCCTGGATTAAATTCCCCCCGTGAACCAGCTGAACGTACGTATAAATGCCTGAACATTGCTCTGCTGTCAATTTAGACAACAATCACGTGTGTGATGATGCAACTCGACTGGCATCATCTCTTGTGTATACAAATTTCCCACGGTCGTGAGAAACTTGAATACTCGTGAATTAATGTCAAAAATAGTCGATGTGAATACACTGAACCCAGGAAGAACATTATTTGTTTGTATATTGCTGTTTATTTCCACCCTTACAATGACTGTTAGGTTTACAAGTGACAGATCAGGCATGAAGAATGGGATTCTGCATGGCTGACGAGCCATTAGCTTTGGCACTATGTATTAGACGTATCTACCTCATGCAGTGCCTCTGTGTATTGTACTATCTTGTAGCGTGAATACATTCAATGAGATCGAGCGACACTGTAACACAGTTGGACTACTGCAATTCTGGGAGATTATAAAAGTTCTCCTTAGATGAAGCACTGCACGTGGTATACAGCGTCGAGCTGACAGAACTAACCATGCATGAATTGTATGCAATCATACCACATGTACAGGAAGTAGGCCTTAAGGTTTCCTTGTACACCGGCAAGTCGGTTTCTGTCTGTCCGTTAATTTCTACCAGTCTATATCAGCCATTGTTTATTCTACAATATAAGACAGGGCCTATGTAGCTGCAGATTAGGTCACATGGCCTCATGGGCTTGTCAGTGTGACCGGCTCAGCCTTCTGATGTGATATGATATCCATTGGCGGGATGTGATCACCTGTTACATCTGTGACCTCCTTTTGGCGCGGACATTTGAGCGGATGCATAACGAGAGTAATGTACACTAGCAAACGTGGAGCTGTGTATAGATGAAATATATATTCTTGCATACATTAAGCCATTATGAATATGATCAGATATCACATTATGGTATCAGTATGTAACATATATGTTGTACACGATGCATGCACTTACAATAAGTACGCATGAAACATGTTCAAACTGTAACCATGACAGAAAAGAAAACTAAGATTTTTTTACGAAGTGATTCTAACTGTACATGTGAAAAAGGCATTGACAAATATATAGACAATATATCCTCACCCTCCATGGAAATGACAGCCGATATATGTTGGGCAATCGTGCATACGATATAAATACAGTTTGCCTTCTTGATCTGGAGAGTTCTATACTGATGTTAAAATGATGATTTGACGTTTCTTTCGAAGGTATGTGATGATATCCTATATTCAAAAAATATTTCATCACGTTTTGTGCATTTAAACGTCTCGTTTTCCAATGCACATATACATTCATGCATATGCTTTTATTTTTTTTTTTATTTATTTATTTGATTGGTGTTTTACGCTATATATAAGAATACTTCACTTGTACCACAGTAGTCAGCACTATGATGGGAGGAAACCGGACAGAGCCCGAATAAAATACAGTTAAACAGTTAACTTATATGCTTATACTCTCATGCAAATTTTGGGTCAATATACAGAGCCATACAGAGCCAAGGCTTCATTTAACAGTCTAGGCCTATATCTACGTTTGCCCAAAGGATTTGGCAGCGAGTTCAGGGTACAAAGATAGGTACGCTGGAACGCTTGACCTCATACATACATGCAGGAGTCATACCGGCCAAATACAATGTGCTGTATACCCTGGGGGGTTTTCCTGCGCCGGTTATGACTCGACACTTACTTTTGTACCTGTTGGAGCACATCGGTTGTTCAAACCCATCAGGCTTACATCGATTAAAATGTGCCTCAGTTATTTGAATTTGCTTTTCAATGTACAGTAAGCTTCTTTTCTCCCACTTACATAGAAATAGGGCATACATCTATGCCAGAAATAGGCCTGTAGGCCTATTGTAGCGTACAATATATACAGTCCTACGTATGCGATTGCGTCAGGCTAAATTCATTGAGGCAACACCCATGGTCGGATTTTTATATTCTAAACCTTTATGTCTTCTGAACATGTGCTAGACATGTCTGTCTTTGTAATTTCAGAGTGTGAAGATGTCTCCTGAGGTTGTTGTGTATTCAGGTTTATCTATTAGCCTAATTATGTGTACATATATCTTTGGCTGATTTGCATGTAGAAACACAGCTTGGTATCTTGTCCTTTTTGACCTTCTGGTCGTTTCGGTTTTCATAATTTCCTAATATGATAATTGTTTTTTTTTCAGAGACATTGCTGTAGCATGTACCGGAAATGAGAAAGACATGACGACAACTGGGTATAGGGACAACGTATGATATTAACAAACAACAATGATTGCGTGAATAGATCAAAGTTATATATGAAATGTGCCAGAGAATTATCCTGTATTTTGATACAACAATTTGGTTCAGTACAGGTTGTATAGTCTTGCCTTCTCTTATTTCCGATAAAGTACATCACGAAGGTCACAGAGAGATTTTTATACAGGATTCCCCGATTAATCACCGTTATTGTGATAACCTTTCGGTCTAACCATATACACTCTGGATAAAGATTGCTTTCGACCATTACTGGATGACAGTACCAAAACATTGTAACACAAACCAAAAATTTATGACATCAAAGTTCTGTTAAGGTACGCGTAGTTAATGCTTATTTAGTAATGACGAAATTCATGATTATTTTATGGATAGTTTTTCTTTTCATTCGTTGACATTTCACGATTAATCCACCCTTGTTTATGTGATTATCTGTTCAATTCCAACTACATATTGCCCTGCTTGGACAAGTGGGCCTATATAGAGAAGACTCTTCTTCACGGATTAAGATCAATTAATGAATAGACAGCTCAGAACTGAAACAATAATCACCAGATAGACTAGTGAAAACTGTCTAAAAGTGTACTTTATACTCATTTTATAAACTTTTAAAATGGAATAAAATGCTTTCCTATATCTAAATTCTAAGGTGGGCTTTATAGACAGGGTGCCCTGATGTAGCCTCACGTCTTTCTTTATTTTCATCTACATATACCTTTTGTGAACATTAAATATACTATCTTTTGTTTCTAGGTATATAATGTACGAGGTATTCTCACATTTAAAGCTGTGTTTTTGAGTGACAAAGACTTCTTTTGACGTCATATAGTACTTGAACTTTGGCTATGTAATGGATTGATCCACCGCATCCGATGTCCACCATAGAACTCAAACACCTGAATGCCTTTGGTCTTGAGAAAAAAAATAATCAAAGTCTTTATACATGAACCTTTTTTCATTTATTATAGGTTTCTTTCAGTTTAAAAGAGAAGTGAGCAAATAATTTAACCTTAGTTATTCTGGACGAGTCCACAGGCATTTCTTTCTTACGGTGCTTTGGTAAATCGGTAAATCAATAGATTATCCGGAAATGTCCGGTTGCATTTAGTCCGTGTGATAACACAGCAAAGCAGGGTATCAGAGATATCACAGCGAATCGAAACAGTTGTGATCTCGGGTTACGGAGACTCACGTCTGATTGAATGAATAACATCCATGACGGCGCTTTCGATTTTGTCTGTGCGCGAATTCGCTTACTTTGAACTACAATATCTGTGTAACTGTGGCGGTTCATTGATATTTAGCGAAAGCCTTGAATTCACAGTATACATATACATGTACCTTAATTCTACGCATTCTGCGTTGAGTTATACACATATATGGATACAGTGGGCAGGGTGTTATATAATTCTCTCACACTGGCGCTGACATGCATTCCTTTTTGCACCACGTGACATGTGCCGATGACATAGCAATAATGACTAAACAAATTATTTTGAATTATCTCAGCCACCGCGATTCAATTTGCTGCATGTAATTCTTCTTGTAGATATGCAGTTTGTTAACCAGCTCGGAGTCGTATCCTGAACAACTTTCAGACACACTTGAAAAACAAAAATGCTTATCTGCATCATGATCTAACAACCAAATATATCTTTAATATACTTTAAAGAAAGTTGAGCTAGTGGAAAATAAGAATAAAGAATAAAGAAACAAACAGGGAAGGGAGAACACTACTGGTTAAGAAAGCAAAGAATGCATGGAGTAATTTCACCAATACTAGATAGAACTTGCACAGGACGCATCTGAAAAATTAATACGTGAAAGTAATACAGCCGTTATACATTATATATAGTACCAGTGACGTTGATAATTATGCGACACTCATTTTATATTAGTCTTACACAGGTGAGCACACTAAAGGTTATACAGCCCACATTATACACAAACGTCAAGATTATATAGGTGCAATTCGTCACACATTTCTATTTATTGAATTTTTATTTATTTATTTCATTGGTGTTTTACGCCATAGTCAGGAATGTTTCACTTTTAGGACGGCGGCCAGCATTATGGTTTGAGGAAGCGGGCAGAGTCCGGAGGAAACCCACGACCACCCGCAGGTTGCTGGCAGACCTTCCCACGTCGGGCCGGAGAGGAACGGAGCGTTAGCTGGATTTGAACTCACCGCGACCGCATTGATGGGACACACGATTATTACCTGTTCGTCCTTAATTGCCTTAATATATTCGAGATCAAATCGTCTAAGGGGAACATTATGTATTTAGTTAAGACAATGAAGACAATAGACTGATATTAACTTATTTCTTTATTTAGTTATTATTTGGTTTAAATGCCGAGAATACTGAAGAATGTTTCACTTCCACACAATTAGGGGTGGGATGTTTTTCTTATTACATCCTGTACAGCTGAAGACAAATATCTGCTGACGACCCCTTTACTGGTCTATAGTTATTGTGTATAGTTTTTATTGTACATGTGTCAATCAGTCAATAAGACTCCTTCCCCCTACTGAAGCATCATAAGTTATCCAGGATAAGACTGCATACTAGTAAATACGTAGCTTTATCCATGCAATGTCATAATAACAAAAAAATGACACATTCAATGCACACACCATGCACTGGTTCTCGCGTCTATCTTAGCACATCCAACGCGAGAAACACCAGAGCCGCTTATGCCGGCTGAAGGCGGATCTGAGCTGTTCACTTCACCTGTGCAAACCTACAGTGGACGGAGATACAGAAATTTTTTTCATGATGAATGTACATAGTTCGTGACCTCATTAGTAAGGCCTATGGGTTAATGCGGACGGAATTTGGGAAAGATCTAGACTGTTTGCTTGAAAGGTTTAACGTCCAGCCTTGACACCATTTCTAAGGATATTCGGTCACTTTGGACCGTGGGTGACCTTATATAATATTACACGGGGACACACGACATCTGACCACTGCACATCGCCCGTCTAACTTTAACAGCTGATAGTGACACTAAACAATTGTCACGACAGGCCTTTGCAGCTGTGCATATATAGGCCTATGTTCACTCTCGTCAACGTACAGAGTAAAGAGGTCGACAGCTTTTTGTCAACATGGCAGTGTTCAGACAAATACATCGGCCTATATACTCCCGTTTGAAGGTGAATTGCAAACGTTTCTGAATATGCTATCACTAGTACACAGTTGGTGATAATTGTGTTAAATCGGTCTTTGGTTTGAGAGGTAAATTAAATCCATAGTTTATGTACACGTGACGCAAGTAAACCGGACAGCCCATAATTTGTTGAGAACCTCACAGAATCTGGCTTGCCTCTCTTTCATGTATGACAGTGCTGATGTTTTAGTGGTGGCCCTGAGCCATTCATTTGAATGCTCCTGACAGGGAGCTCCTGATCATGTTTCCCTACACCGAAATGTTCCTGACCATGTTGCCTTAAACCGACAAATTCCTGGTCATGTTGCCTTAAACCGAAATATTTCTGATCATGTTGATTTAAACCGAAATATTTCTGATTGTATTGCCTTAAACCGAAATGTTCCTAGTCTTGTTGCGTTAAACTGAAATGTTCCTGATCATGTTGCCTTAAACCGACAAAATCCTGATCCTGTTGCCTTAAACCGACAAAATCCTGATCCTGTTGCCATAAACCGACAAAATCCTGATCCTGTTGCCTTAAACCGAAATATTCCTGATCATGTGTCCTCTGACGGATTCATTGCTTGCTATATGATGTGTTAAACTAACATATGGAAGCCAATATGTTTTGTTTGTTGTTTCTCAGAGTTGTGTTTCTAGTCTTAGAGTTTCAGCCACATACTGGTTTATTTATTTGATAG